>CM051527.1:64118008-64746871 GCA_028017165.1 Herpetospermum pedunculosum | reverse complement strand
ATTGGACGGCGTAAAGTAAAAAAGGGGAAAAAGGAAAAGAAAAAAAAAAAAGAAAAAAAAGGAAAAAAAGTGTTAAGTATCTATTCGTTTAAAACCTTTGCCTTATACAAAACTTTACAATTTAAGCTTCGATCACCAAACTGTTAATTCAATCAGCCAAAGCGAGCATGGTTCATTCTTGACGATCAAGAGATATGTGGTTCGAATCTTCTTTCTTCGGGACTTCAAAAAAAAAAAAATTGACGATCAAGAAGTATGTGGTTCGAATTTCCTATATCAGGTACTTAAAAAAAAAAAAAATCAATCGCAATCCATTTTCCTTTCTTTACTTACTGATTAAATTTGTGTTTCCCCCAATCATCTGCACCTGATTCTCACAAAATACCTTCATCCTACTCTTTTAAATTTTCTGACATAATCTTATGTGAATTGAGTTAAACTTGATTTGTTAGTTTAATTGGCAAATATATATTTAAACTTATTAATTCATATTATTTTTTAATAATGACCTAATTTGATATCGGGTATAGCAAACCAAACACATAAAAACATTTTTGAGAAAATGTAACCAAACACATTAGTATTTTAATTATAAACATTTCTAGAAAAAATGTTTTTAAAAAAATGCATTCTTTAAAAAACATTTTTTTTAGTAATCAATCTAAACCCACCCGTTTAATATGGTTCAGACTATTTTGTACATCTTTTTATTTGATTCTAATGCTGATCCCGAAATCAATACTATAATTAAGCAATAGTTTCTTTCGAATATTCGTTTCCAATTTTCAATCAACAATAGGGAGATCTATAAGACATACACGAACACATACTTCACAAGCAATATATTTATTAAATTCAAAATGGATTCAACCGCAGAAACGCTCTGATGCGATTAATTTTTCGTAAGGATATTGAATAGTTACTCTCACTCTTTTGCAGACTTTCGAGAATGCTTAAGAAAAATCATCACTTAAAAATTAGGCAAAATACAAAGAATCCAGAGCTTAAAAATCGAAACTAACTCACAAAAATAATTTGGGAAGGAAAAGGAAGAGTTTGTGGATCCATTTGCACATTATTTTCAAGAATGAGAGACACCGAGAAACAAAATTCATCCATCATTCTTCATCAACAACAATTTGAATGTGTGATAGTGAATGACAGTCTAGAGAACTATTGGATAGTTTTATAAGAAAGTTGAAATTCAGAGAGTAATTTCAACTTTTTTTCACCCTTCGATGCTTAGGTTTGTACAGCTTAACCATCTTCTTCCTCCGGCAATTTATAAGAGAAAGACAAAATAAAGAAAGTGAAGTTGAGAATTATGAGAATGAAAGAAAAATAACAAATTGTGGAAAAAACAAAACAAAAAAGAAGGATGGGGCATGTAATATGCAATGGGTATTAAAATATTAAAGGGAAGGAAAACCAAAATGTTGAGTATCTATTCGTTTGAAGCATTACCTTATAAAACTTAACAATTTAGTCTAATTATTTTATGACATTATAATCATTTGTAATTTTTTATTCTATTCATTTTATTTATATACGAGAAATTATATCCGGTATCAATTTAGATTTTTTATTTAGTTTTGTAAATATAGTAAAAAATTTGAAGATTCTTTTGGGTTGTGTGCATTCAAAAAATGATATCTTTTTATTTAGATATGCAAAAAATTCGAAAAAATATGGCTGGAAAGCGAACACCAAAAACTTAAATTTGACACGTGGTTTCACTATTTTTGAAGTCGTATATCGAAATATAACGATCGTCGAAGTTGAGCTACAGTTCTGAAAAACTTCACTAAACCAAATAAACTTCACTAAAATGTAGCTCGACTTAAATTTGACACGTGGTTTCACTAGTTTTGAAGTCGTATATCGAAAGATAAGGATCGTGGAAGTTGAGCTACAGTTCTGAAAAACTTCACTAAACCAAATAAACTTCACTAAATTGTAGCTCAACTTAAATTTGACACGTGATTTCACTAGTTTTGAAGTCGTATATCGAAAGATAAGAATCGTCGAAGTTGAGCTACAATTCTGAAAAACTTCACTAAACCAAATAAACTTCACTAAACTGTAGCTCGACTTCGACGATCTTTATCTTTCGATATACGACTTCAAAAATAGTGAAACCACATGTCAAATTGAAGCTCTCGGTGTTCGCTTTCCAACCATATCTTTTTCGAACAAAAGAATCTTAAATTTTGAAATTTGCAGGACTATAATCCAACTTCGATGATCTTTAGTATACTAGGGTGGGGGATTCGAACCATATACTTCTTGATTATCAATCCATACATATAACAGTTGAGTCATGCTCGCTTTGGCTGGACTAATTTATTTTTAGTACAACAAACGTGAGATACGAAGATTTAAACCTCTTAACTTAAGAAAAGGCGTATATGTTAATTAGTGATTAGCTATATTCACTTTGAGAATATATATCTAAATTAGTAGGTTACATCATGTATTTGAAGTTGTATTTGAAGTTATATGATCTACTGTGTTAAGAAAATGAAAATGAAGGGGTAAAATGGTGGTGATTTTTTTTTTTTTTTTTTAAGTATAAGGATAATTGATTATATTTTAAAATTTCATGGTGAAATAAAATAAACTTTAAAATTTAGTCAATAAAAAAGATAATTTGAATTTGAACCAATAGAAAAAAGATTTAAACTTTATAACCATTTAATGCCCCTATCTTCCAATGATTCTCATCCCACGTGAATTTTTGTACATATTCTCCATTTTTTTTGTAGATTGCCCTAACAAAAGTATTATTCCTTTTCCAAGTTACTATTTTTTGTATATGAATTTAGGAATGGAAAATGGAGTAAAATAGAGTTGGAGATGTATTTCTGGTTTCTAGTGTCATTTCTGGTTTCTAGTGTCTAACTCGAAATTTAAGTTGGTGTTCTTGTTAGATTCTTCATTTTTGTAAGAATCGAGATCGATTTGAAGAATCTCCTAATGTGGGTCGGGAATCTTTGTGAGAAAACTTTTTGTTTAATTATAAATTTAGTATTTATAGTTTTAAATCATTCAATTTGATTCTTATAGTTTTGACTTAGGTTAATCGTTCTTGTTATATTCTTCAATTTTTAAGAAGGAGATGACTTTAGAGAATATCATAATGACTCGTCACAACAATTGTGGAGTATATGATTTGAAATTTTGAACCCTAGAAAAAATGAATATATTTTAATTACGGTTAATTTATGATCACGTTGTTCTACATATAGTTTGAGTTTAGTTTTACTTTTTAGTCACTATTTTGATTATATTCTTCATTTTTGTAGAATCAAAATTCCTTAGATGTGTGGGCCAAGGATCATTGAAAGAGTTTTTTTTTTGTTAAATTGAAATTTTGAGCTATACGATTTGAGTTTAATTTCAATTTGGTTCGTATGGATTTAAAAAGTTTTGATTTTTTTTAATTATGTTTATAGTTTTAAAAGGTAATATAGAGGAAAAAAGAGAAGAAAATTTGTTGTGGGAAGAAGCATCTAGGCAATATTCCTTGCTGAAGCAAACTCTCCATCAAAATCTCTCCTCCCCTTAGTTTTTTTTTAGTATTTCTCCACTTCTCTTATACATAATAGACCAATATATATTAAACCTAATTCTTAAAATAAATAGTGATTAATAAATATAAAAACATATTTTCCTAATCCAATAAATTTCTGCTACTTCTAAACGCGAGTTGGTGTTGCAATCTTCGGATTAATGTTTTTCATTGTACATATTTTTCTTATCTTTTGATTTGGAGAACATTCCGTCTACAAATCAAATTTCCATCAATGAGACCGATATGACTCTTAACCACGCAATATAAATTTATGTCTTTCTTATTCCATATAGGGAGGATATTGAAATATAATCATATTAAGAAAATATCTATCTTATTGGATTAGAAAAATATCTTATTATATTTATTATTTACTATTTATTTTAGGAATTAAGTTGACCTAAAAGTGTATATGTATATATTGATAATATTGATCCATTCTAAATAAGTAAAAAATAAGATAAATATAGTGATTTAGCATTTTCTTAGTTCATGTTTTTATCTTGTAACCGGATGTGTTTGATAACGAATTCAGTTTTAGATTTTTAAAATATATAAAATATTCTTTAGAAAAACGCTTTTAAAATATGTTAAAATATATAAAATATCTTTGACCTTTGAGAAATGTTTTGATTACTCCTTAGACTTTGAATTAATTATTTAAAAAAATATCCTTAAAAAATATATATAAAACATTTATCGGTAAATGACGTTCAAGGTTCGAAACAACTTGAATCAATTTTAGCCGGTATATATATTAGATTAAATAATATTATAAAAATAGTTTGTCAGCATAAAATAAAATAAAATATATATATATATATTTTAAATTGAAAACTAAAAACATATATCAAACAAATTTTCTTTTTATTTTTAAGAAACATAAAAAACAAAATCAAAAAACAAAATAGTTATAAAGCACAATAACTTTCCTTATCTGTTTTTATACTTTATTTTTAGCATGAATTAATCTCTTTCAAGCTAGATTTATAGTGTCCTAATGCGTATTTGGCTCATTTTTTCTTTAATGAAAGCATTTATTGTGTAGTTCACTTGTCCGGGTTTAATATTTTTTTCTATTTAACATTTTTTTTTAAGTTTAATTTGGGCTACCAGATTCGAATCTCAGATCTCATGGTCATCTTTATGTCACTTGAATTATGTTCGGTTTGACGTTTAAGTATGATCACTTTAAATAGATAATAAACTTATTTTTAATAATAAAAAAGTTGTGAATTAGTGAAAATGCAGAAGTCCAAATCAAATACCTTAACGCTATGTATCGTTTGCATATAAGGGACTCGATCAACATTAATATTAGGTGATAAAACCATGACTCACTCCCCCCATAGTTAATCCTCTAACTCGGGGCAAGCTCAAAAGCTCGTAAGGTTTTCCATAGAGCTTTAATTGTTGCTTCTAAACTTTAATCCCCCATATTTGGTATATAGTTAGTCCTAATACCCCCTCAAGTTGGAGCATGAGGATTGCAAATGCCCAACTTGTAAAGGAGATAAAGAAATTGACGTTTTCCTAAGGCCTTCGTAAAGACATCCCCAAGTTCATCGGCATCCACGAGCTCCTCAGGTAATCCTCACTCTATAGCACATTTTGTGAACTGTGATAAATTTTTTGCACGCCATCGTATCTTTCTTGCAGCAGTGACTGCAGGTCATGAGCCTCGAAATTTTAATGAGGCTATCAAAGATGTTGGTTGGAGAGAAGCTATGCAGAAGGAAATAGGAGCTTTGGAAGCTAATCAAACTTGGGTCATGATAGTTTTGCCCTCAGGAAAGAAAGCCCTTGGATGCAAATGGGTCTATAAAATAAAATATCATGCAAATGGAGAGATTGAACGACTCAAGGCTCGCCTTGTCATTTTTGGCAATCACCAGGTTGAGGGTATTGACTACAACGAAACGTTTGCCCCCGTGGCAAAAATGGTAACTGTTCGCACTTTTCTCGCAGTTGCTGCTGCGAAGAATTGGGAATTACATCAAATGGATGTTCACAATGCGTTTCTTCATGGTGATCTTGATGATGAGGTATACATGAAATTGCCACCTGGTTTTACGAGCAATACGTTAGGTATGGTGTGTCGTCTCAAGAAATCTTTGTATGACTTACGTCAAGGCCCACGGTGTTGGTTCTCTAAGTTGGTTGCTTCCTTGAAGAAATATGGATTCACTCAGTCTTATTCTGATTACTCGCTCTTTTCATTTCATCATGGACATGTTCAGCATAATGTTCTCGTATATGTTGATGATTTGATTATATCTGGTAATAACTCTTCTGCTGTTGCTTCATTTAAGAAATATTTGGGTGAATGCTTTCACATGAAAGATTTGGGTACTTTGAAATATTTTCTTGCCATTGAGGTTGCTCGAAATCCAGAGGGTATTTTTCTTTGCCAACGGAAGTACACTCTCGACATCATTTCAGAAATGGGATTATTAGGAGCAAAGCCTGCAGGTTTTCCAATTGAGCAAAATCATCATCTAGCTCTTGCTGTTGGTGCTTTGTTGGAGGACCCTGAATGATATCGACGTCTCGTAGGACGTCTAATATACTTGTCTTTCACGCGGCCGGATTTGACATATGTGGTGCACATTTTGGCACAATTTATGCAGGCACCACGACAAGATCATTGGGACACTGCAGTTCACATTGTTCGTTACTTGAAAGGTTGTCTGGGTCAAGGAATTCTCCTACGCTCGGACTGTGATCTTTCTTTATCTGGTTGGTGTGACTCAGATTGGGCGAGTTATCCCTTCACCCGTCGTTCTCTTACTGGTTGGATTGTGTTCCTTGGTGGCTCTTCTATCTCGTGAAAAACCAAAAAGCAGCATACGGTGTCGCGTTCGTCGGCAGAGGCTGAGTATCGCTCTATGGCTTCTGTTACGTCTGATCTCAAGTGGCTTAAAGCGCTTCTTGGGAGTCTTGGGGTAGATCATGCTCGTGCGATAAATATTTTTTGTGATAGTCCGTCGGCATTGCACATTGCTCAAAATCCAGTGTTCCATGAACGAACAAAACACATTGAGGTGGATTGTCATTATATTAGAGATGCTATTCAAGATGGGGTAATTGCTACAAGTCATGTTTCTACCAATGAACAACTTGCCGATATCTTTACGAAAGCCTTAGAAAAACGTCAATTTCTTTATCTCCTTTACAAGTTGGGCATTTGCAATCCTCATGCTCCAACTGGAGGGGGGTATTAGGACATATTTCCCCCTTTCCATATTTGGTATATAGTTAGTCCATTTAGTTTGTATTGTTTTTGGGTTTTAACCCAAAATTAGAGGTTAGGTTTGTACAAATCCTTAATGCTAATGAGAGAAAGAAGAGCTTGCTTGGCATTCTTCATTGTTGAATTTTGATTTTAATAAGTCTTTACCGTTAATATCATTTTTTAAACATTCACATCTAATTAAACTAATAAATGTGGACTAAGTTTACAAAACACTTGTGGACTAAGTTTTGACCTCCTAATTTGTGTTTATTTGGTGTTAACCGGGACAGGTGGACCGAGAATGATAATTTTGATTGGATGTGGGCTCAGACGGATGATTCTGGTCATCTTAGTTTGGAAAATTTGGGAGTATCGGAACAAAATGCTCCATGGATGAGGGAATCCAAACTTTCAATCGCTACTGATCTTAATAGAGTCAAGTATCCGAGAACTAGGAGACAAGTCGAGAAGAACCGAGAGTTTCCAACTGAGCAGGTGGCGATTACGACGCCCGTAAGGGATGGTCGTTGGATTTGTCCTCTCCGAGGTCATTGGAAACTGAATTGTGATGCGTCTTGGGACACGACCAAGAAGTGAGGTGCAATTGCATAGGTCATTCGAGACTCAACGGGTTCGATCATTTCGGCTGGTTGTCGCTCGTCCAGAGAGGAATGGCCGATAAGTGTTCTTGAAGCTCAAACTATTTGTGTGGGTCTTGAGTCTATTCCCCATAGTCGTTCTGATTTTATTCATGTGGAGTCTGATTGCTTACATGTGATTAAACTTATCCAAGGTGTAGAAGAGGACCTCTCAGAAGTGAGTCTTTTTGTTGCTGAAATTCATCGGCAGATTGCCTCTAGTGCAACCTTTTATTTTGGTCATATTTCTAGGTCTCAGAATCGAGGAGCTCATGTTTTGGCTCGTCATTCTAGTGGAGAGGGGATGGCGACAGAGTGGGGAGGAAGCCCACGTGAGTGGCTTTTTAAAACTACTTGTCTTTCTTTGTTATAAAAAAAACAAAAAACAAAAAATAAAAAAAAATTAATTGATGGGTACAGCTAGACAACATTATTACTAAATTTCCAATTTTGATTACAATGGATTATAATTTATGACTTTAATTTACAATGCTTATTAATGAAATAGATATGAGTTAACTTATTAAGCATTGCAAAAAAAAAAATTAATGGTTTAAGCAGAGCAAGTTGTATATGGATTAATGGGAGACCAACAAAGTACAAACTCCAAAAGAGTTTTGTTCCGCTAAGGTTTTTGGTGTGTTAAGTGGAAGTAGAAAAACTCCAACTCTTCTCTTTGTGGGCAACAAAATCTCATGATCAAATGTGTTAAAGAGTTTGTTTTCCAAACATTAGTCTATTTGATCTTATACTTGTAACTTTGTGTTGTTGTGGTTCAAGAAGGGGTGAGAAATGGTCAATCTTTAGAATTGATGGATCAAAAAGAGGAATGACAAGATAGTCTTAGTCGAAATCTACCATTACAAGTCATGAAGTTGATATTCTTGTTCAAGTTGCTAAAAACTCATTCCCTCCACCTCCACCTTAGAACTACACACACAAAATTATGGTACTACGAGAATATGAATATTTTTTCAATTCATCTCATAACTACACACCTGAAAATTTAAATTTATGGCACTACAAGCATATGAATACTCATTTCATTTGTCACATCGACATCGTTTTTAAAATGAGAATCCTCCAACATTAAAATTTTATTTATAAGGTACTCTAGTTGTACAAAAGTTTTCTCGTCGAAAAGAGGTTAAACTTTCATACCAACTAATGATCAGTTTTGAAATCATTAAAACAATTCATCAATCGTCATTGAATGAACACTGACCAACCAACATCAACCAGCACTCCGAGAATCTTGGGTTGTACTGACGTTACTTTTCCCGACATAGGCATAGACTAGGTTCCGTCGACGCAAATGGCTTGTGTTGGGAGTTATATAGTCATTTGACTCTTTTGGTTGTATAACTCCTGATGCAAGCCATTTGTGTTAGCGAAACTCAGTCTATGACGATGCAAATCGGGACAAGTTTAGGTTAAAAATTGGCTTAAGCCCACCATTTGACGAAAAGAAGAAGCCGACAAAGGGGGGCAATGTCGACGCAACGTTGCGTTGTGAGAAGTTCAGTGTGTGGATCACCTATCGTGGCGCACTGGTAGAGCACTTAATGGTGTACTCCAATCTCAAGTTGTCGAGGCTTGCCAAAATAAATTTATAAAACCCGTAGCTTTTAGCTTTGCAGCTAGCGGTAACGGGGTCGAACCACAGAGAGAGAATAAGAATTGAAACTAATTGTTTGAGATGCAATTAAATTGATTGGAAGGTTGTCACAAAACGGGGGGTTTTTAATCATGCAAATTAAGGTGAAAATGCGCTAATAGAAAAATACGAATGAGATTAAAAAGTGTTGAATTTGGTTGATTTCGGGACTTTGCTAAGCATAATAATGTTCATCATTTAATTCTAAAGACATGGCCATCGATATTACATGCACGTGAACGGTTGCCCGACAACCCTAAAGCAACCGGCCTCATAATAATTAATTAGAATTTCGCAATCCTAACTAAACAGTGTTTGCAATCAAATTAGAGTGATCAGCCCCAAATTAACCCAAACAGTCACTAGCGAACGTTCGATTAAACACCCTAAATGTTAACTGACTACCCGACAACCCTAAAGTAATCAACATTTAGCATGAATAATACGATGCTTCCATTTGTTCTATTGTTCTGTGTTACTAAGTCGACAAGAAGAGGCACGACATCGCTAGTCTATAACAATAACACATGCTAGAAAGCGAGATTGTCCGTCTAGAAATCTAACACATGCATAGATTAAGCAAGAACAATAAATGCATACAATAAATCAAGCCAAAACAGAACCAAATGCATAATTATCAAAACATTAAAGCTTAGCAAAAATCTCTAATCGTTCCCAAATCCTACACGTTACCTTAGCCAACCATGGAGGAATGGAGCCCCAATACACCCATGGAAGCCTTAGACATCATCCCAAGTGAAAATTAAAAGAAAAGCTTAAAAAACGCCCAACAATGGCGAAAACCCGAGGGAAAAACACGGAGAAGATGATGAAAAATCGTCTTTACAGCTTAAATAATCCGTCGGAGCGTCGAGACGCTAGGCCAGCGTCGCGACGCTGCGACCTAAAAATCTCAGTGCGCGCATCGCGATGGCGTCGAGATGCTAGGCCAGCATCGCGACGCTGCCCCGATAATTTTCAGCGCGCGCGCCTCTTCGGAGCGTCTCAACGCCGGGCAGCGTTGAGCAGCGTCTCGACGCTTCCGCTCGACGCTAGCTCTCGGGTTTGGGGCTGGAAAATTGCCATTGCATGAAATTTTTCTCCAAAGCTTCCTTGGTGAACCTCTCCATCTCCCGATGCAATCCCGAGGTGCTAAAACATCTTCCTTAGCCACGAAACGCGTCCATTGGACACCATGAGCTCTTTGCCGCAATTTTCCTATAAACAAGATAAATTAATCGATTAAGCACGACTTTTAGCTAGAGTTAGGGAGTGATTATTAGCTCCAAAATGGAGTTATCAAACACCCTTGCGTTAGGAAAAAACATAACTCCTCTTTATTATTCTCCTTTCTAAACTCCTCTTTATTCTCCTCCTCTCCTTTCTAAACTTCTATGTTCGACGCAACTGTCGATTTCTTCCCGGCTTAAACTTCATAATTTTTCTTCTCATTTCTTTCTTCGGTGGCCCGCGTCTTCAATTCCAGCATCTTTTGTGAGCTTCGACGAGGGGCCAAATCTAGACTTAAGGCCTCGTTTACTTCGTTGTTGGCTTGCAATGAAAATCAATCATAATTAAAAACGCTTCAATCGCAATCAAAAGGATCAAAAGGCTTCAATCGCAATCGATTTCCCAATTGTAAGGATATTATCTAGCCCAAAGGCAAAGTACAATAGCAAAACTACACTCTATAGTCTTACTCCTCAATCTCCTATGAGACTATGATTTCCCTCCCCCCCCCCCCCCCCTTTTCTAGACAACTAAACCCTATATTTCTCAACAGAAAGTAACTTGTAAACTACCAACATATATTTTTAACTAACTTATAACTGTCTATTTCACTACTTTGATTTTCATTGGAATTGTCATGTTAAATTTTATAATCTTGTTCAGACTATTTTGTAGTTAATCTCCATTTTCTCTCTATCTTTTCATTTTTTTTTTTTTTTTGAAATAAACAAACCATAACTACCCACCAACACCACCATACAAAATACGCTCCTCATTTAAGAGAGAGGACAACCACCCAGGAACAAAAAAACCCCCAAAAATTTCTTCATCATCCGAAGCAGAGGAAACCTCCTGGTACAAATGGAAATCAAGTCCAAGCACAAAACGAGCCAATCTATGGGCAACCAAATTACACCGCCGCCCGCAGAAAGCAAAGGAGACAACGCCGATCGATCTCGTCAGCTCTTCGACAATCTCCGCTAAGTTTTTTAACTCCGAAAGATCTTCACTCTCCTTGTTAAGGAGATTGATCACTTCCAAAGAGTCGGACTCAACAAATAGCCCACCCTCCGGAATAACAAGATGAGAATTCACATACTCGAGACCTTCTCTAATAGCTCTAGCCTCTAACACTTTGATCGGATGATGAGTGGTAACTTTTTTGGTCCCAGCACTGATGAGAGACCCAAGAGAGTCACGAACCACCCATCCTAAACCCCCTGCACCGATCTGGTCACTCCAAGAAGCATCTGAATTGAGCTTCCACACATTTGGGGGGGGAGGAAACCAGTGATGATGACTCTCACGACTCTCCCTCAGAAAGGGACCCGAAGGAGAAGAACGCTCCACTGCTCCAACCTCGTCCATGTAAGAGTCGATTTTCTTCATAATCAGCTGCGTAGAGGCCTTTTGGTCTGACTTATTTAATTGATTTCTAAAGTTCCAAATGCTCCACATAATAATAAAAGCGCTAGGCAACTCGGTCTCAAGAAAGTTTTCTTGAATCCAATCCCAGTAAGTTGGAGGCTGCCACAAGTCCCTGCAAAAATCAAACAGTAAACTTGTCTTAGGAAAATACTTAAGCCAAATAGTCATAGAAAACTTACAATCCCACATGACATGAGCAATGGATTCCCTTTCTCTCCTACAAAAAAGACATAGAGGGTTAGTGTCCACTCCACGCTTTAGGATATTGACACGAGTAGGGATGGCATCATTGATAATCTTCCAAACACATAATTTAGCTCTAGGGATCGACTTAATTCTCCAGAATTTTTTCCACCTATCCTTGATATGACTTGAGCAAGAAGAAGAGGCTTTTTCCCTAGTGGAAGAGCACATCGCTAATTGGTAGGCACTTTTAACCGAAAAAATCTCATTGGGCTCAATGGCCCAAATGATCTCATCTTTAGAAAGACTAGTTCCCGAGCTAATCCTTAGGATAGCTCCAGCGTCAAGGGGGTCGAAAATATTATTCACAAGGTCCACATCCCACCCCCCTGCTCTTTTATAAGGCAACTAACATACCTCCCTTTAAAACCATCATCAATCAAAATAGGGGAGTGATTACCAATCCTATCTAACCAAGGATCTTGGTCAATTTTAATATGTCTCCCGTTCCCCACTTTCCATCTATAACCTTTCAAAAACAGATTTCTGCCCCAAATAAGGCTTTTCCAAGTAAGCGAAGAATTGTTCCCCTTCGGAGCGTTCAAGAAGTCACCATTTTGGAAATATCTACCCCGAAGAACCTTAGTCAGGAGGCTATTCGGGTTTCGGAGAATCCGCCAACTAAGCTTAGCGAGCATAGCTTGATTAAAGAGAGTTAACTCCTTAAAGCCCAAGCCTTCAGACTCCTTGTCGCGACACAACTTACCCCAATTAGCCCAATGCGCTTTCTTTCTATGCTCTGAGGAACCCCACCAAAACCGGGCACACATACTATTGATCTCATCACAAATCTTAATGGGCAGGCGGAAACAACTCATCGTATAATTAGGGATCGCTTGGGCGATAGATTTTATCAGAATTTCTTTACCGCCCAAAGAAAAAAGTTTTTCTTTCCAACTTTGAAGAACTTTTTGCACCCTCTCTTTAATCCGCTGAAAAATCCTACATTTATTTCTCCCTGTTTGAGACGGCATACCCAGATAATGGCCTAGCGCATCAGTGACCTTAACGCCCAAAATATTACTTAAAAAAGTCGCCTTATGTCTATCAACATTCTTGCTGACCATGAAGCTTGATTTTTCAAGATTAATGGTTTGCCCAGACGCTGCTTCATAAGTACCCAAGACTCTTTTGATCGTTAGGCAATCTTCCTTTAAAGCCCTGCAAAACACCAAGCTATCATCAGCAAAAAAAAGGTGGGTTAGAGAAGGACAATGTTTGTTTATACTTAAACCTTTAAAATTAGAGAAAGATTCCTCCCTGTTAAGGTAGGCCGAGAGACCTTCAGCACAAATCAGGAAAAGATACGGCGATAAAGGATCCCCCTGTCTTAGCCCTCTACTCGGGATGAAGACCTCCTGCGGGTTGTTGTTAAGGAGGACCGAGTATGAGACGGTCTCCACGCAATTCATAATCTTGGTGATCCAGGTGTCGCCAAAACCCATCTTGCCCATAACCTTCCTCAGAAAAGGCCATTCAACTCTGTCGTAGGCTTTACTCATGTCAAGCTTCATGGCAATGACACCTTCCTTACCTTTCCGTCTGTTGTTGATCGCATGTATACACTCAAATCCCAACATAACATTGTCCGTTATAAGCCTTCCGGGGACAAAAGCGGATTGAGATTGGGAAATGATGGAGTCTAACACTATTTTGAGCCTGTTAGCCAAAGCTTTAGCCACTATTTTATATATTACGTTACACAAGCTTATTGGCCTAAACTCCTCCATCCTTTTAGGATCATTAGATTTCGGGATTAGCACTATCCAAGCCTTGTTTAAAGATCTGATATTTGCTCCCTCGTTGAGCACCTGGAGGCACACTCTCGACGTATCATCCCCCACTATATTCCAATATTTCTGAAAAAAGAGTGCGTGCAGTCCGTCCGGCCCCGGGGCTTTTGTAGGGTTCATATCTTTCAGAGCTTTTTCAATATCGCTCCTCAAGAACTCCCGATTAAGATCCCTGTTCTGCTGCTCGGAGATTTTGTGATTGATACCTTACCCTAAACCCTAAAACCCTAAACCCTAAACCTCTATCTTTTCATTTTTTCCTCTTTTCTTTCTGTATCTTTTCATTTTCCTCTCTCTAATTCTTCTCTTCCATGAATTTCCCTCTTTTCTTTCTGTATCTTTCCATTTTCCTCTCTAATTCTTCTCTTTCTGTATCTTTTCATTTTCCTCTCTCTAATTCTTCTCTTCCATGAATTTTAAAGACGATAACGCTACTCTTGTATGCTAAAGAAAAGTCTTCTCTTCCATGAGTTTTAAAGACGATAACGCTAAAATGAAAAAGATAAAGTTGAGGATGTCGGGTAAGAAAGAGAAAAAAAATAAAAGATAAAAGATAGGTTATATGTGCAACGAGAGACCCACTTGGATGTAATTAGGGGTGTAATTGATTTGAAGGGAAGTGAATGCGGCGTAAGAACAACTTATTTGAGAATTTCAGAGTTCAAAGTTTCTGCTGAATGTATATTGGTTTTTTCCATTTTATTTTATTTTTTTCTATTGCACCCTCACCTAAACCGTTCCGCAAACTTGCAAGAGAGAGGCTGAAGGAAGGAAGAAAAAAAAAACCAAGAGATGAATTATTTCCTATATTATAAACTTGCACTCTACAACTAAAATCAAAAGCATAAAAATTGCAGCAGATGCACTTTTATTTTTCCATTTCTTTTTCCTTGACGGAACCGTCATGTCCTCCTGAGGAGGAGCCATTTCACCTTCTGGCTGCTGCTGCTGCTGCTGGAACTGGAAGTAACCAAGTTCTTCAGAAATTCCCCCTTCGTTATCCCCATTATATCCATCCCATTAGCAATTAGAGCATTTACTAACAGAAACTGGGAATTTTGTACAGCCATATATCACTTTTAGCCAATTTTCTCAAGGAGTCGCAACGTTTTCCTTCGCAAGAGGAGCGATCTCCTCGCCTTCTGCTACTCCAGCTTCACTGTTATCAACTCCCATCCCCAACAAGAAATTTTCCCATTGTTTAGCTGGACCCTGCGTATATTTATTACACGAAACAACGACGGTAAGTCATTATGGTGAGTATGATCTGATGATGAGAAAGGCTTTTTGTGATGAACTTACCTTCCAAGAGAAATCTTGAGCCATACAGTTCTGTATCACTTCTTTGTGGACAGGGGTGCCGAAGAGTGCAAGAGCTTTTCGTACAGTTTTAGCAATTGCAGCTGCATCAGCTGGATCAACCGCTTCACACTGGAAAACATCCCGCGAAACTCCCATCACAAATTTGTAACATGAATTTCCAAGCAAAAAGATAACAAAAAGGAAACAATTATATGGCTCTGTTTTTTTTCTTCTTTTAGTATCTCCAAGTGAAACTACCTAATCCTATTAGGTTTGATTTCCAAGGAAACTCATATGATATTAAATTCTAGATAGTGGTCACCGTGACTTATAATTGATCACTAACCCAACCCATGATAGTTTATATGGAGTGGGATTTAAAACTATTAGTACTTACATCAACACTGAAAGCACCCATTTGGAGCCCGGTATAACCGTCAATAACAGTGTCGGCAAGTCCACCAGTTGTGCTTACCAAGGGAATCTGAAAATGAAACATATTAACACTATCAAGATATGGTGTTGGAAGTGCCAACAGAGGTTTGCTTAGCTATCGGATGATTAAATTCTGTAAATCGTAAAAAAAGTTTGGAAGATAAGTATGTGTGTATATGAGATCATGGGTGACTTACTGTTCCATAAGGCATAGCTTGCAACTGGATGAGACCACAGGGTTCGAATCTACTTGGAATCATCAAGAAATCAGCTGCAGCATTTATGAGATGTGCTAAAGGAACGTTGAATTTTGCCACCCCTCTAGCTTTGTCAGGATATTTTATCTCTAGCTCTTCAAGTTGTTGCTCCAAGTACTTCTTGCCAGTTCCCTAGCAGAAAGAAAATGGAAATCAACTTTCATCCAAATACAACAATCAGTTTGGCAAAAGAAATACGTTATGTATACGTACAAGGACCACCAATTGAACATTTTCATCAATGAACGATGGAATAGCTTCTGATAGGATATCTGATCCCTTTTGCTCCTCGAGTCTACCAATAAATCCTATCAAAGGGATGTTCCTGTCAACAGGCAATCCAACTTCTGCTTGAAGAGCTTCTTTCAAAAGAGCTTTTGCTTCCGTAACCTGAAAATGAAGATTTGGCTAAGTAATTTCTTCAATCAATTTAAAAGGAAAATATGAACCCTGTCGGTTAACTTACAGTTTCAGCATTGAATTTGATGGGAATGTACTTGTCGGTGGCAGGGTTCCACTCCTGAACATCCATGCCATTCAATATACCAGTAACGGTGCTCAAACGAAGAATGGTATCCAATTCGACACCCCGATCAGGTCCAGAAACAAGTTCCTGGGCATAGTATGGACTAACAGTCAACACTCTGTCAGACTCCAATACTCCAGCCTTCAGCCAATTTATTTTTCTTCCCTTCACAGGCTTTTCATACCTAGAAACCAAGATTTCTTAGAACACATTGGGAGAATAATATTTTCTGTAATGCAGATTAAAAGGGAAGTAACTGATCGCACTCACCCATCAGTAAAGTCAAAGGAACTCTTCAAATGATCAGGCAGATTCAGAAGGGAAAAGTCTGAGAAACCAAATCTGCCTTGGTAAGCAATGTTGTGAATGCAGAAAGCAACCTGTTAGCATTTAAGAGACCAATATCAGCTTTTGTAATTTGGATAATCCAACATGTCTACTGAAATAGAGAATACTAATTTGGCACAAACCTACCTTGGCACTTTTATAAATTCCCCTTGATTGATACATAGTTTTCAAGTAACATGGAAGAAGTGCTGTGTGCCAATCGTTGGCAACGAATACAACATCCTCCCCTGCAATGATTAGCAAACCATATTTTCTTTGTGAGTCAATTATTAACTAGTAACTATTAATTTCAGATTACCGGGTAAAAAAAGGAGAAGACATACCATATGGTCCTGAAAAGTACTTGCTGCTGTCCAGTTTTAGAACCAAAGGCGCCAACAGAGCAGCCTGATGAACACAAGTATTCGATGGTTAATGTATAATAGATGATGAAACACTAGAAACCAATGTCATCAGGAGGATATTAATCAATTTCTCAGTCGAAGTAAGTGAAGACCTAGCAAATTGGGTATTATCGTGAGTAAACTACTTGCAAATGTCATTTGGCATTTGACATTTCTAATGAAATTACAAAAGAAAACTCTACGAGGTTACAAAACCGCACTCAATGAAAATTAACTATTTTTTTTTTTTTTTTTGATATCTGCGAGTGTCAACAGACAGCCGCTTGACCTACTACGTTTGGTTGACAACTTGACAAAGAAACTCTAGGATATTAAATCCTAGGTAGTGGCTGCAATGGTTTGAACATTCCAGTACTTTATTATTCTCAATCCATGATGGTTACTCTTGATGCCAATGAATTGAAACGTAGCTTGAACAAGAACAATCATATTGAGACATAACAAGGCTTAAAAGATGATCTACAAGTAAAAGGAATATAAGAATAATCATCACCTGGCACAATAGGCTAAATCGCAACTGATTGTCCTCATAATCCTCTCCTGCGTTAGGCCCATACAGTTTAGATTTAGTTTTGCCCCAAACCTGTTGAGATCCACAATGTAAATCATCAGAAGAAAGATCCGACAGAACCATGGATACAGACTTCAGCTATGGAATTCAACATTACCTTTTCCAGAAATATTGGGTGATCAACAAATACTCGATCAACTCCTCGTTTGTAGCAATGGAAAAACCGTACATTTAAACTTTGATCCCCAACTTGTATCTAGTCATGTTCATGAAAACATCACAAAACTGAAACTGTTACTTTGATCCCTCCCCACAAAAGAAGAAGAACTAATTTACCTCAGCTGCTACATCAGTGTCCCAAGCATCTTTGTACTGATCATAGCGAGGAGCTATTGTCATGACACGATGTCCTCTAGCCTAAAAAGTAAAAGCAGGCAAAAATTCAGGCTGAGTAACAGAAAATTATGACAAAATTGCATCTGAAAATGAAAAGAGAAAACTTCACTTACAGCCAATGCTGGGGGCAATCCTCCAAGAACATCACCAAGCCCACCAGTTTTACTCCATGGAGTAACTTCAGCAGCCACAAGCACAATGTTCATCCCTTGTTCACACACAATTTTCCCAACAGTTCTATCGAGTCCATCAGTTTTCCTACTGGCAGTCCTGCAAATTGCACTTGCAGGCATTTTCTTCCGCAGCACATCCAAATTGTTCAAAGATTTCAATCCCTTGTGAGTTTCCACTTGGTTCTTCAGGCCAACCTGTGAAAGGCCAGTTTTGGTCTCTGAGCCAGAAGCCCCATGACCAACGATGAGAGAACTCCTCGACACAAAGTTAGAAACAGTCACAGCTCCCATTGACACCATCGTTGATCTAAAACAGCATTCAGAAATCAGAACAATTGATTCAATTCATCTCCATGAAATAAATTGTAAATAGCATCACTAATCAACACATGCAAAACTCCAATTACATGAAGTACAAATAATGAAAAGATCAGGCCATGCAATTGCAAAGCAAGTAAAAATATCAGAATTCATGCATAATCTCGCTGAGACCACTTCCATAGAAATTAGTTTTTGAAATGATCGAGAAAGAACACGACGCAAACACAGAATCAGAGCTCGTTTAGAACAGAAACTCATCACTAAAACTAGAAAAAGAAAGACGATCGTAAGAGCAAGCTTCAAAAGGAATCAAAAGAAATGTGAACTGATCGGATAGAAAGAAAGAAATCATCTGAAACTAAAATGCCATCACGAAGAAGATACGTAGAGTACAATGAGGACTCACCGGCGATGAACTCGGCCACCAGAAAAACGTCGGCTCCGATCGGAAGTTTTAACGATCGGGAAAAATGGCAACTTCACTGCAGATCTTCGGAGGATTCCGGTACTTGTAGACTTTGAAGCGGTTCACAGGCATTTCTCGAGGTGGACACGTGGCGAGGAATAAGTGGGTGCCCGTGGGCGCCTCAGTAATCGGTTGACACGTGTGAAGTGGGGCCGTGGCATCGGTGGGAATATACTTGAAACTTGAGGTTAATGATGATTTAATAACCAAGGCCATTATTCTCAATAATAATAATAATAATAATAATAATATTAATAAAAATATATATATATATTTAAGAAATTATTGTAGTAGGCCGCCCCAATGTAGCTATGTAGCTTGCATTGTTGAATTAAGGGAGATAAATTGTAAATATATTTTAATTGTTGACAAAATTTTAATATGAGCAAGATTTGTAGTTCGAACTATACTCATTATGTAAACAAAGAGATTCAATTTCTGGAGGGACGTCTTCTACTCAAATCCACACGCTGTCGAAAACTCAAAACTATAGGTAGTTGATGTGAATTTTTTTTTTATCTTATCTTAATCACACACTAAAAAATATTTAAAAATATTGTGATTAGACACTTAAAAAATACTGTGGCTATAATCAATTTTTTTTAATTAATATTTACATATTTTTTTGGAGACAGCTAAAATATCGAATTTTGTGGTTCGTTAAATAATTTGTCTGTTTGTGACAGAAGAGAAGATATTTTGTCGAGGCAAAACGACGTCGGAATTGTTGGTTGGAGTTGGAGAAGGTCCCACTGATGTGACGCAATAATAGATGATGAACGTACATTTTAAATTTTGTTTTTTTCCTTTTATAGTTCTTGCATGAAAATTAATTATTATTATGGGGGAGAATTTCTAGTACATTCGTGGTATGGAAAAATTCTATACCACTACCTTTAAAAAAAATGATACGTGGCGAAATGATTTAAAAAAATAATATATTTAATAGTGTGGGTTCCAGTTAAACCATTATTTCGCCACGTGTCATTTTTTTAAAGACAGTGGTACGGAATTTCATACCACGGATGTACTAGAAATTCTCCCTATTATGAGTTGTGAATGAACGGTGGAGAATTAAGAGTAAACTACCACTTGATTTCCACGTGTAAGAATGGACTCAAAATAAATTTTAAATTTTGTTCTAGGAAGTAGGAAAGATTAATGGGTTTTGATTTGAAATTTTAAACCAATTTTAGTGTTTTCTTTTTTCACTAATTATAAGTGGGTGTAAGATTCCAACCTCCTACCCTTGAATTATGTTGACAAATTATTTTTAGTTAACCGAAAAAAAAACAGTAATAACTAAACTAGTCTTTGTTATGGTTTTAAAACCAATATCGTTTAGAGCGGTCGAGATCTTAGCAAACCAATTTTGAGGGACCTGGCGAAGTCCATACAAAGATTTATGTAATCTATACACTCTATCAGAGTCAACAGAGTTAAAACCAGGAGGGAGTTGCATATATACCTCCACAGCAATATCTCCATGTAGGGTTATGCACATCCATCTGGTGAAGTTCCCAATTTCGTGCTACCGTTATGCCAAACAAGTGTGAATCCTAACCCTTTTTGCTAACGGGACAAATGTTTCATTAAAGTCGAGTCCAACAATTTGACGATTTTCGTACACCACTAGACGCCCCTTTAATCGTCCAATCGTACCATCAGATCGATACTTTATTTTATAAACCCACTACTTACAACCGATCGCTTTCTTTCTAGGTGGAAGATTCTCCAGAGTCCAAGTTTCGTTTCTCTCAAGTACATGTATTTCATCTTGCATAGTCTTTCGTCAACCCGAATCCTTAGCAACCTCTTTAAAAGATGTAGGTTTAGTTCTTGTAGTAATTGCTGCCAAAAAATAGTTGTGTTTTGCAGAAAATTTATCACAATTTACATAATAAGTAATGAGAAAAGAAGTACCTGAGGACTTTGACAAAACAGAGACATGAGATGTGACGGGTTTGGTAACGCGAACGGTGTTGGTTATGAAGTCTTTGAGACTACTAGAAGGTTTCTTTATTCGATAACCTCGACCAGTTTCAGGCAAAACGCTTAAATCATTAATCATAGCTTGTCCATTATCCGAAGAGGTAGCAAGGTGGTGGTTATTGTTCAAGTTATCATTTGTCGATGGTGTATGTGTCGGTATATGCAATGGTATATCATCGACCATACCCTAGGGTTCTTCACTCCCCGACAATATATCTTCTGCCATATCAGAGGGCTTCTCACTCCCCAATGTTAATTAAGTATCATCAAAAGTAGCCACAGTGTCATAATACTTATTATTTTCAGACATTTCATCAGTATTATACTTGGAAACAAAATTGGAAAAGGGAAATCGTTGTTCACAAAAAACAACATATCGAGATATTAATAACACATTCTCCTCTAAGTCATACAAACGTTACCCATTTTTACCAAATGGATACTCTACAAACATACATCGACGAGAACGAGTGTCAAACTTATCCTTCACACGAAGTTGATTTTTGGCAAAACAAAAAAGACACTCAAATACACGAAGGGCATCATACTTAGGGGGATCCAAAAAAAAAATCGTGTGGTATTTTATTATTGAGCATAGGGGTTCTATTGATGACATAGCCAGTCGTTAGCACACTTTCTCCCCAAAACGTAACAGGAAGATTAGCTTGAAAAAGCAATGCCCGACCCACATTAAGAATATGCCTACGTTTACGTTATGACCCATCTATTTTGTTGTGGGGTGTCAACACAAGAGGTTTGATGAATAATACTATTTTCAGCATAAAACCGATGAAGACATGTAAATTCTTTTCCATTATCACTTCGTAGAATTTTAACATCCTTATCAAATTGAGTATGATTCATGCGGCAAAAATCCTTAAGAAGTTGAGACACCTCATATTTGACAGTCATCAAATAAATCCATACGGCTCGAGAATAAACGTCAACAATAGTTAAAAAATAATGAGCACCATTACTAGGAGACAACTTATACGGACCCCAAAGATCACAATGAATTAAATCAAAGGCATTTATTGCTCTAATATTACTAAGAGGAAACATATTTCTAGTTTTTTTGGCTCGTAAACAAATATCACAAGACTCATGAATAACATTAACATCCTTATTTCCACGAGTTCAAATATTATCTGGCAAAAGAGAGTCTATTTTTCGAGAAGAATGACTCAATCGTCGATGCCACAATTCTCTTCGATTTCTCACTGTTGCTTGATGGGCTTGAAATTGTCTCAAAGGCCGAAACCAATAAACCCCGTCACATTGCTCACATGCTCCAATCAGAGTACTCAAAGCACGATCATGTATGATGCAAAGCTTATCAGTAAAAGTGACAAAATAAGATAAATCGGCAAACAAGTGAGACACGGACAACAAATTACAAGTAAAGTCTGGAACATATAGTACATTATGGAGTACCATAGACTTATTCAAATAAATTGTGTCTCCTTGGTGACAATGATTTGTTTATCATTAGGAAATCCAACAAAAGTAGAAGCAACATCAAACAATTGGGTAAATAATCCAGCATTACCAGTCATGTGATTCGAGCATCCAGTGCCGATGATTCATTCAGCGGAAGAATTACTTTTACCATTCAATTTTTTGTTTGAAGAACACTTATCTTTTGAAGTGTTGAGCATGTGCAAAAGCATAGCCCATTGATCATCTCAGAGATTAGGGATACTACATCGATCTGAATCCTGAATGGTAGTTGTTGGGTATATCTTTCGTCACACCTGAGGGCGTTTGCTACCTGCATTTTTTCTTCTGCGGTATACCTTTGGTCATACCCGAGGGGACTTTCCTACCTGGCCGCAACACTCTTTTCTCCTCCACGAATCTCGAATGGATGCCTTAACAATAGGCTGAGAGGCGGTTGTTGCAGTATATCTTTCGTCATCCCTGAGAACATTTGCTACCTGCATTTTTTCTTCTGCGGTATATCTTCGGTCATACCGGAGGGGGCTTGCTACCTGGCCGCAATGCTCTTTCCTCCTCTTATGTTCAGACTTCTCCGTCGAGAGGTTTGGTTGTTCGGTCGTTCGCCATGACCAGATGACGATAGTCAGATTTCATAGGTTTTTCGTCAGTCATAACAGGATAACGATAGTCGGATGTCGTGGGTTTGTCGTCATCCATATCGAGAACGATTAAAAAATTGGTGTAAAAAAAATATTGTCGAATTGTCGTCATCCATGTCGAATTTCATGGTGTAAAAAAACCGAAGATTTCAATCGTTGAAGAACGATTAAAAAATTGGTCGTCGTCGTCTCCTGTACCGGGTCTGCTCTGATACCATATAGAAATTTGTGGAACAAATTTTCTGTTATTGATAATGGGCAAAGTCACACATATTTATAGAACCTTAATGACTAAATCTAGGAAATAGAATAACGGCTAATAGAATAACGGCTAAAAGCTAATCTAGGAAACATAATAACTATTTGCATAAAATATATCTTTGACTGAAAACTATTTATAGAGTAAATACAAATATATACTCTGAGATGTGTGGCGCATAACGAGATATACGCTGAGATTTTCGGAGCGCCAAAATATGTTGAGAAGATTCTTCCGTGTCCCTACAATAAACACACAAAGTATCACAGTTAATTCTTTTATGACACAAGTTTAGTTTATTAGGAATAATGTTGTCGTAAACTTTACCACAACAAATTTTAGTTTTTGGAGGAACATTACACGACCAAAAAAATATCATCTCTTACTTTGAATTTCAACATATGAACTAGAATTCTAATCATTATTCTCATAACTTAAATTTAAAAAATAAGCTGATTTATCAGAAAATACTCTGATATTTAGAAGGATTTCATATGAATTCATCTTTACTACCATTTGGATGAATGCCAGAAGTATAGCTTCACCATCCACTAAGAGGAACAACACCCTGATACGGTCTTCATCAATGAGATTTGAACTTTTTCGAATATCATATTATAAATATAGAGGTAGAGATTTGACTTTTATAAAAAGTTATTAGTGACTAAATTAATTGTCAATAATAGTTCATTAATAATTGACATGTACTATTCTTTCGAAGTCGGATGATTAAATCAATTGAAGTATCTTAGTATTAAGAATTATTATTATTATTATTCTAAGTGAAGAGACACATGAATGGAGTCACATTACATCAAATACCAATAATTTTGTCTCAAAATGCAAATCTAAAACACCATAATTAAGAAGGAAAAAAAAACTTACAAAAATTGATAAAATATTGTTTATACAAATAAGATAGCACTTTTCTTTTTCAATATCCAATTTACTAGTAATTCATTGGTTAAGTATTTTCAGCTTGGAATAATTTCAAGTTGCACCTCTAAATCCTTTTTTTCTTTTCTAAAAAACATGTGTGGAAAAAACAGAGATTACACCATAAATTATTTGTAGTGTAACTCTAGATCATGTAAGAGAAAAATAGGACACTCTTTATTTTCTCTCAACTTAAGCTCTAAAACCTTACAATATTTTGGATTAATTAAACAGACAACTTCCTCAAATTAGCTCTAAATTCCTATAATGTTTTCGGTTTTTTTTTTTTTTTTTTTTTTTTTATTAAAACTTGTTTTCTCACTACTTCTCCACGTGACTTTTGATCTAAAGGAAACATTAGAATTTATAGCTAAAATTCAAATTATTTTCATTTTATTTTCAAAACTTAGTTTGGATTTTGAAAACACTCGTAAAAGATTGATAACAAAATAAAGATTTTTTTTTATTTACAAAGATATATAATTAATGTGGGGTGGGAGGATTGAACCCAAGACCTCTTAGATCAAGGACACAACTTTATGTTAATTAAACTATGCTCGGTTTGACAAATTTTAAACGAAAATAATGCATTTAAATTTCTGCACAGGTGCAAGATCAACGCACAGGTGTAGAATCAACCTCCACTATGAGCTATCTAGACGATATGTTTACCAGTTGCATCAAGTGGTTGTTTGATAAATTATTTTTAAAGTCTTGCACAAGTGCAAGATCGAACCGGTGGAAGAAGTGTTGCTTAATTTTTAAAAATTAAAAACTAAATGATTATCAAATCGGGCTAAATAGTTGCTTAATATTGATTTCAATTAAATTGGAGGAAATTGGAAAATGACATTTACAAGCCAACAAAGAACTCCTGAATTCACCGTCATTATACACTCACCAACAAGGAGTTGTTCAGGCATCAATTGATTTCACTTTACCATTTTGTTGTCATCTAAAGTTAAAACTCCACAGACTCAAAATCCAAAAGCTTCATTGGAGAAGTGGAATCCAAGAGAATCCACTTATTTCAATAATTTACTAAGAAAAAAAAAAGCTTCTAGGAATATTTATCCTAATATTTCACAGACATTTTGTTGAAGCACAAAATTGAATTTTGTTTAACCTTTATTAAAATTGGTAAAATACACTTTTCAACAATGAAATTTTCATTTGAATTTAGTTTCTATTATCACTTTTCATCATGGAGATTTGAATTTAGTTTTTTCAAAAGTGATATATTACGTCTTTAATGTTTGATTTTAATTGTTAATAATCCCTACTCTTTGAAATTGATTTCCAAATAGTCTCTAAGAAAAGTTGACTTTAGTTGACCTAACGTAATGATGGTGTGATAGTTAAATATGTTAGATGAAATTTTGTTGATAGTATATTTTTTTCTAGGAGCTGAAATTTAAAATTAGAAATCTAATTTAAACCTCATCTACCAAACATGTCACGTAAAGCCTCACAAACCAAATAGAAACTAAATTCAAATCTCAAAGACCAAAAAGACCAAAGACCAAAGACCAAAAACTTATTTTACACTATTTAATCTATAGACCTATTAAACATCTTTTCAAATAAAAAAAAAAAAAAAAAATATTGTATCCTATGGAATCATATTCTATAATTTCAATTTTGTGTCTATCATGTCTGAAAATTTTAAAAAAATTGAATACACCATGAAACTATTAGACATAAAATCGAAGGCGCCCTATTAACAAATTTTAAATTTGAAAGACCTAATTTCCAAACTTTGTAATTTGACCCAACTTAAATAAATAAACAAAACAAACAAAAGGTGCCCTTCTAGTTCCTAAGGCCTAAAAAGCAACCTATATTATTTGGTCCAGTCCATATTTTAATCTCATTTTTCTAATTGAAACCCTAAACCCTCTATATATATATATATATATAATATACAAAATATTTTCAAACTTCAACTTTTAAAACTTTGGGATAAGTTTGAATCACCCCTCTTATATATTTAGACATTTTTTTTTTTATTCTTAGATTTTTAAATTTGTTGTAAAAAATATTTATGAATTTTAAAATTGTTCTAAAAAAATATTACTTCCATTAAAATAAAGATGAAAGGGGACAGTTGACTTGACATCTAAGGTGTAAAAATGAAAAAACGTGATTTTATTTAAACCATTTCCATAGTAAATAAAAAAGTAGAACAATTTTAAAAGTGAAAAATATAATGTTTTCAAAAGCTGAGGGCATAATTGAAACAAGAATTTTGTATAAGGCTAAAAAAAAAATAAACCTGAACTTTACCTATTGCTCTTAACATTTCATAAAGGTTTCAAAGACACCTTTAGAAAAATCGTTAAAATATTAAATTAAAAGTGAAAACACATGTCAGTTCTTTCATACTTATACTTACCAGAATACACCTAGACTAATCTAGGGAATAAAACAATTAACGCTACAACATTTGCTTCTTAAGTAAATATTCGTAAAACATTAAAAAAAAAAAAAAAAAAAAAAAAAAAAAAAAAAAAAAGGGAAAATTGTAATAAATGACAATTTAAGACTTATTGTTTGCAAATATAGCATGTTTTTAAAAAATTTGCAGATATAGCAATTTCTATTGCTGATATCTTATGACTGATAGAAGTCTATCGCTGATCACCTCAGCTTTTTATAGATTTTTGTCAGTGATAATAGTCTATCAGAGATAATAGTCTATCACCGATAGAAGTCTATCAGTGATATAATAAAGTCTATCAGTGATAGAAACGGGTTTTTTTGCCATATTTGCAAAACATTTTAAAGTTTGCTAATTTTGCAATTAGTTTGGGCCTGATTGCTATTTGTGCAACCAGCCCAAAAAAATATATATATATAATCTATTAATCTCAAATATGGATATATATATTAATTACAATCTAAAATTTAATTTGGAAGTAAAATGAATTTAATTATTAATTTAAATAATTTTTTTAAAAAAATTAATTTACACCATTATTCATTATTTCAATATATTCATGGATATATCCGTAAACGAGATGGGTATTCTCGGTAGAGAATGGATATTCTCAATAGAGAATTTGACGGGTATGGATATTCTCAATAGAGAATGTGACGGGTATTCCCTGCAAATAATTTAGCGTTTTAGTTTATTCTTATCCATTTTCATTTTTGTGAGATGTGTGTTTTTTTAGAACTTTATTGATGAGATGTGTATATTTTTTTAAGACAAAAAAAAATGAGTGTAGTATTTTTTTTTATGAATAATATATATGTATACGGGGCGAGGCGGGTATGCTACCCGTCCCCACCCCCGCCCCGTTTAGCTAAGGGGACAAAACAAAATCTTCGATCTCGGGCTCATTCCCCATGCAATCGGGGCAAGGCTGGACGGGACAAATGGATCTCTACTTCCAATATTGATATTGATATCTATACTTTCGTCATTGGTGGACTATAATATTGATATCGATATCTTTCGTCATTGATGGACTATAATATTGATATCGATATCTATACTTTAGTCATTGGTGGACTATAATATTGATATCGATATCAATACTTTCGTCATTGGTGGACTATAATATTGATATCGATATCTATATTTTCGTCATTGGTAGACCCTTCACCCCCGCTAGGTCTAACCCTTCGGGATCATTTACAAGTGTTCATTGGGTAGCCTAATTAACCGGATTCATACATTACGTTGAATCCCACTGAATTATATCATTCATTGAATATTGGTTTAATTAATATGTGAGGAAATTGGAAGATGATCTGTACCAAACAAAAACAAACCAGAAAAAGACTACTGAATCATCATCATCATACAACAACAAGACAACACAGCAAGAATCAGTTGTTCAAAAGGCATAAACTGATATGATGATTCACATGCAAAAGCTTTCATTTCACCATTTTGTCTTCTTCATCTTTAAATTCAAATAATCCAAAAGCTTCAACACCAATGGAGAATCCAAAGAGAATCCCCAAATTTCAATAATTTACTCAATACAATGTTCAAACAATGAATTTCAACTCCATTACAAACACAAGAGTAACTCGCACAAAAATCTCTTGATTTCTTTTCAATAACTCTTCGGAGTCGGTAAAATCACTCCACAAAATGTCAAAAACAAAACAAAAATTTCTCTCTTTCTAATAATCATATGAAACAGAATACGATCCGCAAAATCAAAATTAAGATTTAAACAAACCAAACGAAGAACTCGAGGATCAGTCCCCTCCTTAGCAGGATTGTATTATCTATGAGCAGTTACCAAAGTCTCAATGAATCTCAATCCATCAAACCTCGGCGTGAATTTCTCCTTCTCCGTTGAAGGATCGACGCCGCAACCTCTGTTCGCGCCGGATTCCGAAGCGAAACCCTAGAAACACAAATCACCAATTCAAAATCCGATTAAGTCGTCAAAATCCCTCAAAATTGAAAGCGGGAGATTCGAAAACATTCAGAATCGAGATCATACCTGATGAGAGGGAGGATAAAGAGCGAGGTCGCGATCTCCATTGGAAGAGGATGAAGAAGAAGAAGAGGAGAAAGCCATGGTGGAGGCGGCGAGAACCGAGGCGAGCAACGTGCAGGAGCCTTTCATGATTCGGCCGGACGGTAGGGAAGTCCGACGCGACGGTCGCCGGATCTCGGCGATGAAATTATGAAGGCGCCGCTGAAAATTGAGCAGAGAGTGGTTAAGAAGGGAAGGGGATGGGTACTTATATGGTTGCGGGTTGCGTGTTCGGAAAATTGAGATTTAACAAAATTGAATTCGGATTTAAGATCCGCTCCTTCGCTTAATTTTCCAGCTAACTCATTCTACGCCGTCCATTCTCTTCGTATCTCGTGGACCCCGCTGGCCAACGTGGCGCTTCCGTAATATATGTATATAATATTACCATTAGATGGTCAATTTGGTCGGTTCCTGGGTTTTAAACTTTTAATTTAATATTCATGCATTTTATTTTGTTTCCATGAGTCAACTCTAATTTTCTCTTTAAATGGGAGGTTTCATCTTTTATCTCCATAATTATTGTACTAATAATAATAAAAAATTAGTGTGAATGATTGGAGCATAACTCAAGTGACATAAAGTACCTAGAAGCAACATTATAAAATTGATAATACTTGTTGATGCAAGAATCTAGATTCTCCTCGACAGGACTTCGAATGGTAGCACAGTATGATCTGAGGCTAACCTGCAAAGAGGAAGAAGAATTTGCACCGGTGTGGGGCTGAGTCTAACACACTCCGATGCTCAAGTCAGCTACAGAGTTCTAAACTTAAATGGAGTTTAAGTCGTGTGAGTTTCATACCTCAATTTGAAGGATGAAGCCTTATATTTATAGGAGGGGTAGAAGGGGACGGTCGTACTTGGACTGTACGCCTCATGATCATGGCGAGGAGATGGGCGTTGATTCTCGACTGGCTTCTAGGAATGGCCTTACCGACTCCCGTGATTGGGGGCGGCGGTATCAGCGAACTCCCAGCACTCTGACATGGGCTTATAGAGGCGTTATGTCGGGCCCTCCAGATTGGCCGAGGGACGAACCGACCTGTCTTCTGCCTCGAACTCCTCGAACCATGCTAGGAATCTTGTAGGGGGTGGTGTGACATCACTATATACTTACTATAAAGTATATCAAAATGTTGGTGATGTATTTTCATTTATTGTATTTCCTCATTCAACAAACTAAACTATGAAAAAAAATAAAAATCCATGATATATCTTAATAACATATATTTAAAGTGATTTTCTTAGATATATTAATTATGTCGATGATATATACTTCATTTTAAGTATATTTTAGAATCTGACAAGAAGAACATAACTCGACTAACATGTTGTATGATTAGTGACCAAAAAGTCTTAAGTTCGATCTCCCACTCTCATGTTGTAAAATATATATATAATAGCTAGAAATAACGAGGTTTGCCATTAATTTCAATTCTATTCTTATAATTTTAGTAGTTGTAATTTGATTTATAGGGTTGAGCTCATAAATCACTCCTAAAATAATTTAAATAATTTTATATTTTTTTATATTTTAGTTTTGGTTCATTTTTATCTCTATAATTTATCTATGGTGGTGTAGTTTTTATAGTTCAACTTTGTTCATCTTAATTGATATAGACCATATTTGATAACGTTCTCGCTTTATGTTCTCTATTTATAGTTTTTGGAATTGAACTTGGGTATAACAATTTGATTTTTTTGTTTTAATTTTATTTCTTAATTTAGCATTGTTTTTTTTATATATTATTTTAATTTTGAATTTTAAACTTTGTAATAGGTATATTTATATATTATTTAAATTTTGCAAAATCTATATAAAATTTTAATCTCACACTTGAACCCGTTAAAATTTTGCAAATATAAATTTTGCTCACTAAAACGTTTTTAGTATCACTTTAATATTTTACAAGATATTTACAGAATTATATAATAACATTTGAATGATAAATACAATTTTATCAATCTTTTTAATATTGCATCGACTTATTTATATTAGGTTATGTAAATTTTTACATAATTAATTTTTATATGTTTTAATGGGTGTTATATGTTTATTAAAAAGAAAAATAATAAAAAAAAAAAATAATAAAAAAAAATAAAATGTGTAAGTATATTATATTATATATTTTCAAAACAAAACAAAAGGTATATTATATTATATATCTTATTCAAAAGTACTATGAAGCAAATCAACAAATTTTGATCACGGTTTGTTCTGTTGACATTGATGGCAGCAGAGCCGTTGGATGGGATGTTAAGAGGGTCCCACAGAGCCAGAAACTCAGGAGGAAGTGCTTATACGGTACGAGTGACTGTAGGTTATGAAATCTCTGGGAGATGCCTTAAATGTGGTGGGACCAGAGACAAAAAGAAAAAACGAGTGGTTGATATTGTGTTTGGAAACACGCTTAACGTATGCTTTCGGTAGACCGGTTTTGTCCCCGGTCGGTCGGCCCCTTTAAAACCCGACCAGATTCTAGAAATTGTAGCCGGGCCCCACTGTTTGGCACCACTCCTACCAAAAGTATTAACTAATAATAATAATAATTTTACTCATTATTACTCTTTAATTTCAAATCATCCAGATTTTACCATTTTTTAACCATCATTTGGACTGGTATTTTCTTTGTAAGAAAACAAATAAAGAAAATTAGCTAATGGAAGATTTCAACCCAAAAAAATAAAAATAAATAAATAATAGGCATGAGTTTAGGGAAGGTGCCTTTTAACCCTAGAGCTAAATATCTTATTATACATAGAAAAAAAAAGTAAATATTTAATTAAAAATGTAAATTATGATCATCTTAAAATATTAATGGTTCCATCTTCCACCCCATTTTTCCAACTAAAAGAAGTAAAAAAATACCATCTCATAATTTGTTTGGTTGAAGAAAATTAGAAATGCCTAAAAATTAGATATGAAAAATGCAAGATGCCTAAAAATTAGATATGAAAGATGCATATAACAATTATATATATATAAAAAAAAAATTTGGTCAATATCTAACTATCTTAAAGTAAACGTTTTTTTTTCCCTTATTTTTTCACCATTTAAAATAGTTGTGTTTCGGTGAGGATTTTGGTAAAAGAGAAAAATAAGTATAGTTTTGTTTTCTCATTCTAGGTTTTCATTTAGATGTATAGTTTTGTTTTTGTTAATTATGGGTGGTTGGACCATTTTAATATGCACACACCCACATATATTAATATCACAATTCGAAAGGAAATCGTCTGGCCTTCACATGATTTCAATTGTAGAATTTGTAGACCAAAGAAAGAAGTGACCTGCAAAATAAAAAATGGGAAAACACGTAGTGTCGACCACAAATGTTACAATGCTTAAGTAAGTATCAAAGTTGTAAGTTGTAACAAGTTTTAAAGAGTTTAATTAGTAGACTAGAATAGATTTACTCTCTCTTTGGTGTGAGGTGATATTTTAGAGTAATTTGTTGGTTTTATCATTTTCTTCCTAGGTTTGACTGATAGGCAGGGATGACAACGGGGCGGGGTCGGGGATGCACTCCCCATATCCCCTTCACCGTGGGGATTTTCAATCCTCGTTCCCCATTTTGAGGAGTCGGAGAATACCCATTCGGAGATTGGGTCCCGCGAGAAAAAAACCTGGTTTTATTTTTTTAATTATTTTTTATTCAAAATTAATTAAATGTTTATGATTAAAAAATATATTTAACATTTTATTAAAATTTTGGAGTTTTTTATTAATGAAATTTAATATAAAAACTAATTAAATTAAATTAGAAAAAGAAAGAAAAAAAAATTTGTCCGGAGATAAATATAATTTTTAAAAATATAAAAAATATTATATAATATATTAATAAAATATTATAATTTTATATAAATATTGTTATTATATATATATATTTAAAAATAATAAAAAATGATTTCGGGGCGGGTTATGGGTCGGGATCCCCTTCCCCGCCCCGATCGGGGACCCGATTAAATCCCGGTTCGATCTCGTACACAATCAAATTGGAAATTCTCTCGCAGAAAATTTTGTCATCCCTACAGTATGGTTTTTGGCAATATATATAAGAAGAGCAGTTGTCCCACATCGAAAAAATTTAAGAAAGTCATGTGTTAGAAGTACTATAAAATGAGTGTATGGCTTTGGTTTACCATCATCCAAATTAAAAACATTTTAAGTCTGGTATACCAACTGAATGAGTGGTATAATGTTTTGTGAATAGTAATTTTATTGAAATTGGGGTCGGGGAGGGAATTTATGTGATTGTAATAATTCTCCACATAGTGCAGTTTCTTTCTTAAGTCTATAATGTTTTGTAAGTAGTAATTTTTTTTTTATTAAAATTGGGGTTGAGGAGAGTATTTGTGTGATTGTAATAATTTTCCACATAGTGCAGTTTCTTTCTTAAGCCGATACATGGTTTTTTCTTGACTTTGGAGATGTTTCTTATTTTGTTGCTTTTATTTCTTATTTTGTTGCTTTTATTTTAATTTCACAGTTATTTTTTTTTTTGTTTATTCCTGCAATAGAAGTGAGAGGTTTTCTCCCAACATAACCTAGGAAGGTAAATCTAATGTCATTTGGGTGGATCGACCTAGGTATCGTAGACCATAGTCGTATGGATTTATTGACCTACATGGGTCTTGCTTAGATAGGTCGACCTCGGCATGGACGACTCTGTTCGTGTGGGATTTTGGGCCCACAAGAGTTTGGTTCAGGGCCTTGGTCTTTGGTATATGAGGGGTTAACCTCGACCTCGTCCTTTACGACCGAACCTGCTCATATTCGAGTCTAGCTCATTTTACGGGTCTTCTTTAGGCCAGTTGGGCCCTAGGCTTACCGATGAAGATACATTTTTCCTTCAGATATGGCTTGCCCTAGACTTAATTGTTACTTTAATGAAAGTTGAGAGACCAAAAGTATTTTTTAACCGAACATATATATATATATTTTATATATATATATATATATATATATATATATATATATATATATATATTTTTGAAAAGACAACCGAACATATATTTAACTGAACAAAAAGATGAAAAGTAAATAACTAAATGTTGTATCTATTTGGTCTCTAAACTTACAAAAATGTTCAATAGGTCATTGAACTTTTAAGTTTGTATCTATTTGGTCCATAAACTTTAAAAGTGTCTATTAGGTCATTAAACTTTCAATTTTGTGTCCAATAGTCCAATAGGTTATTGACATATTCGACGTATTTTAAAGTTCATAGACTTACCACACAAAATAAAAAATTTACAATTTTTGAATATGTTAAGTACCTATTGACTCAAAACCGAAAGTCAACATGAACATAAATACATAACTCAAATAACATAAAATATGTATCGAGTAAGAGGTGTTTGAATTTTCCACCCCGCATATTCTAAAACTAAAAAAAGAAAGAAAAAAAAAAAAAATAGAGATCTATTAAAATACTACTATAGAGGTGAGGAATCCAACCTCCGACTTTATAAAAAATTTAATAAAATACATTGTATGATGCCAATTATCTTAATTCTCAATCTCAATCCCTCCCTCCTTGATTAACTCGAACTTTAGGTTGGACCCACATTAGCAGCTCATCGGTTACGCGACATTTCTAGTCTTATCGCGTGAGATCGGTCGCCGTTCAATGCATGATGCGGGTCCCATATTAGTCAGCTCATTGTTGCCCAAGTTCCAAAGACCAACTTTAACGCCACCCACTTATTTTCCTATCTACTTTTTATCTTTTATTTAAAATAAATATTTGCTTTTGTTTGTTCTTTCAAAATAATATATATATATATTTTTGCTCTTGTAACTTGGAACTTTATTTTTGAGATAGATGAGTTGATTTTGAATTTTGGCCTTTCAAACATTTTTTTTTTTTTATATATGTGTTAAGTTATATTTATATTAACTAAACTTCGAATTTTGTTGGAAAAAAAAATGGAATGCTTACCAACCAAACAAGAAATTGTGTAGGGGTAGGAACATTTTAGTTTACTTTTATTTGATTTGATGTTAAAATGAATAGTTCGGGATGGAAATTAACAAAGTGATTTAATTTTGGTAATATTAGAAGAGTCTTTATTTGGACCAAGTATATAAGGATGGACGGCTAGGATCTCTTACCACTTGAGTCAATTGAAGACGCTATTAAAGAACAAGTGCTGTTCGTATACTCTACGCCAAGCAAATAAAATCCAACGCCTTCAAGAAACCTCTCGGAATTTCGAATCAGGAAAAAGGAAGGAAACTCCACTTTCCAATTTCCAATTTCCGATTTATAAATCCCTAAATTCCATCGAATTCCACACCAACAATCCAAGAATTCAATCCAAGAATCGAAGAAGAAGATGAATTCGATGTTCAGTTTGTTCGATGCCTTCACCGCCGAATTGCTCCTCGGCAAATTCGTTAGGGCTTCTTCTTCTGTACCTTCCTTCACTCCCACTCCCAACAACGGCGCCGGCGCCGGCGCCTCTGTGAAGTCTTCGCTGCCGAACAAGAAAGAAGAAGCTAAGGTCAAGAATTCGCCCAGATTTGCTCTGGAGTTCGATGGCCTCAATTGCTTTGAGACAATCGTCCCCAATTGATTCAGATCGGACGATTTCTCGTGGTGGTTGTTCTTGTTCGAGCCAATTTATAACTGATTCTTTTAATTCTTTCAATTTTAGGTTTAAATTAGGTTATACTAGATTTGGGGTTTGTATGCGTAGTCTATGATTTGAATACAGAGTGTTCTTCTCTCTACACGGAATTGGATGATTGATTCTGTTCTGTGTTTCCTTAGAATTTGTTATAAAATATCTTGTTCTTTATTTATTTTATTCCTTATATGGAAGGGTAATTATGATAATCAAGATTTTGTAAACTCCGAATCTACAACAAACCGATCATAGTTCAATGCATACAAATCGAGCATAGTTCAATTGAAATGCATTTTACTCATTCTATTGGCGACAACAAACTCTGGAGACAACAAGTCACTTGTTACAACATCATTCACGTAAATTAAATATTAACAACGACAACATCATTCACGTAAATTAAATATACGCAACCATGCTAATTTTCATAATTTATTTTAAATAATTATTTCGAACAAATTTCGAAGTTGAAGGATAATGATAAACTTCCCCAAATTTATGGACATAATTTGTGAGTGTCATCACGAGCTTCCATCAATGATTGCGCCTTCCAAATCTTTTATATATATATAAACTACTAGAAATCTGAGAATGGTAACACATAGAAAAAAATAAAAATAGGGAAGAGAAGAAAAAAAACCTTTTTTTGGCTGAAAAAAAACAATAGAAATTTTCATATTTTTAAAATTTAATGACAATTTTTTAATGTCGTTGATGTCCGTTTTTCAAAAAGAATTGGAAGGGCTGTTTGGGGCGTAGAATATGTTATGACAATTTTTTTAATGTCGTAAATTGATGACAGTTTTTCAAAAAGAATTGAAAATAAAATTTTAGGAGGCTCTTTGGACCATGTTATTATGATTGGTCGTTATAATAGTTGTGAATAATAAATACTGCATCGAAATCAAAAAATTGTTTACTATAGTCTTCCAATTTTGGTCAAAAACGATAATTTTGGTCATTTTTTAAAGAGTAAAATTTTCACACTTTTTTTCAGTGTTGGGTTCAATAGTTTCATTAACCTACAAACCCATAGCTTTAGGACAAAAATCCATAAGAAAAACATCTTAAAACTCGTTTTCTAAACCGTAAATTTCCAAAACTCGAAAGAGTAATTTTACAGCACGTGGTTGAAAAACGCGAGTAAGCTCATGCTTGGTCCAATAAAAAGTGAGAAATGTTAATTTTATATGAATAACCACTTTTTTCGTGAATTAATAAAAAATTCAAAAAATCGTTTACTATAGTCCTCCAATTTTGGTCAAAAACGGTACTTTTAGTCATTTCTTAAAGAGTACATTTTTAACTTTCTTTTTTCAATGTTGAGTTTATGAGCTTCATTAACTTACAACCCCATAACTTTAGGACCAAAATTCGTAAGAAAAACACCTTAAAACTCATTCCCTAACCCGTAAATTTTCAAAACCTAAAAAGAGTCATTTTCAAGCACGTGGTTGAAAAACGTGACATGCTTGGTCTAATAGAAAGTGAGGAATGTTAATTTTATATGAATAACCACTTTTTTCGTGAATTAAAAAAAGTCAAAAAATTCGTTTACTATAGTCCTCCAATATTGGTCAAAAACAGTAATTTTGGTCATTTTTTAAAGAGTACATTTTTCACTTTCTATTTTCAATGTTGGGTTTAGGAGCTTCATTAACCTACAACCCCATAGCTTTAGGACCAAAATCCGTAAGAAAAACACCTTCAAACTCATTCTCTAAACCGTGAATTTCCAAAACCCGAAAGGAGTAATTTTCAAGCACGTGGTTGAAAACGCGAGTAAGCTACATGGTTGGTCCAATAGAAAGTGAGGAATGTTAATTTTATTTGAAAAACCACTTTTTTCGTGAATTAAAAAAAAGTAACAAAATCGTTTACTAATAGTCCTCCAATTTTGGTCAAAAACGGTAATTTTGGTCATTTTTTAAAGAGTACATTTTTCACTTTTTTTTTTCAATGTTAGGTTTATGAGCTTCATTAACCTACGACCCCATAGCTTTATGGAAAAAAATATGTAAGAAAAACACCTTAAAACTCATTCCCGTAAATTTTCAAAACCCAAAAGAAGTAATTTTCAAGCACGTGGTTGAAAAGCATAGTAAGCTACATGGTTGGTCCAATAGAAAGTGAGGAATGTTAATTTTAAATGAATAACCATTTTTTTCGTGAATTAATAAAAAGTCAAAAAATTAAATCGTTTACTATAGTCCTCCAATTTTGGTCCAACGGTAATTTTGGTCATTTCTATAAGAGTACATTTTTCAATGTTGGATTTAGGAGCTTCATTAACTTACAACCACATAGCTTTAGGACCAAAATCCGTAAGAAAAACACCTTAAAATCCGTTCCCTAACCCGTAAATTTCCAAAACCTAAAAAGAGTAATTTTCAGGCACGTGGTTGAAAAACGTGAGTAAGCTATATGCTTGGTCTAATAGAAAGTGAGGAATGTTAATTTTAAATGAATAACCACTTTTTTCGTGAATTAAAAAAAGTCAAAAAATTGTTTACTATAGTCCTCCAATTTTGATCAAAAACTATAATTTTAGTCATATTTTAATGAGTACATTTTTCACTTTCTTTTTTCAATGTTGGGTTTAGGAGTTTCATTAACCTACAACCCCATAGCTTTAGGACTAAAATTCGTAAGAAAAACACCGTAAAACTCGTTCCATAAACCGTAAATTTCCAAAACCCGAAAGAAGTAATTTTCAATCACGTGGTTGAAAAACGTGAGTAAGCTACATGGTTGGTCCAATAGAAAGTGGGGAATGTTAATTTTATATGAATAACCACTTTTTTCGTGAATTAAAAAAAGTAACAAAACCGTTTACTTTCTATTTTCAATGTTGTGTTTAGGAGCTTCATTAACCTACAACCCCATAGCTTTAGGACCAAAATCCGTAAGAAAAACACCTTCAAACTCATTCTCTAAACTCCGTGAATTTCCAAAACCCGAAAGGAGTAATTTTCAAGCACGTGGTTCAAAAACGTGAGTAAGCTACATGGTTGGTCCAATAGAAAGTGGAGAATGCTAATTTTAAATGAATAACAACTTTTTTCGTGAATTTAAAAAAGTCAAAAAATTGTTTACTATAGTCCTCCAATTTTGGTCAAAAACGATAATTTTGGTCATATTTTAAAGAGTACATTTTTCACTTTCTAATTTCAATGTTGGGTTTAGGAGCTTCATTAACCTACAACCCCATAGATTTAGGATCAAATTCCGTAAGAAAAACACCTTAAAATTCGTTCTCAAAACTGTAAATTTCCTAAACCTAAAATGAGTAATTTTCAAACACGTGGTTGAAAAACGTGAGTAAGCAGCCAGATGAGTAAAATTTGACAAAATTTAAAATTTAGGGTAAAAATTAATAGAACTTCACAAATTTATGGACAAATGTTTATTTCTTTCCCTCGTTGATATATACTTGAAATATATTCTTTGGGTCTCCTTGTCTATGAATGAAAAATGTCACCAGTTCCTTAATGAAAAATGTCACTAGTTCCTTAACAAATATGAACCCAAAATAAAAAATTAAATATGATTATGATTAGTCGACGAGCATAATTTAACTATTTAAGACATCTATCATCGACCAAAATATTAGAGACGTTGAACTCCATTTAAAAAAAAAACAATATGATTTTCAATTACAACATTGCTTTTTGTAAATTCCTATATGACTTAAAGTGGGTATAATTAAGCGTGTTAATAATTAAACGTGTTTGAATTGACTTTTTAAAGTGTTTAATTTAAAAAAACAATAATCATTTTAGCAAAATTTGTGGGTTAAACACTAAAAAAATGTTTTTCTAGTGTTTAATTGAGAACTCAAATTACTCCCACCCCACCAATAGTTAATTATACTATTTATTAATAATTGTCTTTAGTAATTTGACAATTTTTTTTTTTTTTTAACCTGTGTGACCTCTTGATTGCTAGTTTATATAATATGCCGATTGAACTATGCTCATGTTGATTTATAGTAATTTGATATTAGTAGAAATACTTTTAAGTAGAGCAAACCAAACAAATTTGCATATAAAAATATTTTTTTAAAAATGTAACCATATGAGTGGTTTAATTATAAACATAAAAATATTTGGTTAGCAGTCAATCACGAATACTTCATTTGATTGCATCTTGGTTCTCTCACATTTTTGAAACGCGACCTATGGTTTTTTTAATTACTTTTTTAGAAGTTTCTATTTTTAGATTTGAAACTTATATGTTCCTCATAGGTCCCATGAGCCAGTCTTAGATTTAGTGCAAGTTGGTCCACCCATTCACCATGTAAAAAATAAAAGGGTAAAAATCATTTTATACCATTAAACTTTGAAGGTTGTATTAATTAAAATCTTAAACTAATGATGGTATCGATTTAAACCTTGAACTTTCACAACTATATCAATTTACACTCTCTCTTAGAAAAATGTTAATTTTCACACGTGCGGAGACTTGTAATTTATCAATTAAACTCCTAAACTTTCATACAATTGATTCACTTATGAAAGTTTAGGGGTTTAATTTCTAAAACTATAAATCTCCACGTGTTTAATTAACGTTTTTAAAATAAAATTCTAACTGAAGGTGTAAATTGATACACTTTTAAAAGTTCAGGGTTTAAATCGATACAATCATTAATTTAGAGTTTTAATTGATACAATCTCTAAAGTTTAAGGGTATAAATTGATTTTTTCCCAAAATAAAAAATGAGTGTATAACTAACTGGGCTCCCAAACTCGTGTTAGAAAATAAATCAAAGTTTAAAGAAGAATATATATGAGAAAGAAACTCAACGAAGAACAAGAGAAATTCTTGAAAGAAAACAACATAGACAAGTATAATAAAAGAATCCATCATCTAATTCTGAACAGAAAATCAAAGTAAGGCAGCATAATTAAACTAAATCTCATATAAAATAAAACCTAAAAAAGAGAGTGCGAGGGACACAAGACATAAATCAATAACAAAGAATAAGTAAGCGCAGAAGAAGAACAACACAGATTTACGTGGTTCACTAACGTCGTGTTAGCTACGTCCACGTGCAGAAGCGAAACCCCCGTACCAACCAGTCGTAAAAGGTCTCATAACAGATTCAAGACATTCCAACAACATCAATGGTGGAGGAGAGTGTGAAGGGAAATGATAACACCCAACTCCGGCGAGAAGGTCTTGCGTGGCGGATTGACCGAGGAAGGAACTGATAGAGCGAACGGAAAGGGAGGGACCGACGATGATGACGATGACGAAGACGAAGAAGACGGGGTAACTTTGTGAGTGTACAATATTTGAGCAGCAAACATATCGAACAAACCAAACAAGGAATTCATCTTATTTTGATCTCTTGGAAGAAGAATAATGAGATTGGAAGAGGGGGTTTTATGGAGGGCCAATTTTCCCAATTCAAACAGGTTTTAATTTCCTTCTGGCGTTGGGATATTTATTACTACTCGGAATTGGAAACTACTTGTTATCAACTTTGTTAATTATATGTTGTATTAACAGGGAATTTAAATTATTTTGTAGTTCGAATCCTAGATGGATCATGGAACAATTTATATTATGAAATTAAGATTAATACTAAAATGAATTCTATTAAACTATATTCGAGGTCACTAAGGACTGTCTATAAATTAAATAAATAAAGTCTTTATGTTTACTATTATTTCATATTTTTTTTAATAGGTTAATTTATATGCTACTGAATTTTAAGATTATATGCTGCCATGCCACCCACAATTTTAGGATTATTTCTGTTTATTTTTAATAGGTTAAAAAAAATCTACTATTTTATGATTATATATGTTACCCACCATGTATGTATCACACTTACTCAAAAAAAAAAATATATATGTTTTACCCACGATGTGTCGGATAAAATTTAGATACATGTTTATTAAAAAAAAAAAAAAAAAATAATAATCTAGATGCAAGTTGCATAGAAATCATCAAGCACAATATAAAACATTTTGCAAATATGTAAACGTAATTGTAAATATAACACAATATAAAATATTTTGCAAATATGTAAAAAATTAGTGACTATCACTTTTAAAAATTGTTAAATTTACAATTTTTTTAACATGTATTATATCTAGTGGATCCCTTCTCTTATTTTGGTTAGTCATTCAATTCCTTCTTCTCTTACCATCAATATGTAAAAAATTAGTGACTATCACTTCTAAAGATTGTTAATTTTACAATTTTTTTAACATGTGTTATATCTAGTCGGATCACTTCTCTTATTTTGGTTCAGTCATCCAACTCCTTCTTCTCTCACCATGTTAGGTGTTTTTTTTTTTCCTTCCTTTCGTGACAATCTTTCTTCTCTTTCTGTCTCCTTTCATTCTTCTCCACCACCGAATTTTTCAACAACGAACACTTTTTCACCCATCATTTATTGATTGGGTCATGAGTGTTGCACGTCGAAAATCGAAACATTGTCTGTGGGTTCCGCCCGTTGGAATGACGTCATTGTCACTGGGTGCAATGTTGTCATCGATTGAAGGACATGGGGGTTTCGTCGTTGCTGATTGACGCGTCGGAAGTCGGGTTCACGTGCGCGTATCGCTGTCGGAGAAGAAGGAGATGGACGGTGAAAGGTTCCTTGGGCGACTAAACCAAAAGAAGCGAGGAAGAAGAAGAAAAATAGTGTTTTTCCATTATTTTTTTTAATAAACACGTGTTTAAATTTTATTAGGACACATTTTGTGTGACACCTTGGTGTTGTAGCCTAGTTAGCAGCCAAACATTACTTATTTTTTTTAATAGATAATGTGACCATAATGGTTTCTCCCCGCCCATTCTCTCTCTCTCCTTCTATCGGAATATCATCACCTTGACTTTCAACTTCACTCTTCTCCTACCCTCCCCGTTAACCACCAGTTGTTGATCACCTCCCACCCATTTTGGCCACCAGCCACCCTCTCTCTTCCCCACACTATCATTCTTTCTCTCGAGACAACCAACAAGGGCGGTATAGGCAGGGCCTCTTAGATGAATAAGTGTCTTATTAAGCTTCAATGGTTGCAACTCTTCACCATAGTAGACACCTTAATTTGGAAGTGAATATTCAATACTGGTAAAGACTCTTATATCTTTTAAGATTTGACTTTGTGACATAATGATTAACTCATAAGTCATGATTGAGTTGAATTTGAACATAAGTTTTGTTTGAGCTCCATTCACTTTGAGCATAATTTAAAAGAGTAAGATGAATAAATTTTTATCCTAAGTCACCTATTTAAATATCACCTTAACAAATTGAGTATGTTTTTTTTATGCTTTAAATTAAATTTATGCTACATAATTACTTACTAATTTCAACTAATGTAAGAATCTCTTAAAAAAAATAAAAAATCAAAACTTAACGAATGTTAAATGACATATGTCAATATAAGTATAGTTCAAGATATATCTCATAGGTTTGAGTTAGAGATGTCCATTTGTCTCGTTCCGCCCCGAATGAGACGGGGAATGAGACAGGGAGCGGAGAATTTTTTTTTGCCCCGTTTACTCGCCCCGAATACCCCTCCCCGAATACTTTTATATATATATATATATATATATTATTCATCAAAAATTAACTACACACTCCTTTTTTTTATCTAAAAAAATACACATCTTGCCAATAAAGTTCCAAAAAAACACACATCTTGCGAATAAAGTTTATTGAATTAAATATATATAATATCAATCAACTTAACAAATAACAAAATTTAAAAAAAATAGATAAGAATAAAGTAAAAAGTAAATTATTCGCGGGAAATACCTGTTTCCAGCGAATTCCCCGCGGAGAATACCCGCCCCGTGCCCGCAAAATTAAACGGGGAATTTTGCGGGGACGGGTAATGAAATTGGAGACCGGGAAGGCATTACCCGGCCCCGCCCCACCCATAGACATCTCTAGTTTGAGTCCCTTCATCCCATAGATGTTGAGTTAAAAAAAAAAAAAAAAAAAAAAAAAAAAAAAAAAAAAAAAAAACTATTATATGTGTGACTGACGCTCGAATGGAAGATAGGTACATGAATGACCGACACCACATCCGAATGAAAAAAACTTAAAAAGAAATTGATAATTTCTACCTATACCAACAAGATGCAGGTTCCTTAGAAAAAGCAGTGTGGCTTAAGTCAATCCTACGTTGAGTTAAATCCTAAGAATTTTTCTATGGTCCAAGGAAATGTTGGGACCATTGCAATATGTCATTTTCTAAATCTAAAGTGGAATGCAATGAAATAAAAAATAGAAATTGATTTTAAGTAACAAAAGATAAAATATTAAACAAAGCTCTGTTAAGTTGAAGTTGGAGTTGGAAGAGTCTTGGTCATAACTGGAACGCCGCCTAGAATAAGGATGGACGGCTATGATCTCTTCAGTTCAACACGCTTTACAGAACGAGTCCCGTCTTCAAGAAACCTCTCCGAATTTCAAATCCCCAAAATCCCCCTTTATAAAACTCTCATCAAAATCCTCACCGATCAATTCAATCCAAGAAGATGAATTCGATGTTCAGTTTGTTCGATGCCTTCACCGCCGAATTGCTCATCGGAAAATTCGTTAGGGCTTCTTCTTCTGTACCTTCCTTCACTCCCACTCCCAACAACGGCGCCGGCGCCGCCGCCTCTGTGAAGTCGTCGCTGCCGAACAAGAAAGAAGAAGCTAAGGTCAAGAATTCGCCCAGATTTGCTCTGGAGTTCGATGGCCTCAATTGCTTTGAGACAATCGTCCCCAATTGATTCAATTTCAATCTAACTCATTCTTTTTCATTCTTTCAATTTTAGGTTTAAATTAGGGTTATACCAGATTTGGGGATTCTAGTGTATGAATACAAAGTGTTCTTCTTTCTTCGGTTTTCTCTTACACGAAATTAGATGATTGATTCTTCTTCTTCCTTATTGTTCTTATAATCAAGATTTGAAATTTCTGGAATTATATTACAATTTAACTTCAATTTCAAACTTTAAATATGCTCAATCATGAAATTTATAAAATTGTTTAAGCAAAACACCTCAAACTTTCCTTTGATAAAGAACTTTTGTCATCAAATAAAGGCGTCAATCAAGGAAGATGTCGGGATTGTGTACACTACATGTACAATATTACACCAAGATCTAGTTGAATTAATGCCATGTTTTACGGTTCTTAATGAATTTTCTCCAACAATTGTAATAAATCAATTGTAATCGACTTTAATGGATTAAGACCTCTAATCGTAATCAGTTTCGGTTTACCTTTTGATAGTGTTTACCGCCCAACGTAATCTTAATTTCAATTCAATAATAAATCATGAATTTACCATAGTACCTTGTGCCATAATTAGGAAGTGAGTGCCAAAAACACATGCCTCCTTCATCTTTCGTCTTCGCCAAAACGTTCGAAATCCCTTCTCATTCTTCCTCTATGCCACAAGATAACAGTGTTCCTTCTCGTCGGACCGGTGGTTTCGAAACCGATTCACTCAAGTTCCAATTCCTCTCCCGTCGTCTTACGTTTCAGAGTCACAGTTCGTTTTCTCTTCAGAACTTTTGGTACTCTCTCTACTCCATCTTCTCCCATGTTCAGGTTTGAGTTTGCACTTGTGTAATGAATCAAGTTTGTAATCATTTTGATGGTATTAATATAAATCATGATAGTTTTCCAAATCGTGTAATTATGTATTAATTTTCCTCGTCTGCGCCCTAAATCAAACGATTACGAGGTTGAAGACGACCTTTCTTCTCCGTAAACACCCAGAATAAATATACAAAAACTATGAAGATCTCCTTAGATTTTATTGTGTAAACACCCAGAATAATGATTCGGAAATGCGTTGGATGAAAAAAAATCAAAGTGTGAAAGAATTACATTTTGTGAGAATTTAGGAAGAGAAATGGGTAGAAAATCAGTGGGGCTCACGTAATCTGCAATGGTAATTTCATTGAGGACCCCAAGATGGTAGAGATTGAGCGTAATGAGATTAGTCACTTCGAGGTATGGTAATTTCATTGAGGACCCCAAGATGGTAAAGATTGGGCGTAATGAGATTAGTTACTTCGAGGTGGGACCCACAGTTTAATTACGTTTACAAATTTTGGTCCTACGGTTTAATTACGTTTACAGATTTTGGTAAACGTCCGTAATGAATGTGGGTCCCACTGTGAGAATTACTATTGATTCATTACGTTTGGAGGGAAGTAAACGCGGCCTAAATGTATTCGGATTTCATTTACGACGAACTCAAGAAAAGTCAAATCACGTCTAATGAAATCAAGTTTAATTAAAGTTGAACATTTCATTGAAGACAAATCAACTTTCATTTATAGAATATGCAAAAGCGTTGATTTAGAAAAGTTTAAGATAATTGAGGTACTACTTATACCAATAGAGTGCACCTTCCTTTTCGATGACTCAAGCATAGGAACTCAAAAATTAAGCGTGTTAGACGACAAATTCTAAGTTTGGTGACCTCCTGGGAGTTTTCCTAAGCATGTCAGTGGAGACAAAGCATCTTGAAAGAACGTGTTAGTTTGTAGGGACAATCTTCACTTTTAGAAGCAGTTCAAGACAAGTAGTGTGGTCAGGTCGTAGGAGATACAGTGGTCCCAATCCTCGATAAGACAACTTAATAAACTTAGGATAAAAATGACTTTTATGAAAATGTAACAAAACACAAGAATTTTAATAAAACTATTTTTTATAAAAATGTGTTTAAATTTTGGTTTTTTCAAATGTTTTTAAATTAGAAGGTATGTCAAACACACTCTAAGCCTAATAGTTGATTTCTTAATTGATTAGTTAATTTTTTAAGTGTAGTCTATACCCTATTCTTAAAGAAAACATTTTGGCTACGAGATGAAGCAATATTTTTTCTTTAGTTCAACCATTGCGGGGTGAAGATCGAACCATCGACCTTTAGAATGGTACTTAATATCTTATCCATTTCCATTGAGCATGCTCAGAAGTCAGGATTGGTAATGATAAAACAATGTTGTCTTATGGTACTTTAATTTTATATATCTATTTACATCTCACAACATCTTTTCATAGTGAAACTTGTTACAACTATTGTAAAGCAATGAGGTAGTTAGTAGTAGCTTTAGACGTAAAGAAGAGGTAAGAAACCACAAGTATTTTTTGTACTTTATTGATCTAAGAGGTTGAATATATATAGAGCTCAAAACCTTACGGAGTTGGAATAGACCCCTAAATTAATGTCCAACCAAGTCCTAGTCTATACATAGAACCAAATTCGAGTCCAAATCTATACATAGAATAATAAAGCATTGTGCATGGGCATGTTTGAGATAAAAAAGATAGACCATCACCACATGAGATGAAAAAATATGGTTATAGAGGGTCACCTTAACGCAACCCACGATTTGGAGTAAAAGAATTTTTAGCCTCTCTGGTAGAGAAAAAGAGACCCTTGTCCGAGTTCTATCATTGTAGCCTCTCAAGGAATTTTCATTCAATACAATCGTAATCGTAGGCCTTGCTCGTATCTAACTTCAACGTGTCGCAAAACCCCTCCTTCCCTTTTTTCTATTTGTAATAAAGTGCAGGGTAACATGAGCCACAATAACATTAACAATGATAGTTCTACCAGAAATAAAAGCAGATTGGGCCTCCAACACAATTTCATAGGAGGGGCATTCCTTTGATATGAATTTATAGTTTCAGATGATAGATTAATAGGATCCAAACTAGACTCTAAAATTTAATGATTAGGAAAGAACTCTCAAGTGATTTAGATAGATTTTAAATTTTGCCTTTCAAATTGGACCTTTAAAGCTTGTTTTCTCCTTTATTATTGCATAAATTATACCTTAGAGAGTCTTATGCAACTTTCAACACATGCCCACATCAGCATATTAATACATAATGGCAACAAATATGAAGAATACACAAAATAAAATAAACATATTATAAACATCAGACATTAATTCTTGTATTTAACCAAACCAAGATTACTATATCCACATTGCTTCTTACTTTCCCCTATTTATTCTACAACATACCATCTTACAATAACAGGAAGATGAGATGAGAAAAGAAAATACAACCATACAATTGAGGGTGTAAATGAAGCCTAAATTATCTCTCTCTCTCTCCCCAATCTAAAGCTTCTTTTTACAACTCGATAGGGAAAAATAAAAAATTTACCACCTTCAAAACCTTCTTCAAAGGGGTTTTTTATATGTCAAGAAACCAATGCTAAGCTGACGCTGATTACGAGATTTGTTGCACCGATCATCTCTTCCCGATGTTTGAAAATCTCCGGGCAACTCCGAATACGACTGCTTTGGTTAAGAGGCCGTGATCGAGACTGCAAGCAAGGGCGATTACTCCACCGACCATAAGAAGCTTTGGCAAGTTCTTCCCTGCTGGTTTTTCGGAGAGCTCCAAACTTTTGACCTCTGAGGAATCATCAGATGCATCATCTTCTGAGCATCTCAAATAGTCAGTACTGACCTTTGTGTTGATATTAGCCATCAGAGCACAGTTTGAAAGCGGGGCTTCCGATGCTCTATGCTTTTGATATGCTCGTAAAGCGGGATCGATCTTCTTCACGGCACCCCACATTCCCTGCCTGACTCCGAGCTTCGCAATTTCCCATGGAATACCCATGTCTTCGTAATGAAACAGTAACACCTCACATGCAGTCAGCTGGCCGTTCCCCTTTTTCGACTCAACTGGACGAGCAGAGAAAGAACTCTTTAGAAAAATTTAAATCAGAAATGCAATTTACAACTGGAAAAGCTTATTTAACATAAGAAAAAAGGAAGGTTAAGAAATTATTTTCCCCTCTTATCCAAAATTTTTGTCTAGAAAACGTCCATGTCAAGAGGGTAGGGATTCAACTTGTCCAGCATATTAAAATAAACAACAAGACTAAGAACTTAGTTTACCTGCACGGATGCACCAACTTGAATAGTAAAGATCGACGCGTTTGGGCTTGTTCTGTCTAGGTATCGAGGAACAAGGTACGCCCTGAATCAAGATAAACCAAGAAAATCTATTATTTCATGAACACCGACGTGCAATAATTTCAGCATAATCAGAAACTAATCATAACTCAACCCAGAATGTAAAACTAGCATTCATAGCAAATGACTTGAAAAGTCGATCACGTTGAAGAATTAATCAAATTGTTAAGTTTATGATTAAGTGACAAGTGAATACTAAAAACATGTGTATGTAGCTATGCCTAAACATATAAAACCACCTAACTTCAACAAGATTGTCGTAGAAGAATGAAAAAATGAAAACTTGAGAAAAGACAAACATGGAGAGATAGGTAAACCGGCATAGTATGTCTTACCTTCGTCACACAGTAATACGACTGTCCTGATTCCCAGATTCTTCGTCCGATCACGTATTCTCGATCACTACAGAAGAAAGGGAACTGCAAGAACAATAAATCATTGAGAAAACAATACAAATAAGAACAAAATTTTGGGAACAAAAAAAGATAAAGAGTGAAAGAAACAAACTTCACTCACCTTGCGCACCCAGTGGACTGTCATGGTCCCTGTGGTAGGACAATCCTCCAAAGTTTTAGAACTTATAAGCATGTCATCCCATTTATTTCTAAATTCATCATCCCAAAATAAGTCCCTCACCATCTGAGGCGTTGCATCCTCAAAAACCGTTCGGCTTCGATATTGTGGTGGCCCCGTCTGGCAAAACAACCACAATAACACACCTTCATTTATTAGAACAACAAGCAGATACTCATAACAATTATTTTCATCAAACATTCAGAAACTTTTCACTGATCATAATGGAAAATTGGTTCAAAACAAAAAAAAGGCCTATAAACACAAGAGAATATAGTAAATAGTAATGTAATGGATAGGTAGCTAGCTACCTCGGAGTCTCTCCGCCATGCTTGATAGCTCATGGTAGCAGTAGAGCGATCCATCATCTGAATCCATGAGGGTCCTCCATCTTTCTCCTCAACAAGCCTGTATAAATGCTTTAAATCCTCCTCGGTTAACTGGGTTGGTTTTTCGCCTTCGAGTTTTGATGAACTGTGGTTAAGAATATGTATCAGAGACTAAATATATCATAAACTTCAGAACGGTATCGAAGCAAGTCCTATGCATTTTTCCTTTTCAATTAATATTAACAGTCACTCCTCTACTTTCCTTACATATCCAAGCTTAGAATGTCAAGAATATGCACAAAAAAAGGAAATATACCATAACCTAATAGCTGAAATTTTCAAGTTTAATACTACATTAACAATTGCTAAAGGAAATCCAGAAATGAACTTCAAATTGGAGTGTAATTCTTGATGCAATTAAAAGCAACAAACCTGGAGATGGAAGTGGTAGGTGGGTCAGCTAGAACTTCCTTTTCATCCCCACAATTCGACGTCAAAGTCAAATTCAAGCATCTGGGTAGCTGAATCCTAATCGAATTCAAGGTAGAAATCGATCCCACAAAGCAAGACGACGAGGGCAAATTATCCTTCAACTTAGAAGAATTGAAGAAATCCCTACCCGAATCCGCCCATTTAGGTTTCCAAATCCATCCCAACAACACCCCCACAATAATCCCCACCCACAAACGGGCAATAAACATCAAAATCTTAAACCCTAAGTCGTAGGCAGTGGGAGCCTCCGCCGTCTCCAGCAAGAACGAATCCACCGCCATCGCCATCGCCCCCAAAATCAAAAACTCGAAACGACCCACAAACCCAAAGATCGAAGAATCAATGGAAACAAAAAAAGAATTGGGAAAAAGGGTCTCAAGGCAAAACAAAACCAAAACCCAAAAACCAAAAACGAAAAAGGAACAGAATCGAGAGGAACCAAGAGAATGAAACAACTGAGAAACAGAGTAAGAAACGGAAAGGAATAAAAAATACCCGGATTCTGATACAATGAATCACTTGAATTCCCTCTTTTTTGGTAGAGGCTGGCTGTAACAGAAGATCAGAAAATGGATAAGGAGAATCCAGAGATAAGCGGTGAAAAGAAGACGAACCAGAGAAATTTGGATGGTTAGGTTTATAGAGAAAAGTTTTAGGGGGCGAAAATCAAAACAGATCAATTCTAAATTCTAAATTCTAAATATCTTCTTCTCTGGTTGCTTAAATATAGAAATTAAAAAATGGGTTCTCTCAAGAATCAGAAAAGATTAAGGATTTTGGCCGAACTTAGGCTGAAAAGCCAGATGGGTATGGTCGGTCACTCTCCAAATCGCCATTAAAATGCCTAAATTCCAATTTCCAAGATAGCGATTGATCGTGTTTTTGTCACCGCGTCTGAACTTTTCACGTTTCAACCTTTTTCTTTTCTCCTCTTCTTCGTCCTCTTCTTTGTTTTCAACTCTTATCAATTTTTTTTTGACTGAATTAATGAGTCGTATCGTATGTGTTTTTGGTGGCAGTAATAATAAAGATCGGATTTTTCTTGAATGGGTTTGTAATTTTTTTTTTCTTTTTCCCTTTGGGGAAGTATAAGGATAAGGATAAATCAATTAGTTTTTGTAGTTGAGCCGTTCTTATGGGATATTAATGGATAATTTGAAAATTTTAGTTAAAATTATAAATTTTGTCCCACCAATTTTAATCCAATTGTCTACTTAGAGTCACAAAGATTTTAGAAACTTTGATACGTGTTAGTTAGATATTGTTTGGGTATGTATTTGCACGTTATTGTTTGGTATATTAGATTATTTATTAATTTATCTAATATTACTTTTCAATTTATTTATATCTACTAATTTTTATTTAAAAAAAAAAAATTGTCCCGACAACAGAATTGTACTCAGACACATAAACAACAAAACAACTCAGGATAGATACATCTTTTTAACTAAACATTCTTTTTACTCTATATCATAAGTGTTTTTTTAAAAATATTATTCGAAACAATTATTTTAAAAGTTACAACTCTCAAAATTGGTTAAATTTTTTTTTACCATTTTGTCTATCATGTTATTTCTAATTTCTACAATTTTTTTTTTTTTTTTTTTTTGAGAAAAATTAGGCAAAGTTTATACTAAACGAATAAAATTACAATTTAAACTTCAAGATAATTGTATTTATAAAAGAAAATAGATAGGACCATCTATCATAGTGATTGTAATTTATAATTTAATCAAGATTTTATAATAACTATTTCTAAATTGGTATTTATTAATAAATAAGTTTGCTTAGTAATTATTTATTTTAATTCTTAAATTTTTTAAACTCTTTTTTCCTCTTTTTTTCAAAGTCATAAACCCCTTAAAATGAGCTTAAAATGAGCAAAAAGAAGGTCATGTTTTCCAACATAAATGAATATAAATGCAATTCATTAGTCTGCAAAGATTAATTCTTTGTGGCTTATTCAAAGCTAAATCTTCCTTAATTTATAACTTTTTTTTGTCCCAAAGTTTAAGTTAATATTTTTTCTAACAACAGTTAAGATTGAAAAGTAAAAAAAAAAAAAAAAAAAAAAAAAAAAAAAAACTAACAACATTTGACCATAGTGATATTTTATTACAGCAAAAATACATACTAAATTCCCAAGAAAATAACAAAATTAAAACAATTATATATTTTAAATAGGTAAAAATTTAGACTTCCTATTTTTTATTTTTTAAAATTCTGACTGTTTTCACAATTTTTTTTTTTTTTTTTTTGAGTACATTGGGATGGGGAGATTCAAACCACAAACCTCTTGGTCATCAAGTCATACATATGCCAGCTGAGCTATGCTCGCTTTGGCGACTGTTTTCACAATTTCTTAATGTGGAGAATAATAGGGGAATGTATTATTAATTGTAATGACAAATAAGGAAGGAAATACCGAAAATAATGACATAATAAATTTATAATAGATAAGGAAATAATATTATAATGTTAACTTAAATTATGGAATTACTTCATTTACGTTAACATTTAGAATGATTTTTCATTTTTTTAAAGAGAACATTTAAATTTAAAAAACAGAAACAAAAATTTTAATTTTTTTTTTTATTTGATTCTTGAAAATCTTGATAAAAAATCAATAACAAAAAAAAAAATTATAAACTTAATTTTCAATCACAAAAAATAATAAACTAAATAATTATCAAACGTGAGTCATAATAAGTTGGAAAATCATTTAAGACATTTTTAGAAAAAAAAAATAAATACAAGATTATAATAATAATTTGAATTAATAAGACTTGTTGGATAATTATTTGGTTTTTAGTTTTTTATTTTTAAAAATTGAGCTTATAAACAATACATCAACCTATGAATTCATTTGTTGTGTTATCTATCTTTTGCTAATATTTTTAAAATTCAAGTAAACTTTTGAAAACAAAATAAAAATAAATAACTTTTGAAAACTTGATTTTGTTTTTGGAATTTGACTAAGAATTTAAATGTTTTTTTAACAAAAATGAAAATCATAGTAGAAACTCATAGTTGGATGGTATTGTTTATAGGCTTAATTTTTAAGAATAAAAAATAAAAAAACTAAATAGTCATAGAACCTAATTAATTTATACCTTTAAAAATAAGTAAAAGTTTTTTTTTTTTTTTTTTGTAATTCTCACGCTTAAGAATCCTCCCAAACAAACCATCAGGGTTTCAATTCTTAGGGTTCTGAACCCAAAACACGAGTCAAACGCCCCTTAAATATGTTAGTTGACATAGTATAAAGTTATTTTATTAATTTTTGGTAAGGTGGTTCCTTGAAGATGACATTGATAAAAGGGTTTGAAATATTAAAAAAAAAAAGAATAGTTAAGGATTATTTAAAATAGTGAGAATTTGAAAAGCACACTCTGACCTATGTTTACACATTAAATATTAAAGTGGTTGGTGGAATGGTAATTAAGGTGACATTGGATATGTATTATATTTTAATTAAATACAAATTGGACTTAGTCTTCATTCTTTGGACACCAACATGATCAAAACCAATAACTCATTTTTTTTAAATCATTTTCTTTTTGCATGAAAACCACATGTGTGTTGAGATCCATGATTGGTGTTTCTTTTCACAAAAAAGACAAAACTATTAAGGATTTTGAGAAATATTAATTTGCAATGTAAAAGTATCTTGCCTTATTTGAAAGAAAGAAAAAATTAGTTTTGAAAACCTAAATAGACAATAAAATATGATTCTAACTTGTTTATATGATTCTAACTTGTTTTCCTTGCTGTCAAGTAATTTGAAATTTAATTTTAGGAGAGATATTTCAATAGTGTTTTTAGAGACATGAACAAATCGGATGAATATGAGTTCGAAGAGCGGAATAGAATTCTCGAATAGTACAAGGGTTGTCTCTCTTCTGATTCACCTCCCCTCGCCGGTGGGGAATTCGCTCTCGGATCGTCACTCTGGTTTGGCCCGTTCTCTTCTCTAGGCACCTATGAACTAATAATATTTTAATTAATTAAGATATTAAACTAATTAAGATGTTTCATGTCAAGAACTATGAATCGATTTCTTTATATTAGAAATGTTACTGAAGGGGGAAGGATGAAAATAACTTTTTCTGTTCTATCCTCTCCCCACATTTCATTTAGGGGGCGTTTGGCCTAAGGAGTTGGGAGAGCTGAAGTTGTTTAGTCTGGAGAGTTCTGAAATATGTGTGTTTAGGGCAAGAAGTTGTTTAGTCTGAAGTTCTGAAGTCTGTGGTGTGTTTGGAGCATGAAGTTGTTGAACCTGAAGTTCTGAAGTTTTAGTTTATTTTAGCGACTGCTGCACAATTGTTTCCTACAAACTTTCAAAATTCCATTATTAAAGACTTCTTTCAATTCAAATAAATTTTCAGAATGCGATTTTTATTTTTTATTTTGTGTATCCTTTACAAATTTCTTTGAGGATAACAAAAATAATTTTGACCATAATACTTCACATTCTTTTTTCAATATCACTCACATTAATTATTCATTTTATTTGTATAGTTTTAAAATAAAAGAGAGTCATAGTGTTAAATATTATATGTGAATTTGAAAGATTTTGATCCGGTAATTTAGTCTAAGTATCAATTTTGATTGAACAACCTAATTTATATTTAAAATAATAAAAATAGGTTGAATTGCATTTTTAGTCCTTTTACACATTTCGTTTAAATTACGTTTTTTTTTTTAAATAATTAAAAATATTGTGGGAGAGAGATTGATGCCGAAAAATGGGACATGCTTGAATAGTAATCTCACATTCAAGAGATGAAATAAAACCATCCTCAAATTGTTTGTGGTCACAAAGACGGATTTTTTTTTTTTTTTTTAGTACATTGGGGTTGGAGGATTCGATCCACATACCTCTTGGTCATCAAATCATACATATGTCAGCTGAGCTATGCTCGCTTTGACTAAAACTTTTGTGACTTTCGAAGTTTTTCCATCACAACATTTATTTTGGCTACGAAGAAAGAATAATATACACGAAACTATGAATAATGAAATTAAATATTTAGAAACTCCAACAAGTATTTCAAATTCATATAACGATTATCATTAACTATTATACATGGTTGGAAATGTACATAAATGACTTGAAAGATCTACGACATTGTTGTGATGTTAGACAAAAATATATATATATATATATATATATATATATATATATATATATATATAATAATAATAATAAAAAATCCAACAATCATGTTAGAATTTCGTAACTCAGAAGATTAAAAATAATTGAGCATTGTTAGTAGTTGGGATGATATTTATTAAGAAAATAGTTAGTATATAGTTAGCATTCTTATATATTTTGAAAAAATTAGCTTATGTTGTATATAAACATGTTATTCTGAATGAAAACTAGGAGGAAAACATTATTTAGCACTAAAAACATTATATAGTACTGATATCATGTTAAATAATGTTTTGTCTCTTAGTTTTTATTCAGAATAACATGTTTATATACAATAAGTTAAACCTAATTTTCCAAAATAGGAAGGTTAACTAAACACTAACTAAATACTACATAAATAATTCCTTAATAATATTATATTTAAAGTGTTAAATCAACGATGAACCTAATAATATGACATGTATTAATAATAATAGAAATTGATTAGGGTTATGTCTGGATCGTGTAAAAAGATGTTTAGTTATAGTTTTTTTTTTTTTTTTGACAACATGCGGGGGATTTAACCAAGGGCGGATCCAGACAATAATGTTTGGGGGGCAAAAATTTATATTATAAATATATATATATATATATATATATATATATATATATATATATATATATATATATATATATCACGAAAAATTCGAGATTTGAATTCACGCTCTCACATTATATGTTCATCTTGAAAAAAAAAGTTATTGGTGATAAGAATGTGTAAGCATACCAAAGACTTCCTAACTAAGTTCAAATAAACTTAGTACCATCATATAATTCAATTTTGTTTCTAATGAATTTCTGGATTTTTTAAAATGTCGAATAAGATAAGGATCTATTACACTTAATCTTGAAAACCTATTAGATACAAAATTGAAAGTTGAAAAATATATTGAACACTTTTTAAAGTTCGTGGATCTATTAAACACAAAATTGAAAGTTCAAAATCTTATTAGACACTTTGAAAAAAAATTATTCAAGAAAGAATACAATTTAATGTGAATATTTTTCCAAAATTTATAGAAAGGAGGTAATATAGACTAAATTACTTTTGGAAAAAACTAGCAAATAAATTAATAGGAATAATTAAGTTTAAGATGTGTTCAAAGTATTTAAATAAATTTAGACATTTGAAATTATAATGACTTAAATAATTCAATTTTCAACGAATCACCCATAAGACAGAAAAAAACAGAATTGAAAACTCGAAAATCAAACCCAAACCGAGGAAAAATAACAAACCAGAGGCAAACCGAGTAGATTTTGTCAAACCTACATACACAGACAGACTGGAAACCACCATGCGAGACGAACACAGGCGGCGGAAGCGAGAACGGATGGCGGACGCGCCCTCACGCGCCAGCGCATGGCGGCGGAGACAGATCCCTTCGGTGGCGCGTGAAACGTTAAAAAAATTATTTCTTATAGAATTAATATTTAAAACTAAATATGAAGTGTCTTTATCATTTATATTGAAAATAAAAAATACATTTAAGAAATTAGTTATGTATGTAGTCCAGAAAAAATAAAATAGAAATATGCTAAATGTCGAACTCAAGAACATAAAAATGCATAACATACAAGTTTGTTCCCAAGTTTGTTCCTGCAACAAACTATCTTTTCTTTTAAGTTGGAGGGGTCATATTGTATATATTATTAATACTATATATTTTAAAACATTATTTTATCTACATATATAAAAAAAATTCAAATATTTGGAAGGAGGGGCATGGTCCCTAGTCTCCAAAGAGGTCCGCCCCTGATTGAACCTAGGAGGATCTTATGGTCACATCCAACGTGTAGTTTTATCTATGACGACATCTAAATAGTCAAAAAAAAAAAAAATATATATATATATATATATATATATATATATATATATATAATTTAACTTGGACGGCAATTAGTTGCTAAATTTTTTATTGAACTGGATGGAAATTGAAGTAGTAGTTATAGATGAATCAAAAGCCTACCAAAGTACCAATATACTTTTTTAAAATAGGTTTAAAAAAATCACTCCAAAAACCAAAACAAAATAAAGCAATTCAAAAACAAAATGTACTACCGACCACAATTTCAGTTTTTACACGTTTTTTTCTCTCTTTAAGGGAAAATAATAATTATTATTTTATTCATATCTCAAACATAAATATATATATATATATATATATATATATATATATATTAAATAAGTGGTCCATGAGGTAGTGATACATTGCAAGCCTGTTTGTTCTATTTGAGTTTTAGAAAAAGAAAAGAAAAAAAACCTCTACGATGGGATGGTGAAGTGACCATCAACTCCATTTCTCACATGTATAACATTATTAATTTCTTATCTTTTTAATTTTTTATTTTTTTTTGGGTCGAGCGGGTGGATATAAATCTAGCATAGTTAAAGGTGTGTTATTGACTAAGAAGTCAGGGTTTAATATGCTCATCCGCATAAAAAAAAAATATCTAACATAATTGAAATAAAATATTATAAAAATAATGGCTCAGACAAGTCTGAATATAGTTAAAATGTAAAAGACTTTGTTAATAATTATTATGATTAAAGTCAATTAGTATTTAAGATAATGGCTTTACTTAAAAAAAAAAAAAAAAAAAAAAAGTTAATGGCTAAGGACATATTTGGGACACCAACTTAAAATTAGGTGGATTGAATTATTATAATTCAGTCCACGTTGGACTCATTGACTATTATTATAACTTATAGTCAATAAAGTAATTGTACTGATTTTAACAGTATTTACTATTCACGACTATAATAATTCACTCAGCGCCACAAACAACCATTAGAGTATGATATGACGAGGGAAGGTTACCAATTTTTTTTTTTAATAAATTAGCTGAAAAATGGCATATATTTTGGACCAAATATAAAAAATAAATTGAAATTTAAAAATGATAATAATTAGTGAGGGGTCCACGAGAGAAAGAAGAGAAGGCAGATGCCATAAATATTGTGGTAATTTTGAAGGGGTTGCACAGCAATAATTGAATATCAGAAATTTTGGTCAAAGATTTGACAATGAAAAAAACAGCCTTTCCTTTCATCTTCCACCTTCAACTTTCTACCTTTTTTGTGGCTTTCCCACCTTACCAAAGTCAAAATTAGTTTTAAATTTAGTTTGAAAAATTATAATATCAGCCTATCTGCCTCAATTCAACTTAAATTTTATTTGGTATTTGTTTACAAAAATAATAGCTTACATAATTAAACTATTTCCAACTTAATTATTCAAAGTTTTGATTATATTTGTATCTTTGTTTTGTAGGATTTGAGCAAATATGAACTTTAGATTTATCTAGAAAAATGGATTAAAAAAAAATCAAGAGTTTAAAGGAGGGGAGCAAATAAAGATTAGGTCGAGGAGAGAGATTTTCGAAGCTAGAGATCGTGGAGATCTCCACGTCATTCGTGATTTGTTCTTCTACCTTTACTTTTCTAGTTTTGTTATGGATTTGTGAACATGATCGGCTAGATCCTTTATTCTTAGGAATTGATGTAGATAATGGTTTCATGGTTTAATTAATTCACGTTCTATTAATGCTTGTTTTCCTTTCATGAAATTACTTGCTTAATGTTTTTAATCAATGGACATGGATGAAATGTTGGTGTTTCTAAATCTTCCGTTGTGAAGAGATGATTACCTTAATTACAAGACTAAAGTGAATCTAAAATCAAATGATCTAGGATGGCTTTAGAAGTTGTTGAAAGGATTAGACTTAAGGCCTTGTTTGTTAGTAAAACTAAATAAAAATATTAGTTTCTTAATTTGTTTGAAGATTAATTGTGCCCGAGAAAGTCACTTATGACCATAGAGTCATTGACTTAATGAGTCATTGACTTATGAAATATTGCATGTTTGTTGTTGCATTCAAGTTAATTAAATCATGAATCTAATCGGTGAAATCAAGGGGGTTTTGTACGGATGACCCACCCCTCGGAGTACGTGAGGTTTTTTTACCTTCTCTCGTGATAAGCAAGTGCACAAAGTCTGTAGTACCCTTCACTGAGCACGATCACGAGGAGACAACTGTGATACCCTCGTGATAAGCAAATGGTACAAATAACTTTTCACAGGGAGAGAACACTTATTGATCACGACAGAAGGTCAAAAAACATAAAATTTCAAGAGAATGTCAAAAAACTTTACGCACCCCGAGGGGTGGGTCATCCGTACAAATACCCCGTGAAATCAAATCCTTAAGACCTAGTTCTCATTATCACTTTAGTTTTTGCTATTTTTTAATTCAATCTCTTATCATATCTTTCTCTAAATAAAATTAAATTTTAGTATTTGTGGTACTTAAATGAACTAAAAATCCAATTGAGAAGACAAACGTTCCTTTATACCCTGAGAGTTTTTTTAAGGGTTTGCTCATCGTTTAGGCCGGTGAGTTAGATTTCTGCAACATTCATTATCGCTTATTCTATTTTATAACTTGACTTGTACACTTGCCGTAGTCATTTTTCCATGCATCAAAAAACCACATTACTTGTAAACTTTGTATCCACTAAAACAAGTGGCATTTAATGTGTTCTATTTTGGATAGATGATTCTATAGAAAACTTGTCTTTTTTCCCCTTCAACAAGAGGGGGTGAACCATTTAAATTAATCAACAGCCATTGCCTTGTAATAATGAATAAGCAAAAATTGGGCAGATGGGGGGTTTGTGAGCACTAATTTATGTTGATAATAATACAAACAAATATTCTACAAATATACAGAGCCAATAAAAAAAAAAGATATCAAATTCAAAGGCTTTTCTCTAAAAACTGGTGTGCCAAATAGCTTCATCACCTTCCCCACACCTCTGGTGAACCTCTTCCATTCTCTCCACTGATTTGCAAATGCCACTGCAACTCCAATCAAATGATGCAGCACAAGGATTCCCAGCTTGAGCCTTCCATTCACAGTCTACATTCACAGTTTCAACCAAATTCTATTACACATTTCATTCATGCAAATCAATCTCATTATCTAGATACATGTTGCGATTCGTAACCGTTGAATTCATTCGAGAAAACCTTTGGTATTTTGTCAGTTTCAATGAAATGAAATACGATAGTAACTCATGTCGCTAAAAAGGTATTGGTTAAATTACAAGTTTAATCCTTTAACTTACAGGTTTGTGTCGAATAGGCCTCTGAACTTTAAAAAGTATCTAATAAGTCCCTGAACTTTCGATGCATCTAATAAGTCTTTGAAATTTTAATCTTGTATCTAATTGGTTTTTGGCTTGTTGAATATGTCAATGACCTATTAGACAAAGGGGACCTATTTGACATTTTCAAAGTTCAAAGACCTGTTAGACACAAAATTGAAAGTTTAGGGACCTATTATACACAAACATGAAATTTCATAGACTAAACTTATAATTTAACTAAAGATGTTGAATCACAATAACTCATCCTCGAAATTTGATTTTTGGATTGGCAAAGCATATTTTGACATAATGAGGTGGAAGTTCGAAAAATTCGAGTAGGCGAAGGGAATAGTTATCTTATCGTCTTACCAAGTGGAGTGCCACAGCAAAGGCTCCTATCATCAATGTGTTCCACATCAAGACCAATGAACCATGAGCCCAGAGAAACATCTTCATTTGCATATCTATGTAGTATGGGCCTACCAGAAGAAGCAAATTCCTCTTGTAAGTGATGACAGCAAATTATTAAAATGCTAAGAGAACTATTCAGTATTGTCCAAAAATACTTACCTATTAACTGAAATGTAGGTAGCCAAATCTTTGGAGAGGGCATAAATTTGCCCAGTTGCATGTCTAAAATACTTGTTGCCTTCCTCACCAAACTTCCAGTATTCAGGTTCATGGTACTTTACCCCTCTGCAAAGATTTTATAGCATTTAATATTTGATATAACATTCCTGGGAACTAACGACATTCACAAGTATATACAGTGTTTGATTGCTTACTTTTGAGCAAGGACTGGCCCCGACTTCATGCAACCAATATAAACGCGGGGTTTTGATCTATGACGGGCCAAAGTAGAACCAACCATGCCTGTGATTTCTCAATCAGTTTAGTTACGGAGAGCGAGCGGGGTGTCTCTCAGCATCCCACCCCCAACATAAACACACACACACACCCTCTCAGACCCAATAATGCTAGAATGTGAGAATGCTAACCAAGATTTATGTGAACATCATCATCAACTTTGATAAAGAAATCTGCATCCCACTTAGCAACTGCTGTTGAAAAGTATATCTGGGTTTTCGAGGATAATTCATGATATCCTTCTATGTGGTTCTGTAAGAAAACAACCCAAGTTTAGAGGTTTATTTAACAACTAATGTATTATTTCGGATAGTAAGTACACAATGTAGATAAACCAAAGGTAAATTTATAGGTTAAACTGCATGGGACTTAACTATGCAAGTCGATAAGCTAATTAAGACCAGATGGAAGAAAACAAAGTACATATTAACTACTTTGGTTTCGAATATAGCAACATCTTGAAACAACAATTAGTTATGTGTTAGTAGCGTTTAAATCAAGTATAAGACCAACTGGCACATTATAGTGTACATGTGGTGGTTACTGTATTTTGAAAGCTCTGGTTGAGAAGAATTGGAGAACATGTGACCACATATCTCGTGATTATAACGATTAGAAATTTGAGCTCCAGAGTGCACTCCCTTCCAACCCCCACCCCTCCAAAAAGGGAAAAAAAGACCAGCTGGGAAAAGGAGGTTTCCTCAACTATGGACGTAATGATGATAAGGTGGGTTACTTGGGAATAGGTCCCAAAAACAAAATGGATCCTATGGATGGTTCATGGTTTTATCAAGCATTGTGCAAGTCTCCGAAAAGACCTATTAATTATTTCCTAAAGAGTTCATTCATTATTACTAAATAACGTTGGTTAAATTGAATGGCATTACAAAAAAGCAAAAGATCAAACTTACAGATCGAAAATCAGAAGAAGGAATCGACAGTTTGTTCTATTCCCACAATGGAAAAGTGCCATACTTTTTATTGACTATAAATACTAGACTAGAGAAAGGATTGTGACTTGGTCCAATGATGTCTGCTACTAACATTTCCCCAGACAATTGCTAGATCTCATCTTTCTGTATCTGCATCTGAACATACCTATTAGGGGTGGCCACAAATAAACCGAAAATCGATTCTTCGGTCGGTTTTTTGACATTGGCGGTCGGAGTCGGTTCTGTCCTTTGACAAAACCGACCAATATCTTAAAAAAATAATAATAATAATAATAATAATTAATTCTGTTGTCGCCCCTTCCCTTGATAAGAGCAAAGGGTGTGTCGGGAATGGTCTTCCTCTTTGTGCAGTTCACCCGAATTATGACAATCGATGAAATCGACCGATCGACTGTGTGGTTGGTCGGTCGGCGTCACCAACCACCCTCAAGCCGTCGGTTTCCAACCGACGGAAACTGACACGTCGGTGGTCGGCGCCGGTTTCCGCCCAAAACCGATGCCGACCGACTAACCTATATATATGGTTCGACATTGAGAGACGAGGTGCCTAGTTTAAAAAACATTTGCATGATTCAAATTGCAGGTAGGTGGTAGTCCTGCATGCATATTAAACACAATGACAAACTGCTAGAGTTGACTGTATTTCACTTTGGTTGTGTAACTTGCATGGATGCAAAACCAAACTCTTAAGAATATCCCTTGTTCAGTGTGCAGTTGCAGATGACTTCTGACATGGTTGCCATTGAAATTTGGGGATAATAAAAGTCCTAGTTCCCCACAACACACTACTGTCGTATGCCCCAGCTCAAACCCCCAGTTCCTTTCTAGCCACTGCATCCCCAGTTCCAAGGGTAGGAAGCCCTCGACTATTTTAATATCAGTTAGGGAGAGTACGACTCCATTACCAACACCCTCTGCTCAGAAAAATTATTCATTAAGATTGAGACTGTCACAATGTGGTTGTCTCTTTAATAACCGTTGGATGTAGATTCGAAAATTTGCATGCCCCTTAAAAACCATTGAATACAAATTCGAAATACTTTTGTAGTTTCTCTCTCACACATCCAACGGTGCAAAACTGTCAGCCACATTGTGGCGGCCTCCGAATTCCAAGCATTCAAGAGCATTAGCTCACCCCTTCTCTCAATTCTCATTGTCATTCCCTAGCTTATTTTTATATTAATCAGTTAATAACTGTAACTAATTGAATGCAGATTAATTAAACCAACTTCCCTAACACCCATAAGTACCTCATCAGTAGCCAACAGTAAGTAACCAACTCTCCCTTCCCTCTCCTCACATACGTGAAATGCACCTATGGCCTATTTGTATCAAAATATTAACAGTTACATACCAGTCTTAGAAAATCCTTGTGTTGTGCATCCTCTGCGTCAACTGCACGATCCAACACGCCACCAGGAGTTGCACTGAGAACAATAGCATACTAAATTAACTATTAGATTATGAAACACGAGACTTTGCAATTAAGCAAATTCATGCCTTAAGCTCATTGCATGCATTTATGAAAACTCACCTATGTCCAATGACAAAGCGCATTATAATTCCCTTCTCCACCTCCAGCTTCCTTAAATCTTCACCTAAATTAAATATAACCATGTGTTGTAAGGAACGGGTTTGTTTCAAAAGCAGAAAACAGTTGCGACAGAATGACTATGTTATGGTCGAACCTTGAGGCATCCATGTTTCTCTAATAGAGTCTCTCCGCTTTCTGCTGCTGAAGGCCGTAATGATTCCCATAACAAAGAAAACCTTCGGCCGCTCCTTCAAATTCTTGATTCCGAGCTCTGTAACCATAGGAGATCCTTCATCATTATCTGCTTTAGAGGCTCTAGCTGCAGCTAGCTGCACCTCCAATGATGAGATTGTTTTGTCTAATGTCCTGAAAAACTCATGTCATAATATACTTCAAACTTAGGATGGACAATATGACATTTTCAAGAATTAATTGTGAATCATTAAATTTGAGATATGACTACAAGGGAACAGCCAAATTTCTTCAATAGTACATATACAGGGAAGAGGCTAAAACTTACATGATAACATCATGGGTCTGTGATACTTGAGAAAGAATGTCAGCCTGTAGGGAAGCTTCCTGTAATATGAACAAAGTCATCAAAATATGTTCTAAAGGAAAATTTGCAACATTTATTATACTCTAACTTGCCTTCTTCTCACAATTAACAATGGGCTGAGAAGGTTTTGATTGGACTTTCTCTAAAGATCCCTGCTCATCTGTTTCTACTGGATCAGGCACAGCCCAAAACCTGCAAGACAAATATTAAAAAAAATCAATCAACCAACTTACATATTTAAATGGATAAAATTTCATAGCATGGAGAAGATATTGGAAATAAGAATCTTTTTAACAATAATTAAGAATATGAATATGCACTATCATACATATAATTACAATATAGAGAAAAACTCTAGGCTTAGAGGGAACAGCAGATAAGGGTTAATTCCAAATTCTTTACAACAAATTTAGGGAACTATCAGAGCACAAGGAACTCACTCTATTGATTTAAACTCACCAAGACAATCTTTACTCATTACATCGAAAACACAGGCAAAATACCTAAGAGTCTAAAACCATCTCAAAAGAAAGAAACAAAAGAACCCACATCGCAGCTCTTTCCTCTGGACCCAATTTTGAAGGCTTTAAGTCTGTGAAACAGAATGAAAGTTATCCATGTTCACACATTTGACATTTCTTCTCAGTAGGCATCCAATATAAGATTCAAGGATAAGCGTGCTTCACTATTTACAGGAAAATAATCCTTGTAAAGTTCAGGATGTACTGACTCAAGTCCCCACATCTAACCCTTCCACGTTTCCTTAGCTCTCCTAAAATGAGAGAAAGAAGCATAAAAGAGGAACGTGAAACCACGAAGAGACCGCGGAAAGTTCTGAGCATTACATTGCAACAACAGGATCGCCCCTCAGATTTCCTTTCAACCATTCCCACCACATTTTTTAGTATTTCTTCCATGAAAATCCTAAGTATCTCAGAACCAATGAAGACTCAAATCCAAAGTAGTTGATTGGATCCACAAAGGCACATCAAAAACCATCCCATCTTTAGAAACTTAGTACTCTATTTTCAGGCTCAGTGAATAAAATTTGAACTTGTTACTAACAATTTAACCATCCAAAATGATAGGCTTTTCGTGTACTAGATCTCATAAGAGCACCACCATCTAACCAAAAAACGAAAGTTCTCAAGATCAACTTTTCCAGCCAATGCCACGATCAGAAATAGTTCTCACAACTTTCTGACTACCCAGAGAATCACATGAATATGAAGAAATCTAAATCAGAAACAGGAATCTTCTGCAATTGGCCAAGAATTTGCAACCCATAACACCAAAAGATCCAGTTCCATAAACTCCCAGAAATCAAAAGAAAACACACAATGCCTCTACAAATCAAAGAACCCCATGGCAGACTAAAGACAATTTCCTTCTACTTCTGCACACTCTGCATCCGATCAGCCAAATTTCTCAAAAGAACAGCTCAAGAACACAATCCACTACCCTCATTTCAAAACAGCAACACAATCCACAATAACATCAACAAGACGATTCCATTCAGTACAAGATCTCAGACATTATAAAAAAAACAGAGAGAAAGAGAAAGTACCTGTCGACAACAAAAATACCCAGGAAGAAGCTAGCAATGCAAAATAGAAAAACCCATCTGGGAGAGAAGCCATTGGTGGGTTTGTGGGGTCTGCTCAGACCCATTAGAGCTCAGAAGCTCCAAAGCTCAACAAATCGCTTCCAGGCTAGTCTCTAAGCCTCAGAAAGAAGAAGCAGAGTGGACCCATCAAAGAAGAAGAGAAGAGAAGAGCAAAATCAGTGTCCTGAAGAGAAATGGGGGGAATTGGAGAATGGGTTTTCTTTTTCCTTCGCTGTTTTGTGAAATGATACAAAATAATGTGATGGGTTTTTGAGAATTTTGATTATCTTTGAATTGCTCGCTCACGGGAATGTGAAGAAAAAATTGGTATATTCAAAAGGAATTGGACTTGGGTCTCTGCTGCTACCCCACCTACCCTTAGCCGTCAAGGTCAAGCGGTGTCTGAAGCAACAGCAGATGTATAAACTCTTGATTTTGGGGTCTTTTTCTTTGCATCTTTTAAGGTGCTTTTCAAACGTCTATTTTTAGAGTTAAATCACAATAAATACGAGTATACTATATGTATGCTTTTACACACTAATAGATACATCAAAAATTAAATTACAAACGAAGAAAAAAAAATATTAAATTGTATAGGTCAACATCATAACTTATAAAGTATATATCATCGACCAAGAGGTCCCATCGTACAATTGTTGAATTAAAAAAAAAAAAAAATTACAAATAAGTATAGCACTAAATCATAGCCAACATAATCATAGTTTAATTGATTAAGTTATATATCTTCGACTAAAATGTTAGATATTTGAATCTCCTGTTAAACTCATTTTGAAAACAAATCATAAGTAAATGGTTTTTGTTACATATTTTATTCTACATTTTTGATATTATATCTTTATTTTTTTAGTTCATAAAATATGTGGAACTGGAGAATTCAAATCTCTAACATTTTGGTCAAGACTCGAAGATATATGTCTTAACCAATTGAGTTATGTTTAGTTTGACTAATTAACTATATCTAATTTAATATATGAATTTTAAGAAGTTTGTGAATTTTAAGAAGTTTGATTATAACCTTAGACTTAAGATTTTGTTTTACGTTTAGTTTTTTTGTTGACACTAGTTGATAGAATGTAGATGTAACACTCTATTTCCTAAAATTTGGATGAGGTGGCTTAATAGTTCGTTTGAAGCATTGAAGAATTATGAATGAATAAGAAGAAATGAATGTATAAAATTAAATTATAATAAATAAATTAAATTATAATAAATATGTGTCAAAGTAAGCATAGTTTTACGGTAATTAACATGTACTATCACCCTTGATGTTAGAGGTACAAATTTTGATCATGCTCCATTTATTGTACTAAAAAAGTTAGAGTCTGTTCGGTTTGTGATATGGACACATCAATTCGAAAATAATAAATTCAATGAAAACATAGTTATATTTCATGTTTTTAGATATGTGTTTACTAACATATTTAAAAATTTCATCTCAATTTAACGTATAGTTCAAAATGAATTTGAAAAGATTTTTATAAACCATCGAACTATTTATAGTTTACTAACTAGGGTGAATATAAACTTATTAATTAATTTATGAGCATATTTTATGTTATAAATTTTGTATAATTATTATTTTAGGGTATCAAATAATTTATATTATACATATTTAAATTTGGGAAATTGTAGTAAATGACAATTTAAGACTTATTGTTAGCAAATATAGCATGTTTTTAAAAAATTTACGGATATAGCAATTTCTATCGTTGATATTTTATGACTGATAGAAGTCTATCGCTGATCACCTCAGCTTTTTATAGATTTTTGTCAGTGATAATAGTCTATCAGAGATAATAGTCTATCAGTGATAGAAACGGGTTTTTTTGCCATATTTGCAAAACATTTTAAAGTTTGCAATTAGTTTGGGCTTGATTGCTATTTGTACAACCAGCCCTTTAAATTTAACAAAAATGAATTGAGTTTATAACTTGAAGTATTATATTTATTGTCAAACCGAGCATAACTCAATTGGCATAAGGTTGTGCTTGTGACCTATGAGGTCATGGGTTCAATCCTCGCATTAATTAAATACCATTGCAAAGAAAAAAGTATTATATTTATTAAAGTGTTTATCCTTTTAAATATAATTTTGCATTTTAAATTAAAAAAAAAAAAAAAAAAAAAATGTTTTCATAATTTAGATTGTTTAGATTATAGATTTCAAACAAAAAATTAAAAACATAATTTATATTGGATATCAAACACATATTTGAAAACATAATTCAGATTAACCTCAGATAAAACATAATTCAGATTTCCTATCAAACACACTCTTAAATAAAATGAAACAACTATTTAAAAAAATAATAATAATGGTTAGGTTAATTGAATTACATCAATCGGGTGTTTATAATACTTTTTTTTTTACAACATGTTGGGGTGGAGGACAATTGAACCTAAGATCTCATGGTCATTAGGTGATACATCATGTCGTTGAGTTATGCTCTTGTTGGCATCGGGTGTTAATAATAATGATCAACCATAAGTGCTACTATGTATTTATCTATCTTTACAGGTAAAATATATATGCGCGCAGGGGCGGATGCATGTAGGGGCCAGGGGCACGTGCCCCCCCCTCGATTTATTTAGTTTGTATATTTGTAGATAAAATTGTAGAATTAAAATGAATTAGTTTGTATATTTATACAGAGAAATGCAGAATTAACCTATTCTCTAGTTGATGGAACGATGGTTGTGGGGGCACGCCTTCAAATTTCAGCGCCCTTTGGGCTTGAGATTCCTAATTTTTAAATTTTGTGTTCAATAAATTCTTAAACTTTAACGATGTCTAATAGATTTATGAGCTTTCAATTTTGTTATTATTTTTTTTTTAAAACAGTTGTTCTATTATGGAGAGATTTAATTTTATCTCTGATTGAACTTTAAAGTTTTAATATTTTATCTAATAGATATGGTTTTTTTAAAAAATGTCGAATAAGTTGAGGAACTATTAGACACAAAATAAAAATTTATGTTTAATAAAACAAATAATTTTTTAAAATTTAGAATATGTTTCTATTAGATAAAAATTGAAAATGTATGGACTTCGTAGATACAAAATTGAAAGTTTAGAGACTTATTACATACGTTTTAAAGTTTATGGATCATATATACACAAATACGAAATTTAAGACTAAACTTGTAATTTAACCTCATTTGAATTGTGTCCCCTCTGACATAAATTTCTGGATCCGCCCATGTATATGCGTATATGCGTACGAGAGAAAAATATTGACCGAAAGAGTTTTAGTTTTTTTTCGTGAGTGTCCGAGTCTGTTTGTATACATCTCACGACTAATCTCGGAACAACCGTCTAATCATACTATATTTAGTCGGAAAAAAAAACTAGTAAGATAATTTTAGATCAAGTGCCTAAAAATATTAAATTTAGAAGTAAAGTTCATAAAATTATTTTCCAACCCATTGAAGGTCCCTCTATGTAAACAGGAGCTGCTTAGTTTGGTTTTCTAATTACCAATAAATTAAAATTATTCTTATTCATTCCCACAAAAAAAAATATTTTTTCTAATAAAAGAAAAAGAAGAAGAAAAGTTGAATTCTTTTATTTTGATTAAAGCTTAAGGCTACATATAAAGTTGAGTGCACATGCAAATCACAGGATAAAAAGAATAAAAAGAAAAAGAGGAGAGAGATCAGAGAATTGTTTTTTTTTTTAATCATAATTATTCTTTTAATATTTGATTTTGGGTCTCGATGCAGTATGTTCTACACATGTTTGGTTTACATTTTGTTTTTCAAGGTTGCCCATACCTTGTAAAAATAAATGTTAATTTCCATTAAAATAATTGACTATATAATAAAATAAAAATCTTATGATTCATAAAAAAAAACATAAATATTTAAATTCGAGTCACATCGCCTTCTTAATGGGATAGAGGATATGTCGTTTTCGTTTTTATAGTTTAAATTTCCTATGTTTGTAGTGGGCCTCACACTAAATCTAACTACATAATTAATTCATGTCAAATAAAAAAAACACTTGAAATAAACTACTCATTCTATGAAGCAATTAATGTGGTAGATATTAGGATAAATATCAATTTATACTTCTAAACTTTGAGTTGTATCAGTTAAAATTTTCATAAAAATATTTGTTTACCCTCTATTTGAAAAATGTTATTATATCAATTAAAATTTTAAATTTTCATAAATGTATTAATTTAGATCTTCTTTTTTTATCCTTCGAGAATCCTTAGAATTACTTTCATTTGAAAATCGTCTATGCATCAATCTCACCCGTATATATACTTATTTAAATGTCGGATTAACGAAATGAACAATGTTTCATATTTTATTTTTCTTCCATTTTTCTCTATCAGTTTGGAAATAATTACGTAATTTATTATTATTATTTTTTTATTACATATTTAAAAAAAGTTCTAGAGACATGTTCCATTAAAATGATAAATGTTCGTGCTTTGAGTTTGAGAATTTTGTGGTTGTATTTATGTAATCTATTTTTACATTCTCAAACTCGAATTAGTCGATGTCATCCAAATTGCACGAACATTTTATCATTTTCATGGAACAAATTTCTAGAACTTTTTCCACTTCATTCTATTTAAAATCAACTCAATTTTACCTAAATAACATTGTTCTTCTCCAAAAATTAATTTTACCTAAATAACATTGTTCTTCTCCAAAAATCTTACTAAAGTAACAAAAAATTTATTACATATATTTTTTCCTAAATTGGTAGAGAAAATAGAGGAAGAAGAGAAGAATCTGGCATTTGAAGAAGTCTACATACGTGTGAGAATTGACATATGAAAGATTTTCAAATGGAAGGTTTAAATTAATTTACTTATGAAAGTTTATGGTTAATTTGATACAATTATAAGAGTTTTCATACGTGTGCCCTAACGTTTTTCAAAGAAAATGCAACGAATAGTGTAAATTGATACGCTTATAAAAGTTTAATACTTATACAATTATTATTTTATAATTGTAATTGATTCAACCCAAAGGTCAATGGTATAAATAATACTAGTGTGAATTTATTCTTTTGAAAACTTGTTTATCTAAAAGTAAGTAAGAATATTTGCTACTTATTTATCAATTTTAACAAAATAAAGAACAGGGTCATGGTCATAGTGTACATGTTCTCTAAAAAAAAATGTTATTAGATGAATGTGATTTGTTGTTCAATTTTTTGAATATGATTTTTAGTTTTAACACATTAAATATGAACATATTCGGCCCCGTTTGATAATCATTTGGTTTTTGAAAATTAAGCCTATAAACACTACTTCCACCCATAATTTTATTTGTTTTGTTATCTAGTTTCTACAAATATTTTAAAAAATCAAGTCAATTTTGAAAACTAAGAAAAATAATTTAAAAAAAGTAGTTTTTGGTTTTGAAATTTGACTAAGAATCCAAATGTATCTAAAAAAAAATATAACTCATAGTAAGGAAATTAGTAAAAACAAACCTAAATTTCTAAACAAGAAAACTAAAAATGAAATGGTTATCACTCTAATCCTAACTTCCCAATTTTCCCAAAATACATATAAATGCTAACTAGATATTAACTAAGTACTAACTAATTTTCTAATACGAAAATTCCTTAATAAACACGCCTTCAAAATTGGTATAAGCTTGTTTCATAAAAAATTAGGAAGGAGAGAGAGAAAAAATAAAAAAATAAAAAATGTCATGCGTGACACTATAATAAAATGTGTATGTTTTTTTTTTTTTTAAAGTTTAGCACAAGTTCAAGAACACTTTTGCCCATAAGAATATAACACTTTTGCCCATAAGAACATAACTCAACGGTATGATGTATCGCTTAGTGATCATGAGATCTTAGGTTCAATTTTTATCCCAACATGTTGTCAAAAAAATGAAAAAAAAAAAAAATCAAGAACACTTTTTATTTATTTTATTTAATGGTAAAGTTCAAGAACACATTTAGCTTATAGAAAACATTGTCATTGGTTTAAAAAATAAATTTATTCTTAAAAAGGTTGCAACATTACTTTGGATCTATTATAAACATTTCAAAATTACTTTTAGAATAGAAAAAAACATTAGAATGATGGACGAAACGTCGACGTGTCTAAATGTCGTTCTTTCAGTCTTAATCTAGGCAAACGTTCAAGTCATCGCCACGTCGTTCCATGTCAAGTCAATTTTTCATCAAACATTTTAAAAGATTTCTACGAGTAGTTTTAATTTAAAACGTTTATGTAAGGTCAAAATTAATGTCGTAACTTTTTAAAAAATAGAGATATTTTTTAAACAAAAGACAAAGTTTAAGTGCAATTTTTTTAAAAATATAATTTAGCCTAATATGTTCATATTTAATTCAACTGGATAACATTCAAATAACGTGGAAAATTAGAGCATGTTTTTCACTTTTAAGAAAATTCTAATAAGACGATTAAAAAAAATCATTCAAATTAATAATAATAAATTTATTTTAGCTTGTGAAAGTGGGCATAGCTCAACAATAATTGACTTGTATTACTTCTCTTGACGTCGGAGGTTCAATCTCATGTTGTACAAAAAAAAAATAATCTTTTAATACTCCGTTTGGGGTTGCGGTAGCTTTTAAAATAATTACTGGTCAGCTGTGTTTTTAGAAAAATCATCTGTCATATGAAGCTGATTAGTGTTGTGCAAATTTCAATTTTAAACGTAAAAGAAGCACATCGTTTGGTAGGTTCAAACAAAATTGTTGTGGTTTGACGGTAAAAATCAAAAGAGACATGTTATTTTAGTTATTTATATATTTTTTTAGAACAATTATTTATATGTTAATATTCAATAAATGATTATAAGTTAATTATTTATAATTTTTATAGTTTAAATTATAAATAATCTTTTGATATTCCTTTAGATTTATATGATAGACTAAGAAAAATAATTATTACATCAAATAGTATCTAAAACAAATTTTGAGTGACAATTTTTCTTTTTTTCTGTTTCTACTTTTTCATCCAAATGTATGTAGAAAGAGAGTAAAAAAATCATGGTTAAAAAAAAAATATATATATATATATATGCTCATTTTAGCGAACAACGAAAAGGGTGTCCGAGCGAACAACGAAGACAAATACCATCCCGATGTTGAAAAGGAGTATGTGCCAATTATTAATGAACTAGGCTCATTTTAACAATTAATTTTTGACTTTAGTGTATTAGACCTGATAAAAGAAAGGAGAAAATACACTTTTGGTCCCCTAGGTTTGAACTTAATGTCTATTTGGTCCCTAAAATTTCAAAAGATACATTTTAGTCCCCAAGATTGCAAAATAGTTCTAAATGATCCTTGACTTAACTTTAACCGGAATGTTGATTGGACCGTTACAACGTGTATGAGATGACATGTCTATTTTATTTGATTACTTGGTAAAATTAATTAAAAAAAAATAAATTATTAATTAACTAAAATTAGTTTAAAATATATTTAATTTCTACTTAATTAATAGTTTTCTTTTAATTTTGTCAAGTAATCAAATAAAATAGACATGACATCTCATACGCACATAATGATCCAACATTCCGTTAAGATAAAATTAAGTTAGAGACCATTTAGAATCATTTTACAAATTTGGGAGACTAAAGTGCATCTTTTGAAACTTTAGAGACCAAATAGACATCAAACACTTTTGAAATTTCATAGACTAAATAGACATCAAATTCAAATCTGAGGGACCAAAAGTGCATTTTGCCTTAAAAGAAAGTAGACAATCAACCATAGCGTTAAAAGATATCTTTTATGTTGATTTCATAAGAGGATACACGTCACACGCATCCTTTTATTTTGTCCAACAAACTAGTTTTTTCTACCATTTGTCTAACATATTTGTGTTTAACTAGTTGGTGTTTGAATAATAAGTTAGGCATGTTATGTGAACGTTTAATTAGCTATAAAAATTGCTCGGAATCATAATTCAAAGTTAGATGTCACTAAAACCCATTGAAGTTTAAAATTTAAATAAACATTGTCATCCAATTTTAAAAATTAAATTTATAATTGACCAAACATATGCTTTAGTCCGTGTATTTTTAATATATATTATCTTAAAAAAAAAAAGTTAGTCTATTTTATTCTAATATTTTTTACTATCCCCTCCTCACTAATAAATGTTAACTTTTCAAATCGAGTATAACTTAATTGATATAAAGTTGTTCCATTAACTTAGAGGTTAAGGGTTCAATATAATTCTCCACCTCACATTAATTAAATACCTTTAAAAAAAAAAAAAAAAAAAAAAAAGAAGGGATTATTTTGAAACACACAGGGCTCTCTTTTCTCTCTGAGACTTGTAGAGCAAAGGCAACCTAGGGTTGAACGGGGCGGCTAGATCTGCCGGGGTGATTCATCTTTGAGGTTTTCTTGGCTTTGATCGGGAATAGCTCAGCAACGAGATGGCTGACTCACTATCCAACCAAGTGGCGAATCTTCATTTGACCGAGGAGGAGAAGAGTTTGATCTTTGCTTTGCCAGATGAAGAGTTCGAAAATTCAAACAAAGTTTTTGAGAACTCCCTGGTTTGCAAATTATTAACACCAAGGAATGTGCATCCGGACATTTTCAAGCAAATGATGCCCAGAATATGGTACAACATTCCAACCCAAATCGAATGCGTTGGCAAGAACCTATTTCTGTGCAATTTCCGATTTAAGAAAGATAAAGAAAAGGTGGTAGAAAACAGCCCCTGGTTCTTCAACAAGGCACTCGTTTTGATGGAGGAACCTCGAAGCAACATAAGTTTTAACGACTTAGAATTCAGGTACGCCTCTTTTTGGATCCATTTTCATGATATTCCTTCAATTTGTTTTTGTCGGAGTAAGGCTGTTCTACTTGGAAATTTGATTGGCAAATTTGAGAAAGTAGAAATTGATAGTTCAGGCAGTTGTTGGGGAAAATCTTTGAGAATTAGGGTCTGTATTGAGATTGCTAAACCGTTGAAACGAGGTTTAATGTTTAAAATGGGAACAATGGCAGAGGAAAATTGGGTGTCTATAACTTATGAAAAACTGCCAGAATTTTGTTATTGTTGTGGAATCTTAGGGCATATTGCTAAGGATTGTTCTGAGGAGGTGAAAGAGGGGGAGACAGAGGCTCGTTATGGGCCGGAATTGCGAAATTCTTTAGCACCTAGCCAGATTCCTATTTGGAAGGGGGACGATGGTGGTTTGTACAGAGGAGCTGGTCGGGGGCGGTGTTGCGCGCTCAGTGTGTATGTAAAATGTAAATGCGAAGAGCGCTAAGATCATGCAAGCATACATGGTCTGCAGCAAGTGATAAGTATAATTTAATTCGTTTTCCCACAGAGATTAAGTTTAGTGACTAACGATTTGGTGTGTTAGATTAGATAAGGTAACTTAAATTGGATAGATTTTGGGTTGAGGTACAGGAATATAAAAGATGCAAGAAGAATGTAAACATAAATGCAAAGCTAGCAAAGAGGTAAAGTCATAATGTGGAAAAGTAGAATTGCGGTTCTTGCAATAATCTAGCAATAAATTAGCAACGATTTTAATGTAAAGTAAGGCAGCAAGGTCAACTTAAGAATCCTCTATAGGCATTTAACTATGATCATTCAACAGTAGATTAACATCTCATGCATCGTCTTAGCTAGTTCTCATGCATCTTCCGATTACATGCATTAGTTTCTTAGATTACTTCTGTCCAAGTAAAGCTAACAACCTAATCATAAACACATGCTAATAAACGTGCTAGGAGAACGCCTATTCCTAGGTCATTTTCTATTTACCATAAAAGGCTAACATGAATGAACGACTCAGAATTCTTACTCCTTCCAGAGGTTAGGAATTCTTTAGACAAAATGGATGGCCGGTCGAAATTGTCCATGGGATGAAGATCACATACATTCAATGCATTCATGCTACTTTACATGCTGAATTCACATACTTTTATCCTATAGATTCATCTTTAGCAAACCTCTATTGAATTAGTTACTCATGGTGTTCGAAGAACTAAAGGAAATTTGTTGATTACACATGAAACAGAGAACTTACAAACCTAATTGATTGAAATATAATTAAATGAAGAACTCAACAAAACAACAAATTGATTAAGAGATGACAGAATGAAGAACTCAATAAAACCAATTGATTACTCTTTTAAGAAAACAATTCATATAATAATCCGTAAACAAACATATGTCAATCCGAAAGCAACAATGAAAGGGAAAAACAGTAAATGATTCAGAACAACATTTAAAGGAAAGCAGAAATTAAATTCGAAAGCGGTAAAGGAGAGCAGTAAAGGAAAGTAGTAAAGTAAAGCTGTAAATAGCGTGAGGATTTTCCAAGTCGTGAATCGCCTCGGATGAAGGGGAAGATTAGCTGATCTTGGGGATAAATTCAATCAGAAGAGAAGATGGATCTTCTCTTCTTCCTCTCGAATTATCACGCCAAGGGCTTGTTTCTTCGATCCAACAAACGGGGGAAGAGGTTTCGTCTTCGGGATTCTGCACGATCGGGATCTCCTCACTTCTCAGATTGTGTGGAATGAATTGAAGTGGATTCAATTTGATTGCTTTGATCCTTCATTTAACTCTCTTTATATAGCCTCCAGGTGGTTGCAAAAGGTTGCTCAATAATTGTGGATCGCCATTCAATTTTGTGAGGTAGTCAAGCTTGACATGTGGCAGCAGCAGGGAGAGTTGACTACTGGAAAAACTCAGTCAACAAAGACTGTTGACTGGGAAAAAAATGCAGCAGCAAAGATTGAATTTTTTAGCAATGTACCTGCAATGTACATTTTAGCTTGTTTTTCATCATTTTTCATTTTTTTTCGTTCATTTTCCAAATAAGTCATATTTTAGCATCATTTCTCAAATTCTCGCATTTAAGCACACATTAAGCTAACTCTTAACAAAAACACTCAAGAATGTACAAGGTTTTAAGGTAAATATAGCCTTAAATAATGTACTTTTGGCGAGGTAACACACCCCCAAACTTGAGTTATTGCTCGTCCTCGAGCAATATAAAGGCTTACTTTGGCTGCTAAATCTTGTCTTTTAAACTCTACCTAACTGATTTGCTGACTTCCCTAGGTTTACTGTCAAAGACATTGCTGTCCTGTGACACTCTCTTAGGCTAAAACTAACTTCATACTTTGTCTATTATGATTACCCTTGCCTTTAAAACCTTCTGTTTTTACTAACTTCCTGTCTTTTGGTTTATCTGCCTATATCATTGAGCTCATTGTGCAGTTATCCCTAAGCTTTCAAATTCTCCCTAATTTTAACTTAGACTCAGTACATGCTTCTAATGTCTTTATTTTATAATTACCTAGGATTCCTTAAAGTCATGTCAGGCTTAGCACACACGAGTATCAGAGTTCAGTATCCATAGAACAAACTAAGCTCTGGCATCACTGTGTTGGATAGACACTCATCTCCCTTGACATACCTTCAAGCTACAGCCATGTGTTTAACAAACTAAGGATCAGAGTTCAATTTCACAGGACATCTAAACACTTAGGCCGTAGCTCTTTGGCACACATTCTTCTTCCTTGGTTTTACTTTTCCTTTTTTTCTCTTTTGGCAAAGTCTTCTCTTTGAATTGCCTTTTGATGCAGTGTCACTTGTGGGTTACACAACTGGCCCTGATTACTCAGTATCCTTAGAGAGAGACAGTACCCTTTACTTTTCTTTTGCTTTCTTATTCATTTTTTTTTAGAAGAAGAATGTCTATTTTTCAAAGGAGAGAGGAGTGTTCCTAGGCCTAGAGGTTGCCTCCCCCAAACTTAAACTTCTCATTGTCCCCAATGAGAGTCTGAGGTGGCACACCCCCAAACTTATCTTAGAAGCATCTAGTCTAAATAAAAACCAGACAGACTTAAAACTCCTAGGGATGGAATGACCCTCATAGTGCAGATAACTCAACAGCAGAAATTTACTAAAACCAACATGGTAAGGTCTAACAGAGGTACATGCTCAACAATTCATGAAGCTAGTTAGAACTAACAAAGGTGTACTTGACACTCATCCAGCATGCTCAATAGACAGACTACCTATGGACATCAGTAATGCAGCCAAATCATGAGATTTAAAGACAGACAACCCATCAGAAAGTCATACACCAACATGCTTAAACTAACAAAATATTGCGGTGTCCGCAAAGAATTCGCAATGATTCCAACAGAGCAGTTTTAACTGTGATCAAGGCTCCTAGCATGCGATATTCGTTCATAAACAACTACAGAAAATAGCAAAATTATCTAAGCTATCTAATCAGACGACATTAAACTAGACTAAGCTACTCTACTTAGGCAAATTAAGAATTTAAAACAGAACAAACAGTTGATATTGGTGGGGTAACAGGTCACAGAAAAGCAGATTTTTTTCTTGTTTTTGAGAGGGATCAGAAATACTCCCTCGAATGCCGTTTAAAAATCTTCAATTGCCACGCTCCTAAATCACAAAAAATAAACTTAATTAAAGCTAGCAATAACAATACAGTAATCAATCTAAAAGAAAAACAATAACGAAAGACTATCTATTCCATATTCCTCTGATGATTGAGCATAATGATCATTCCATTGAACGCCCTTGCTCATCCTTTCTTGACTTGCTTTTTAGGCTTCGGATAAGAGGAATGCTGAGAGCGTTTTCACGTCTCCTTCCTCATAGTAGTGCTTCAATCTAGCACCATTCACCATGAACGGTTGACCTTGTTCCATATTTTGAATTTCAATTGCACCATGAACAAACACATTAGTAATCACAAAAGGACCTGACCAATGAGACTTTAATTTGCCAGGAAACAATTTCAATCGTGAGTTAAACAATAGAACATGCTGTCCCTTTTTGAAGTCCTTAATCCTAAGTCTACTATCATGCCAAATTTTAGTCTTTTCCTTATACATTTTAGCATTTTCATATGACATGTGTCTTAGTTCATCCAACTCATGCAATTGCAGAGACCGCAATGTTCTCGCATCGGTCACGCAAAAATTCAACTCTTTTAAAGCCCAAAAAGCTTTGTTTTCTATTTCGAGGGGGAGATGGCATGCTTTTCCATAAACTAGCCTGTAGGGGGACATTCCTAAAGGTGTTTTATATGCAGTTCTATATGCCCACTGTGCATCATCAATTCATGCTAAACGACTATGATTGTTGGCACATAATAAATATTTCATTCCCAAAATAAACTACTCCTAACATACGAAATCTAAGCAAAGCATGATAAAATCCTAATTTAAGAGTTTAGGGATCAGAAATCTCCCTTGTCAATCTGCCTCATATGGATATTCTTCAATGTTTCGAGGCACCACTTCTGCTCCTTTAAGATACTTAAGTCTTGATTTACGGGATCGAACATTCTGCCACACCTTGAAATTGTTGATTCTTTCAAAGAGACTGCATGTTATAACATCCCAAGGTTTGTACTTTATGTGCGTTGGTACAACATAGGTTTGGTGTGATGGGACTTCTTTTTCTGGCATATCTCTTTCTAACTCCTTCAACTTGAGCATTTGTGGTGGTGGTGGTTCAACTCTTTCATTGGTGGAGAAGCTTGCTGCAACCTCAAACATTTCAAATTCTTGTTCCTCAAGCAGCGCATTAGTCTCTTTGGCCTCATCCAGCACAATTTCATTTTTCTCAACTTTCACCAACTCCCCCAATTCATATGAAGATTCCATTGGATCACTCTTCTTAGATTCGAAGGTAACAAAGGAGTCATCATCATAAAAATCAAACATTTGAGGGTATGGTGGTGGTGACACATAGGTAGGCAAATCAGGTTGCCTAGGGGGAGGCCTAGTAATTTCTTCTGGTTCCTCAATGATAGGTTCCGGCCTCACCCTTGTTGTGCTTGGTTGTATTTGATCACAGTTAGGCAGAGAATCCAGTGGAGCACTAGACTCTTCATTCTCTACTCTCTTTGGTGCTTCTCTGCTACTCATCACCAATGGCCTTCCACTCCATAGTTCAATAGCTTGAACTTGTTCCTTACCATCCCTTCTTGGAGTTTCTGTGTCTGCAGGCAGTCTGCCTTGGGGCCTATTCTTCAGCTCGTTTGCCAACTGCCCAATCTGATTCTCTAAGCTTCTCAAGGTTGCTTGCTGGCTCTGCAAAGTTGCATCATTCTTTGCTATGTATTCCTTCAGCAAGTTCTCCACTGATGTTCCCATCGGTTGGTTGTTGACATATTGTTCCTGATATGGGGGTTGACTAGTTTGTTGGTGTTGAGTGAAACCAGGTGGTCCACTCGGTCTTGATTGATTTTGCGTTTGGCTTGTGCTTTGTTGTCCACCCCAAGAGAGATTTGGGTGGTTTCTCCAACCAGGGTTATATGTATTTGAATAGGGGTTGTTCCTTGGTTGTTGTTGACTTCCAACATAGCACACCGAAGATGGATTAGCGGGGCAATAGTCATACATATGCCCTTCCCCACAGAATCCACAAACTAGTGCCTCACCTTGGTTGGTTATTGTTGTGCTTGTTGAAACAGCTGCCACTGTGTTGACACTTTGTTGAATATTGAGTTGAGTCATTTGCTTCACCAGGTTGGTCAGAGCATTAATCTGGCTGCTCATTGCGCTGAGTGCATCCATGTCTTGAGCCTTCCTTCTGTTTGGCTCCACAGGATCCTCTGACCATTGAAAATGTGATGTTGAGATTTTCTCCAAAATCTCATAGGCTTCGTTATAGCTCTTTGATAGCATCGAACCTCCAGCTGAGGAATTCAAGACTTGCCTCGTGCTGGGGTTGCATCCTTTGAAGAATACTTCAATCTGGATACACCATGGAATGCCATGGCGTGGACATTTGAGAAGAAGATCTTTGAATCTGATCCAAGCTTCATGCAGTGATTCATTTTCGGCTTGCTTGAACTTGATGATGTCAACACGAAAGTCAGAGTTCCTATCTGGAGGGAAGTATTTTACTAGGAACTTTTCAGCAAGGTCTGTCCAATTGACAATTGATCCAGAGGGGAAAGAGTTCAGCCACGTCTTGGCCTTGTCTCTTAATGAATATGGAAAAAGGTAAAGTCTCAAGGCCTCTTGAGACACTCCTGGGATGACAAAGGTGTCACTTACTCCCAGGAAGTTTCTCAAGTGGTTGTGGGGGTCTTCATTTTCCACTCCAAAGAATTGTCCAACTGTGGACAGCATTTGAAACATGACAGGTTTTAACTCGAATGAGTGAGTTGTAATTTCGGGGCGTATGATGCTCGGATTAAGCTCCTCAGGTATTGGTACAAGGTATGATAGAATAACACTATCTTTATCATTCGCAATTTCAATAGGGTTGCGAATGATAGGTGCTTGATTTGGTGCTTCTTCTGCTCTTTCCATTTCAGCTTGTTGTCGTTCAAATTGTACTGACTCTGCGTGGTCAACAATGTGCTGAAGTACAGGTTGCTTTTGCTGTTTAAAAAGGCGTTTCTTAACTTTATTTCTGGTCCTTAGAGTTCTTTCAGGCTCAGGATCAAATTCTAGATTGTGATTTGGAAACTCATTCATAAACCAGCTTTGTTGGTACCTGTAAATGCAAAAGATTAGCTCCAATAAATTAAGCTCTTCTAAAATAACACAAATCGTGTTTACTAAACAAAATCCCTGGCAGCGGCGCCAAAAACTTGTTGCGCGCTCAGTGTGTATGTAAAATGTAAATGCGAAGAGCGCTAAGATCATGCAAGCATACATGGTCTGCAGCAAGTGATAAGTATAATTTAATTCGTTTTCCCACAGAGATTAAGTTTAGTGACTAACGATTTGGTGTGTTAGATTAGATAAGGTAACTTAAATTGGATAGATTTTGGGTTGAGGTACAGGAATATAAAAGATGCAAGAAGAATGTAAACATAAATGCAAAGCTAGCAAAGAGGTAAAGTCATAATGTGGAAAAGTAGAATTGCGGTTCTTGCAATAATCTAGCAATAAATTAGCAACGATTTTAATGTAAAGTAAGGCAGCAAGGTCAACTTAAGAATCCTCTATAGGCATTTAACTATGATCATTCAACAGTAGATTAACATCTCATGCATCGTCTTAGCTAGTTCTCATGCATCTTCCGATTACATGCATTAGTTTCTTAGATTACTTCTGTCCAAGTAAAGCTAACAACCTAATCATAAACACATGCTAATAAACGTGCTAGGAGAACGCCTATTCCTAGGTCATTTTCTATTTACCATAAAAGGCTAACATGAATGAACGACTCAGAATTCTTACTCCTTCCAGAGGTTAGGAATTCTTTAGACAAAATGGATGGCCGGTCGAAATTGTCCATGGGATGAAGATCACATACATTCAATGCATTCATGCTACTTTACATGCTGAATTCACATACTTTTATCCTATAGATTCATCTTTAGCAAACCTCTATTGAATTAGTTACTCATGGTGTTCGAAGAACTAAAGGAAATTTGTTGATTACACATGAAACAGAGAACTTACAAACCTAATTGATTGAAATATAATTAAATGAAGAACTCAACAAAACAACAAATTGATTAAGAGATGACAGAATGAAGAACTCAATAAAACCAATTGATTACTCTTTTAAGAAAACAATTCATATAATAATCCGTAAACAAACATATGTCAATCCGAAAGCAACAATGAAAGGGAAAAACAGTAAATGATTCAGAACAACATTTAAAGGAAAGCAGAAATTAAATTCGAAAGCGGTAAAGGAGAGCAGTAAAGGAAAGTAGTAAAGTAAAGCTGTAAATAGCGTGAGGATTTTCCAAGTCGTGAATCGCCTCGGATGAAGGGGAAGATTAGCTGATCTTGGGGATAAATTCAATCAGAAGAGAAGATGGATCTTCTCTTCTTCCTCTCGAATTATCACGCCAAGGGCTTGTTTCTTCGATCCAACAAACGGGGGAAGAGGTTTCATCTTCGGGATTCTGCACGATCGGGATCTCCTCACTTCTCAGATTGTGTGGAATGAATTGAAGTGGATTCAATTTGATTGCTTTGATCCTTCATTTAACTCTCTTTATATAGCCTCCAGGTGGTTGCAAAAGGTTGCTCAATAATTGTGGATCGCCATTCAATTTTGTGAGGTAGTCAAGCTTGACATGTGGCAGCAGCAGGGAGAGTTGACTACTGGAAAAACTCAGTCAACAAAGACTGTTGACTGGGAAAAAAATGCAGCAGCAAAGATTGAATTTTTTAGCAATGTACCTGCAATGTACATTTTAGCTTGTTTTTCATCATTTTTCATTTTTTTTCGTTCATTTTCCAAATAAGTCATATTTTAGCATCATTTCTCAAATTCTCGCATTTAAGCACACATTAAGCTAACTCTTAACAAAAACACTCAAGAATGTACAAGGTTTTAAGGTAAATATAGCCTTAAATAATGTACTTTTGGCGAGGTAACAGGCGGGGCGGGTCGTTTGGGCGGCGGTCAGACTTAAACGCACAGAATGAAATCGACAGAGAAGCCGATTATGTACCGAGTAAGAGGGGGGACTCACCTGAAGGCAGAAGGGTCGGCGATAAGTTGACGTCGGGACCGGAGGAGCCGAATAGAGCGGAGGAGAGGCAGAGCGTTAGGGATGAGCCGACCACTGTCATCAATGAGGCGACGGATCTTCAGGGATCTTCCAAAATTGCAGACCTCACTCCTGTAAATGGGTCCCTTCTTTCAACGGATGAATTCAATGCTAAGAGGTTTTGTGAGGGTGAAGGGGGCGGTAAATTAGGAGTTCCAATTGCTGGTTGTTTTGACCTAAATGTGGGAAAGGCCACTTCATCATTAGTTGGGATTAAGAAATGCACTATGGGCCGGGTGGAAAAATCTATTTCCAATGGGCCTGAAGTGGTTATGAAGGTTGGGCTAAGGACAGATGGGCTGCCATATGAGGTAAATGGGCCTTTTTTTAGTAAGGATGGGCTGGAAGTTAGTTCTGAAATGGGCTTGGGAAATATGGCTTTGGGCCTCCCGATTAAAGAAGGTATGCCGAGTTTAACAAAAGCAGCAACCTCGGGAAAAATAACTTCTAGTTTGATCAAAGAGGGCTCAGTCATGATTAGATCGGTTGAGGAGTTTAAAACTATGAGGGAAGGGAAACAGGGTTAATTTTGAAAAAATGGAAAAGGACAGAGAGAGAGGAATCTAAATGCATGCAAGTTGATATGATTGCTTCTGCAGAGGGTAAGGATAAGGGCACAAAGAGACAAGTCTCAGAGTTATATCACGGGTCGGATTCTCCTCCGAAAGAGTCGACCAAGAAAATGAGTGGATCACAGTTGGACAAAATTTTTGCAACAACGGTGGAGGCTGCAAGGCAGTCCCGCCGAGCACAATGAAAACGATAAGTTGGAATGTTCGAGGTTTGGGGAACCCTCGAACATTAAGGGCATTACGCAGGTTAGTGTCAAAACATCACCCCGATTTAGTTTTCATTATGGAAACTAAATGTAGGTTTAATAAGGATGATCAAGTGAAGAGAGAGATTGGTTTGGAAAACTGTATCAGTGTTCCGAGTAATGGAAATAGTGGGGGGCTAATGTTGTTATGGTCTTCTCAGGTGGATGTCCATCTTATGTCCTTCTCTCCCGGACACATAGATGTCTATATAGTGGAAGGTCATGAGCGATGGAGGTTTACTGGTTTTTATGGTAATCCAGAGGAAGCTAGAAGAGAGGAATCCTGGAAGTTGTTGGAAAGATTGTGTCAGGTTACTTCTATCCCTTGGATTATTGGAGGGGATTTTAATGAAATCGTGTCTGACAATGAGAAGAGAGGAGGGGCCCCTAGACGTCAGGTCTTAATGAAAATTTTTCGAGATGCTATCGATTTCTGTGAACTTCATGATCTTGGGTTCTGTGGAGATGAGTTTACTTGGTACAAAAATTCGTGGGATGATGATTCGACTAGGGAAAGACTGGATCGTTACTTTGCTAGCACGGAATTCCTTTCTAGAACTGATCAGGTTACAGTTGACCACTTGAGTTCCTCAGTTTCAGATCATCGTCCGATTTTGGCTTCTTGGGAGATTATGGGAAAGAGAAGGAGGAATAAGTTTACCAGCAAAAACGCTCGGTTTGAGCCGGGGTGGGTTAATCTGGAGGGTTGTCGGGGGGTAATTCAGAGGGCTTGGCCACCAGGGGGTACAAGGGATGGAAATAATTTACAGATCAAACAAGCTAAGTGCCTCAAGGATCTTTTGAAGTGGAATATAGATCGATTAAAAGGGTCGATTAAGGGAGCAATTGGAAGGAAGGAACAACATATAGAGGCTCTTTCCCGAGAACAGGGTCCGAATTGGCGGAAAGAGTCCCGGGTGGCAGAGCAAGAGTTAGAGGTAATGTTACAGGAAGAGGAAATGTACTGGAAACAGAGAGCAAGAGAAGATTGGCTGGAATTGGGGGACAGGAACACTAAATGGTTTCATCAGAGGGCCAGCCACCGTCGTCGAGCTAATAGGATAAAAGGGTTAGAGAATGATAATGGTGCCTGGATAGAGGAGGAGTCAGCCCTAGCCGGGTTGGCGGTCTCTCACTTTCAGAGGATGTTCTGTTCAGATAACCCGGATGAGGGTAGTATTTTGGCTACTATCGCGGCTATCCCTCCCTCTGTTACAGCGGATCATAATGAAAATTTGACTAGACCTTTTACCAGACCCGAGATCGAGGAGGCTCTAAAACACATGCCCGCTTCTAAGGCTCCAGGTCCTGACGGATTCCATGCTTTGTTTTACCAGAGATACTGGGACATTGTGGGGGATGAAATTTCAGAGTTGTGTCTGCGAATCCTTAATGAACATGAGGCCTTGGGTTCTCTAAACAAAACCAACCTGGTTCTGATCCCGAAAGTTGAGAATCCGAAGCGTATGGGGGAGTTCAGACCAATTAGTCTGTGCAATGTGGTCTATAAAGTTCTTTCTAAGGTTCTAGCAAACAGGTTGAAACTTGTTTTAGACTCTATCGTCTCGCCAACGCAGTCAGCTTTTGTCCCTGGGAGGTTAATCTCCGACAATGCTTTGATCGGCTTTGAGTGCATACATGCTTTGAATAATAAGCGTAGCGGGAAAGAGGGTATGGTAGCTCTAAAACTAGACATGAGTAAGGCCTACGATCGCGTCGAGTGGGTTTTCCTTAGAAGGGTTATGGTGAAAATGGGTTTCTGCCACAGTTGGGTCTCTCTCATCATGCAATGTGTGGAGACAGTTTCATTCTCAGTTTTGGTAAATGGAGTTCCATCTTCAACTTTTTGGCCGGATCGTGGGCTAAGACAAGGGGATCCTTTGTCCCCATATTTGTTCCTCCTGTGTATGGAGGGTCTCTCGGCCCTGCTTAACCAGAAGGAGCAACATCGTGAATTCTCAGGTTTGCAAATTAATCGTCATTGTCCTTCTATTTCTCACCTATTTTTTGCAGATGATAGCCTGATATTCTTCAAGGCCTCGAGGGGGGATTGTCAAACGATCAAAGGCATCCTTCACACATATGAAAAAGCGACAGGTCAGACAGTTAATTTCGATAAGTCAGTTTTCATGACTAGTAAGAATACTAGTCAGGAGATGATTGCTTTTATCCAAGGCGAGCTTGGAGTCACCTATACGCCCACAATTGGGAGGTATTTAGGGCTTCCTTCTCACGTGGCCAGGAATCGTTGTCAAGCATTCAGTTCACTGAAGGACAGAGTTTGGAAGACCCTACAAGGGTGGAAGCAGAAGATGTTTTCTGTAGGGGGCAAAGAGGTGTTAATAAAGGCAGTAGCTCAAGCTATTCCAACATACACGATGGGTTGCTTTAAAATCCCAGCTCAGGTATGTGCTGATATTACTAAAATGTTTGCCCGTTTATGGTGGGGTTCCACCACTGACAGGAGGAAGATTCACTGGCGCTCCTGGAAGCGGATGTGTGTCAGTAAGGCCCAAGGAGGGATGGGTTTCAGAGACCTTTCCTTATTCAACCAGGCCTTATTAGCTAAGCAGAGCTGGAGATTGATTAAATACCCCGATAGCTTGTTGGCTAGAGTTATGAAAGGCACATACTATCACCATGGCATCTTCCTAAGAGCCCAATTAGGCTCATCCCCCTCTTATGCTTGGCGAAGCATAATGTGGGGGAAAGAGTTGTTTGACAAAGGGTATAAGTGGAGAGTGGGCAAAGGTAACGAGGTGATAATTGACAAAGATCCGTGGATCCCATCCAGGGAAAATGGTAGGCTTCTGTTCTCCCCTCCATCTGTTTGTAATTATCCTGTGAATTCCTTGATAACCAATAATGGGAAGTGGAAGGAGGAGCATATTCGAGCAACTTTCATTCCAATTGATGCAGAAGCGATCCTTCAAGTTCCTCTACATCCTATGGGTGGAGAGGATACTGTAATCTGGAGTCATACGAAACAGGGAGTGTTTTCTGTTAAATCTGCTTATAATCTAGGTTTTTCTTATGGGAATAGAATTGAGGCCTCCCCCTCAAATGTTGAAAACCAAAGCAGGAGGTGGAAGATTTTTTGGGCCACTAAGGTTCCCCCAAAAGTCAAAATCTGTTGCTGGAAAGTTTACAACAACATTATTCCTTGTAAGGAAAACCTACTAAAGAAAGGAATCTTCACTGATAACTTATGTTTGTTTTGCAGGGAACAAGAGGAATCTGCTACACACCTCTTCTGGCATTGTGAGGTCCTAAGGGAAGTATGGTTTTGTTGCTCCTTAGTTAACTTGACTCGTTTGTGTGACAACAGGAATCATTGGACGACCCAGGAACACTGGGATTGGATTTTGGATTGCGGATCTCAAGAGGACCTGGAATGTTCGATGTTGCTGGTGTGGAAGATTTGGGAGCAAAGAAATCAACTGGCTTTCCATTGTTCCAGAGAGTTAGAGCAAAATGTGGCCTCTAACATTGCTAATTGCATTATTCAATTCAAAGAGTCCAAGCGGGGAGAGCTTGAAGCTAGTGGAAGTAAAGGAAAACATTCAGCACGTGGAGAAGAGCAGGTTGGGATCACTCACGGGGGGTGGAGGCCTCCTCCCCTCAATCGCTGGAAGCTGAACGTGGACGCTTCCGTCAGAGCTGATTCCAGACGGGCAGGCCTTGGGTGGGTCGTTCGGGACCATCAAGGTTCTGTCAAACTGGCTGGTTGTCGTGCTCTCAACGGACAGTTTGAGGTTAAATTGGTAGAGGCTATGGCAATGGTAGAGGGGCTAAAAGCGATCTCCTCCTACTCGTTTCCCGATAAGTGTCCAGTTGAAGCAGAAACCGACTGTTTGGATGTTAGTAATCTACTCAATGGTATTGGAGTTGATATCACCACAATTGCTTTTTTCATTAATGAAGTATTGGAACTGAAAGAGGCCGCTGGAGTTCTCTCTTTTGCCCATGTGAATCGACTGGGCAATGTCTTGGCCCATCAGATTGCTTCCAAAGCGTCTGAGTTTTTGCTAACGGCTCAGTGGGAGGATCCTGTTCCCTCGAGTTTTTTCTCGTTTTGCGAGTCTGGTAGCCTTAGGGGCTTTGTCTGATTTATGAACTGTGGATTTCCATTTATCAAAAAAAAAAAAAAAAAAAAATACCTTTAAAAAAAATAGAAAAAAAAATGTTAACCTTTATTTATGATAAGTTTACCTCCGTTTGGAGTTGCAGTAGCTTTTAAAATAATTATTGTCAGCGGTAAAATAATTGTTGCCATGCTATGAAGCTGATTAGTGTTTGGTAAATTTCAATTTTAAACATAAAAAGCACATCAGAGTATTTGGTAAGTTCAAAAAAAAAATTGTTGTGCCTTGTTGATAAAAACAAAAATAGACCTGTTATTTTAGTTATTTATATGTTTTTTTTGGAGAACAATTATTTATATGTTAATATTCAAAATGATTATAAGTTAATTATTTATAATTTTTATAGTTTAAATTATAAATATTACTTTGATATTTCTTTAGATTTATATGATAAAATGCTAGGAAAATAATTGTTAATCAAATAGTATCTAAAACAAATTTTGGGTGATGATTTTTTTCTCTCTTCTATTTCTACCTTTCCATCCAAATGTATGTAGAAAAAGAGTAAAATAATCATGGCGAAATAAAAAAATAAAATAAAAAATACTGTGAAATAATCTTGATATTAAGGATATAAGTGTTCAGAAAAATATTTTAATAAAAAATGCACCAAGAAGCTAAAAGTTAAAGCTGGAGATTCTCAAAATTAAAGGATTTAGAAAGTGATTTTATATAATTTTTAAAACAATATGTTTTACCGGACAACAAAAACAGTTAAGATTTTGTTAAAATTGTTTTTTTAGGTTACTACCCAATCCCAAACGGACTCTAATGAGTTGATTCATATTCAGAGAAGAAATTTGGTCACTTCAAATAAAATAAAAAATTGAAACTTTTGTCAATTTCATAGAAAGTTAGACAAAAAAAAAATTAGAAGTCTTTTGGAGTGATTGTTGAATTAGTGATTTAAGTATAATTAATTTTGTAAAATTGATTTAGAAGTGATTTTGAATTATTTATGTTTGGTTTTAAAATTGATTTTAGAATTGCTAAATTAACATTAATTAAAACATTAATTAAAAACATTATTTAACTAAAAATTTATAAATTATTGACTAACCAATTTATCTTCTCATATAATACTTCAAGGCAAAAAAATTTCCAAAACTCCTCGTCTTTTCGTTTTCCTTTGTCGCTCGGGGTAGGATTCTTCTTGCTTATATTGATCATATCCCCTGAAGCCTCATCCTAATCCTAGATAACAATGTTTGAATTCCAACCTTCAAAATTCATCACCCAAATCTGAAAAGAAGATATTTTCCACCATGTATCCCGGTAATTAACACTACAACAATTCATGGATTTTTCGATGCAAAAATGCGTCAAAAAAGCCTCAAAATACGCTGGATAAAGTCATTTTCGACGCATACGCGCATTGGAAAAAGAGTGTCGGAAAAGATCAACCGGATACTATGTGTTGGGTAAAGTAGTCTAAAACGACGCACTACATGCGTTAGATTTGTACATTTTACCCAACACAATATATGCGTTGGGATATATTTGTTTCAATGATGGGCATTGACCGTCATCTATAGTACACATATTTTTTCTCAATTTTCCCCCTTAAATCGAAGGGTAAATTTGTATTTTTTTACTTTTGAATAGAATGAGGGCAAATTTGAGTGGTGATTCCCGGTCCATCACCTATCAAATAATGCTTCAATAATCAATTTTAAATGATTTTAATTTAGTTTAAATCAATTTTGTCTTTTGTCAAACATATTTATTTGAAAGGGACGTGATTTTGGCAATGGAAAAATTGATTTTGTTTCTGTCAAAATCACTCCCAAACATGCCCTAAGAGTCTTATGGAAGCTAATTTCTCTACTAAATTTTTTTTCACTTACTAAGGGCATGTTTAGGTGATTTTGGAACGTCCAAAATCACTTTTGGTATAGACAAAACAACTTCCATTTATAATGATGATGTTTGACAATGGTGGATGAAGAATTATGGAAAAATCGAAGATCTGTTTGAGTGATTCTCTATTAATTACTAGGGAAGTGTTTCTCAAGTGATCAAGAGAGAAGATTTTTGGTCTCTATACTTTGAGTTTTATTCTATTTTAGTCTATATACTTTCAAATGTCATATTTTAGTCTCGGTACTTTTAATAAAGCTTAACATTAGTCTCTAATGGTTAGTTTGAAGTTTTTTTTTTTTTTTTTTTTATTGAAATTGGTTAAATAATAATTATAATTTTTAATTTAAAAAAAAAAAAACACACATTGTAAACTTATTTTCCAAATTTTAGGGAGGAAAGACTAATAGAGATTAATTTTTTTAAAAAAAAATTAACAAAAACTAACCACAATTACCACTTTTAAGTTTTATTAAAAATATAAAGACTAAATAAAATAAAGGTTCAACTAAATAAAATAAAGGTTCAACTGACATATGTATGTGTTGATGATCAAGAGGTTTGAATCCCCCACCTCTAATGTACTTAAAAACAATAAAATAAAGCTCAAAATATAAGGATGTAAATAATATTTTAAGGGCAAAATACCCTTCTGAATGATATTTTAAGGGCAAAATACCTTTTTGGTCCCCATATTTGAGTTAAATGTCTATTTGGTCTCCGAAGTTTCAAAACATACACTTTAGTCTAACAAAATGTTGACTAAGACCGTTAAATGATGACGTAGATGAGATGACAAACCTATTTCATATTACATGGAAATTAAATTAAAAATAATAATAAAATACAAACCCAATTTTTATTCTAAAATATTTCTTTCCTCTCATCTCATATGCGCAGTAGAGTATCGAGACTTTTTCTTCAGCAACCAATCGTCACCATCAACGTTCGACAGGCCCTTCGTCGCAGCGGCACCCTATCCCCCATCTGCCTGCTGTGTATCACATTTCCTCCCCAGACTGCTCAATTTCTGTTGAACTTGTGAACAAAGTTTATTTTAATTAAAGGCAAAATTAAAAGTAAGAAAGAAAGAGGCATGTCAATTAGGAGAACTCGGATCGAAATCAGAGCCTCAAGGAGTTGAATGTGATGAATTGTCATTTAATCAAATGAAATAGATTTGTCATCTCATCCACGTCATCACTTAACAGTTCAGTCAACATTTCGTTAGATAAGGTTAAATCGGAGACCATTTAGAATCGTTTAGCAAACTTGAGGGAGTAAATTGTATGTTTTGAAACTTCGGAAACCAAATATACATCTAACTCAAATCTGGGGACCAAAAAGTGTATTTTGCCCATATTTTAACATTATCTTTAAATGGAGCATTAATGTTAAAAAGTTGTCCTCTTATTTCACTTTATTTTATGCTAAAGTTTTAAGCAAATCTATATTTTTTCTTTCAAAAGTGTATGTCCACCCTCTAACTTTATTTATCCATTTTTTTTCATTGTCCCTCCCAAGTTTTTATAATCTCTCTAAAGTTTTTATTCCTCTCTCTAAGGTATTTATAATTCTCTCCCACTTTTTATTTTTTTTATTTTTAAACTCTCGTTTGATAATGTATTCAATTTTTTGTTTTTTGTTTTTTTAAAATAAAAATCATATATGTTTGATAACTATTTTTTGTTTTCCGTTTTTAAAAAATAAAAATTAAATTGAAAAAGAAAAAAAAAAGTTAAATATCTAAGACTAAAATATATATTTAAGGTGTACCTGAACACAACTCAAACTATTTAAGACATTAGAATCTGACAAAATAAATAAGAGACTGTTTGGGGCATTGAGTGAGTTTTTATAATCGGTGGTTATAATAGTCTGTGAGTTATAATAGTTGTAGATAGTAAATACTATTGAAATCAATATAGTTACTTTATTGACTGTGGGTTATAATAGTCAGTAGACCAAATGTAGACTGAGTTATAATAATTCAAACCACTCAACTCCAAGTTGGTGTCCTAAACGTCCTTAAGAGGCTTGAATCTCACACTTATATATTGTTGAACAATTATTTAAAGTTAAAATACTCTTGTTGACCGAGAAATTTCGGCCAATCAGTGGTCGCCACGTGTCTCCATCACGACCGGGGATCAGATAGACTTGACCGAGCAAAGTCGGCCAAACTGCAATTGGGCTCGAAGTCGAATCGGGCCAGAAAGATTAAATGACAATTTGGCCCAAAGCCCAAAAGCCCATTGGGTCCAAACCCAAGCCCATTGGGTCCAAACCCAAGCCCATTGGGTCCAAACCCAAACCCATTGGGCCCAAAGCCCAAGCCCATTGGATCCAGGCCCATGAGAACTCTATAAATAGAGAGTTCATTCTTCATTTTCAAGGTTCAGAAAATTTCTTCTCCTAAGAGCTCAGAGAGAATTCACAAGACTCCCTGAATCCTGAAGACTGAACACCACTCCAAGTTCAAACATCTGAAGACTTCACCGCTACGCGAAGCTGCAGATTCAACATCGAGAACAAGCTGCGAAGCCCTCGATTGCAGATTCAACATCGAGAACAAGCTGCGAAGCCCTCGATCCAAATTCAACATCGAGAACAAGCTGTAAAGCCCTCGATCCAAATCCAACATCGAGAACAAGCTACGAAGCCCTCGATCCAAATTCAACATCGAGAACAAGCTGCGAAGCCCTCGATACAAATCCAACATCGAGAACAAGCTGCGAAGCCCTCGATTCAAATCCAACATCGAGAACAAGCTGCGAAGCCCTCGATCCAAATCCAACATCGAGAACAACCTGCGAAGCCCTCGATCCAAATTCAACATCGAGAACAAGCTGCGAAGCCCTCGATCCAAATTCAACATCGAGAACAAGCTGCGAAGCCCTCGATCCAAATTCGACATCGAGAACAAGCTGCGAAGCCCTCGATCCAAATTCGACATCGAGAACAAGCTACAAAGCCCTCGAAACACATTTACATTTGAGAGAGAAAGAATCAGAGGATCATGCATTAGAGATTGTAATCCACTACGCACTGATACATACAAATACAAATACAAATTCAAATTCATTTACACGTGTCGAATTTCCATTCGTCGTTCGAATTCTCGTGTGAACAGATTGGCACGCCCAGTGGGACCACTCTACCTCTCATCTCCTTCTCTCATCTCAAAGACAAGTGAAGTTATGTCGTTCAGAACTCCTTCAACAACCGTAGTCATGAACAACCGCTGCACGAGTTCTACTCCCCACGATTGTCCACATGATTTTGTCACAATCGTGAGCAGAGTAATGACATCGTCAGGGGCATCTACGAGTGACAAATTTCTTGTTAGGTGTAACCCTTTGTTCGAGCTCGATTCTGACGTAGCATCCGTCATAACGACTGAAACAAATACTAGGGAAGAAAGAATGACATTGACGGGGGCGTCTACAAGTGACGAATTTGCCGTCAGGTGTAACCCTCTATTTGAGTTCGATTCTGACGTAACATCCTCCATGATGACTGAAATAAATGTTATGGAGGAACGAATGACAGAGTCTACGCGTGAGGGGATAATCACTCAGGAAAATTTCTTGTACGATGAATTTGTTCCCTCATCTGATCAACCAAATAAGGGGTCTGATCCAAATGTGATGTCTGTAATGATGGCAGACGCACGCATAAGCGACGAAGTGATCGCTGAAATGGAAAAGAAACTAAACTTTCTGATGAAAGTAGTTGAAGAACGAGACCTCGAGATTGCAAACTTAAGAAATCAGATGCAAAGTAGAGAGGCTGCAGAGTCAAGTCAAACTCCTGCAGCAAGAGGAAATGACAAAGGAAAAATTGTCATCCAGGAAGACCAAGCGCAACACTCAACGTCGGTTGCTTCCTTATCTGTCCAACAGCTGCAGGACATGATTACCAACACCATCAGAGCCCAGTGCGGTGGACCAGCCCAGAGCACCCTCTTATATACCAAACCGTATTCCAAGAGGATCGACAACTTGAGGATGCCCACCGGGTACCAACCGCCAAAGTTTCAACAATTCGATGGGAAGGGCAATCCTAAACAACACATTGCCCACTTCGTCGAAACATGCGAGAATGCTGGAACTCGCGGAGACTTGCTGGTTAGGCAATTCGTCCGAACCTTGAAAGGAAACGCCTTTGATTGGTACACCGACTTGGAACCCGAGACGATCGACAGTTGGGAGCAGTTTGAAAGAGACTTCCTGAATCGCTTCTACAGCACGAGGCGAACAGTCAGCATGTCAGAACTCTCGCATGCTAGCCAAAGAATGGGCGAGCCTGTCGTCGACTTCATTAACCGCTGGAGATCGTTGAGTCTTGACTGCAAGGACCGACTCACGGAAGTGTCTGCTGTCGAGATGTGCATCGGCGGCATGCATTGGGGACTTCATTACATCCTGCAAGGGATAAAGCCCCACACATTTGAAGAGTTAGCGACTCGCGCCCACGATATGGAGTTGAGTATCGCCAACAGAGGGAGCAAGGACCTCCTAATCCCGGATATCAACAAGGTGAAAAAAGAAATGAAGGACAGTGAGAATATCACAGAAAATGTCGTGGAAGAATCCATGGTCGTCAGCACGACCCCTGTAAGGTTTTCCTCAAAAGGAAAGGAAAACAGAACAGAAAGAAGAAATGACGGAGGCGAGAGACGTCACCTTACGTTAAAAGAAAGACAAGAAAAAGTCTACCCATTTCCAGACTCTGACATTCCTGACATGTTAGAGCAACTATTGAAAACACGACTGGTTGAGTTTCCCGAGTGTAGGCGCCCGGAAGAGATGAACAAAGTCGATGATCCCAACTATTGTAAGTATCATCGAGTTATCAGTCATCCGGTGAAAAAATGTTTCGTCCTAAAGGAGCTAATTCTAAGGTTAGCTAAAGAAGGAAAAATTGAGCTAGACTTAGATGAAATAGCTCAATCAAACCACGCTGCAGTAACAATGAACTTCAGCGCTCAATTATCTCCGGTCTCATTTGAGAAGCAAAAGGAAAGTATGATCCAGTTTGGGACCTTCGAACCAATAATTGTTCGGTTCGGACATGAAACCCCAAAACAAATTTCTCAAGTAAAACATGAGGTCGTTGAAAATGAGGATAAATGTTGGACCGTCGTGGCTCGTCAGAAAATACGACGACAAAAACCCGTCCAGAAAGAATATTGCATGTTTCGAGATGATAAACGAAACAATAAGCTTTCAAAGAAGAAAGGAAGAATCAATTCGAGGAAGCCTAAACACGAGAGAAGAGAAAACAAATATTTTTCTCAACCTCGACGACCGGTGACCTTAAAAGAATTCTTCTCTAAAAGTTTCCTTCCTATCAAGAAAGAGGAAGAAATCTTTGCAACTTCATGCTACATCAACGCAGAAGAAGTCGACGACTCAAAAGAAGTCGACCAAAGAACTTCTGTCTTCAATCGCATCAAGCCTTCAACTACTCGAACTTCGGTCTTCCAAAGGATGAGTATGGCCGCGACAAAAGAAGAAAATTCATGTCTAACTTCTACCTCCACTCGAACTTCAGCTTTCCAAAGGTTAAGTGTTTCTACATCAAAGAAAGACGGACCTTCAAAATCTGTTTTTGATCGCCTCAAAGTTACAAGTGATCAACAACAAGGAAAGATGAAGACTGTAGGGGCAAGACTCTTCGATGAAGAAAGTAGCGATAAGAAGATTCACAGTCGTGTTCCTTCACGCATGAAGAGGAAATTATATGTTCTCATAAATACAGAAGGCTCCTTGAAGGTGAAGAAAACTATCATCATTCTAACAAATCCTACAAACGAAGGATCTGATCAAGACCGTGAGGAAGATAAGATCTTTTGAACTGTACTACTCCTTAACGTAAGAGTATAAACTACATGTTGCTCCTGGCCCGCACGAGCTTAAAAGGTGAACGGCCCAAGTAAAAAAAAAAAATCAAAATCTACGTTGCTGCGCTGCATCTCCAAGTTCGCTGCTACGCTGCATCTACAAGTTCGCTGCTGCGCTGCGTCTCCAAGTTCGCTGCTGCGCTGCATCATCTCTCATCTCCAAGTATTTTTCTTAGGAGATCTCATAAAATGTAATACTCCTTAACGTAAGAGTATAAACTACATGTTGCTCCTGGCCCGCACGAGCTTAAAAGGTGAACGGCCCAAGTAAAAAAAAAATTACTCATCTACGTTGCTGCGCTGCATCTCCAAGTTCGTTGCTGCGCTGCATCATCTCTCATCTCCAAGTTCATCCCCAATTTCAAGTTTCGTTGTGCTGCGCATCTCCAAGTTCAAGTTTCGTTGTGCTGCGCATCTCCAACAAGTTCTGCTGCACTGCGCTCTGCATCTCCATCTCCAAGTTCTGCTGCACTGCGCTTTGCATCTCCATCTCCAAGTTCTGCTGCACTGCGCTTCGCATCACCATCTCCAAGTTCGCTGCTACGCTGCATCTACAAGTTCGCTGCTGCGCTGCATCATCTCTCATCTCCAAGTTCATCTCCAAGTTCGTTGCTGCGCTGCATCTCCAAGTTCGCTGCTACGCTGCATCTACAAGTTCGCTGCTGCTGCATCATCCCCAAGTTCGCTGCTACGCTGCATCTACAAGTTCGTTGCTGCGCTGCATCTCCAAGTTCGCTGCTGCGCTGCATCATCTCTCATCTCCAAGTATTTTTCTTAGGAGATCTCATAAAATGTAATACTCCTTAACGTAAGAGTATAAACTACATGTTGCTCCTGGCCCGCATGAGCTTAAAAGGTGAACGGCCCAAAGTAAAAAAAAAAAAAAAAAAAAAAAAAAAAAAAAAAAAAAAAAAAAAAAAATCGATCATTCATCATGTAATCTGATCTACGTTATGACTTGATCCCTTCCATCTAAGGGTACGTAGGCAACTTAAAGAAAAAAATATATATATACTTTAAGTTCAGTCACAACAATAAAAAAAAAAAAGGGATTACATTCCATTTGAACTACGATATGACTTGATCCCTTCCATTCAAGGGTACGTAATCGATGTTCGAACTCAAGAGCAAAAGAAGCAATGATAGTACCAATTCCACTACGCCAAACAAGCTTCATTATTACTATTTGACTTCAGATTGTAATATTTCATTCAGCTTGTTATTAGGCCAAATCAAATTTCCATCACTGCGCTACTCATATCCAAGTTCGGTTGCAAGTTTGCGCATCACCAAGTTCAGTTGCAAGTTTGCGCATCACCAAGTTCAGTTGCAAGTTTGCGCATCACCAAGTTCAGTTGCAAGTTTGCGCATCTCCAAGTTTTGCTGCGTTGCGCATCACCAAGTTCAGTTGCAAGTTTGCGCATCGCCAAGTTCAGTTGCAAGTTTGCGCATCACCAAGTTCAGCTGCAAGTTTGCGCATCTCCAAGTTCAGCTGCAAGTTTGCGCATCTCCAAGTTCAGCTGCAAGTTCTGCGCATCTTCTGCTGCAAGTTCTGCGCATCTCCAAGTTCTGCTGCAAGTTTGCGCATCTCCAAGTTCAGTTGCAAGTTTGCCCATCACCAAGTTCAGTTGCAAGTTTGCCCATCTCCAAGTTCAGCTGCAAGTTTGCGCATCTCCAAGTTCAGCTGCAAGTTCTGCGCATCTCCAAGTTCTGCTGCAAGTTCTGCGCATCTCCAAGTTCTGCTGCAAGTTTGCGCATCTCCAAGTTCTGCTGCAAGTTTGCGCATCTCCAAGTTCAGCTGCAAGTTTGCGCATCACCAAGTTCTGCTGCAAGTTTGCCCATCTCCAAGTTCTGCTGCAAGTTTGCGCATCTCCAAGTTCTGCTGCAAGTTTGCGCATCTCCAAGTTCTGCTGCAAGTTTGCTCATCTCCAAGTTCTGCTGCAAGTTTGCGCATCTCCAAGTTCTGCTGCAAGTTTGCGCATCTCCAAGTTCAGCTGCAAGTTTGCGCATCTCCAAGTTCAGCTGCAAGTTTGCGCATCTCCAAGTTCAGCTGCAAGTTTGCGCATCTCCAAGTTCTGCTGCAAGTTTGCGCATCTCCAAGTTTTGCGCATCTCCTCCAAGTTCCGCTGCAAGTTTGCGCATCTCCAAGTTTTGCGCATCTTCTCCAAGTTCGCGCGCCTGCATCATCGCGCGCGCCTCCAAGTTCGCGCGCCTGCATCATCGCGCGCGCCTCCAAGTTCGCGCGCCTGCATCATCGCGCGCATCTCCTCCAAGTTCCGCTGCAAGTTTGCGCATCTCCAAGTTTTGCGCATCTCCTCCAAGTTCGCGCGCCTGCATCATCGCGCGCTCCTCCAAGTTCGCGCGCCTGCATCATCGCGCGCGCGCCTCCAAGTTCGCGCGCCTGCATCATCGCGCGCGCCTCCAAGTTCGCGCGCCTGCATCATCGCGCGCGCCTCCAAGTTCGCGCGCGCCTGCATCATCGCGCGCGCCTCCAAGTTCGCGCGCGCCTGCATCATCGCGCGCGCCTCCAAGTTCGCGCGCCTGCATCATCGCGCGCGCCTCCAAGTTCGCGCGCCTGCATCATCGCGCGCGCCTCCAAGTTCGCGCGCGTCTCCAAGTTCGCGCGCCTCCAAGTTCGCGCGCCTGCATCATCGCGCGCGCCTCCAAGTTCGCGCGCCTGCATCATCGCGCGCATCTCCTCCAAGTTCCGCTGCAAGTTTGCGCATCTCCAAGTTTTGCGCATCTCCTCCAAGTTCGCGCGCCTGCATCATCGCGCGCTCCTCCAAGTTCGCGCGCCTGCATCATCGCGCGCTCCTCCAAGTTCGCGCGCCTCCATCATCGCGCGCGCCTCCATCATCGCGCGCGCCTGCATCATCGCGCGCGCCTGCATCATCGCGCGCGCCTGCATCATCGCGCGCGCCTCCATCATCGCGCGCGCCTCCAAGTTCGCGCGCGCCTGCATCATCGCGCGCGCCTCCAAGTTCGCGCGCCTGCATCATCGCGCGCGCCTCCAAGTTCGCGCGCCTGCATCATCGCGCGCGCCTCCAAGTTCGCGCGCGCCTGCATCATCGCGCGCGCCTCCAAGTTCGCGCGCGCCTGCATCATCGCGCGCGCCTCCAAGTTCGCGCGCCTGCATCATCGCGCGCGCCTCCAAGTTCGTGCGCCTGCATCATCGCGCGCGCCTCCAAGTTCGCGCGCGCCTGCATCATCGTGCGCGCCTCCAAGTTCGCGCGCCTGCATCATCGCGCGCGTCTCCAAGTTCGCGCGCCTCCAAGTTCGCGCGCCTGCATCATCGCGCGCGCCTCCAAGTTCGCGCGCCTGCATCATCGCGCGCATCTCCTCCAAGTTCCGCTGCAAGTTTGCGCATCTCCAAGTTTTGCGCATCTCCTCCAAGTTCGCGCGCCTGCATCATCGCGCGCTCCTCCAAGTTCGCGCGCCTCCATCATCGCGCGCGCCTCCATCATCGCGCGCGCCTCCATCATCGCGCGCGCCTCCATCATCGCGCGCGCCTCCATCATCGCGCGCGCCTGCATAATCGCGCGCGCCTCCAAGTGCCTGCATCATCGCGCGCGCCTCCAAGTTCGCGCGCGCCTGCATCATCGCGCGCGCCTCCAAGTGCCTGCATCATCGCGCGCGCCTCCAAGTTCGCGCGCGCCTGCATCATCGCGCGCGCCTCCAAGTGCCTGCATCATCGCGCGCGCCTCCAAGTTCGCGCGCGCCTGCATCATCGCGCGCGCCTCCAAGTGCCTGCATCATCGCGCGCGCCTCCAAGTTCGCGCGCGCCTCCAAGTTCGCGCGCGCCTGCTTAAGAAAATTATCTAAAAATATGTATAAAGGTGGACTTGAACCCAAGACCAAAGAAAACAAAGGTTCTACATGTTCCACTTTGCCAAAGAAGATTTATTGTTACAATTTATCTTTAGATTGTAATACTTCATTCAACTTGAAATTTAGGTGGGTTCTAAATTTCCTTCCATAATCATGACCTTAAGTTCAAATTTTCGAACTTCATGTCAAAATTGATTGGAATCCCAAAATTATACCAAGTCAAATTTTCATTCAAGTTAAATTTCCAGCAAAACCCAAAATTTTCCTAAAATTAAAATTTTGGGCATATTCCAAATTTTATTTACAAGCGTGATTTAGAGTCAGAAGTTATCTAAATCCGAGTCTCAAATCAAATATGCCAAAATAAAATTTTCAACACTTCTACTCCGAATTCAAGCCAAACTTCAAGAAAATATCATAGTTTTTCCTAGGAATTAAAATTTTGGGCATATTCCAAATTTTATTTCCAAGCATGATTTAGAGTCAAAAGTTATCTAAATCCAAGTCTCAAATCAAAGCTGGCGGTTTGGGTATATTTTATCCACGTCGAAATTAGAGTAAAGTTCAAAGTCAAACCCTATTCAAAATTCAATTGGGCAGACACAAGTCTCTACTCTACATCCCAAGATAAACGAAGGTAGAACAAAAAAATCTACCGAAGTTTAAATCAAATTTCTGCCAGATAAGAAAGATCAAAACTACGAGCCAAATTCATATTTTTGATCGATTGGCATGGAAAGATGCGTCAATTAAAATAATTGATTTATGAATCAAACCTCATATTTCGATAAAATTGACACGTCAAAGCGGAGTCGAAATTAGGGGTGTCCTACGTTTCGATTTATCTATTTAACTTTTCCGAGACTCACCCACACATACTTGTGCATAACTCTCGAAAAAGGGGGCATTTGTTGACCGAGAAATTTCGGCCAATCAGTGGTCGCCACGTGTCTCCATCACGACCGGGGATCAGATAGACTTGACCGAGCAAAGTCGGCCAAACTGCAATTGGGCTCGAAGTCGAATCGGGCCAGAAAAATTAAATGACAATTTGGCCCAAAGCCCAAAAGCCCATTGGGTCCAAACCCAAGCCCATTGGGTCCAAACCCAAACCCATTGGGCCCAAAGCCCAAGCCCATTGGATCCAGGCCCATGAGAACTCTATAAATAGAGAGTTCATTCTTCATTTTCAAGGTTCAGAAAATTTCTTCTCCTAAGAGCTCAGAGAGAATTCACAAGACTCCCTGAATCCTGAAGACTGAACACCACTCCAAGTTCAAACATCTGAAGACTTCACCGCTACGCGAAGCTGCAGATTCAACATCGAGAACAAGCTGCGAAGCCCTCGATTGCAGATTCAACATCGAGAACAAGCTGCGAAGCCCTCGATCCAAATTCAACATCGAGAACAAGCTGTAAAGCCCTCGATCCAAATCCAACATCGAGAACAAGCTACGAAGCCCTCGATCCAAATTCAACATCGAGAACAAGCTGCGAAGCCCTCGATACAAATCCAACATCGAGAACAAGCTGTAAAGCCCTCGATCCAAATCCAACATCGAGAACAAGCTACGAAGCCCTCGATCCAAATTCAACATCGAGAACAAGCTGCGAAGCCCTCGATACAAATCCAACATCGAGAACAAGCTGCGAAGCCCTCGATCCAAATCCAACATCGAGAACAACCTGCGAAGCCCTCGATCCAAATTCAACATCGAGAACAAGCTGCGAAGCCCTCGATCCAAATTCAACATCGAGAACAAGCTGCGAAGCCCTCGATCCAAATTCGACATCGAGAACAAGCTGCGAAGCCCTCGATCCAAATTCGACATCGAGAACAAGCTACAAAGCCCTCGAAACACATTTACATTTGAGAGAGAAAGAATCAGAGGATCATGCATTAGAGATTGTAATCCACTACGCACTGATACATACAAATACAAATACAAATTCAAATTCATTTACACGTGTCGAATTTCCATTCGTCGTTCGAATTCTCGTGTGAACAACTCTATTAATCCTTGTATTTTTGGTGAAACAATGATTTAGTCCAAAAAAAAAATCTCAATAACATCCATGGTGAAATTTTATTAGGTATTGATTTGATTTTATTAGTTTATAAATATATCGCATCCCTAATAGATTTATAGATATAATTAAAAAAATCTCATTAAAACCTACCAAAATTTTACAAGGTAGAACTATAAACTACAAGAAAAAATTAAATTGTTACATGAAAATTATAGAAGTATATAAATCAAATAGGAGGCGTTTGGTTCAAGGAGTTGGGAGAGTTGGAGTTGTTTAGTCGGAAGAGTTTCTGAAGTATGTGTTTTAGGAGAGAGAGTTGTTTAGTCTGGAACTCTGAAGTCTGTAGTGTTTGGGGCAGGGAGTTGTTGAACCTCGAGTTATAAAGTCTGAGTTTATTTTAATTGTTTTCTTCTCCCCAATTATTTTTTACAAATTTTCAAAATTTTATTATTAAGGACTTATTCCAATTTCAACAAATTCTAAATATGATTTTTTATTTTTTATTTTATTTGGATAGTGTTGAAATAAAAGAGAGTTGTACAATATTTTGTTAAATATTACATGTGAATTTGAAAGATTTTAATTCATTAATTTAAACCAATCCAAATAAATTGATAGTTTTTATTTTTTTAAGAATACTATCTTTTAAATTTGGTTTAAATACAATTTTCTAATTTATATTTAAAATAATAAAAATAGGTTGAATTGCATTTTTAGTCTTTTACACATTGAGAAAAGAAGATATGAGGAGAAAATGAGATCACGAGAGTTTTTTTTTTTTATAACATGTGGGGAGGGGAATTCGAATTTGAGATCTTTTGCTCATAATTCATATGTTATGTCTATTGAACTATGTTCCTGTTGACAAATTACGAGAGCTTGACTTCTCTGGAAAAAGCTGTCACAAAGGGAAAAGACAATTATGTCCTTTACTTAATACAATGGTCTTACCATTATCATACTACAAGCGCGTGTTTTCCAGTACGGAAAACACGTGTGGTGTCTGTGGTGCGTGTGTGTATATATACACGTGTGAAAGATAGAGGAAGTGAGGCACGCACGGCGCACGCGGCATCTAGTTTTCTTTCATCACGGGTTCTCCCATTTCTTCCTTTTACTCCCATCATTACGTTCCCCTCCCCACTTCCAATTTTATTTTCAACTTTAAATTGTAAGTTAACTTTTAGATTTTAGATTATAGATTAGGTGATCGACATGTACTTCTTTTGTTTTAATTGTAAGATCGATTTATCATATCTTTATATTTATTGTACTAATTAATTTTTTTTTTAAATTGATGTCAATTTTAGTTCCTAAATTTCAAGAAATTGGTAATAAACGATCCCTGAATTTGTAAGTTTGTGTCTAATAGGTAATAGATCCTCGATATATTCAACATTTTTTTAAAACATACCATCCTATTGGACACAATGTTAAAAAAATTAGGATTTTATTAGACATTCGAATAGATCAATTATTTTTTTAAAAATTAAGCATGTTAGAGATTTATTAGACACAATTTTGAAAGTTCAGAGACTTGTTAAACATGCTTAAACTTCAATGACCTATTAGACACAAAATTGAAAGTTCATTACTTATTAGACATGTTTAATCTTCAATGACCCATTAGACACAAAATTGAAAGTTCATAGACCTAGTAGACACTCTTAAAGTTGAAGATCATATTAGACACAAACTTAAAAGTTTAGAGATTACACTTGTAATTTAACCTATTTTTAAATACACCGTTGAACATTCTCTTTAGACAACACCATAAATCTTGTCATCTTGGCATGAATCTAGTTAGACAATCACCATAAGACATATTTGTACTCAATTAAATTTAGCTTGGAGAATCACTCAACTCGATTACGATATGGTTTGGCACGTCCCTACTTCTCGTCAACCACATAGAGCTTTGCTCATCACAACATCACTTGCTTATTACGACACAACTTTGATAACTTAGGCTAGATATTCAATTTGGCATTTGCACCATATAACACACTTCAACTTTCAAGTTCTACTCCATAAATATATTTACAAGATTGTGGTTTCATTCTCTAATATGAGCATAACTCAATACTTAAAACACATATTCATTTCCTTGACGTCAAAAGTTCAATTCTCATACTCATATTTGTTATACTAAAAAAAACATTGCTTCAATTCAAAGTTGTCTATAAAATTTTGATCTTCATATCATGGTTCTTCTATTAGATGATCCTATAATTTTGTGAGAAATTTTGAGAATTTTAGTGGTAATCAAACACTACTCATATAAATATCCTTTCTTCATGATTATTTAAAGTTTTTTTTTTAGTTAAATAACATGGGTGGAGAATTCGAACCTCTCTCTTGGTCGAAAGTATACACTTAAATCAGTTGAGATATGTTCAGGTTGACAATAATGATTTATTCACATGATACAAAAATGTGATAAATCATTTTCTCATCTTTTACCATATTAAAATGTGCATGTGAGATAATTCAACCAAACACCGTATTAAAGTTAGACGTTGTTCTTTATTCATATTTTAAAAGTGATTCGATATTGAAAGTCAAAATTTTAACATATACATACTTTTAAGAAAGAGAAATATAATTTAATAAATATAGAAATAACATTAAATACAATATATAAGATCTCTTGAGAAAATGTAGGAGTAAAGAAATAAGAAAAATGACCTTGTCCATCTTAAATACAAATTCAATTAGTTTACTCGCAGTATACTCTTTATTTATTTATTTTGATTAATACTTGCATTATACTCTAAAGATTATTTATCTAGCAATGTAAATAGAACACATTTATGTACCGAATGTGTGACATAAAATATATGGTAATGTGAGTTGGCATATGAAAATCATTTAATTTAGAATCATCGATGCATTTGGTCTTGTTTATTTAATTTAGAAAACATATTTTATTCAAGTAATACGCATAAACAATTAATAACAATAACTAATAATAATTACTTGGAGGTAGGAAAATTATAATTTTTTTTAGTAGTCTGAAAGTTTTTTTTAAAACAATATGTAGGGTTGAAGAAATTATTATTATATGCGGTTGAGTTATGTTTATGTTTATTATTGACTATAATCAAATAGGATAATGATTATAAACTATTGTTTATATGTAAATTTGAGCATAGTTAATAGATAAGATTTTTTTTTTTTTTTTTTTTTTGAATTAGATAATAGATAAGATATTTATTATCTTTTCTATTGGTTGAATGTATAACATTTTTGTTTTTTTTTTCTTTTTCCAGTACTATAAAATTTTGATCTATTATCAGGAAAAATAAAAAAGTTTGATCTCAATTATATTAATCTGTTTCACTTATATTATAATTATTACTACTATTATTATTATTATTTGTGCAAATGTTCAAATTTGGTGTAGTTTGTAGTAGGGGTGTACATGAGATGGGTTGGGTTGGAGGATTTTTCAACCCAACCCGAAAATTTCGGGTTGGTCAATTCTCAACCAAACCCAACCCAATCCAATATTTCTGTCAACCCAACCCGATCGGGTTGGGTTGGGTTGACGGGTTGGTTTTTTTTTTTTTTTAATTAATTTTAAAATCACCGTTGATGAAATTCTTTAATCCTTATTTTTCTTTAAAAATTATCATTAATGAAATTTCTTGATCCTTGATTTTCCTATCAAAATTATCATTAATCCTTGATTTTCCTTTCAAAACCACCGAATGAATTTTAAAAAAAAAAATATATTGAATTCATTATATATATAATTTTTTTTTTTTTAAATATACTGAATTCGGGTTGGTTCGGGTTGAACCGAGCCAAATTTGGTTCAACCCGCGAACCAACCCAAAAATTCGGTTTTTCAAAATAGCAATCCAATCCAACCCATATTAAAAAAAAATTCAACCCAACCCGAAAAATTGGGTTGAGTTTCGTGGATTGCGGGCTTTTTGAACACCCCTAATTTGTAGTGATAACATATAACTAATATGAATAGCATATGGGCCAAGGGATGGGAGACTTCTGTCTGAAGATAAATTTCGGGCCCTGTAGACCTTCATTTTGGACATATATATGAGTATAATTGGACGTCGACCATTAGTCTTAGTTTCAATTCTCCACTCCCATTTGTTAAAAATATATATATATATATATATATATATATATATATATAATTTGAAGAAGAGATTGGAAATTTGTATTGGACAACATTTTCGTGGTTGGATTTTAAAAATATGGCTATTCTATGATGATTAAATTTGTGGTTGATTTCTTTAAAAAAAAATAACAAAAAAAATGTGATTGATTTCAATTTGTTCGCATAGTTAATCAATAATTGACTGACTTGGATTATATATGACATATTTTTAAAATATGGTCTTTTTTATAAGTGATTTTAATCGTTGTTTGGTTGTACTAATTAATGTATATATAAGTACAATATTTTTTTTTAGTGAAATTCATTAAAGAAAATTGTATTGTCAATTTAGAGTAAGATAGTTAAAAATATAACATTTTTTTTTAAAGAAATGCAGATATAGCAATTTCTATCACTGATAGTATGATCTATTGATGATAGAAGTTTATCGTTGATAGTAGTCTACCACCTCAGTTTTTTATAGAATTTTGTTCATATATCAACGATAGAGTCTATCAGTGATAATCACTGATTTTTTGTCATATTTGTAATTATTTTGAGTCTGATTGCTATTTGTACAACCAGTCCATTGTCCCTTCATTAAAGGAAACACCAATATTACAAGACAGATAAATCAAAAGCTAAAAGAGAAAGTCGCAAAAGAAAGCTTGCAAGCTAGATCCGAGGGAAAGAGGAAAAAATAGCGAAGGATGCAAGAACATTTGCAGCCCTATTACAAATTCAGCTAACATGTAGAGTCGAAAACTTCTCAAAATGGATGCAAAGAGTTTTGGAATATCCTCAAGGTACTCAATTCATTGATTAGTGAGGTGTTGGAGTTTAGAGCACAAAGATCAAACTAGAGTCTGATTCTAGAATAATCACGATCACGATGAGACAACTGTGATCTCCTCGTGATAAGCGAATGGTACAAATTACTTTGTGCCCTTCCTTATCACGAGAAGGTAAAAAAACATAAGTTTTCAAAAACTGGGTTAAAAAACTTTACGCACCCCGATGGGAGTTGTTTTTTAATAATATTGTATTTTTTAAAACTTATTATAAAAATATTATAAGTTTGAAACTATTTTTAAAAATACTGCAGTTTTAAATAGAGGACTTCCACATCTTGTTCCACGTGGATGAAAGTCGTTTTTTCAAAAGACGATCTTGCTCCCTATTAGATGGAGGAAAAGACGACGACCTCTCCATTGATACATGGTTTCACTATTTTTGGAGTTGTGTATCAAAAGATAGAGACCATCGAAGTTTGACTATAGTTCTGCAAATTTCAGAACTGAAGATTCTTTTGAGGAGTGCATTCAAAAACTTCGAAAAGGGAATTGTTGGAAAGTTAACACAGAGAGCTTCAATTTGATACCTAGTTTCACTATTTTTGGAGTTGTGTATCAAAAGATATATATCGTCAAAGTTATGAAAAGTTCACTAAACCCATAACTCAAGATACGACTGAAAACTTCAAAACTGTAGCTAAACTTCGACGATCTGTATCTTTTAATACACAACTCTACAAATAGTGAAACTAGATATCAAATTGAAGCTCTCTGTGTTAGCTTTTCAACCGGGTAAAAAGATGTCAATTTTTTAATGCACTCCTCAAAATAATCTTCAGTTCTGAAATTTGCTGAATTATAGTCCAACTTCGATGGTTTTTATCTTTTGATACACAACTCAAAAAATAGTGAAACCTGGTATCAAATTGAAGCTCTCGCTGTTAGCTTTCCAACCATGCATTTTTTGAAAATTCTGAATATATGGTTAAAAGAGATATCAATTTTTTAATAAAAGAAGTACATACCGATGAAGGTCGTCTTTTCAAAAGATAACCTCCATTCAATGTGGAGCAAGATCGTCTCTTGAAAAGACGACCTTCATCCACTTGGAGCAAGATTTGGATGTCGTCTTTTGAAAAGATGACCTCTTTTTAAAACTGCAATATTTTTAAAAATAGTTTCAAACTTACAATATTTTTATAATAAGTTTTAAAAAATATAATATTATTAAAAAACATCCTCGATGAGTGGGTCATCCGTACAAAAACCCCCACTAAACTAGTTTGATGAACAAAAATAAATTGCTAGTTTTGAAGAGTTTAGAAAGGAGTTAGAAACGTTTAGTTCTTTAGGCACATTTTTTTTTTTTGTTCCTACATGTCCCAAAATATCTTTTAGAGACATTTAAACTAGTTTGACGCACAAAGTGTTAGTTTTAAAGAGTTTCCCAAGACACTTTATTTAGGTTGTTTAAGAGTCAGAATTGCAAAATTTGACCAGAATTGCAAAAGGTTTGCAAAAAAATGACATGAAATTAAAATTTTATGGTTTATGACCTCAAATTGATAGCTAACGTTACTTACGGTTCAATTTTGAGGGGTGGTGAAATTTCGTCTTTACCCCTCCCTTAAAAAAAATGTCCTCCCTCCTCTTTCCTTCTCCTCTCTCATTTATCCCTTCTAGGTTTTTTTTATAATCTTTCCTTCTCTCCCCTATAAGTAGTAAAAAAAGAAAAGAACGCTTCTCTTCTCTCATCTATCCTTTCGTCTCAGAATTTTCTTCTTCTTCTTATCTTCCCTTCTTCTCTTCGGTAAGTAGTCAAAAAGAAAAAAGAAAAAAAAAAAAAAAATCAACGGGTAAAAAAATCCATTAAAACCTCAACTTTTGCTTCCTCTCCATTTTATGTCCAATTTTTTAAAGCTTTTCCAACTTCGTTTTTAAAATTTGTTAAGGAATGTAAAACGCTTTCAAAATTTGAAAAATTAAAAACTGAATTGGTTACCAAACAGACTTGTTTTCTAAAAATCAAAAATCAAAAACAAAAATTGAATGGATATCAATCTTTTTTTTTTTTTTTTTGTATTATTTGTTTTTTTTTCTTGCACCATTATAATTTTAACAACATTACCCCTAAAACACTAACATTATAATTTTCTCTCACAAACACTTTGAGAATGAGATTCTAGAGTTTTAAAGATCAAATGGCTGAAAGCAAAAGAAAAAAAAAAGAATCTTAAATAAAGTAGTGAAGAACTTACTAAAAATTCTTAGGAAATGCCGAAATGCTTAGATAAATTTAGAAAGAAAAAAAAACGACTCAAATGAACCTTACCTATTTAAAAGAATTATAAACCATGATCAATTTTTATAAGAGCATTTTAGAATTGATGAGTATTCAAATTCAAACATTCCAAATTCCAAATCACTGCTCACATAATTCTGAGCAAAATTTTCTAAACATACCTTTCCTCTCCTAAGTCATTTTTTAATTTTATTTTTTAATCTTCAAAGTCAAAGTTGTCAAGTTGGAAAAAAACATTTTGTCAATGAAATTTATTTGTTTATTGAGAAAAAAAAGAAGGAAAAATGAAAAAGAATAACTATTTTAAATAAAACAAAATCTGTTCAGCTGGTGTTGTCTTTTGTTCCCTAACGTCATGGGGTTTCCGACTACAAAACAAAACCATATCCCATGTTGATTGGTGGAGAAAAAAGTATTATTATTGTGTTTTTTTTAACATTTTCGTAATAATTATATACTTATTTTTTAAAATTTAACAAAATTAAAAAGATTGTATCAATCAAAAGTTAGTAGATAAAACATGGATTATATCTTAAAAAGTCAAATCATTCGATTCAAATTTTATAATTGATAAACTCAAAAAAAAAAAAAAAAATAAACTTTTATATTGGTTTAACTTCTAAATTTTTAAATATGTATTATTTTGGTCCATAAAGTTTAAATAAAAAACTATTTTAGTTATTTTCATTAACTTTTTAGATGGTTATTGAAATAAAAGTTATTATAAATCATTAAGTACTTGTTTTTGTTATTAATTAAGTTTAAAATGATTTGCAACAAAATTGAAATGGATGTATAGTATTTTAGAGTGTGACAGTTGACCTATTTGGATAAGATTTGGTTTCCCTCTCCTCCATACTATGATTTGTGACAGACCAGAGTGGACCAAACTTTAGAATGGATTTGAGTCATTCTATTTTGGTTCATGAATTTGTGTGGTTTTATTTTGATTCTATAAATCTATTTTGATACTCATTTTTTTATATAATCATTTTGGTTCTCTAATTATTGTTTGTTTATTCATGGTTGAGTCTATAATGAAACTTTTTAATGTTGTATTAAGGTGTTTACATGGAGTCCCATATGATTGATCTTGAAACAATATTGAAAATGGATAATTTTTTAAATCACAAACTAAAATATATATTTTGAAAGTTTAGTGATAAAATAACATTATATTTTAAAACTTCAATATATACATTTTTAAAAATTTAGAAACTAAAATAGAATAAATCTAAAAGGTCAAAATCAGATTTAAACTATTTTTTTAAGACGGGTTGCACAAACAACAATCAGACCCAAAATAATTGTAAATTTAGCAAAATTTAAAATATTTTGCAAATATGACAAAAAAAAATTGTGATAGACTATTATGACCGACAAAATTCTATAAAAAAAAAAAAAAAATGACTATTATCAGCGATAAACTTCTATCAGCAATAGATCATACTATCAATGATAGAAATTGCCATATCTACAATTTTTTTTTAAAAAAATGCTATATTTTTAATTATTTTACTCTAAATTAACGTATGTTACAATTTTTTTTTTTTTTTATCATCAATAATAGTCTTGTAAACAACTTAATTAGAGTGTCAATATCAGTTATGCTCAACTATTATAAAGTAGGGGTGATAGTCAAAATCGAAAAACCAACAAACTGAACCGATCCAATGGTTCGGATCGGTTATTTAATACAAAATTGGACATGTCGGTTTGTATATATGAAAAATCGATTTTTTTTTTGTTCGGTTCAGTTTTCAATAGAAAAATCCAACCAAAACCGAACCGAACCGAAGTATATATATTCTCCTCGTGAGAAACCCTAACCCTCTTTATTTTTTTTCTTTTCATTTGAAGTTGTCATCCTCTACCCTCCGTCTCTAGAATCAACCCTAACCCTCTTCAAAAAAAAATTCTTTTCATTCGTCTCTGGACTTCTATCGGCTATCGCACCTCGTCATCATCACCTCGCCATCTTTTTTTTTCTTGTGTATTTTTTTTCTTTCTTTCTTTTCTGTAGTTGCGTTCTGATTTTGGAAGGGATTTGTTTTTTTTATCTTTCTTTTTTCAGTAGCATTTTAATTTTGGAAGATTGTTTTGATTTTGGAAGAAATTTGTTTTGATTTCTGTTTTCCTCACATCATCTCCTTCTTCTCTCAATCTCACGCCGTTTCACCCACCTTTTTTGGCTTAGGGCAAAAAAAAAAAAAAAAAAAAAATAATTCATCAAACCGAAAACCGAACCGACAAATAATCGAACCAATCGGTTATACACCTTATTGTACATCGGTTCAGTTCTACATTTGACAAAACCGATATTTTTTGTTCAGTTTTCGGTTTGGCCCAAAACCAAAGAAAATCGAACCGATATCACTCCTATTATAAAGTACGAACTAATGACCAAGAAGTTAGAGGTTCGATTTTCAAGATAAATAACTAGATATTTTTTAGATTATATATTAAGATATTGACACAATTTCTTTTATGTACTTAAAAAATATCGAGATGGAGATTTAAAGTTCTAAATTTTGATGAGTATAATCTGATTTAATTAGTATTTGGTATTTCTTCAAATAAAAAAAAAAATAGTATGAATTATGCTTAGATTGACGATATTCACAAAGTTAAATTCCTTCCCTTTTATCTTTACTTCATTTAAATCCCACATTAATACTCTTATTCAATCAAAATAATGAGCGAGTACCAAAACAATTAGTTCTTTAAATTTCATAAAATTGTTTAAAATATCATTATCATCTATTTACGTTGGGACTTCTATTTCAAATGTCCAAAATAACTTTTTCACAAGAAAGAAAGAAAAAAACCTCTACTAATTTTTATCTATAAATTTTATTAAAATTAAATCGGAGACCAAAATAATATGTAAAAGGACCAAAATAATATTTATATTAATAATATATCTCAAAGGGCAAAAAAAAACTAAAATACAATTTGACGAGAAAGAAAGAGAATACAGGCGGAGTAGTTTCGGCCGGCCGGGCGTCACAGCGGCGAAATCTCACTCTCACCGGAAGAATCGAAAGCGATCGCCTTGACCGGCCGGAAAAAGCAAGGATCTGCAGAGAGGGCAAGTAATCCGAAACTCATCAATCCACGTATCCAAACACTCCAAATGGAAGACATGGCAACAATTACAGAGTTCCCTCATCGTCTCCGATCTCTCCATTTCACACAAACAGATCGTACACTTCCGATTCTCTTCATCTTCTTCAATTTCCCCAAATTCAAATTCCCTCCTCTGTTTTTCAACAAAATCCCCAAATTCGACAATCGGAAGGCTCTTCTTGATCCTGGCCTGCAAATCGGCGGCCGGAACGGTAACCAGCGAAGGACAGGGGTCTTCGGTGAGGAAGACGTAGCTGGTCGGGCTCTGGAAAGGGGAGTCGGCGTGGGGCTCCGGCGAGGGCTTGAGGAGGCCGAAATGGGCGGCGAGAAGCTTCAATTGGAGGAGGAATCTGGAGAAGAAATGGAGGATTTGAGAGCATCTTTGAACGTTAATGGCGAAATAGAGGAACCCCATGAGATTTGAGACGAAGGAAATTCCCAAGACACCACTGCTCTGGTTTGGCTTCGTTTTGTTTTTGATGGATTTGGGGTTTTTAAATAAAGCCGCCGGCCGCCATGTCATTTTTAATTTGTATTTATTTACTTTCTAAATTTAAAGAATGTCTAAACAGTTCTAAATTTGCTACTTTGCAACTTTAAAAAATATCTTATCAAAAAAATATCTTATAGTTAGTTACTTTAATTTTTTTTATTTTGTTTACAATAGTTTCATGAATTTTTAATTTTGTCTAATAAATTATTTACATATTCAATATTTTTTAAAATTTATTGATCTACTACAATATATTGCTTAGTCATCATTAGATTTTAAGTTTACTCTCTTACCCTAATATGTTGTAAAAAAAAAATCACATTAAACATCAAAACCAATTTTATATATAATAGATTAATTAATTTGTGTAAATTTTAAATATGTCAACACAAAAAGTACATAAACCAATTAATCAATTTTAATTTAACATTTTATTTTCTAGGCTAAATTATAAATAAATAAATAAAAATACTCTTACCCCGTTAAAAAAAATCTATATTCTTTAAGTTTAAACTTTAAACACTATCGGATTTTTGGTCAAAGGAGTTGGATAAGTTGAAGTTGTTTAGTCTAAGAGTTCTGAAGTATGTGTGTTTGAGGAGTTGTTGAATCTTGCAGTTCTAAAGTTTGAGTTTATTTTAGTTGCTTTCTTCTCCACAATTTTTTTCTACAAACTTTAAAAAATCCATTAGTAAGAATTTCTTTCGATTCCAATTCGCCTCCACCCTCCTCAACTCGTCATTTCATCTGAATTTTCTGTTTTTTATTTTATGTATCATTCTCAAATTTCTTTGAATAAAACAAAAATGATTTTGACCACAATACTTCACATTACTTATGTCAATTGAGCTATGTCCAGTTTGACAATACTTCACATTCTTTTCTTAATATCACTCACATTAATTATTCATTTTATTTGGATAGTTTTGAAATAAAAAAGAGTTGTACAATAGCGTGTTAAATATTACATGTGAATTTGAAAGATTTTAATCCATTAATTTAAACGAATCCAAATAAACTGATGTTTTTATTTCTCTCCACGATAAGAATACTACATTTTGAATTTGGTTTAAGTACCAAATTGAACAACGTAATTTATATTTAAAATAATAAAAATAGGTTGAATTTCATTTTTAGTCATTTCACACATTTTTGTTTAAATTACGTTTTTTTTTTTTTTTTAAAAAAATATTGTGGGAGGGAGAGAGAAATGTGCTGCTTCAAAAAAAAATATGACAGACTTGAATAATAATTACTGTTGAAGTCTGAGGAGTTGATATTTTTTATTCGAGTTCAACAAGTCCTTGAGCGAAACCCGGAATTAAGTTCTCCTCCTAACCCATTCTCCAACAACTCTATGGGTGAAACACCCCTTATATGTTTTAGGAAAAACATGAAAATTTACCAAAATTGGAATTAAACCTATTTCTTACAAAGTAATTTAAGTAATTTTTTTTGAGAAAGCATTTTGTTAAATAATAATAAAAAAAATAGTCTTGAACATATGGAAAACACTTTTTAAATACATTTCGACCCTATTAGAAAAAAAAAATAGTTTATAGCGATTGTATTTTGAATTTTGTAACAATTTAATTCTTGAACATTAATGGGTAACAATTTAGTCCATATACCTATACCTTACCAATTGTAACGATTTAATCTCTATTATGCAAAACATCATTAAGATTTTATGATTTTATGAAATTTCTTACATATTATTAGAGACCAAGTGTTGATAAACTAAAACAAAGACCTAATAAATCCCAAACTGAGCATAGCTCAATTGACATAAGGTTGTGCCTGTGACTATGAGGTCATGGGTTCAATTCTCGTTTTAATTAAAATGTCGTTGCAAAAAAAAAAACACACTTAATTTTAATGATTTCCATAATTAACATCTAGAATCAAGATTCAAGACAAGTGCCGAAAAAGTAGATGAATATTTTTTTAAGTGTTGGTTTAAAATTTGAATATGACGAGTCCATTTACATATAATTATTATATATGTGTATATAATTTATTTTTTTAGCTCAACAATAATTATGAATAGTGAATTCAAATATCTAATATCAAATATACATACACGTAAAAGTAACTTAGATTGACATCACCAACCAGAACATAGCTCAATTAGTATGATGTATGAACTAGTGACTATGCGGTCCTAGGTTTGATCCCCACACCACACACATGTTATTAAAAAAAAAAAAAAATTAAATTCACCTTATACCAGGGTCCAATTATGATTTTTTAAATAAAGTAACATTTTTTTTTTTTTTAAAGAATAAAGTAACATTATATTAAGTGAGTTAATTATATATATATATATATATATATATATATATATATATATAATATATATATATATATATTTTGACAACATGTTGGAGTGAAGATTGAACCTAAGATCTTATGTCACTAGACGATACATGTTTGTTAACTATTAATTATAATGAATCCATAGATTATGAGGTCAATAATTTATAATTAATTATAAATTATTGAACTCATAGTCCATAGCTCATAAATTTTCTTTAAACGATGAATTACTTGAAACGTTCAAATTCAAACCTTATTTAATAGAGATGACCAAAACCCCTAAATTGGATGGATTATTATTATTCTTATTATTTCAACATTAAATGGGAAGGATTAATGGATGAAAGATCAACTAAATTGAAATGTTCAACTTCAAACCTTATTTAATATGACCCGAACCGGATGGATTGAATAATTGTTGGAGGCCTATGACTTATAGATACTTCATAGGAAAATTAGAGTAGATGGCTAAAAATAGAGGGTAATTTTGAAAAATGAACCAACTCCAAATTTAATGAAAAATAGTCCATGATATTTTAGGAAGACTTCGTTTTGCACATTTTTCTTCCAATTCTATCCTTACGCATGCTCTCCCCTCGAATTTCACCTCAAAAGTGTATTTAGATTTTCTCTCCCTCACTTTTCGATTTTCATATTTTGATTTTAAGGTTATCTTCCCATCTTTTTAATTATTGAATTATATTTATATTTGAATTAAAAATAAATGACAAGTGTGGGATAATGCTACCTTACACATCTTTTAAATTCACGAATCCATTTTTTAAATCCATAACATAACTGTATATTATATTGAAGATCTCACATCGAAAAGATGAAGGGAAGAGACTTCACTCACAATATAAGACGATACATAGAAGATGGAACCCCATGAAAATGTAATCTGATATATTAAGCTAAGATGGAACGGTTCTCGGAGAACATAGCTTCGGTTTGTAAAAGAATTTGCAACACCCCAAACGAATGTCAAATACTAAGGAAAGCAAAGAAAACCTAGTAATTTCAAATTTAGAGAGTAAGATGAAAAACTCTAAACCTCAAAAAGTAGTGGAGATCAGTGTTGTACCCGCAACCGTTATTCACCATTTGAGACAGACTCCAATGAAGAAAGAAATTGTACATTTGGTGAGGAAAAAGAAAAGATGAATTTATTGAGAGAGAAGAAAGAAATTGTACATTTGGTGAGAAAAAAGAAAAGATGAATTTATTGAGAGAGAAACTAAGAAGGGTAGTGAGGAAAATCTCAAATATGGTGAGGAGAATGAAGAACATATTTGGAGAGACAATTTTTTCACTTAATGACAATTTGTTTGCATGCGTGTGCTATAATTGTTATAGCTATCAAATTGACAATATAGGCTTAGGTTACAATTGGGCTTGCATGTGAACAATCTTTTATTACTTTTTTTTTTTTTTTTTTTTTTTTTTTAGAAAAATTATCTTAATGGTCCTTCAGGTTTGAATTTGGTAGCACACTTGGGTCCCTAAGGTTTCAAATCCAACAATTGTACCTTTGAGGTTTGAATTTAGTTCGTTTTTGGTCCCTCGTCAAAATTTATGTTAAGTCCTAACAAAATGCTAACGTGATATCTATTTTTAATTAAAAATATATATATATTTTTATTATTATTTTTTTATTTTTTCAAAAAGAAAACAAAAGAGAAAAAAGAAAAGAGAAAAGAGAATTTTTTTTTAAAAAAAAATTTAATAATTAAAAAAATATTTTTCATTAAAAATAGGTGTCACTCCATGGACTTAACAAAAATTTTGACGGAAACAAAAATCGAACCAAATTCAAAACTCAGGTGTATAATTGTTAGATTTGAAACCTTACGGACTCAAGTGCTACCAAACTCAAACCTGATCGACCATTCAGATAATTTGTCCTACTTTTTTTTATAACATTATTGTTTATTACTTACATATTAAGAGAAATGAATATGAGAAATATTAGGTATTTGTGGTCGCAATTCCCACAACCCCAAGTTCCTACCGAGTCATAAATTTTTTTTTATTACATAATGAGTGATAATATTGATCACTAAACTGTAACCGCCTAGAGTATGAACTAATTAATTCAAATTCTCTCTTCTCTCATCTTCTTTCTCAATTTAATTGTGTGCAAAAAGATTGACAATTACGATCAAAATTTGAGTATCTTGAATTTGATTGATAATTTTCCTAAAAAGGAACTAAATCATGACAAAGAATTTTGAGAGAAATTGGAAGATTAATTAGCCGCAGGAATCGATAGAAATTTGTGAGGGTTTAAAAGATTTAAGACAAGAAAATGAGAAGTAATCAAAACAAATAGGGAGAAGACCCAAGATCACGAACGTTTATTTGTTCATTAAAGAAATCAAGTTCGTCGCAGATGTAGGCCTAATTTGAAATAACTTTTTTAAGTATTTTTTGTCTTCACAATATGTGGGATAGTCGCTGGACAGGGACATTGCCACGTTGGAGGCCAGAGACATGTGCCCCTCAAATTATTAATTTTATATATTTGTATATAAAAATTCAGAAAATATCACTGTAGTTTTATGTATTTGTATATTCAAATTCATAATATATAATAAGATTGTCTTCTAATATGATAAGATTGCCTTTTGACATGGGTTCAAAACTTAGAGACGTTAGTTTGTATTTTATTTTTGTTTTTGAGTTTAGTAAATTATTTTAGATTTTAAATTAATTTTAAAAAATAATAAATATTTTAAATTTTATTATTTTTTTTTTTTTTTTTTTTTTTTTTGACAACTTTTGGTTAAATATTTAAATTTTATTATTTAATCATATATTCTAAAATGGTTTATTATTATTTTTGAATTAATATTACTCAATATAAATAACATATGAAAAATTATAATCGATGTCAATTTAGACTAAAATAATTAAAAATCTAGTACTTTTTTTAAAAAAATTGCAAATATGACAATTTCTATAGTAGTATATCACCTCGGTTTTTTATAGAATTTTGTTAGTGACTATTACTAATAGTAGTCTATTAGTGATAGTCATATATCAACAATATCAGTTGATAATCACTAATTTTTTTTTGTCATATTTACAAAATGTTTTAAATTTTGTTGCCCTTATTTTGGGCTTACGGTTTATGCAACCAACCCATATTATATCTTCTAAAAAAAGAAAATTATATATAAATGTTTAAAATTATATTTATATGAATGTAGAATGACAGGTTTAGTATTTTAATTTTTAAATTGATGTTTAATAGATTCGTGAAGTTTAAACCGTTTAGATTCATTAACTTTAAATTTTGTATTTAATAGGTCTTGCGCATATTAATTTTTGTTCTCTATAAAAATCAACGAAAATAATTTTGTATCTAATAAAAACGTGATTTTTTTTAAATATCGAATAAATTGAGGATCCATTAATTTTTTGTATGACAAAACATTTAATATTTTAAAATTTATAATATGTCTTTATTAGACACAAAATTGAGAATTTAAGAATAGACACAAAATTTAAATTTAAAGGATCTATTAGACTCAAAATTGAAAGTTTAAGAGTATGGTACATTTTAAACTTCAAGGACTATATAGACATAAATCGAACATTTCAAAGACTAAACTTTGGAATTAGCCTTATCGGAATTGTGTCCCTCCTAACAAAAAATCCTGGATCTGTTAATGTTGGTGGGGGATTTGAGAACTTCTGATTTTTTGGTCGAAATTACATATTTTATACCAGTTGAGCTTGACAAATGACAAATGCTTTCTTTTTAAGCACTTGAAAAATCCTTCCAAGGAGATCTTGGTCATGACAGTTGAGTTGTAATTTAAGTTGTAATTTAACATGTTTATGGTTTGGAGAAAAAAAAGTGTGTACGTGACTATTGTTTTATTTTCACTCTCGTTTTTTTTTTATAAAACATCCTTGGATAATGATAACAAATTCTCCACATATTTCCACCTTAGTATGATATTGTCTTTTTAGGTATAGAAATTTGTGGTTTTGTTTTTCCTTTCACCCAAAATGTCGTATACCAATAAAGATAATTATCCTTACTTATATACCATAAATTTATTCATTCCTTAATCAATATAGGACTTTGTTTGCACCTAACACCTCCCTCCTACCATAAAAAAAAAATATAGGTAAGACGCAACCCGGTAACATCTAAAACGAGACAATTTTTTTTTTTTTTTGGCTAACTTGAGCATAAACTGATATAAAACATGTATCAAATTACTTACCCACATATTGTAATAATAATAAAATAATTAAAAAAAAAATCAATTTTTAAAGACAATAATTTAAAAGTTTAAAAATTAAAATATTTTTTTTGATATGGCATGGTGTAATTGAAATCAATCTTATTGGTGTACCGAAATAAAAATCAATTTTACTCTTAAATTTGTTAAGTTGTATCAATTTTTACTCTAAGGTCCAAACTTTTAATTTCATCAAATTACATTTCAAGAATTAATTGTTGCAATCTTAATCTTAAATTTAAAAAAAATGATGTAATTTTTTCTGTTTGATATAAGTTTTTGTTCGAAAGATCATAAAAAAAAATATAGAGTAGTCAATTGTTTTGTTTTTTTTTTTTTTCGTTTAATAAAGGGTGGGAGATTTGAATCTCCAAACTCAAGGAAAGAAGTAAATGTCAATTACCGCCTATGTATGTTCACTGAGTAGTCATATTTTTTTTTTTTTTTTTTTTTTTTTTTTTTTTTTAATTGATGTGTTTTGACAAAGTTATCCATAATTAATTTCATCATTAATTAACCTAAATTTTGTGCAAAAACTTGATATTATTGAGTTTATAGAGATTTTTTTATTTATTTATTTATTTATTTATTTTTGTTAAAATTAGTAAAAATTAATAGAGGATAAAAATTAAATATTTGTGGAAGTCTAGGTCTAAGATGAAATTGAAAACTGAAATAAGTAAAAATTGATTTTTTTTAGATTATTTATTTATTTATATTTTTTTTTGGATAACTCAGACAAATTTAAAAGTTAAAAATAGGATTAAAATAAGAAAAGGGTTGTGTAAAAAAATAATTTTGAAGTCCACCCGGCAAAAACCCAACTTAAAAAACAGAACTTTTATTTTCATTTGCAGGGTTTATCCAAAAACAAATTCCGAGAGCTCTCTGTGTTAGCTTATCTATGGCTTCTTCCTTCTCCACCTATCATCAACACCATCTTCTTTCTCCTTCATTTTCTTCAAAAATTAATGCTAATCCCAACCATTTTTCCTCTCCATTTCTCGCTTCACCCTCTTCAGCCTTGTCTTCAAAGTTCAATTTCTCGCTTCGTTTCCTCAACAATGGTCAATCCTCGTCCCTCATCTCTCCCACTCCAAGGCGTCTCAGTGTTGTCTCAATGGCGCCTCCTAAAGCCAAGCCTGGTGGAAAAGCCAAAAAGGGTACATTTCTTTTTTTCTTATAAACCCTAATTTCCTTCAACATTATCCTTAATTGGGCTCTGATTTTTGTGTAATTTGCTTTTGGGGTTTTCAGTAATTGGGATAATTAAGCTCGCTCTGGAGGCTGGAAAGGCTACCCCAGCTCCTCCTGTTGGCCCTGCTCTTGGTTCGAAGGGTGTTAATATTATGGCTTTCTGTAAGGATTACAATGCCAAAACAGCTGATAAGGCCGGCTATGTTATTCCAGTTGAAATTACTGTTTACGATGTGGGTTTGTCTTTTCATTCTCTTTTGTTCTTTGTGAATGCTTTGTTATGTATGTATGCCTTCTTCCTTTGGTAATGTGTTAATTGTTTTGATTTCGAACAGGATAAAAGTTTTACTTTTGTGCTGAAGACTCCTCCTGCTTCTGTTCTTCTTCTCAAGGCTTCTGGTATTTCCCTTCAAGTGTTTGATGCTCTTTTGGCTGTTCCATTTTCTTATTTTATGTGTATATCTGCTGATATGTTTATCCAGTTTTAACCATCGACTCAGTGGTCAGTAAGGGCCTTGAGAATAATAAAGGGCTTAAAGGGAATAGGTTCAAACCGTGGTGGCCACCTACCTAGTATTTATTTTTCTATTTCTTGGCAACCAAATTTAGTAGGGTCAGTCGGTTGTCCCGTGAGATTAGTTGAGGCGCGCAAGCTGGCCCAGACACTCAAATATATCAAAAAGAAAAAGAAAAAAATATTTATCCAGTTTTTCCTTTCCCTTTTTTGTGCCAATTGGGATGCCCTTTTGCAGACCCATTTGGCCTCCCTTGTGTAACTATTCGTTCTCTTTGATTTAATGAAAAGCTGGCTGTTCCTTCTTGAAAACTGTTTATTTAGCTTTTGTTTACAAGGGGGTGGGTAGGAGACGATAATCAGTGAGGTTACTTATGAAGTTGCTAATCAGATTCCTAATGGGAACTCCTTCATTGAGATCAATATCTTAAATTTCATATTTGTTCTTTACAATTTGCCACTAATATCCTGCTGTTCTTGTTCCTTTGTGAATTGTTTTAAAAACAGTAACTTATTTAGATTGGTGAAATCTAGGAGAAGGCTTCAGGGCATGGAGTGGATTTAGATGAAAGTGCAGTGGCAGAGATCAATGTCTTTAGTAAGCATTCTATAGTAATGGCCCTTAGTTTCAGGTCCTAGGTGGGAAATGGCCCCTGAATTACCTTGATATGTAGTTAGGTTATAATCCTAGAAGTATGGTATTTTGGATCTCTTAGTGGAAGAAATTGATGAGAAGATTAAGAAATGGAATAAGTCCTAAATCTTCATGAGGCGGATGCCTCAACCTAGCCCAGGCTGTATCTTCTAAGTCGCGCATGTATTTTTTTTTTTAGTAGTTTTCAAATTTCCATATGGTTGCAATGAAGGTGGACAAAATCCATAGGGATTTATTTTTACGGGCCCTAAAGCAAGAAATTTGCTGGCACCTACACCTTATTCATTGGAACATAACTTTGAGATTCATGGCCTAATGGAGGAATGGGCACTTGCAATTGCAACAGTAACAGGAGAAATTAGATATCTTTTTGTAACTTCTTTAAGATAGGGATTTCGTTTCCTGTATATTTCATTCTTTTGTCGAAACTGTTTCTTGCGAAAAAAAAATAAAAAATACAGCCAGTGAGCCATATGATACTGAGGTTGAATCACTACCAGCATGCAGCCAGAGGTCCGTATAATCAGTTTGATAACTTATGAGAATCTAGGTGAATTATCCAAGAGAGAAGCAAAGAGTACACCTTATGATTGACATTACAATTAGAAGCCATATGCTGTACATTGCAAAAATTTATAAAAAATCTTAAAATTATTATCGAACCACACCCACAAGGAGCAGATCAAGGCCCAAATAACACTCCACATTTTCAATTTGTTCCTTCCAGTTCCCACAATTGTCACTGGCATTTTGGCTTGGCAAATTATTCAGAAAGATTTAAGTAGCACGTCGCAGCAAATCCATAGTTCCTTCAGTGGCTGTCAACTGTTTGGGTACAAATCCTCCAAGGGATGGAGGCACTGTTGCAGCTCGAGCATAGTCGCTGAGAGGAGTGCTCACCTCCCATCACAGCTCGATTTTTTCTTGCTGTCATGTTGGTCATAGAAGACTTGCTTGAATTTGTGATACTAAATTTTGGTGGAGCTACAATGAAATTGTTTCTTATATTCCAAAAAAAATGATAGAGCTTAACAAAATGGTCAGCTTATTTTATGAATTTCAATAAGTGCGTCATTATATGGAGTTTGAGCTTATTTAGTGGCTTTGTTTCGTGTTACCTACTGGTAAAAGTAATGACTAACCAATCAACAACTAAGTAAACAACACTCCATAATCTAAACAAAACATTTAACTCACAGTAAACTTACTGATAGTAAACACAATAAGCTGTATAAACACAGCCTACACTGAATATAGACAAGACAAACATATTACCAAGCCTACATCAACTAGACCCTTATTGTTTAGCTCCACCACCTCTAGCAATTGCTGAACTGATTTAGCACTGATTGAACCAAAACCATTTGTCCTCTTGACCTAAAAGCTTGATTCCACATTTTTTTATTAGTTTTTCAATCATTTGCATCCCTGTTCTTTTGGTTATATCAGTCTATTCGCAATATATGCTGCAGATAACTATGTAATTTGCCTTAGGGTGTGTTTAGTATTTCTGGCATAGACATTTTACCTTGCCAGGGAGCTGGGCTCCAAGTTCTAGTTTCCTTATTACTGTGTTACAACTCCAGTATGATCCTCTAGTTCAGGTTAGAAGGGAGCAGAGCCATTCATAGAGATTTGTATTTTGTAGTAAAAAGTTAATGAATCAAAATGGGCTTTTTTAATTTTAATTTTTAATGATACAATACTTATCATCTATTATAAGCTGTATGAAGTGAATTGATCATATGCAAAAATGATCACAGAACTTTCATATTCTGAAAAATGCTAATCAGTTAATGGCATATATAGTAAACTATTTATGTCACACCCAGTGTTTTAAAAGGCGCACTTAAAAAGGCGCGTGCCTTCCCATTAAACCCCTCATTTATGCCCTAAGGCGCACGAGCTTTTTCAATTATTAAAAAAAAAAAAATTAATAGATTCAAGGCATTCCAACTAATCCTAAAGGATTTTTTTTCTTCATATTTCCACTTCAACCATGCTTTCTCTTATTTATATTTTTTTATATTTTTTTTTTCTATACAAAATGCGCCTTGCAAAATAAAGCCCGCGCTTTATGTGCGCCTTGCGCCTAGACTCTAAAGGGTCTTTGCATCTAAGTGCGCCTTGCACCTTTTAAAATACTGGTCACACCTAGGAGATTCACATCCATACATTACTATGTTTAATCCCATTTTGATAGTTTACATATGCTGAGAAGTTGTTTGTCCACACTGCCTGCTGTATTGCATTTTAACCTGTATGAGCTGGTTATGCAGGAGTTGAAAAAGGATCAAAAGATCCACAGGCAGAAAAAGTGGGAAAGATAACCATCGAACAGTTGCGTACGATTGCTGCAGAAAAGTTACCAGATTTGAATTGCTCAACCATTGAATCTGCAATGAGAATCATAGCAGGTACAGCAGCCAATATGGGAATTGAGATTGACCCTCCTGTCCTTGAACCTAAAAAGAAGAAGGAACTTGTGTAGTCATTTGTGATAAATTGGTTTATTCTTTTCCCTTTTTGTATGCTGTAATCTATTTGAGGTATCTTACTATAAGAAGATTTACAAATCCACAATCAAGCTTCCTATTCCTATATGGTTCTTATGCCTGTTTTTACTTCAGCTTTCTTCTTTGTTTATCTTGAAGAGCATGCCTTTTCGAGCCTTACGTAAAATGCCAGTTTCTCAGCTGTAGCTACTTTTTCTCAAACCAAGTCCTCTCTCGATCTTTTTCACTTTACTTCCATTCACATGATTTTTCTATCCCAAGCAAAGGATGCATTATCTTTTGAAGTAGTTTGATGTTCCAACGTGCCTCAGAGATTAGACGGGTCAGGTAAAACAAGCTGTAATTGGGAAGTAGCCAGAAAAGCCAACATGGGGGTCAGGGATTGAAGTATGTAGAATCTCTCTATAGGCAAGCATTTTGGTAAGTGGAAGTGGAGGTGTCACCCACAAATGCAAAAGCTAATGTGATAGCTTAAAGAATCATGATGGAATGTCCTAAAGTAGATGGACAGGTTAAAAATAAGATTCAAAGTTATTATGCTGTTGTAATTTGTGGCAAGTAAGGATATGGGTAGAGTAATAGTGTGAGTGTGGTGGAATCTGTGGATACATATTGTATTGTATGTCTTTTCTTCCAAGTAGGATGGAGAACTTTGCTTGTAGGACAGCATGTGAGCTAGGTAGAGTAGTATCATTCTTCGGTTCAACTTAGGTAGATATGTTGTCATATGTTACGAGCATGGGCTTGTAATCAACAATTGTATACGCTATAGTTTCCTCTCCCTCCAATGTTGATCATGCTAGCAGAAGTAACATATGAACTTTCTATTATGCATTAGTCGGCGTCATTATGTCATAGTCGTGGATTATTTCTCTCATTCAAAATCGTGTATGAGACTTTCATCTCGCACGACTCCTAAGCTAAATGATAAAAGAAAGAACGGTTTACTAGTCATTGATGGCTTTCTTTTTCTTCATGGGGCATTTAATTTCTTAGTTGAACAATTCTTCCAATGAGAATATAGACCTTTTATTATTGAGGGTATGATTCCTTTAAAGAGCATGGTCAAATCATTCTCAATGAATGTGGCCTTTGCATTGGCTTCTTTTCCTTTTTGAAAAGAAGGATGCATGACAGAGATGCTGAAGGAAATGAAGTGGTGGCATCAATGACATCATAGAATACTAGTAAACATAATTGTAGGTGTAGTCAAATTGGCTGAATTGTCGGAGTTTGTTTAATAGATGTTAATTTGTTAGAGGTATAGTTGTCGTTTGACAAAGATGGGACCAAACCTAAGAGATAACGTTGTTGAGGCTGACATCTAAATTTTTTTAGCTTGTAATAAGCTCCACTGACGTATAAGCATGATGTGTTGACCATGAGATTCTGAGTTCAACCTCCCATTCCAACATCAACATATTGTTAATTAGTAAACTAACGAGTAGATTAATTTTAAAATTTATTGAGAGTACATGAACTAAGATAAAACAAGTTTTAAAGTATAGGATGAAAATGATATTTTTTCTTTTCTTTTCTTTTTTAGAACAATAAATGGTATTTTAATCTAACATATAAATCTCATACAAATAACATAGTATGGTATTTTAATCTAACACATAAATCTCATACAAATAACATAGTGATTATTTTCAAAGAAGCAAGTTGAGACATCTTCAATTTTTTTTTAAACCAATCATTTAGTGTAACGGGTGAGTAAGCGCATTATCTAGATACCTCTAGGGTTCGATCCTGCTTAGTGCAAAGTTTTAAAACAATTTATCAAACAACTACTTGGTGCAACGGGTAACACACCTAAATAATCTAGGGTGAGAATTGATTGATCTTGCACCTGTGCAAAAATTTTAAATGCATTATTACCACTCAAATTTTTGTCAAGAGTTCAATCCCCCTCCCTGCATTAATTAAATATTTTTGTAAAAAAAAATGGTAGTATTAAGGTTAAACTATATATATATATACCCTTCGACTATGAAAAACTATGAAAAACGTTTCAAAAATATCATCACTGTTAACAACACATACATAATTTTGATGTGGACAGTTAAATTCTAACTTGTATCTGTGTGACATGGAAAAAATGAAAACATGGACGCTTGAGGTGTTACAAAAAAAAATAAAATCATGAAATTCATATTTTATTGATTTAAAAGATCATGGAATAGCCAAACTAGGGAAAAATCCGTGGATAATAAACCAGATGTCCACATTTTCATGATTTTTTAACACCTTAGACCCCGTTTGATAACCATTTCGTTTTTAATTTTCTGTTTTTTCAATTTAAACTTGTTTTCTCCTAATTTCTTTACTATGAATTACACTTTTACTTAGAGAAACATTTGGATTCTTAGTCAAATTTCAAAAACAAAAGTTACTTTTTAAAAGCTATTTTTTTTTTTAAAAAAAAATTGATTTGATTTTTGAAAACATTGATAGAAACTAGATATCAAAACAAAAAAAGTTAGAGGTAGAAGTAGTGTTTATAGATTTAATTTTTAAAAACCAAATGGTTATCAAACGGCTTAGATGTCCACATTTTCATTTTTTTCCATGTCACTTTGGTATCGTTAGAATTTAACTATCTGCATTTCTGTATGTTATTAATATTGAGGATATTTTTTAAACACTTTTCAAAGTTTAACGATATTTTTTAAACGAAATCCAGAGTTAAAGAGTATTTTTTATATCAAGCCTAGTTTTAATTTAGTGCAGTAAAATTATGAGTCAAACTCACATGCCACATGTTATAAATTGTATTGCAATGCACGAGATAAAATAAATTGTGGTTAGAATTAGAATCTCTAATTTGTATTATCACTTGTCTAACGAGTTTAGGGGCGTTTGATCCAACAAGGAGTTAGGAGAATTGGAGTTGTTTATGGAGAAATTGTTTAGTCTAGTAAGTTTTGAAGTATGTGTATTTGGGGCATGCGGTTGTTTGGTCTGGAATTCAGAAGTCTGTGGTGTGTTTTGGGCATGAGTTGTTGAACCTGAATTCTGAAGTCTGAGTTTATTTTAGCTGTCTACACTATTTTTTTTCTACAAATTTTCAAAATTTCATTATTAAAGGCATCTTTCAATTCCAATAAATTTTAAAAATAAAAATTTTTATTTTTATTTTATCTATCATTTACAAATTTATTTGAAGACAACAAAAATATTTTTGAGCACAATACCTCACATTATTTTTTTCATATTTGATTATAAAAAATATATATACATATATATATTATATATATATATATATATATATTTTTTTTTTTAATAATCAATATGAAAAAATAATCATATTTTTTTTTTTTAATTCATATTTAATTTTATGAATTCTAAAATTGAGATTTTTTTAGTTTTAGTAATGTAGGCGTATTTTACAAACTTCTCTTCATTTTTCACATTGATTATCAACTTAATTTAATTTTATGAATTCTGAGATTGAGTGTTTTTTTTTTTTTTATTAATGTTTGTATATTTTACAAACTTCTCTAAAAAAAAAAAGAACAACAAAGTATAGTCTTACCATGACTCATGTGTTGAATTTTAAAATTGATTATCAAATAAGCTAATATTTTTATTTCTTTCAATACTACCTTTCAAATTTGATTTAAGTACCCATTTTGATTGAACAACCTAATTTATATTTAAAATAACTTATCCTCCCAACTCCAACAACTTTTGGGCCAAACACCCCTAGGAAGTAAGAGCTCCCACCTACTTTTGACTCGATAGTTTTTTATTTTCATTTATTATTATTATCATTTTTTTATTTATAACATATGAGGTGAGAGATTGAACTTAAAACCTCTTGATCATTAGTTAATATATAGGTAAGTTGAACTGGGCTCTTGTTGACAAATTTTTATTGATATATTTCTACTATTATAATAAACATTAAGCCTAGTTTGATAATAATTTTATTTTTTATTTTTAAAAATTGTGATTTCTTTCAAATTTCTTTCGTATGATTCATATATTTTTTTTAAAGAAATATATGAACGTTTAACCAAATTTCGAATTCTGAAAAATTACTTTTTATTTATAGACATGTTAGACGTAGCATCCAAAATCGTTTCTTTTAAACATAGATTATCTATAGATTTTTCATAGTAAATTTAAAATTTGAAGAATGTAGAAATAAGATTAGGAAATAATGAATTTTGTTGATGGGTACCTCAAATTTTACTAATAGACCTGTTAGATTTCATGTGTTAAATAACATTTAAGTGATGGATCCATGTGTTCAGATATATTAATATAATAATAATTTAATGATACATCAACTTTTTCAATATTAAATTTTAACAATTTTATTTTTACTAAAAGATGTAATTAAGAATCTTTAATAAGCTAAAGATAAAATTAAGAAAATTGAGAAATATAAATATTAAGAATAAAAATTGAGAATTACCTAATCTTAATTCTTAAGGACCATTTGATATATTTAGCTTTTTAAAATTTTTTTTTTTCATTTTTTTTTTAATCAAACCACATTCATGTAAAAACAAAAATTGAGAGTTTAGTTGTGGAAGAAGAGCGAGGAGTTCCATTTTATTTAGATGAACCATCTTTATTTACAAGGTAAATAATGCTAAAAGAATAAATGAAAATAATAGAAAAATGTCACAAACCACAAAACTATGATTGTTACCATATTTTTTTTTTTTTTTTTTTTTTTTTTTTTTTTTTTTTTATTATTATTATTATTATTATTATTATTATTATTATTATTTACATGTGGAGAAGAGAATTCAAACTTAAAACCTCTTACTCATAGTTCATACAATATGTCGATTAAACTATGTTAATGTTAACGAGTTTGTTACAAATTTAATTACAATCACACACCATTGAACTTTTAATTTGATTAATTACTTCATAGTTTGTTGAGTGTCCAATCATCTCTTTTGTTACTTGTTGTTCAATTACTATTTAATTGGACTTCACAACTTCATGTGTGACTCACACGTGAATACAGAAGGGTAAATTTATTATTGGTAGGTGTGGGAAAAAAGTTTTACGTTTTAGAAAGAAGAGAAAAAAAACGTATAGATGAAACTTTTCTTCGTTCATCCCTAATTTCTTATGAAGGGTCGTAAAGTAAACAATATCTAACATTTCCAGAGTCGTCGCATAGAGAAAAATCTTTCCTTACTCACATGTGAAGTCCAATTAAACACTAATTTAACATATGATTGTGATTGCAACACTTTTTTTTTATTTTATGACATACATAACAAAACAATTAAAGTTGTAAGAAATACCCTAAACCAACAGAGGTTTTTTGTTTTCCATGCCTCGTTGAACCCCAGTAAGGATGCACGTCGAGCGAGTTTATCAGCTTCTGTTAGAGTATCTCCAAACCAAATGTGAGAGAAGGAAATCGACTGCCAAGAAGACGTCATATTTTGCACTTTAAACTACGAATCAATCAAATTACAAATTTAAAGTTAAAATTGCAACAAACTCATATTTTAGAGGTGGTTTGTGCAATTCCGCTTTAAAAAAAACATAAATAATAGTGGTAGGTAGCTTTAACTATTGTATAGGAAGGTCCATACCATATTTTTGATTAATAACCACCATCACTGCAAGGTATGGCTTCACATATTTTCTTCAATCATTTTCTCACTTCTTTTTAATTAAAAACAGTTTTTTTTTTTAATTAGTTAATTAGACTAATATGAATATTTAAAGAAATAAAATGATTTATCATTAAAAAAAAAATTAAGGTTGACCAAATATGGTATCTATAGGTGAATAGTCCAATAATTGATTTCTAACTATATCAATATAATGAAATATATGTAACAAGTAAAGTTAGCACCACATGACACATGTAACATCAATTAATTAAAGCTTTTTTTTTTTATATAATAATAATAATAATAAATAAATATAAAAAGTCACTTGTTAAAAGTCTATCTATAGAAATAAGGACATGATTGATACATCAAACAATACCAATTATGGCTAATCGCAATTGGACAATGTCAATAATTATGTTTTTGTGCTAGAGATTGCACAATTTGTATTAGTAAAATTAATCATTACATTACTCAATACAAATGTGACAAAAAAAAATATTTTCATCTATTAAAATAATTAAATCATTCAAATTGAAATTATGAAATATTTTTTTTTTACAATTTAATATCTTTAAAAGAAAATATAATTTGAAAGCAGTTTTTTTGGTTTCTGTCGTCCGGCATGAAGAGAATTTTTATTTATTTATTTGGACATATTTGAGTTTCTTTTTCTTCTCTTTTTTTATACTAGTCTTTAACATTTGATATTTCTATTTAATTTGATTATATATTAAATTTGATGGTGAATTTACCAAATTATACTAAATAATTTAATTTGTATAACAATTGAATTACAAATTCTAACCACACAAACTTTTATAATAAATTAAGAACAAAACTAATAATAATTATATCTTTTTTTAATTATAAAAGAACTTAAAAAAAATCTACAAAGAGATTGATATATAGATTTAAGATTGTTTTTTTTTGCAACGATAGTTTAATTAATGCGGGGATTGAACCCATGACTTTGTGGTCACTGGCTCAACTCTATGCCAATTGAGCTATGTTTGGTTTGGCAGATTTAAGATTGTTTTCTTTATGCATCTCCACCTTTTATTTTAATACAATTACGTTATTTAATTGCTATACAACAAAATACTTATTTTGAAAAAGTTTGTTAATTGACCTGAAATTAAAATTTTAACATTTCTAACCTAATTTTGACAGATGTCTCACATTTTCAATTTTAATGCGTGGTGAAATTCTGAATATACCTCTTTTCTTCCATCTTTATCCCTTGTAAGTAGTCAAAAAAAAAAAAAAAGTTTTTTTTTTTTTTTTTAATCTTGTTATTTGTGTATATTGTAGATTTTTTTTATTTTTTTATTATCGTGTTATTGGTCAATACGTGGTAGATTTTTTTAGATTTTTATTTTATATTTATTATTTATTATTGTGGGATTGGTGAACACGATCGTTTGTTAACACGATGGTGTGGTATATTTTTTTTAGTGTTGTATATGTTTTTTAGATTTTTATTATTATTATTTTTATTTATTTATTATCGTGGGATTGATTTCAAAAGATCGTGAGATTGGTTTCAACGATCGGATTGGTTTCAACGATTGAGATTGGTTCGTAAGATTCGTTTCAACGGATTGGTTTCAACGATTGAGATTGGTTCGTAAGATTCGTTTCAACGATCGGATTGGTTTCAACGATTGAGATTGGTTCGTGAAATTCGTTTCAACGATGTGTGATAGATTTTTTTTATATCTTATATCAAAGAAGATTTGTTGGTCTGTGATTTGGTTGATGAAATCAGATTCATAAATATTTGATTTAAATCTGTACAAATTTGTTGGAGGGGGAGATATCTTCATTCTTCGGGGAGAAAGGATGAGAAGGAAGGATGAGGAGAAAGGATGATGAATAATAGAGGAGAGAGAGGGATGAATTTCATGGTTGCGGTGAAGATGAAGAAAATGACAGGGAGGAGAAGAGAGAAGAGAGAGATTGGTTCGTGAGATTGTTTCAACGATGTGTGGTAGATTTTTTGAGATTGGTTCGTGAGATTGTTTCAACGATGTGTGGTAGATTTTTTTATATCTTTTATCAAAGAACATTTGTTGGTCTGTGATTTGGTTGATGAAATCAGATTCATAAATATTTGATTGAGAAAGGATGATGAATAATAGAGGAGAGAGAGGGATGAATTTCATAGTTACGGGCAGATGAAGAAAATGACAGGGAGGAGAAGAGAGAGATTGTTTCGGTAGATTCGTTTCAACGATGTGTGGTAGATTTTTTTTATATCTTTTATTAGATTTGTTGGTCTGTGATTTGGTTGATGAAATCAGATTCACAAATATTTTATTTAAATATGTACAAATTTGTCGAAGGGGGAGATATCTCCCTTCTTCCAGTAGAAAGGATGATGAATTATATCTTTTATTAGATTCTGTGATTTCGTTGATGAAATCAGATTCATAAATATTTTATTGTACAACAGATTCATAAATATTTTATTTAAATTGAAGAGAGAAGGATGAAGAATGGTAGAAACATAATTTCACATTTTTTAAAAGTTGAAAAGGTGAGACCTTTTAAAACTGCGTCTTAGACATGGTAGGGTTCATCTTAAAACTAATTTGTGATAGGAAGAGTAACTCATGTATGTTATATTATGAATGAAGTACCTTCATATTTTCGATGTGGGAGAACACTTTTAAAATTCTACAACTTTTAAAATTCTATAGGTGAAATTATTTGGTGAAAAAAAAAACAGTATGATAGTTCACTTTTTTATTTTTTTTATTTTTTATTTTTAGGTTGGAGAAGTTAAATAGTTAAAGAGTTTAATGCCATTTTTTATTATTAAATTCAAGGTAATAAATTTTCATTTATAGTTAGTTTGTAAGCAAATTTTTTTTTTTTTTTTTTTTTTGGGTGGGAGATTGAACTTAGGACCTCGTAGTCTCTAAACGGTACATTATATTGTTGAGTTATTCTCTTGTTGACTTTGTAAACCTGATTAATAATCGGAGATTCATGGTTTTTAATCAAAATTTACAAGTAATTATAATAAATGAATTTTAAAATGATTGGGACAAAATAGAAAGTGAAAATTTCTCCTATATAATCCCTTTTATATATAATATAGATATGGATGAAAAAATTGAATCATAAAAAAAAATAAATGTTTGTCAAATTTCATCTAATCATAAAAAACAACTTTCGTTTTTCTTTTCTCTATTAAAAATATATTAAATTAATCTATTCGTTCTCTTATAATGACAAGTTCCTAAAAATTTATAAGTTTGAATCCTTCTTACATTTGTAAGGTAATATATATATTTTTTAAAAAAATTAGCAAGACACATAGAAAATACATTAAAACCAAGGCAACTATACAAACAAATTTTGACAACAAAATGAAATTAAAAGACTCGTCCAATAAGGCAAATGATGGCATTCTCTTTCTTTTTGTTTAAAAAAAATCTCAATATGTAAAGTTTTTAACTGAATCCACTCAATGCCATAGATGATTATTATTATTATTTTTTTAATTTATTTTATTTTAGGGTTCGATTTCCCCAATATTATTGGAAGTTGTGCAATTGTAACAATTCCGGAGACATCTGGAAGAAAAGAACAGGTGTATCTGAACATCTTTAATGATCGGACCTCTGCTTGGAATCTAAATTATACCAATATCGCTTTGATCCCAAAGATCAAGCGCCCGGAGGAGGTTAAAGATTTTAGACCGATCATTTGTGCAATGTGTGTCCTACAAGATCGTTACGAAGGTCATTGCTAATCGTTTGAAGGTTGTGCTCCCTGAGATTATTTATGATGCTCAAAGTGCGTTTGTTCTAGATAGACTTATTTATGACAGTATTTTCATTAGTTATGAATGTGTGCACCATATTATGAACATGAGATCAGGGATTCGAGGTCTAACTGCTCTGAAGCTTGATATGGCCAAAATATATGATCGGGTTGAGTGGATTTTTTTGGAGTGAATCATGTTGAAGCTTGGTTTTGCCCCTGTATGAGTTTCTTTGGTTATGAATTGTGTGTCCACTGTCAACTTTTCAGTGATGTTAAATGAAAGGGCGCGAGGGTTGTTCCACCCTAAACCCTCTGATCATTCATTATGACTAATTATGAGTATGTTATTGGAGACTCGTCAATATCTTTATTCGACACACGAGGATTTTTACAACCATGACTAAGTACCCTCTGATAGTCATTCACCACTTATTAAGGACAACGGAAACCCAACTCTCATGGCTTGGTTTTTGGTTTCACCCAAAAGACCTTGAAGATAATTGTATCTCCACAATAGTATTATATTGTCTACTTTGGGCCTAAAACTTCATGACTTTGCTTTCGGTTTCACTCTAAAAGCCTCATACCAATTAGAGATAATTGACACCCACTATATATTTATGATCTTTTCCTTTTCTAGCCAATGTGGAATATTGTTTGTATGCTAACAACAACAATTACTTATTTTTAGATGTACTAAAAAGAAATATACTTTTTAGATCGAGATAACCATTGAAGAAATTGAATTCTAAAAAAAAAAAAGATAATTCATAAATGCGGATTTTTTTTCTCCTGTTTTCTTTGACTCGGTTGTCTTGTCCCTGTCTCTCTACGAATAATTTTTTATTTTTTTCTGCAGACTTATCAAAAAGAACAACTTAGACATCTCTAATATTTAATGGAATTTCAGTCACATTTGAAACTTTTAAGCATAAAATAAAAATACAATCTGATATATCAAAATGTCAAACCTCTCTTTTAAAATGAATATGCTTTATATGTAATTTACCAAAGTTTTCAAATTTAATTCTTATCGTAAAAACATTAATCATATATTGTATGAAAAAACATATATTTTTTTATTATTTTTTTTTAGTACATTGGGGTGGAAAATTCGAACACATACATAGAGCCAGACTCGCTTTCGCTATTTTATTTTATTGTTGATTTAACATCTTTGTATAATTAATAGTTTATGATGTAGAGATGACTACGAGACATAATCACACATCTTTTTTTTTAAGAATAAATCTGGTTTAATAGTTAGAAAAAACGTATTTAATAATCATAGAAAAAAAATAGACTAGAGAGTTTTGAGAGCATTTAATATCGTAGCAATGAAATAAATTATATTCCTTTTAATTAAAGGTTTTAGTTGCAATAATTGAATCTAAAATTTATAAAAGAACCAAACTAGCAATGAAATAAATTATATTCCTTTGGGAATGGCCCAAGTGTTTCATTTTTTTAATTAAAAAAAAAAAAATGAGGTAGAAAATTTAAAGATCAAAATCACACATATATATATATATATATATAAATAAAAGTAATATTTACTTCTCAATCTAAAAAAGAGAATATATATAACTTTCTAATCATTTATATTAATTTTAAAAAGCTAGGTACGTACATTTTTATTTTATTTTATTATGGGTTAGGTTATAGATCTAGGTTAAATTTTTTTTTATTGTAGATCTAAACATCTTCTCCCTTTGTTTACAATATAATGTTCTTCAAAAACAAGTAAACAACACTAAAAAAAAAAAAAAAATTGAATAAAATCTAAAATCTCATATGGGTAAATATTTTAATTTTGTTTATAAATATCTTTTTGCAAGTTAGCCAAAAAAAACACATTTTATACTATTCTTATGAATTGTCATCTAGGTACAAGACATTGAGCAACATGGATCATGGATGTTTTGTTTTGTCGCTATAAAAAAATATTGAATTTAATATACATTATTATATTATCCGTGGTTAATTAATATGCAAAACACATATTATAATACTAAATTTTTAATTATAGGGTGGATAGTCGGTATTTTATTTACTGAGTTATGTTCGAATTGACACTTAATATTGAAATTTGGAAGAAAAAGTTGCAGCTTCCCAAATGAGTAATGAGATTTCTAGTTAAAATAAGATTACTAAAAAAAACTCTTAATTTTATCGGGTGGTTATTTGATAGGTCATTGAAATATATATATATATATATATATATATATATATATATATTTTAATTTTAAAAAATATTATGAGGATTCATTAAACATAAAATTGAAAGTTTATAGAATTAGTAGACACAAAATTAAAGTTTAGACATGTTTTAAAGTTGGAAAATTTTATTTGTGAATTTATGGAAGGGAAAATAGAGTGTAAAGACACTTCTAGTTTCCTTGAATAAAATATTGTCTTTTTTTTTTCCTTGAATAAAATATTGTCTTTGGCAATAAAATATTGTCTATACAAACCTAATTATAGTCTATTTATACTAATAAAATATTAATCTATCAGACATATAATCTCAAATAGAATGCGAAACAAATCGATAGACTTCTATCAGTCATAAAATATATAGAAATTACCCGCAAATTTTTTAAAAACATGCTATCTTTTTAATTATGTTATTCTAAATTGACATTGGTTATAATTTCTCTTAACAAAATAACCAATTAAAATTAACAATTTAACTAAATTAATTAACGGAATAAAACGTAAAAAAAAAAAAAAATTAACTGAATAAAACAATTCTTCCTACCCCACCTGTCTAAAACTTATAATTCAACCTTTGGAGAGGAAGAAGAATTTTTTTTTCAAGTAAGAATATTTTAGAATTTTTTTTTTGAAAGATGAGTTTTTTTTTTTTTTTTTTAAATTTTAATGTTTTTCATTCAAAATGTAATGATAATTGTTACAAGTGCCTCGACATGAGGTTGTGGGTCCGACCTGAGGCATATAGTCGACCCCTAAGGCTCAATCAGGAAACCTGGGGGGCCATCCTCCAGACTACACCCAGAGGCCCCCAACCTCATAAACCGATCATGAGGCATAGAGTCAACCCCTAAAGCGCGATCAGGAAACATGCGGGGCCATCCTCCAAACTACTCGGAGGCCCCCGTCGCATAATCGATCCTAAGGCACAGAGCTGACCCCTGTGGCACAACGAGGAGACATGCGGGGCCGTCCTCCAGACTACCCGGAGACCCCAGTCGCACAACCAATCCTGAGATAGTCGGTTTGACGTTATGGGCCCCCTCAAAACAAAGATGTGACCCTGACGTCACAACCACCCTCCTAAGACCTAGGCCGACCCCAACAAGAGGCCTACGGGATCTTTCTCCGGACTATCCGGAGATCCCTAGTTGTGCTGCTACCGCCACCCTTTAAAATCAGGACGAGGAATGTCGGCTGACGCCACTACCTCGTATCACGGACGACGATACGTCGATCCCACCAAACCTGCCTGGGATCAAGGGACGTTCCGTCCCCATGATGAGAGATATGGACTGACACCGACCGTCACATCAACCTTCTCCTATATAAACCAAGAAACAACTCAATTGAGGTACGAGATTCACACGACTCTCACTCCTACTTAGGCTTGAAACTCTCCCTCTCTAACTTAAACATAAGAGTATAATGAACCCAGTCCCACACCGGTACAAGTTATATCTATTTTTGCAGGTGGACCTTGGGCTACACAATTTACTCACGATCTGAAGCCTACCTCTGAGGAGTCCAAATTCTTGCATCAACAATAATACAATAATGATATTTTTGAACATTTTTTAAATACAAAAAATAAAGTATTTTTTGAAGCTTTGTACGAATAATTTATATAATTTAGCCTTTAAAAAAAAACCTAATCTTTTTAGACTTATTTATCCAAATAAAAAGTGGCAAGGAAAGTGCCTACAAAAAGTCTATTGGAATTTTTGGGATAAGGAAAAGGAAATAAAGACATCGTTTCAAAATTCCAAATTTTTCCAAAAGAATAAAAAAAGGGATTTGGAAATATTTTTAATCAATATCCTACACAGTCCACAGTTTCCCGGACTCTTTCCTTTACAACTAATTACATTTTGGTTTTCTCCTTCCTTCCAAAATTTAAAAGGCCAAATCAAATCATTGCTGCAATCTCATACTCACTGCGCCTACAACAAAGAAACCCAAAAACCCCGACGACCCTCCATTTTTCTCCTCTGCTACTCATTTTCAGCGATACCCTTTTGCCTATACTCTTCCCTTTGCAGAGTATATCGGCATTTTACTAAGGTCTTTCTCCTTTTCTCTCCAAGATTCTTGTTGGGTATTCTTTTTTCTTCTTTATTTTAATCGTATGGAATCAATCTGGTTTCCCTGATGCTTGAACTTCTGTGGATCCTGCAAATATTCGTTTGCAATCCCTTTTTGGATATTGGGTTTTAGCTTTTTCGTTTTTTTCTTTTCTGGGTTTTCATTTTTTCTTATCTGTAACGCGATTTGCCTTGATGGGGTTTCGTATTTTACATGTTTTGCATTGCCTGCAATGTTGATTTGATTGACTGATAGTGTTAGGTTTTGTGCCTTGAGTTTCTTTGGTATGGTATTTGGGGTTTTGTTCATTAAATCTCTGATTGAGTTCTTCTTTGTTCTTTTTTTGTTGCTGAACTGAACGTTACTTTCTTTTGTTTGCATGCTGAACGGAGGTCTGTTTAAGTTTTCCTTTTTTGATTTCAATGCTTGAGAATGGATGAAAACTTTTATCTGCTACCTTTTTTTCTTTTTTCTCATGAATGATGTTCTGTTTGGCCATGTTTTGGAGTGATTTTGAGATGGTTAAAATTACTTTTGTGAGGTTTAAAATCACCCCAAACATGCAATTAATCATTCAAAATCAATTTTGATAGTATGTAAATCACTTTTAAAAGTGTATAATCAGACATTAAAATGATTTTGAATGATTAAATGCTTGTTTAGGAGTGATTTTGAACACGACAACAGTGATTTTAACCATTTCACAATAACTCCCAAACATGTCATAGTCCTTTGAGATTCAAGCTTCTATAGTTTGTTTTGTTTGGCAGAGTAGTTCACCTGGTAGTTTTTTATAGGAGATGGTGATCATTGTATTAGAAGAGTTGTCTACCCATACAAGAGACTATGTGTAGATTATGTAGTTGTATACTGAATTTTTTTATTTTACTATTGTAATACTCTTTATGACAGAAAAGAGAAAACTGAATACCCTTGCTCCAATATTCCTTTCTACCCAGAACTATGAGTTACTGAGGGATCATGCAAGGCTTGCTCGCTGTGTTTTACTTTTTGCTGTCTTTATGTACTTTTCCGTTTTCATTATTATTCTTCTCACATGTATTGTATTTCCCCCAGTTCTTTTTGGCTGTTTATATGTTCTGGTTTTGTCAGTTCATTGGTTGTTTTCCTTTTCCTTGCTGGAGCATTGTGGTTGGGGAGGGGATGAAAAATTAACTGAAGTTCATGATGCCTAAAGATATGTGATGCATGACTCTATTTAAAAATGCAAAGCTTGTTGAGGCTGTTAACAACTATCGTGCCAGTTAACAGACTTTGTTTGAAATCGAAGATATAATGATGGCTGGTACTGTAATTGACATGAAGGCTAACATGTCAAAATATTGTTTGGTTCATCCATTTTTTTGTTGGTAATTTATTGTCATGATTTGAGGAAGCAAATATTTTATGATGGAACTTCTTATGGTCCATGGTATGAGACAGTTAATAGGCGATTCATTCATTTTTTTTTATATGGTTATGCTATGAGTTGTTTTTTACCATTGTCTCGAAGGACTAACAATAATGAATAGGCTGTGTTTTATCAAATTTTATTACCACATTTTTTTCTTCTGAAAATTTGGTTAGTTTGGATCCTTTTGTAGGGTTGTTTTTTGTATGCCCCTTGTTTTCTTTCATGAAAGGTTGCTTTTCATAAAAATAAAAAAACCGAAAGAAAAAAAAGTCCTGAAAATTTCAAGTTATGGCAGAGTTTCATAGTGCATAGAATAAAAAAGTAGGTACGAATGGCATGCCAAATCAGTTTCTTTCAGAAACAAAGTATTTTTGTCTGTATTGAAGTTTCTAAGATGACCGTTTTTGCAATAGTAGATAGTAGTCACAAGTCAGCCTTTTCCTGTAATATAAACACTCAAAATGTATTGTTCTGTCTCCCAAGCTTCTTCTCTGCATATTAAGTTTGAAGTTTAATACCAAAATTGTTGCTAAAGGTCTTATGTGGTCTTCTACTTACAAGTTAACTTTCTATCATTGGCATATCTAGCCTGCTACTTAGAAGCCTATATGTTTACTGTATGGATGGAATAGGAATATCCGACAGATCCGATCCAGAGGTTTCAATCATTATAATTATATATTAACAGTATTTTTGTATGGTGCAATTAGTCCACTGAGAAAATGGACCTTTTCTCTCTGTTTCTCCATATCCCTTCTCGAATCTTCACATATGAAGCAAATGATTATTTTGTTTCTAATTTAGTCCTGACCCCATAGTAACAAACATAAAGTTCTTTAGAGATTGGGATATTACAATATGCTCCCTATGGTTATGGTAACTGAGTTGGGTTCATGAATTATGGACAACAAACAGTAAACAATACGAGCTGCAAGGACATTGGTCGAAGTTAATAGTTTGCATGTAACTATTCAATATCCTTTCGGAGTGTTTCTGCAGTTGAATTCATTTTGAATTTGATAAATGCATTGCTTGTGAAGTATGTGTTTCTATGTGTCCTATAAATCTCTCCATTTTTTATTGGAAATTGAAAACAAATAACTTATTTTCACATCTGAAGAACCAAGTTCCTGTCAAACCGCCTTATGCTTCCCTTCCTGACAGGTCTCAGCCTAATCACGTTGGTTGGCATAGCTAATTAATTTGGAAATTATGATTTTTCAGCGACTACTTAAGTTTTTGTAGTTTGAATTATCTGACTTTTTTTTTTTAATTCGGAATGCTTTTGATTTGTATCATATTTTTCAGTTTTCACATTTACATCTTCACTTGTGTTTTTTATTCTCTCTCCAATTTAACTTCTTACTCTTGAAATCTCTTTGTAATGATTTGTTGACTTTCAAATTTTTTGTTTTTTTAATTACTTAGGTAAGGAATTGTAGAGTTATTTTGTGGGGGAAATGATGATTGAGTGTTAGTTTATATATGTGGGGGAAATGGACATCCTTTCAGTTGGCTTTCAAAGTTATACTTATAAATGTAATAGACATCTTTTTCATCTTAATTTTTCTTTTAGGATTAAGAATACTATTCAGAACTGAGATTTTTATGCCCTTGCTTTAGCTTGTTATCCTGATAATATGTCCGTGTTCCATTTCTACGTCGATATCTTTGACTTCTCCTTTAAACATCTTTTCTTACTGAATCTCAGATGGAAGTGCAAAGTCATGATCATGGTCACATAATTGAAGTATGTGGAGATGTTCAAGCTGTAGGGTCTAGCATTGTGGGAAGTAAAATTTGTGGGGAGGCCCCCTCCTGTGGGTTTTCTGATGCAAAAAATAATTCGAAAGATGCGAAGGAGCGATCGGCGTCCATGCGGAAGCTTTTCATAGCAGTTGTTCTCTGCATCGTCTTTATGAGTGTAGAAGTAGTTGGAGGTATTAAAGCAAACAGTCTTGCAATATTGACCGATGCTGCTCATTTGTTGTCAGATGTTGCTGCTTTTGCCATTTCTTTGTTCTCACTCTGGGCCTCTGGCTGGGAGGCAACTCCGCGTCAGTCGTATGGTTTCTTTCGCATTGAAATACTCGGTGCTCTCGTTTCCATTCAGATGATTTGGCTTCTTGCTGGAATTCTTGTTTACGAAGCTATTGTCCGACTTATCAACGGTCCAGGAGAAGTCAAGGGGATGCTCATGTTTGCTGTTTCTGCGTTCGGGTTAGTTGTTAACATAGCTATGGCTCTGCTGCTTGGTCACGAACATGGTCATGCTCATTCTCATGGTCACAGTCACGGACATGGTGAGCACGACCATGGTCATGGCAGCCACGAACATGGTCACGAAGATCATAGGCATCACCATGGAATAAGTGTTACCACACACCATCACCACCACCACCACCACGAAGAAGAGGAGGGAGCTGCCAGCGATGGTGGTAAGCATCACCATCATCATGCACACGAGGAACCAGTAACTGCACCCTTGCTCGAGAGTTGCCGTGACGACGAAAATCATTCAGAAAAGGTGACCAAGACTGAGAAGAAACAACGAAACATAAACGTACAGGGGGCTTACCTTCACGTGCTCGGAGATTCCATCCAAAGCATTGGAGTGATGATCGGTGGGGCAGTCATATGGTATAAACCTGAATACAAGATTATTGATCTGATATGCACCCTCATTTTCTCTGCAATTGTGCTCTGCACAACGATTCAAATGCTGCGAAACATCCTGGAGGTTCTGATGGAGAGCACGCCTCGAGAGATCGATGCGACGAAGCTCGAGAAGGGTCTGTGCGAGATGGACGAGGTGGTTGCAATCCACGAACTGCACATCTGGGCGATAACTGTTGGGAAGGTTCTATTGGCATGCCATGTTATAATAAAGCCAGAGGCAAATGCAGACATGGTATTGGACAAGGTTATTGAGTATATCAGAAGAGAGTACAATATCAGCCATGTCACTATTCAGATAGAGCGCCAGTAGATCTTCTTGAGGTTTAATGAAATGCTTGTTTGTTTGTAGGTATTGTTTCAAATGAAGAATTCTCTTTCGAATTCCCAACTATTTTTCTCTTATAAGATGGAAAAGGAACTACTATTGAATGGAGTCATATCAGTAGGGGAAATTGAAAGTCGACTTGTTAAGAGCTCATTTAGAAGTGCTTATAATACTAGTGTTTAAAAGTGCTTATAATACTAGTGTTTAAAAGTGCTTATCTGCTTCATTTTTATACTATTGTGACTTATAGTAGGCTAAATAAATATTTCCTTCCTCTATTCAGAATTATATTTGTATATGCCGGCTGGGATGCTCATGATACAAGAATATTTATGTCGCTCTAGGCAACGGTGACTTCAATTTTCCAAACCCACCTGAATGTAACATTTATTGCTTTTAATAATTTATTTTCACTTTTTATTTTCTAAATTCCTAATTATATTACTATCTCATGTTTAATAGAAAAATGTTATCTAGTGGATGCTCAGTACCCTCAAATGAAAGGATATCACCTTCCTATTTTCGTGGAGGTAGCCAACTAATGGCCGGTAATCAATAGATATTCAACCAAGCACATTTTTCTCTTAAAAGTTCATTAAACGAATTTTTAGAGATATTTTAAGAGATTGATCTAATTATCCTTTTCAAAAGCAAGTGAAGATAATAATAGCAACTATGGTTGCACAACTATATAAGATCAGATATGATCGAAGTGAAGGATCAAATTTAAATGAAGAAATAGAGAACGACATAATATTTCTGATCTGAATCATAGAAATAATTTTTTTCACGTTCAAGAATTAGAGGCTCTAAGATACAATATTGTTACAAGTTTGATAAGAGTGAGATAGTTTTTTTTTTTTTTTTTTTTTTTTTTTACTTAACTTGGAATAATACCTTGTTCATTACAATTTTATATAACAATTATTTTCTATTTTGGTCATTATAGATAAGCCACGACAATTTTGTTTAAACTTATCAAATGTGACATGTTTTTTTAGGTTTAAAATTGAAATTTACCACAAACTAATCTACTTCTGACAATTGATTTTTCTAAAAGCACTGTTGCCAACAATTATTTTAAAAGCTATCGCAATCCCTCATAATGATAACAATTATATTTTAATTCTTCGGCCAATTTACACATCTAAGGGCCGGTTTGATAACCATTTGGTTTTTTAAAATTTTAGCCTATAAACATTATTTCGAGCTTCTTTGTTGTGTTAACTAACTTTTAGGAGTGTTTTCAAAATCCAAAATTTTGAAAACAAAAAAAGTAGTTTCTAAAAACTTTTTTTTTGTTTTTGGAATTTGGCTAAGAATTCAAATGCTTCTTTGAGAAAGACAAAACTCATGGTAAGAAATAGTGATAAAACAAGTATACTTTTTAAAAATCAATAACAAAAAACCAAATGATTATCAAACGGGTCCTTAGTGAGGGAAAAATCGGCCCGACAAGTCGGTTTCCTTTAAATGGAAACCGACGGTTTTCTGTGAAAAGAATTGTCGGCCGACCGACCGGTCAGTCGATTTTTTTTTAAATCAGAATAAAATTTAATTTAATTTAATTATTTATATATATTTTTAAAATTTTAAAATTATTATAATTATAATTTTTGCCTTTTCTTTAAATTATGTTTTTTTTTTCAAATAACTTTTTTTTTTAAGCCAAAAAGTTATGAGAATAAAATTTATGTGTTGGTCGGTTGGTTTTCGACTGCATGGTGTAAATCAACCGACCGAAAATCAATTTTTTATTTTTAAAATCGACTTCGATCAATGATGGTCGAAAACTGACCGTCCGATGTCTGCTCGGTCGGTTTTGGTTGGTCGGAACGGTTTTTGATTTGATGTTGGCCACCCCTGCCGAGTTTGACAAATTCTCCAAATGTAGACTAATGGAAAAAAGAAAAAGAATTGTAAATTCTCCTTATATATATATATATATATAGATATATAACCCTTTCTTTTTTCTTTTGAGGAAAAAAAAATATACCATTCATTTCAAGAAATTACAACAAACGTCTTGGGAAGATCTTCTATCAAATATTGGAGAGGAGTAAACAAACCATCAAAAGCCCAATTGTGGGAAAGCTAAGAGCAAATATGAGAGATAAAAGATGAGTTTGAACTTGCTTACATATTTTTATTTCTAACACAAAAGTATTTTCACATTATTTTTTTACACCCAAGTTATATATTACATAACTCTTTTTTTTCCTTTGACAATACCGGGGTGGGGGATTTAAAACTTTGACCTTCTAAACGAGGGTACATGTTTTACCTCAGAGTCTTTGTCAGTTAAGTCATTCTAAACAAATCTAAGCATCTTTGATTCCGAAGTCCTTCATCCCAAAACGTCTTGAAATATTCCGAGTAAGGAAAGTGTTTGTACTCAGCTCCATGTTCCCCATCGATCAACTCCTTCGCTGGCCCGATCATCGCCTCCGAAGATGGACAGTAAAACGTCGGTATCGAAATTCGCTCTTTTGCACTATTCACAACAGCCCGATGAAGCACACTCTTGTATTTGTCATTACTCAGCACCTGATCAAAGAAAAAAAAAACATCAAAATTAATTGTCAATTTTTATCGAGTAATAACTAATGCTTTATAGTTTTTTTTTTTTTTTTGAAACACGAGTCTTTATAGTTTATAAAGACATTTAATCCCTAAAATCCCATTAAATCTTAACCATATATTTTTTACCATAAAGACTAAATTGTTACAACTTAAGACTAAGTTATAACAAAATTTTTAGTAAGGAGTCTAATTTTTCCCTACTAGAATTCAATGATTAAATTGTTACAAAATTGAGAGTACAAATATTACATCATTACAAACTAAAAGTTATAGAAAATGTTACTTTCACAAAAGTTCAGGACTAGAATAAAATTGATCGTGGTCGACCTGAACATAACTCAATTGGTTAAGGCAAATACCTTCGATCAATAAAGTTAGAGATTCAAAACTAAGATCAACAATGTTACATACCTGCATCTGGTCACCGATGTTGACAATGAAGGTGTTAGGGACGGGGTTTAGGGCGACCCAGACCCCTTCGCGGAGGACTTGGAGGCCGGGGACTAGGTCTTGGAGGAGGAGAGTGATGAGGTTGGGGTCAGCGTGGCCGGGCAAGCCATAGGTGAGCTCTGGCTGTGGACATGGCGGATAGTAGTTGAAGGCCATGTGTTGGCCATGGTTCCCAATTGAGTTGGATATGGAGTCTTTTGGCAACCCCAAGCTCTCAGAAATCGCCTCCAGTAGGTTTAATATCAGTTTCCTCACACTAGTACAATATTCTGCAACTTCTTTTCTGCAACACAAGTCAAATTTACATAAACAAATGGATGTTTTTGGATTGAAATTAAAGTCGTTGAAGAGGTAACTCTAAAATCGCTCGATCAAGTCTAGGTCATATTAACCTCGACTTGATCTCATTTCTTTCACGTCTAGTCGTGAGTGAGTTTGTTTCTTACTTCTCATCCTTCTAAAAACGTCTTCAAAATTTAAATAAAAACATAATTTTTTTTACACTTCTAAATGCAAAATAAATATAACATAAGAATTTTGTAATTTTAATTTTAAAACTATTTTTCACATAACTTTTTTTTATATATATATTTTTTTAACAAACAAAAAAAAAGAGTCGATTTTTATTTATTAAAAAAGATGAAACAATACTAAAGAGACCCTTAAATATCCAAATATGTCTATTAACAATAGTTTATTATCAAAAGACGTATTTAAAATTTTTCATATGTTAAATATAAAATTGAGAATTTTAAAAGATTAAACATCAAATTAAGAATTATTTACTAACTTACAAAATGAGGATTATTGATATATTTAGCCTTTATAAATATTAAAAAAAAAATTGAAAAAGGTAATAAAAGAGTAAACTTTGAATCTTCCATTCGGAGAGGTAATCCATGTGAATTGTAGTTGATCTAATCACTTTGGCAAAAAAATAAAAATAAATAATAATAATATATATATATAGTTTATAAACTCTAATTAATTACACAAATATTATATATATTATGAGGCTCAACAAAAAAAAAATTGAAATGACTTATGCATGATTAGGTTTAGTTGTAATTACAATTAATTAATTAAAAATAATAGAAAATATAATTTATTGTTTAAATTTTTTTTAAAAATATATATATTTTCTTAATTCTTAGATTACAGTACAAAACAATATAGTATATATATAAACAGAGTATTTAGGTTGAATTATATTATATAGAAAAATTATATATATATATATGTTAGATTATATATATATATATATCCACATATATTATATTATTATATGGATGAAAATATATTATATTTATATATATAATAATATAATATATGAATATATTTATATAATATATGTAGATGTAAATATATTACCTATAATATATGAATATATATATATGCGAGTACTTATATGGAGATTGATATTTCGTATCCGTTTAATATTTTATCAAAAATAATAATAATAATAAGAATAATAATAAAATACTTACGTAACCATTTAAGTAAGTAACTGTCAATTAGCTTTTCAGAAATATAATAGTTCTTCGTGTCCGTGAGTCAGCGTGGTTTGTGTTTGCTTATAAAATAAATTTTAGTTAATAATAATAATAACAACAACCCTTCAACAATATCAAACCAACCATGAAAAGTATAAAATAAATTTTTTAAAAGGACAAATCACCCAAATGCATATTTAAATGTTATATATATTAAAAACTAAACAACTCATCAAAATACTTATCTAACTCTTCAAAAGTATAAAATAAATAAATAATTCTTTAACAGAAATTTAATAATAAAACATCAATATTTAACAAAATTGAAATCTATGCATGTTAAATTACAAATTCCTAAATTTGAAGGCTTATGAAAAAAAACATAACAAATCTTTGAACTTGATAAGTCTTTAAATTTAAGAAAATTCTTATGTCTAAAAAATAATATAAATTTTGTGTTAAATTTAATAGTAAAGGAGCAACGTTGTTGATGCATGATTGTAATTAAAGTGTTACCTGAAGGATGGAGGATTGGAAGGCCATTCATTGACATAAAGCTGAAGAGGGTAACAATGGATTCTCAAGAAATCTCTCCAGTTCGCCACCTTCTCCGTCTTCACGTTGAAACTCGTCGACAGCCTCGTCGTCTTTGTCGGGTCATCGGAATAGCTCTTCAGCCTCTCGCTTTCCGGCAGCTCGAAAAACTCCCTCGCCAAACTCAGTGTCCCCTTGATCATCTCCTCCGCCACCCCATGGTTCTTCACCTGTCAACATCATATTTTCTTAAATTTAGTATCTCACACGTGCACTAACATGATCATAACTCAATCAAGTATAAATTGTTAACTAAGAAGTTATAGAATCGAAATCTTCCTTGTTGGAAAAAAAAAAAAACAAAAAAAATACACAAAAAAAACAAGTGAGGATAAAAAAAAAAGCTCATTTTAGTCCAACTTTAATTGGTAACAAGTGATTTTTTACTTTTAATTTTTATAATAAATTAGTTCTTGGATTTAGTAGATTAAAAGATCAATCCATATACATACAAGTTTCAAATTTGTAAAGATTAAATTCTATAGTGGAAAATGTTGCTAACATTATTAATAGATACTAAACCTAAATTCCTAAACCCTAATCACTATCCATATTTTCTAAAATTATTATTTTTATGAAAGGTGAATGACTCATCATTATTATTTTGTCATGTAATTGAGAATGTATTAAAAAAAAAAAAAAAAAAAAATCTTGCAAATACCCAAATATCTTTTGTACCTAAACCATGTGACACATTGTGAGTAGATAAATATTTATATGATTTGTTTTTTAAAAATTAAAGAATGTGTCACATTGTGAGTGATAAATATTTATATCATTTATTTTTTAAAAATCCTCTTTAATTTTTTAACTAACGTCGTTCCTCTTTTGAAGGTCCTTCTCCTCCCATCCTTCAATCTCTATTCATCCATTTCGATCTTTCTTCTCCTTAATTGAAATTTGTATCAACCCACATTGTCTTCTTCTCCTCTAATCGAACAAAACTTCTAATTTTTCCTTTCCTCCCATTTCAAACCGTGGGAGGAGAGGAAAACAATGTGGGTTGATACAAATTTCAATTTGAGATTTTTTTAGGGAGTAAAAAAAACAGATTTTCCTTTTTTCTTTTTTAAAGAAAGAGAGATTGAAAGACGAGAGAGAAAAGGGAACGATGTTGAAAGAGAAAGGAGAACGTGGGAGGAGAGAGAGAAAATGGCAAAAAAAATAAAAAATAAAAAAAATAGAGATAACCCATATGAAAGAATTTTTTTTTAAAAAATGATATAACTATTTATCCGGGCGGCAAAAGATGCTTGTAGCACAGCCTGCAAGCAAATTTAACTCTAAAAAAAAAAAAGAAAAAGAAACCAAGTATTCTTTTTTTAACAACACTTGAAAAAAGAAGATTCAAATAATAATAATAATAAAAAAAAAAAACTCAGTAAAACAAATATTTAGCCGTACTTATATATACAATCCATTACCAAAAAGAAACCGTCGCGCTCGCAGGCGCGGCCGATTTGGTCGACAACATCGGAGCGAGTGGAGCCATGGAGGCCGTGGAGGTCAATGACGGAGAAAGAATAGCCGTCGGATGATCTGACGTCGGAGAAGTTTGGACGGTCGGAGATGGGGCGGACGTACTGGGAAGGGACCTGGTTGACGGTGGAAGCAAGATCTGCTACAAGCAACTTGGGGGCGGAGTCGACGGCGGCGGGGTTGGACATGGCCGGAATTATATCAGCAAGCAAATTTAATTAAATGAAGAAGGCAAATGCGTCTTTATAAGCCTTTATGTTACGTAATGTTCATAACAGCTGTGACGTGTGATGCTGACGTCTTTATATTACGCCTTTTCATTGAAATCGTCTTACGTGTCTCAATTTTGAACCATTTTGAACAGACAAATCATTTATTCACACACGTTGAATTATGTAAGTATATATATTTATATAAAAATGTTTACCTTTATACCATTTGCAATGAGTATGAAATGAATATCTTCATTTCTATAAATTAATTTTATAATAATGGTATGAAATGACTTACTACTAACATAACATGATTCTGGTATAATATTCGAATTAGTAATCAAAATGTTTATTTGGGAGGTTTCTGAACCTTAAGAATCAAAAAACAGTGTTTTTGATGTAATGTTGGGAAGTCCGAACAATTGTTTAGGGTTTGGACTATTTTTTTTTTCTTTTTTCCTTTTGCTACTTCGATTTTCTTTTCTAATTCTTATTTATTGACTAAGAGGTCAAACGTTCGAATCTCTTCTCTGTGGTAAAAAAAAATAATCTCTATATTAGAATTTGAAAAGTTCGTGGAGAAACTATTTAAAAAATTGTCTTAATGTGTCTTCTATTCTTGGATTTTTTATATTAATAATGTATTTTAAATAAATTATTATAGAAATATGATAGTTTTCAAAGTATTTACAAAACTATATAGTACCTAAATCGTGTACCATGGACACGATTTTGGGTAACTCGTGTCCATAGTACACGATTTAGTGGGTAACTCGTGTACCATGGACACGAGTTATGATCACCTCACTTGCAAGCCACGTCACATGTAACTCGTGTCCATAGTACACGACTTAGGTTGACACGTCATGTAAATCGTGTCCATGATACACGACTTAGGTTGACACGTCATGTAAATTGTGTCCATACTACACGAGTTACTCCATGAGTCGTGTACCATGGACACGAGTTACTCCCTAAATCGTGTATGAAAATCGTGTCCACGGTACAAGTACTCTAATTTTGTAAATACTTTGAAAACTACTCTATTTCTATAATAAGTTATTTAAAATACATTATTAATATAAAAAATTCTCTATTTTTCTAACAAAGGGAAAAAAATGCCTCAAAATTATCTCCTCCCAACTCCCACGAGATCCATCAAAAGCTTCCCAAATCTAAAAATCTTTTGAAATCTGTCAGTTTTTACTGTAAATTTTCATTCTTTTCTTTGTGGTTTTTTTTAATCTTTTGAATATTCAATTCGTCATCGACTTTCTTCTTCTTCCTACCTCTCTTTTCATAGTATATCTGATAAGGTGAGGCATCTTCCCATGGTAACAATAGTCTCACTTCACTGCACATCTATGAAAGAATCGAAATTTTTTCATTGTTTTTTGTTTTTTTCTTCAAAAATCAATAAAAAATGAAAAGAAAAAGAACAAATTTACAAAATTTACATAAATTAGGTCATCATACGAGTTAACTACTCTATTTCTGTAATTGTTTTTAAAAATACATTATTTATAAAAAAAAAAATCTCAAAACTGACTACTTCTTTAATCATTTTTTTCTCTTCACTAATTAAATCTATTCAACACTTACATTTTATTATTTTCATCTTCTATATAGTTTTTTTGCACTATCATGATCCAAAATAGTAATAAATATAACAAAATATAAAATATTTGACAAAAACAAAACTACTATAATTGATAGTCATTGATCTCCAATCCGTAACTATCACTAATAAAAATCTATCCATTAGTCTGATAAAAATGATCATATTTATAAATCTTTAAAAATAAAAATATTATATTTATAATTATTTTATCTTAAATTGACACCAGAAAAAAGAAGAAGTAAGAATATTGATTTATTTCATTTTAAATATTATATTTATTTCTATTTTTTTTTATGTTTTTTTTGTTAAGTACATGTAACTTTATTCATATTCTTTTCATCTTCTGGGCGCGTTTGGCCCAAGGAGTTGGGGGAGTTGGAGTTGTTTTGTCTGGAGTTGTTTAGTCTGGGGAGTTGTTTAGTCTGGGGAGTTCTGAGGTATGTCTGTTTGGGGCATTTAGTCTGGAGTTCTTAAGTCTGTGGTGTGTTTGGAGCAGGGAGTTGTTTAGTCTGGAGTTGTGAAGCCTTAGTTTATTTTAGTTGTTTTCTTCTGCACAATTGTTTTCTACAAACTTTCAAAATTTTGTTATTAAGGACTTCTTCCCGTTCCAATAAATTCTAAAAATGATTTTTTTTTTTATTTTTTTATTTTATCTATCTTGACAAATTTCTTTGGAAGACAACAAATAATTTTGAGCACAATATTTGACATTATTTTTTTACATTGATTATAAAAACAAATATATATATATATATATATATATATATATATATAGATATATTTTGTTAGGACTCGTCTTTAATTTTATGAATTATAAGATTGTCTACCCATAAGTATAGTCTATTCATGTGTCAAACACATCTTCTTTCTCTGCCTCCCATCTAAATTCACTCCACCCGTAAATCAGTATCTCAACAATGATGGTTTATTTTAGCTATTTTTTTTTTGTACAATTTTTTTCTATAATTTTTCATAATTTTTTGACAGGGAGTTGTTGAACCTCAAGTTTTGAAATTTGAGTTTATTTTACTAGTTTTTTCGACACAATTTTTTTTTTCTACAAACTTTCCAATTTTCCTTATTAAGGACTTTTCCTAATAAATTCTAACAATGCAATTTTTTATTTTTATTTATCTACTTTCCAAATTTCTTTGGAGATAACAAAAAATAATTTTGAACACAATACCTCACATTCATTTTTTAATCTCTCTCACATTGACTATTAGTAATATATATTTATTATTATTTTTTAAAGACTCAATCTTTAATTTTTTTAATTTTATGAATTTTAAAAGTGAGATTTTTTTTTTAGTGTAAGTATATTTTACAATTTTCTCTAAAGAAAAAAAACAAAAAAAAAAAAACAACACATAAACATATCTATGTGTCAAACACGTTTTTTCTCGTTTCCACCCACTTAAACTCGTAATTTCATATGCACTACACCTAGAACCTATTTTCTATAATTTTTCATATTTTTATTATCAAGAACTTCTTCCAATAAATTTTAAGAATACGATTTTTGTGTTTTTTATTTTATGTATCCTTTACAAATTTATTCGAAGATAACCAAAATAACTTTGACTACCATACTTCACCTTCTTTTTTCAATATCACTCACATTAATTATTCATTTTATTTTGATCGTTTTGAAATAAAACAAATAGTCGTACAATAGTCGATTAACTATTACATGTGAATTTGAAAGATTTTAATCCATTAATCTAAGTGGATCCAAAAAATAATCCATTAATCTAAGTGAATCCAAATAAGCTATATTTGTATTTCTTCTTGAATACTACATTTTAAATTTTGTTTAAGTACCAATTTTAACTTTTAATTCAACAACTTAATTTATATTTAAAATAAAAAATAGGTTGAATTGCATTTTTAGTCATTTTACACCTTTCGTTTAAATTATTTTTTTTTAAAATAATTAAAAAATATTGTAAAAGGAAGAGAGAGAAAGAGAGGAAAATGAAGGAGAGTTGAATAGTAATTACTGTAGAAGTCTGGGGAGTTGATATTTTTTGTCCGAGTTAAACAACTCCTTGGGCCAAACGGGGAGTAATTTACTCCCCACAACTCCACTCCTCCCAACTCCGTGGGCCAAACGGCCCCTCTGATTTTAATTTTTGATTTTTTTTCCTTTTAATATTACTTTAAATAATTTTACACATCTTAAAATTAAAATAAAGAAATGAACAAAATCCACATGGTAGCAAAGTAAGGGAGGGGTAAAGTACTAGAAATTTTGGCCTTTGATGCCCTAAAGGGATCTGCCAAAAGACTTGTTTTTTAGGAAAATGTTTGGCCTTCCATTTCACAATGCATGTCTGCCTTAACGCCAATTTTTATCTTTATTTCAAACTTTGAGCTAAACTTCAAGTGACGGATAACTATTTATTTTTTATTTTTTTTAAATTTGGTTTCTTCTCTCAAATTTATCCCTACAATTAATTGTTTTTTTTTTTTTTTTTTAACTCGACTTGAATTTTGTAAGTCTTATAAAACATACATAACAAAATAAAAAAACTTATAATTGAATGTAGTATTTATTAATTTGATTTTAAAAAATTAAATGATTATCAAACAAGGTTTAATGTTTAAAATGTTTAAGCTTGACATTTATTTATTTATTTTATTTTATTTTATTTTTTAGTCTAAAAAAGAATTTTTTTGGGGGATATTTGGCCAGATGACCGTAAATTAAAGCTCATTTGAGAGAATGACCCGAAATTTTGAAAATTAATCAAATTGACTTTTTGCTGACATCATCAATCATTTTTTGTTAATGATTCTCACTAGCTATTTTTCTCGTTCTAGCTCACGCTCATGGGAGGGTAGGAAATTTAAGTTAAAAAATAGAGCACTCACAAGAGCGAGAGCAAGCAAAATAACATTAAAGATATGGTCGATGATGTCAGCAAATGATCAATTTGACTAATTTTTTAAATTTCGAGTCATTCTCTCGAACAAGTCTTAAATTTAAGGTCATCTAGCCAAGTATTCTTTTTTTTTTTTTTTGCAAAAGTATTTTTATTAATGCGGGGATTGAACTCATGACTTCTTAGTCAAGAGCACAATTTTATGACAATTGAGCTATGCTCGGTTTGACATTAATAGGATCTTCTAAGCTACAATGTTACAATAATGTTGTGAAAAATAAATGATGAAAAAAATAATTTGTTTGCCACCTAGAACTGAGGTGGAAATCTTCCCAAGTACTATAAGTATATTGATGGACTCTAACTTATTTAGATAAATCAATTAAAAAAATTATAGGAATCCAAACTAAAAAAAAAATAAATAAGAAAAAAAAAAAGTTTCTTACCCTTTGATTTCATCTAATTGATTTATAAAATCATTTTAATTAATTCTTAATCATCCTGCTAACATGAGCATAATTCAATTGGATAAACTAATGATGAAAAAAATTAGATATTTCATTTCTCAACCTTACATTAATTAAATGTCTTTACAAAAAAAAAATCTCAATTATCCATCGCTCATGATTTGTAGGCAAAAATTGTAATTTATCTATCTCTATTTCGTTCAAAATTAGGCATAATCTCTAATTTAAGTCTCATATTCTGATGTTGAGTTAAAAATTAGAAAATGATTCATAACAAATTCTTCAATGTGCCTTTGTAGGATTTTGTAGGTCTCCCAATTAACTTAACCAAGAACCAAGAACCTATCGTTGAGTTGTTAAGATTTAGTCTAAATTATGAGCACTAAAATCTAAGCTTAAAAATCAACTCTCCTATAGGCTATAGCTAGTAGGAAGAGACATTAAAAACATAATAATTTGAGCAAACATGAAGCAAAAATAAAAATAAATCAATTACTAATTCAAATAGGATGCTTGAACCCTCTATGAGAGGAATCAACTCAATATGATTTGAAAAAATAAAAAGAGTAAATCTAAGAACAAGAAAGAAACTAAATAGGATTAGAGAGGAAGAAGAATTTAAGGAAATTTTAGCATTTTGATAAAAATATATGACTTAATCAACTGATTTTCATAGATATCTTGATCGTTAATATATACATATGTCAGCTGAACTAACGATGACTTTGATTTTTGTTATTTATATGGTTAAACTATGTTTTCATTATTTATATGTGAATTAAGGGAGGAGAAAAAATAGGTGTATCTCTCCTTGTATGGAAGATCTAAGCTTAATTATATTTATTATAGAGTTGTTGTGCATGTGGTTCGTAGGGTGACGTCACTTTGCTGACGTTTTTTTTTTCTTGAAATGGTCTTGTAATATGTAAAGAAATCATTTATTAACACATGTTGAAGTATTTCTACCAAATATTACAAAAGTATTTTGTTTTTTAAAATGATTCCAAAATTGTATTTCATGCAATGACACGTGTGCATTGAGATGGGAGTAAAACTTGGTTGCTGCCTGGGCTACAAGTATCTCTTGCAGCCCAACACCTGTCACGATTTGATTGACCAAATATTTATATTATTTTTTAAATAAAAAAAACATTTGACGCCATTTACTTAGATTTTTTCTTCCGTAACTTTCCCTTTCTTCTTCGGTCAAATAAACAAACAACTTCTCCTATTTTCTCTCTCTTTCCTTCACCCATGACCTTTGTTTTCAATTTCATCTCTCACTCTCTTCCTTTCTCTACAATATTTTTTTTCTTTTTTTTGGTTAAATATTTTTTTTAACGCCGTAAGATTTGCAATACTCTAAAGAATATATCTAGACAAATAAAATCTTTTTTGTTACCATATTTTTTTTTTGAATTTTTCTTAAAAAAAATAAAATTCAATCTACCTTTCCCTTTACCAACCTTAGATGAATCTAACTGTGAAATTTCCCACTCTTTCTTTCACTTCCTCTAAAAACCCACTTGAAAATTTATGTTTATATAACACATAATGCAAATTTCAAATAACCCCAATTGAAATTTCATGGCCTTGAAGTTTGGAGTGAAGAGAAATAAAGAGAGAGAAAGTAGGAGAAGTTAATTTGATGGAATAAAAAAAGAAAAATTACATACAAAAACCAAGTAAACGGCGTGAAATATTTTATTATTATTTAAAAATGGTTTAAATATTAGTCAATCAAATCATAACAGGTGATTGGGCTGCAAAAGATACTTGTAGCCCAGGCAGCAAGCAAGTTTTACTCTTGAGATGGGATTAAAAGATGAGTAAAACTTGCTTACAGCCCGGGCTACAAGTATCTTTTGCAGCCTAACACATGTCACAATTTGATTTGATGAATATTTATATTTTTTTTAAATAAAAAAACTCCTTCACGCACGTTTACTTAGATTTTTTTTTTCCGTAACTTTTCCTTTCTTCTTCGTCAGATAAATAACTTCTCCTATTTTCCCTCTCTTTCCTCCATTATTTTCTATCTGTCATGACCTTTGTTTTCAATTTCATCTCTCACTCTTTCTTCCTTACTCTACCATAAGTATTTTTTTTCTTTTTTTTTTGTTAACTATTTTTTAACGCAATAAGATTTGCAATATTCTAAAGGATATCTCTAGACAAATAAAAAAAAAATTGTTATCATTTTTTTTTTGGGAATTTTTCTTTAAAAAAAAAAAAAACCAATCTACCTTCCCCTTTACCAACCTTAGATGAATCTATATCCAACCGTGAAATTTCTCACTCTTTCCTTCACTTCCTCTAAAACCCACATGAAAATTTATGTCTATAACACACAATCAATCCTGCAAATTTCAAATAATCCCAATTGAAATTTCATGGCCTTGAAATTGGAGTGTAGAGAAATAAAGAGAGAGAAAGTAGAAAAAATTGTTAATTTACTGGAATAAGAAAAGGAAAGTTACTGACAATAAACGGCGTGAAATATTTTTTATTATTTAAAAATAATTTAAATATTAGTCAATCAAATCATGAGAGGTGGCTGGGCTGCAAAAGATACTTGTAGCCTAGGCAGCAACCAAGTTTTACTCTTAAAAGATTTGACCTAGAGTACAAATATTTGAAAAGAAAACATAAAATGATGGAATGAAGACATGAATTAAATTATATAATAAAATAAAATACAAGGAAAAAAAGACCATGCAAAAGGGTATAGATAAAAGATTGACTACAAAGAAGACGAAAAAAAACAATACAAAGAACACAGAACAAATGGACAAAAATAATAATAGAAAAGAAAACGATGGAGAACAAAACGACCAAAAAAAAAAAAAAAGTTGAAATATAGGAGAAAAATGACGTACGAAAAAAAGGAAGTGGAAAATTGAAAACTTTAATAAATTTTAGACCGAATATGATTTAAAATCAAATCAAATCCTTTACTTAAAGGTGTGTTTATCTGTCTGAATCTGCAATCAAATGCTTATAACTAGCGTTATTATGTTGAGTGATGTTTACAAAAAATAAAACATATTTCAACGACATGATGTATTATCTAGTGATCATAAGGTCCTAAGTTCAATCTCACTTTAATATGTTGTAAAAAAAATATATATATATATATTCAATTTCATTCTGATTCATTAATATATGTGATTCACACAATTTCATTTCAATATGTTTACTAAGATTTGACACTAGCAAATCATCCATAAAAAAAAAATATATTGAAGAGGATTGAAGAAGGAAAGGACAAAATCGAAAATTGAAAGTCATGGGAAGAGGAAAAAATGAAAGAAGAAAAAAAAAGTTGAAGTGAGGTGAAACATTAAGTATGATTTTTGATTTTTGAATTAAAAAAAAATAACATTAAATTTGAGTTGTAGCTCACCATGCAAGTAAGTTTCACTCTTTATCTCTCTTACGTCTCTTTATTTTCTATTGTTTTGAATCTTTTTTCTATTATTTTAATACAACTAGACATACACCTATATTTTTTTAAGTTAGAGTTATCGTTCATGACCTAGACGAAGAACGTGAAATGAAACTAGAGTTGAAACACGTTGTATCCTACCCTACTAGAAACTTGATATTAAGTGAGACTAATAAAATGAAGGTCTTAATATTCTTGTTCGGATGGTTCCACACCGACGATATCGACTTCTTCGACTCCGACGATACTTGCATCTCGTCGGTCGGATCAAGGAGAGGAGGTGCTGTGATTTTGAAAGAAAGATCAAACACCGAATTGGGGGGGCATATCAAAAGGTTTGGAACCCCAAACTGACCTTGAGAATAGTTTAGAAGTTTTGCAAATTTCATCAGAAATATCAGACACTCATTTGATCCAAAACTTCAAATTCTTCCTCCCACCAAAATTAACAATCAAAATTCAAAATTAGGATCGAGTAACTTTAACTCTCATTAATCTTCCAAAAAAGTGCAAAATATAATACCCTAAAACAACACTAACAACCGCCACCAAATTTTCTTCCTTCAACAAAATTTTAACCACAATATTTTTTTTCTTCTTATCTATCTTGTTATGGGTGAAATCAGCCTAGGCCCACAGTGTTGGGCACAACCAGTATCAGCCTAGGCCCAAGGTGTTGGGTCTACCATACCCACACTCTGGGCCAGCACCCTCAGCTCGGTAGACCCCAGCGTCTGACACACGCCACCTCCTAGGCGTATGACGTTACCCGCCATACGTCACCTCCTAGGCCGATGGCGTCAACACATTTCTCCTATATATATGGAGCTCCACCCTTCATTGAAAGGGAGGCTCCACACCTTATGCATCACTCTCTCTCATGTTTATGTCTTAGTCTCTCTCTCTAACTTAAGCATCAGAGTGGTGTGGGTCCAGCCCCGCCCCGGTGCAAGCTTTCTCTCTCTCCTTGCAGATCGGCCTCGGACCACACGACGAACTCGGTCATCCGCAGCCCGCCGGCCCGGATGTCCAAATTCTTGTATCAACATATCTCATATTATTCTCGTCTATATCTTAATTACAAACTGACTATCTCATATTCTAGTCTATATCTAGTTTATTCTCTGGTTTCTTGTCTAGGTTCTTCTCTTGTTTAATGTGTCTAGTTTATTGTCTAATTTTTTGTCCAACGCAAAATCGACCGTAGAAAGAATGAAGGAGGAAGACGAAGTCGAATGATTTAGACGTTACAAAATGAGAAGGAAGAGAAAGTACAATGAGTAATTCTCAAACCAAAATTCATTAGGATTGCTGATTTTGTTTATTACACGCCCTAAAAGTCTCCAACATTTCAAAAGTAATTAAAATGGAAAAGATTCTTTAAATAAAACACATCAACTATTCAAATTTTATGTAATAAAAAAGATCCTCCAGCTCTATGAAGAATAAAAAATTAAAAAAAAAAAAAAAAAAACATTTCACAATGAATGACAAATTTGTAAACATTGACATAAAATAGTATACTTATGAGTCATGACGTTCAGAAGTAAGAAACTTTTTGACTTAAAGTCCATGGGGACGTTTGAGTTAATTTTTAGTTTTGAACTTTAGAATAACTATTTTAATTAATTAGGGATTTTTTTTTTATCAAAGATTTAGGTGGCCAACCGAGCATATAATTAAATTAACATCATATATTATAAATTAGTGATTAAATTTATATGTTCAAATCTTCTCATCTGACATGTTGTAAAAGAAAAAAGTTAGGTAAAAAATGAGAGAGAAAATAAAATATAAAATTTTCTCTATTAACTAAATGGAAACACAGACAAGAAATAGAATACATTTTTTTGTCTCTGTGGTCCGTGTCTCGTTCCACCTGAATTTGTTTTTTTTTTTCCATGAAATATTATTTTGATTTTATTAAGAAGTTCAAAAAGATTCTTGAAAATTATCCCTAGAAATTAAATATTTAAAGCTGATTTTTCTAAAATTTTATTTTATTTAATAAGTTAAAAAAATAACAATAAAATAGAATTCTCGCATTGGTTGGTCCAAAATTAAACGAAAAATTTCACAAGAACGAAGACGGTTAACCATCTCATCTCATCCCGTCTTATGAGTATGAACATCCCTAATTCCATTTAAGAGCATTCAGACTCGATTTGGATCCAAAATAAAAAAACAAAAAACAAAAAACTTACAAAACAAAAATGGAGTCCACACCAAAGTGGTTGAGCAAGTTGGTGAATATGTGGGTAATTTTGTTTACTACGCGTGGCTTGACTGAAGAGTTTGGACATTACTGATTTTGATTTATATACTTGGCTGATGAGTTTGGACATTATTGATTTGGGTTGATATACGAAGAAGAAGATGATGGTGGGGAGAAAATAACACCAAGAAATATATGACTACTCAGTTTGGTTGGATTCGATTCTCGATTTTTGAAATATTACAAACTCATTCCAATGCACCCTTGTTTTTTTCTTTGGGAAGAATCCAAAACTCATTTTTATTTCAAATCATATGGTTCCTTTTAATTTTCATTCATCATTTAAAAAATGAACAATATAACGATGAGAGTAAGAACTTTTGTTGTTTTTTATATCGGAAAAAGAAGAGGATAGAAAATAGATTTTTTTTTTTTTAAAATAAATTATAAACACGTGTCAAAAATTTAATAGCGGGTGACAAAAATTTCCTACTGCCTAGTTAATATAGGGAAAGTGTTTTCCTTTTAAAAAAAATTAAAAATAAATTCATCTCTAAATTTTAAAGTGTTTACTTTAATATTGAACTTCAACAAAATAATAATTTTTTATCATTGCTATTATTTTATCACATAATATATAATATTTAATGACTAAATATATATTCTAGTCCTAATATTTGAGTAATTCTTTTTTAATTTAATCCTAACTAATTGTTTAAAAACTTTAGATGCAATCTCATATGCTTTAATATTTTTCAATTATACTATATTTTGTTTCGACGCTATTAAAATTAGTTAATAAAAAATTTACACCCACACCACACTCACACCACACCTCAATGCCTTTATTTAGAAAATTGAAAATATTTTAAAAAGTACAAATAATATAAAATAAATAATTAATTAAGGGACGGAATTGGAATTAGAAAATAGTTAATACTTGTTTGAGCAAAATGATAAAAAGAAAATGATTCTCCTCTTAAACCACTCTCCAACTCCAATAATTAATTAAGAAAAGTAAAGATTTTTGTAGTTCTCCATTATTAAATACAACACAGAATGAAAACCAAGCAAATAGAGGTGAAAGTCAACTGGAATTAATTCGAGTAGAAATCACACTGACTATAAATATAGAAATATATATTTTTTTTTTGACAACATGTTATCGTTGAGAGATTGAACATAAGACATTACTAGGCGATACATCATGCGGTGAGCTAGGTTCTTGTTGATATATATATATATATATATAAAAGTAAATAAGGACCGAGCGAGCGACCAATAAAATTAATAAGTTTGGAGAATTAATGAATGGTTTAGGTTTAGGTGGTGACAGACAGACTAATTTGGTTGTGGGTGTGCATGTAAGAGAGAGGGAGACATAGATAATTGTGTTTGACAGACAGATATGAAATTGTTTTTTTTTTTTTTGAAAAAAGACAGATATGAAATTGTTTTGGAGTTGTCCCTGTTGTGCTTTGATTATGCATGTTCTTACAAAACACAATTCTAAATAACTTGTTACCACATGTCAAATCATTTCAGCTGTATTCCAAATCTTTACATGCAAAACTTTCTCTCTTTTCTATTTATTCATGCTTAAATTTTCTACCTTGGGTATGCAAATCTTTTTTTTTTCTCATTAATATATTACATAGTTCAACAAACGTATAATGTATAATATAAATTAGTGATCACAATCAAGATGTCACAAGTTTAAACTCTCACCGATTATTATAACTCACAGTCAATAAAATAACTATATAATGATTTCAATACTATTTATTATTCACACAAACTATTATAATTACCAACTATAATAACACATCTAGCGCCTCAAACACTCCATATTTATTTATACGTGGTATCAATTAAATAGAGGAGGCATGAAAGATTTCCATATACAACCGTTCTTTCGTAGATTTAATGGTGCAAAATTGTTAGTCACACATTATGACGGCTTCCTCCAATATAATTTTCTCTCGTTCAAGGGAGTAGCCAGTAGGTATACATACCCTTTCCACCGCCGGTTGGTTGAGATTGACCGACCAAAGTTTCCTTTAAGAAAACTTCTAGTGCTCTCGTAGTATTTGCTCATTGTATTCACATTAGGAATGTTTTTCTTAATAAATAATTTTTAAGGCTATTGAACCCCACATCATTCTTAAATATTTTTTCTCGAGATTTGGTTTCTTTCTCGTGTAAATCGTTTTTTTTTTAATTTCACTCCTTATCCAACTACTAGAAAAAATGAAAGGCTAAATTATCTAAAATACCTCTCGCTTATGGTTCGAGTTTCAAAAATACTCTTGAACTTTAAAAAAAAATCAGAAATTTTCCTAAACTATGAAAAACATTTCAAAAATATTTTTGAACTATTAACAATTTCAAAAATACCTCTAAACTATGAAAAACGTTTAAAACAATGTTCTCAACGTTAACAACACATACAAAATTCTGATGTGGACGTCTGATGTGTTAAAAAATCATGAAAACGTAGACATCTAAGTTATTCTCTACTGATTTTGTCTTAGTTTTGTTTTATTCTCTAATCTTTTGAATTGATAAAATAGAATTTCACAATTTTTTAACCCCTCGGGCGTCTACGTTTTCATTATTTTTTTTATGTCACACAAGTACAAGTTAGAATTTAATAGTTCATATTAGAATTTTGTGTGTTGTTAACTGTGGGCATTTTTGAAACTTTTTCATAATTCAGGGGTATTTTAATTTTTAAACTTTTTTTCATAGTTCAAAGGTAGTTTTGAAACTTTTGAAAATTCAAGAGTTTTTTGAAATATTTTTCGTAGTTCATGAGTAATTTTGATAATTTAACCCAAAAAAAAAAAATGAATACAATAAATTTGAATGAAAATTTGAATCTCTTAAATACTTTTATAGATGAAGTATGTTTATCTTAGTCTATATCTTATTATTATGAAATTCTAAAAAAAAAACCTTATCCTTAGAAAAGTGGACAGATCACGTAATACATGAAATGAACTTTGAAATTGACCATGAAACGAAATCAAACAAAATTGTCCATCAATGATCTATCATATCCAACTTTATAGATGGTACTTATCTTACAAAATAAATAATGATAAAAAAGTATAATAATGACTAAAAGAAAATCAGGAAAAAGTTATTATTATTATTATTATTATATTCATTACGTAGTCGTTATTTCCAAAGCATGTGAAATTATTTAAATTATGCGTCAATATTCATGTCATTTATAAAGCTTTAATTAAAACTTTTTAAAGATCAAAATTTTAATAAACATAGTTATATCAAAATTCAAATAGTAAAATATATGTGCATAAAATCATCTTGAGTTGATCGTGGCCGGATGGTCAATAAAAATTTTAAAAATAATAAAGTGTTTAGAGAAAATGAATTTAATCTGTGATAATTCTCTATCTATGAATTAATTTTCTACTGATTTTTAGTTGTTCCGTGAAATTAGTTGAGATGATTGAGACACTCAACGAAAAAATCACAAAGTGAACATAACTTAGTGGTAAATGACATGTACTATGTACTATTTTCGATTGAGTCCAAAGTTTAAGTCTCTCGACATCAATTGTTAGTGAAGTTTAAAAGTAAAAAACTTTAAAAAAAAAAAAATAATGAACTTGAAATATAGTAAAATTAGTCAACGTATTACTTTTATCTGTCTCGAAAAAAAATGAATAAAAAACATACTTTAATAGAAAATAAAACAATGAGTTAGTAGGAAATTAGAAATGGAAAAGAAAAGAGGTGTCCATTTGGCATTTTTAAGTTGGGCTAATTAATTATGATTTATAATGCAACTATGTCTAATCTCTGTCGGCAGTTTAATAAAATAACAATTCTTAATTGTGTTGGGACAGAGTATGATGAGGAGAAATTATTGCGTCATAGTGTGACATATAGTTTTACATTATTGAGTACATCAGAAAAATAGTGCAAAATATTTTAAATTCGCTCACTTTAAATTAGTTTAAAAATTCTCATTTAGGCAATTTTTTTTTAACAAAAAGTTTGTCTCATTAAATTAGTATTTTTTTAACTATCAAATATGTAAGAGAGACTTATTAGATATAGTTAGGGACAAAAATATAAATCAGACCATATATATTATCCAATTCCAAATTAGATTGTGGTTCCAATTAACGAAATTAAATCAATTGGAACTCATGTCTTACTATGATACGATGAAATGATATCTTTAACATCACCGCTATTATCACTGATACGATGAACTTATTCGACAAGTTCATCAAATTTTTGTCTTGTTTTTTAAGCCTATGTAGTAAAAGTAGTAATATAGTTCAAATTGTCACTACTCAAATCTTTATGTTTTTTTTTTAAGAATGTGACAAATTAATACTGTTCTTCTAATCATTATACGAGGTGTGAGAGTTTAAGACTCAATGCGTTTTTAGAGACACATAAGCCTCTTATGGTCCAAAGAAAACAGAAGTCTTGAGGCTAGAAGTTAGAGCCTCGCCTCGAGGTGACCTTAGAACCTCAAGGTGTAAGCCTCAAAAGCCTTTTAAAATATTGATAGCACCAGCTTAGTCGAGCGGTTTGAATCAACAATTCAACTCTGACATGGTAAAAGGTAATAACTTAACCCCTATTGATAACTGAGAAAAAATGAGAGTTTAATTGACCCAAAGTTCAATATTATCTATGAGCCTATAATCAAAAATATGTTTCTCCTCGCGAGAGATGCGGAAGATTCTAGAGCTGGAAAAAAAAAATACCAAACGGAGAATCTAAAATAAAATTGTAGGTTGCCAAAGATACCTCGAACTCATAATGTCTTCTCTTTCAATATGGTGCCTTAATTCTTAAACAGGGCTCTACTGACGATGCTGGTGGCCTCAATATAGCGCTCCATGCACCTGGAGATGCAACTGCTCTCACTCCCACTTAGACTTGACCCTGGCTTTGTGATACACTTGTCGAAGCACTTCACTCTTAAGGTCTGCAAGAGAGTGCAATGAGCTACTCAAAATTGTCCAAATAGATGGCAACTAATCAAATAAATCTAATCCTGGGTCATACCTAGCTTTCATTGAGAAAGAATACAAGGGTATACAAAAAAACAAGTCCACAAGAGGGAACCCCATTAAAGGAAGGGGTTCCAATCAAGGTTACCCTTTTCATTTCATCAATCGAAAATATTATCAAGAACCATGACACTACAAGGAACATACACGGTGCAAGATAATATAGATGAGCAATTTGAAATTATCCCATAAGGAAAGGAAATCAAAAACTTGATATAAAACTGGCTTTTGGATCTTTTCGTATCAAAAAGTTTGATATTACACAGCATACACAAGGTGCAAAATGCAAAGGGACCAGCCAACACTGACCACATACCCATAAGTATGCTCCCCAAAAACACTAAAGACCACCGGAAAAAACCCACAGCAACGAAAATTGTACTGAACTCAATATCTTCAATGTCCTACCTCCTGAGATCTATCCCATAAATAAAACTATCAACTTCTATTTACATAAATTTAAGTCTAAGAATCACCAGGAAAAAAAAAATGTAAAATAATTTTTCTTCCTTTTCATTTTTACAATAATTTAAGATGCAGCCATGACTGGGCTTGATGAGAAGAAGATAAACTAAACTATCTGGTCGTAGAACCATATCATTCCCCCATATTATTCTACAACCATCCTTCTCTTTTTCTTATCTTCCCTTCAAAGTTTCAATTGAACATGGGTTATAATAGATCAGTAAGATGACACAGAAATTTTGCGCAGTTTGCCATATTTCAAGGAAGCAATTTTCCCGTTTATATGACAACTGCCAGCCCAAAGAGTCTCATTTTCTTTTCGATCTCCTTAGGTAAAGTACTCGGGAATCAGGATCTTGAAAAGAGAAAGGATACATAGGTACTAGATAAGATCAATTGAACCAACAAACGTAAGATGCTTTCCTTTAAAAGCAATGTGTTTTTACACTTCTGCAGTCCATTTTCCACTCTAAATACAGCAGGTTCCAAATGTCCTTTTTAATGGGTTCCTCCAAGAGGCATATGGGGTACTGAAGTCTGCAGGGTATTAGCCCCTTCAGTGCCCTCTTGATGTGCCTAGTCTAATAGTTAGCTGTTGCACCTCCAGATTACCAAAATCGATGCCCGCAGTCACAACTTTCCTCCCATTAATCTTAAGGTTCGATAACATGGTAAAAATGTGAAGAATATTGAAGAGGCCGTCTATCTATTTATCATACATTCATACTAGGGGAAAAAAAGAAGTGCTGTCAGAAAATTGGAGGTGGTGTAACAGTATCATGACTTAGACCTCTATCAAGAAATTCGCTCAACACATCTGTTACAACCATGAAAAGAAAAGAAGACAACAGGTCCTTTTGTCTTAGACTTCTAGACACCACCACTCTTCCTCTAGGCCTCTCATTAATCAAAATAATTAGAGATTTTGGTATAGTAGATACATTTGTAAATCAAAGCTGCCTATTTCTCGCCAGGTCCACTTCTTCAAGGATTTCTCATAAGAAAATCCCAGTCGACCAAATCATGCCCCTTTTCCAAGTCATTCCTGGTTTACCAAACCTTCAGCTTTCCTTCGTTGACAATCCTCCACCAACTTATTGGCAATCAAAATTGGATCCAAAATTTGCCTATTACACACACAATTACTCTCTTGAGATTGTACAGGGGAGAATTACTTTAAGGCTCTCAGGAAGCACTGTTGAGAAGACTTGTCAATTTTAGAGTGTATTAAGCACAACTTTTGGAAATGAAAACTGCTTTTAATTTTTTCTTTATAAGAAACAACATTTTCATTGAGAAACATGAGAGAAAACAAGAGGGGCATAAGAAAAGAAACAGCCCGAGAAAGGAGCCACGACGACTAGCTATATAGAAGATGAATCCAATCCAAAAGAATAAATCCAAGCGAATAGTTACATAACTCTTTAGCAAACGAAGCCTAAAGAGAAGCATTTAAACCTGACTAGAGACTAAACCTCCACACTAGATCTCTCCACCTCTAAAAAACCAATTATTTCTCTCAATCCAAATATCCCATAGGACTGCAAAACAAGTAGCCCTCCACAAGAACCGCCCCTTTGTCCCAAAAGGGCAGGAACAGAAGAACATCATGCATCAAAGAACAACAAACCTCTACTATGGGCAAGAGAAACCCGAAAATGCTCGAGAAAGCGATCCCAAAGCGAAAAAGAAAATTAAAATCCAAAACTAAGAAATGAGAATCTAAGCCTAAGACATTCCATCTGATGTTGCAATATAATACTCCAGAATCTAAAGCCTAAAAAATCACACTAATTAATTCTTACATCCAATCTCTTAAAGCTACAAAGACAGCAGCTTTAATCTACGTCGCTACCCAAACATCAAAATCAGAAATTAGTAATTCATTTCATCAACAAACTACTAACAAAAAACAGTGACAGAACACAAAATAGTGAAACGCATTCATCCAGATATTGATATATCGGTAACTCGAGTAACAAGTTAGATCATGCTTACGACAAAAGAAGAAGAAGAAAAAACAAGTAGGGAGAGTTGAACCTCGAGAAACTCCTCGGCGTAAGCCTGGGCAAGTTGAGTCTTGAGCTGATCCCTGAATTCAGAGGGAGAAAATTGGGAAGAAGAACCGCTTGAAGGAGATGAAAATGCATCCATTGATACGGAGCTTTGCAAAACCCTATAAACCACTGCCTTCTGTATTTTGGTTGCGCCCTAAAACTGAGGGAGGCGATGGCTATGGCAATTAGGGCGCGCTTGGTGTGGTTCACTTCAACCGAGTTACTAGAATATCTTAAAAAAAAGAAAAAAAAAAAAAAAATATATATATATATATATATATATTTTTTTTCTCGATAGGGTTGATCGTGTATTCAAACATTTGATCTCTTGTTCAATAGTTCATATTTTACATCGATTCACCTATAAAGAGAAGTAAAAAAAAATAAAAGGTTAAACTATACAAGAATTCATGAACTTTGCCTTTGTTTAAAAAAATACTTAAATTCTTTCGGAAGTTGCAATATTACTCTCGACCTTTCATAAACGCTTCAAAAATATTTTTGGAGTAGAAATCCATTAGAATTTTGAACGAAAAATCGACGTGGTATGGTGACCTGGAGCAACGTGGCAGTAACTAGAACACTTGCATGTATTAAGTATGAAAAAACGACATTCAAACACGTCGACTTTTCATCCAGCATTCTAATTACTTTTCTACTCTCAAGGGTAATTTTGAAACGTTTATAAAACGTTCAAGATAATATTGTAACTTTTGAAACGATGTGGATATTTTTTAAACAAATGACAAAGTTTAGGAATATTTTATAATATATATATATATATATATATATATATATATATATATATATATATATATATATTGGAACATGTATTTAATTCAATTCATGACCTCTTAGTCAATGGCACAACTTTATTAAAATTGAACTACATTTAGTTTGACACATTCAAAATTTTGTTAGAGTGATTCACAATTTTTTCCTTAATTTTTGGAATAATGCACTAATAATTTTCTATTAGATCTTTTTCTAAAAACAAAATCAAAATGTGATAAATTTGTTAGTAAAAAGTTTGTCTCATTAAACTATTCTTTTATTTACATATTTGAATGGGTAGGCATGCTATTTGAATATGTCATTTAGAAGCAATTGAGTTTATTGGTAAGGTTGGTTTTCACATATCAAATAGCTTGTTTGTTCATGTATTCAACTATATATATTAATAAAAAAATGTAATAACATTTTGTTAATTATTTTTTTTACCAAAATGCGAGAGTTTTTAATACATTAAAAGATAATATTGAGTAATTAACATGAACATAACTCAACTTGCATAAAACATGTACTTTCGACTAAGAAGTCGGGTTCGAATCCTTCACACCACATATTGCCAAAAAAAAAAAAAAAAAAAAAATATATATATATATATATATTTATTGGTGATCGAATAAAAAAAAGAAATTGAAAATTGAAAATTTTAAAATAGTAAGTTATTGTGTATGTTTGAAAATTGAAAATTGAAAATATCCTAGAATACATTATTTGTTCTACTTATGGAGTCATGTGCATTTATGTCGCACTCTGAGTGACATTATTGTATGTTTCTTCCATTTTATTCATTAATCCTATCTCATACCACACCTCCCTATACATTCACACACTCTCACACACATCCTATAATCCATACAACACTCACACAAAACTATGTGTAAGTTGTATTTCGTCCTACTTGCTTAAATATATACGTGTTAATTCACTTATTGTTTTACATTTAATTATTTAAACTATAAATATAGATTAAGATGTAAGAGCGGAAAGAATAAGCATACGGTCTAAAACGATCTAAACCACTCACAAAGAAGAAATTTATGAGCAAATTTTGAGTTCTCAATCAGGTCACGGTAAAGGTATTGGTTGGAGCTCAAAGCTCAAAGCCCATAGCTTAAACTGCAAGCAAGGAACGAGCTCATCCTTTAGTGTCACTTCGTCATTCCAAAGAGAACAATAATCGGAAGAGAGAATAATTAAAATAATTTATATATATATTTGCCAAGAAAATTATAATTTCATTGACATATGGTATCTCTCTCGATGCTACGACAGGTTATCGATGATAGTTAATATTTGTTTCATCGTACTTTGGATGACAATTACCGACGATATTTATCTTGACGAGGCAGCTTAGCGACGACATAAAAGAGTACTACTGATGATATAGAAGCGTTATAGTTGTGCACATATGTCAACTCCTGATGATGTGTGTATTGTCAACAAAAACTATCTTTTTCGATGCCTAGTTGAAGCATCGGTAGAACTTATCTTTGTCGACGATTTTATTAGCATCAAGATATATCACTTATATGTGTCAACGAAAATTACATTTTGTCGATAGGTTTCTCTTACAATTTTTCTTTAGGACATGGTTTTCTTCGACACTATGTTGTCTAATGCATCGAAAAAGACGGTAAATATATATATATAGTTTTTTTTTTTTTTTGACAACATGTTGAGGTGGGGATTGAACCTAGGACCTCATGGTCACTAGATATTACATCATGTCATTGAGTTATGTTCTTGTTGGCATATATTATGTATCTTTTCTATAGCCTTTGATTAACTTTTTACTTTATTGTATGATTATATTGATCCCTAAACCACAAAAGTTGTATAGTTGTTTGATTGGTGTGTGTGGACTTTAATGATTTCGGTGAATGATTGTGAATTTTAATTTTTTTTTTTATGTAAGAGTATGGATTTGACTAGGGTAATCATTAAACAGAGACATTTAAGAACATTAATATATTTTATTGTCTATTTGACTATTTGATTTATATACTTTAATTTACTAGCCAACAAAAATATATATGATGTATCATCGCATGAGGTCTAGGTTCAATCCTCCACTCCAACATGTTGTAAAAAAAAAAAAATACTTTAATTTACTAAGACCCCGTTTGATAATTATTTGATTTTTTGTTTTTGATTTTTGAAAATTAAGCCCATAAACAATACATTTACATATAAATTTTTTAGTTGTGTTATCTATCTTTTGTAGTGTTTCCAAAATTCAAACAAAAAAGAAATCTTTCAAAAATTTACTTTTGTTGTTGAAATTTAGTTAAGAGTTGTAATGTTTCCTTGACAAAAATGAAAGTTATGGTAGAAATTTACATGTGAATATATGATTTATAGACTTAATTTTAAAAATCAAAAATTAAAAACTAAATGATTATCAAAAGATGCCTAAACGATTTGTATGGATTTCAAATTGAGTATAACTCAATTAATATAAAAATATGTAATCATAAATTTAAATTTTCCACTCTAATGATTCAACTAAAAAAAATTGCATAGTTGATAGTTTTTTTTTTTATTTTTTATTTTTAAACTTTTGCAAGTTGTTGCCTTAATTGCATTTAAACTACTATTTTACCCTTTCAAAATTGTTAGTTTTCTAAATATTTCATTAGACCAGTTTGAGAACTACTTTTTATCTCTACGTGTAGGGATATCATGGGGAAGAATGATGAAGTAAAAGTAATAATGATAGGAATTGGCCTATGAAAGCGTTGGAAGGCGAAGCCATCTTGGTTGGTATTAGAGCACAAGAGTAAAGTTAAAGTTGCTTGAACTTTATTAATGACTAATAAGCCCTTTATATACAAACCGAATAACCCAAATGGTATACTCATATAATTAGTTACAATAATAACAATATGTAACTAATTTATAAACTGAATACTCCCCCTCAAGATGGATGTAGGATATTCAAAACACCCATCTTGGATAACAGAGGAAAAAAAAGGGAGACAGGCAAAGCCTTAGTAAAAATATCAGCAAGCTGGAAAGAAGTCCGAATGGGAAGCAACTTGACCACGCCGGAAGCAATCTTGTCACGAACAAAATGGCAATCCAACTCAATGTGCTTAGTCCGTTCATGAAAAATGGGATTAGAAGCAATGTGGATGGCAGCATTGTTGTCACAAAATAGCAAAGATGGCGTGGGAGAATCGACGTGCAAATCCTTTAACAGTTGTTGAAGCCAAACAACCTCACTGGTAGTTGTAGCAAGGGCCCGATACTCTGCCTCAGCAGACGAGCGAGAAACCGTGCTTTGCTTCTTAGCCTTCCATGAGACAAGCGCATCACCAAAAAAGATGCAGAATCCAGTGGTGGATTTGCGGGAATCTAAACAAGAACCCCAATCCGCATTAGTAAATCCACGAAGCTGAAAAGAAGTAGAAGCAGGTAATAGAACACCCTGACCACAGGTGCCTTTCAAAAAGCGAAGCAAAAAATGGACAGCAGTCAAATGTGGTTGTCGAGGCTGAGACACAAATTGACTAAGTTTGTGAACAGCAAAGGTAATATCCGGCCGACTAACCGTGAGATACAACAAGCGACCAATCAAACGTCGATAAGTTGTTGGATCAGGGAGCAAGACACCATCAGTGGCATTTAAGCGAACCCGAGGATCCATAGGCAAGCAAGATGGTTTTGAAGCCAAAAAACCAGCATCCTCAAGAAGTTGAAGAACATAATGTCGTTGTGACAAGAAAGTTCCCTTGGTGGAGCGAGCAATTTCTAGACCCAAGAAATATTTAAGGGGGCCCAAGTCTTTCAACCTGAAAACAGAGTTGAGATGTGCCTTTAAAGAATCAATGATTTGAGAGGAAGGACCAGTGATGATGATATCATCTACATAGACCAAAAGAGCAATAAAGGAAGTGCCAATGCCTCGGGTGAAGAGAGAGTAATCCGATTTGGATTGCTTAAACCCAAGAGACAGGAGAGTGCAAGAGAATTTGTCAAACCATTGTCGCGAGGCTTGTTTTAGGCCATAGATGGACTTGTGGAGCCGACAGACCAAACGCTCCCCCTGAGAAGGAACCACATTATGTTTGTAGCCCAAAGGTAGATCCATATAGACCTCTTCAAAAAGATCACCGTGTAAGAAGGCATTGTTAACATCGAGTTGAACAAGAGGCCATTGAAAAGAAGCGGCCAAAGTGAGGAGCACTTTAACAGTAACCATTTTGGCCACTGGAGAGAACGTTTCAATATAATCGAGGCCCTCTTGTTGAGTGTAACCCTTGGCAAAAGGCGAGCCTTGAACCTGTCAACGGTACCATTAGCCTTATGTTTGACTTTATAAACCCACTTACAACCAATTGTATGTTGATGCAATGGTAGGGGAACAACAGACCATGTATTGTTAGTTTCCATAGCAACCAACTCATCACGCATAGCAGCCTGCCAATGGGGAAAAGGTACCGCCTGGTGATAAAAAGTAGGTTCATATGTGGAAGAGACATTCAAAGAGAAAACTTTGAAACTTGGAGATAACCGGCTATAGTCCAAGACCTGATGAAGAGGAAACTTATTTTCACAATGAGGCATCACTTTAGAGTGCAAAAGAGCACAATGAAAATCCTGTAAGTATGATGGTGGTTTTGTTGATCGTGAAGTCCGACGGACCAAAGGTTGAGAAGCATCAGGGACATCAGGAGATGTGTTAAGGACTGAAGCATCTCCTGTGGGCAATTGGACTTCAGCAGGTAGTACCTCAGAAGGCGATTCATCAGAAGCTATAATGGGATCACATGAAACTTCAGGTGGAGGAATGCCAGCAACATCAAAAGACTTTGGTAACACAAGATTGGGAAACGGATCAACAACATCATTATGCACAGTAATAGTGTGAAAGGGGAAGATTGTCTCGTGAAAAACAACATCCCGAGAAATGAAGAAACGTTTGTTTTCAATATCGTAAAGACGATATCCCTTAACACCTGGAGGGTAGCCGATGAAAACAGAAGGAATGGCCCGAGGCTGAAACTTAGATCGGTGAGAAACCAAAGTGGAAGCAAAACAAAGACTCCCAAACACCCGAAGGCAGGCATAATCAACATGCTCACCTTTTAAGCGAAAATATGGAGTAGCCCATCGCAAAATGGGGGATGGAGTTCTATTGATCAAGAAGCAAGCAGTCAAAATACACTCTCCCCAAAACTGAATAGGCAATCGAGACTGAAAAAGAAGAGCTCTGGCAACATTAAGCAAGTGTTGATGCTTTCGTTCAACCACAGAGTTCTGTTCAGGACGTTCAACGCAAGAAAATTGATGAATGACCCCTCGAGACAGAAAAAACTCAGTAAAAGAAAGTTCAGGAGCATTGTCGGAGCGAAAACACTTAATGGAAAGACCAAACTGAGTATCAACATACTTAAAAAATTGAGGGACAATGGTCAAAGCATCAGACTTCTGTTTCATAAGAAAAACCCAAGTATAACGCGAAAAATCATCCACAATAGTCAGAAAATAGCGATAACCCATATGGGTAGGACTCTGATATGGTCCCCAAGTGTCACAATGAATGATATCAAACATGTGCGTAGCAATATGAGCATGAGATGTGAAAGAAAGCCTACGTTGCTTAGCCAAAGGACATATTAAACAAGGAGCAAAACTGTTATTGTGAGAAGAAATGCCTGGCAAAATATTCTTCAATTCAATCAAATGTTTATGCGAAGGATGACCAAGACGGTCATGCCACAATGAATCAGTGCAGGAGGAAACAGAATGACAATCAAGAGATGCTTTATTAGAAACAAAAGTAGAACAAACAGGGGTGGTCGAGAGGGCAGAGGACACTTGGTCAGCTTGAAGCAAATATAGACCATGCCAAAGCTTAGCCCTGCCAATCATCATTAAAGAGGACCTGTCCTGAATGAGGCAAGAATCATGACGAAAAGTAATCAGAGTTGGAGAAGAAGCAGTCAATGCACTGATGGAAACAAGGTTGAAACGAAAAGTTGGCACATATAAGACATTCTGAAGGATAAGGCCAGCAGATACACATACATTCCCAATATAATCAACTGTAAGACAACTTTGGTTTGGCAATGTGACAGAGACACCATTCACATGAGTAAGAGATGTGAACATAGATTTGACATAACAAATATGAGCAGAGGCGCCAGAGTCAAGGATCCAACTATTCGAAAGGGGAATAGAGACAGAGCAGATACCTGCAACATGAGCAGAGCCAGATGATGAGGCCGAAGTAGAGGCAGAGACAACCTTGCTACTAGCCAAATGAGACTGCAACATAGAGAACAAACCATTGCATTGTTCAGTAGTTAAGGAAGAAAAACCAGAAGCCTCTGAAGTGACAGTGGGAGATGCCGATTTGAGGGGACTTGGCTTGTGGAGACGATGGCCGGGAGGGTAGCCAATTAGTTGATAACAACAATCAACTGTGTGACCCTGAAATTTGCAATAAGTGCAAACAGGGCGATCCTTCCTTCTGGATGATTGAGGTCGAGAACCAGCCGTTGATGTTGAATTCTTGGCAAGAAGGGCAGTGGCATGGGCAGGAGAAGAAGTAGGCACGATGGCAGAAGTACGCTGATCAACTTCTTGTGCAACCAAGGAAAAAGCACGAGCAATGGAGGGCTCGGGTTCCATGAGGAGCAGCTGAGTGCGGATTTGACTAAAAGAGTCATTTAAACCCATCAAGAAAGCCATAACATGCTCTGTTTGAAAATAGGCAGATAACTTCTGAACACCACCACAAGAACAACCACCACAGGTGCAAGAAGGACGGTGAGAAGACAATTCATTCCAGAGGGTCTTGAGTTTTGCAAAATAAGTGGAAATAGAGTGTTGATCTTGAGTCAAATTAGAAATTTCTCGGCGAATTTGAAAAATTCGAGGACGATTCTTGCGCTGGTAGCGTTGTTGAAGATCAATCCAAATAACCCTAGCCGAATCTGGAAAATTGACGCTCGCAGAAATTTCTTTGGAAAGAGCATTGAGAATCCAAGCTTTGACGACACTGTCACAAATGGTCCAAGAACGGAGAAGAGAACCAGTAGGTTGCAGGAGAGTACCATCCACAAAACCGACCTTGTTCTTCACCGTGAGGCCAAGAATCATCGCTTGATTCCAAGATGTGTAGTTCGATTCCGTAAGCAACTCAGAAACAAGAACCAGATTCGTTCCATCAGAGTGATGAAGATGGTAGGGATATTGGCATATTGATCGATATATGAAGAAGGGAGAGCAGCAGGAATCGAGGAGGAAGATGAAGGCTGAACAGGATCGTGAAGCGGATTTGGAACGATACCTGCCATGGAGAAAAAAAAGGGGAAAAAAAAGTACTAGAGAGAGAAGAAAACGTCTGATACCATATTAGAGCACAAGAGTAAAGTTAAAGTTGCTTGAACTTTATTAATGACTAATAAGCCCTTTATATACAAACCGAATAACCCAAATGGTACTCATATAATCAGTTACAATAATAACAATATGTAACTAATTTATAAACTGAATAGTTGGCCTAAGATCGATAAGCTGCTGTGCGAGTTCGCAGCTCTTGTTTGTTGAATCTGATTCAAAGGAGGTGGTGGACGCTTTGAACCAACCGGGGTCCGATCTCACTGAAACAAAGAGTATTTTGGAAGAAATAGGTCGTGTTGCTGCCTCATTGGGTGGTGTTTCTTTCGATTTTTGTCCTAGAAGTTGTAATATGGCTGCTCATTCGTTAGCTAGAGCTGCGATTGAGGAGTCTTTTGGTTGGCCTTCTTCCTCTTCCTCTGTGGAGGAGGAAGGTATTTTTTTTGTGGAAAAACGATTTCCCTCCTTGGGTAGCTTCTTCCCTTTGTGAAGCTTCTAATTGTGTTGGTTGTGGTTCTAAGTTTTAATGAAGTTTCTTCTTTCAAAAAAAAAAAAAAAAGTTCTAGCAAAACACATACCCAAACCAAGTATAAAGATGTGTTAATATTTTAAAATTTTGGGAGAAAAAATTAATTTATAATTTTAAATTTCAAGAATTGTTGGGAGATTTTTTTTTTTTTTTTTTTTGAACAACATTTTGGAGTAGGAGATTGAACCTAAGATCTCATAGTCACTAGGCGATACATGTCGTTGAGTTGTGCTCTTGTTGGCACGGTTGGGAGTTATATTACTTAAAATTTCAATAACTAATAATTATATAATTTAAACTCTAAATTTTGATAAATTAATCAATTTAGACATTTCATTAGAATTTCATTTTAAAATCATTAATATATTATTTTCACACGTATGCATGAGACTTCTTTAAATACAAGAATTAACGTAATATTAGCGAGAAATGCAAGAATCATATGAATAGTACCGACTTTTCATTAATATGAGTGATTTTTCATCTTCTCGTCTTCCTCTATTTTTTACTACTTAATTCGAAATAATTACTAGATAACTTTTGAAAGATTTTGGGAGAAAAATAATTTTATTTAGATGATTTTTAGGTAATTTTAAATGGAATCAAGTGAAAATAGTTATAAATTACTATCAAAATGTGTAAAATATTGATTCACTCGTGAAAGTTTAGGACTTTAAATTAATTTTTGCCCTAATTTTTTTTATTCAATTTAGGACATGTTAGAGGCTACATATAAATGGTATTTTCTTCAATCATAAAATGTGGGATTATATATATATATATATATAGTAGGCCACAAGAGAAAATGAGAATGATATATATATATATATATATATATTTTTTTTTTTGTTAATTCAATAATATGTGGAGGTGAGAATTTAAACTTCCAACTTCTTAATCGATTATATATGCTTGTAAAAAATGATGATTCTGAGAGATTGACAACTACATTAAAGACGAGAATGACACAAATTTCCTTACAAAAATGTGTTATGAAAATGGCTTGAGGGATGGATGAGGTCGAAGACAAGGATGACAATTTTTCTTGTGAAAACCTAGTCGAAGTCAAAGGATAGAAAATTGCTTACACTTTTCGTTGAAATCTCGACCAAATTTCAGAGCAAAACTAAAATTTTGAAAAAAATAAGGACTTTTTTGTTTTTAAATTTAACTAGAATTTCAAAAAAAAAATTATAAAGGAGATTAAAAATAGAGAAAATTGTTGCCAAATATATGTGATTTTTTAAATCAGAAAATTAAAAAGAGAAAAAAAAAATCATGAAAAAGGACCCCAAATGAAAAAGATTCTTTCCCTTAATAGTTCGAATCATTTTTTAATAATTTCAGCCACGATAGTCAGTAAAAGGAAAAAAGAATAATAATAATAATAATAATAAAAAAAAAAAAAATAGTTACTTTAATATAATCGCAAAATGGGAAAAAGGAAAACCAAAAGTTGATAGAAACTCATTTTGATAGATCACTTAAAGTGCTTCAAAAGATAGCACTTAATGGGCCTTCTAATAGCACTTTTCTTTATCATCTTTTTTACATTTTTTTATATATACCACACATATTTACGTCAAATAAATTTATTTTTTTGAAAAATATCACTTTATTTCATGCGCTAAAGTCAGAGTTACTCTTTTAATATAAACATAACTTGATTATTAAAGCATTTGATAACATCTTTTACCTAATGAAGGTTTGAATTACCTTTCATATTTGTAATGCTCCAATTAAAAAAATCATAATTTGTATATATATATATATATATGTTAGATGGAGAATTTTGGACTTTCTTCCTTGTTGGAAATTCCGTCGGTGGTGACTGTCGCAGGAGGTTGTCGGAATCCTGCACAAGGAAGAAAGGTAAACTTGCACCGGTGTGGGGCTAGGCCCACTACGCTCCGATGCTTAATTTAGAAAGATCTGGACGTAAATAGGAGAGTCAGAGTGAGGGTACGTTGTGTTGCGTAGCTTAAACATATTTGTGTTGGCCTGCTTTATAGGCGAGGCATTGCGGGTCGGGTCGACCCGCTTTTCCTTCATCATGAGACCTTGGGATCTTGGGTATGACGGTATGCACTACAAAAATTTATTGTTTTCCAGACGAACTCTAACCCGACGCCTGGACCGGGCGTCGGGTAAGATATGTCTAACCCGACGCATGGACCATGCGTCGGGTTAGATATATCTTACCCGACGCCTGGTCCAAGCGTCGGGTTAGACATATCTTACCCGACGCCCGGTCCAGACGTCGGGTTAGACATATCTTACCCGACGCCCGGTCCAGGCGTCGGGTTCGACATATCTTACCCGACGCCTGGACCTGGCGTCGGGTTAGAGTTCGTCTGCAAAATGAACTAATTTTCGACCATATTAAACCCTAAAGACTAATTTTCGCATTTTTCTCAAATCGATCAGACCCCTTCGCCCTTCGCCCTTCGCCGTTCGTCCTCCGCTGCCCTTCGCCCTTCGTCGCTCGTCGTTCGTCCTCCGCTGCCCTTCGCCCTTCGCCGTTCGTCCTCCGCCGCTCGCCTTTCGTTCGTCCTCCGACGCTCGCCCTCCGCCGCTCGCCTTTCGCCCTCCGTCGCAACTCTCCTCTTCAACTCCGTCGCAACACCCATTTCAACTAGCATCCCCAAGGTATGTTCTAACTTCAAAGTATGATTCATTTTTCATTTTTCTTTGCCTGCTTTGAACATGAATTTGAGTAGGTTTACAACATAAATTTCATCAATTTTTTTTTTGATTAATTTCCTTGATTTACTTTCACTCGTCGTCGATCAGTGAAAACCTATACAAAGATAAATTATTCAATTTATTGGACCACCCCCAATGTGGCTCGATTAGCAAGTCTTCTCCAATGACATTCTAATTAATTACTGTAAGTTTTCTAATTCCCTAACTATTCTCATTTCTCTGTGTTTGAATCTTGAATCTTTAATCTTGGTGTGCTGGATTTCAATGGAAGCTTTAGGGATACTTTTTGTTTGCTTTCATTATCTAAGGATCATCATTAGAGATATGAGAACACTCTCTTTGTTGTGTAGATGCTAATTATTTCAATGAAAAGGCAGTTATGATGAAACAGAAACCTCTGGTTATTTGAATTGTTGATCTATCTATTTTAAAGTCTTATTGATTATGATGATATTTGTTGCCTCAAATTAAATGGTTGAACACTGAGAAATGAATTCATGAATATGTATAGATTGGGAGTTTGGGACTCTGATTAGGACTCAAATATAGTTCTGTCTGCATTAGTATATTAGATTCATAAGCAGAATAATTGGGTTGAAGAATTGTATATAGGGATAACTAATGGATGATAATGTATGAGGGCTGACTTTGAGAAGGAACATAAATATTTGAGTGACCCACAGGAGGAAGTAGGAATGAATATAAAGATATCTAACCCGACGCTTTGACTGAGCGTCGGGTTAGACTAAAAAACCCGACGCGTTGCGTCGGATGTTGATCTTCCGACTGGTCTATTGCGACCCTCTATCCCGACGCATTAGTGCGTCGGGACAGAGTTTACCCGACGCAAACGGTTCCTATTCCGACGCTTGATGGCGTCGGGTAAAGTGTAAATTCTTGTAGTGATGGTCCCGTAGACTTCGGTCCATGCTCATTTATGGCAAGGAATCATTATCCCCTCGATCTTAGCCAGATTATCGGGGAATGTTGTATCGTCGCTGCATTCGGTATGGCGGGTGCGTCACATCAGCCGCCTCGCCATTCCCACGTGGGAGCGATGACGTATTAAGGTATCGATATCGGAGGGACGCCTTATGGTTATAGCCGCTTGAAGGGTCGGTCGTCCTTCGTGATGATGATTCCAGAGTTCAAGACTTGCTGACACCAACGTTGTGACGTCAGACTCCACCCCGTACTGAGGTCAACCCGTAACAATATATGCATATCAACATTTTCATTAAATAAAATGAAATAAACTTATTAGATAAAACAATTAAATTAGAAAAAATGTACTTAGAAATGCAGGGATAATTTGATCAAGTATAGGGAACTTGTAATTGTGTAATGGGTAATTCCTTTTTGTTTAGCTAAGAAAAGTTGGTGTTTTTAATGGTGATTTAAAGTTATGGTTGGTTTTTGTTGATGCACTAAATCAATCTATATGACTGTTATATATATATCAAAGGTAGCTATTTTTACTTTCTCAAAAAAAAAGTAGCTATTTTTACAATTTCTTGCTGAGTCCACTATTATTTTTTTAATTTTAAATTGTATTTTAATCTCTAAAGTTTCAAAAAAAAATTCTACTCTGTTTCCTAAATTTTTAAATGGTATATTTTAGTCTTTGAATTTGAATTTAAAATTTATTTTATTTTAATTTATAAACTTTTAAAATATTTATTTCAATTTCCACATTAAAAAAAGATATAATCATTTTTATTTTTATTTTATTCAACTTTTAACAAAGCAATAACATAACTTCAAGTGTGTTAATTTACGTCAATGTGAGAATAGTTCAATTGACATAAAATGTGAACTAATAATCAAGATGTCATAAGTTTAATACTCCACCCGCATTAATTAAATATTTTTACAAAAAAAAAATATATGTTTAATTTATGTACAAATATTGACATGAATCGGAGACAATTATTAGGTGAAAAAATAATGAGAGAAGAACCAAAGTAGGTAGATATTTTTTTTAAGTTGTAATTGGTGGCAAATACAACAAATTCTCCACTTATATATTACTCATATACTATTTTTGTATCATTGATAAAGTATATCAGTAATATAAATATAAAGTATATTATTGATATATCATTGATGTGATAAAGTATATTACCTCACCGACATAATTTATGAATAACCGCTATGAATTGGTTGAGTGGTTAATAAGAGTCAATAAAAATAATAAAAAAGCTTAGAAGCAATAAACTCAAAGTCATGATGATCACATATCTAAAATTTAATATCCTACAAAATTTGTTTAGTAATAGAGGTTAACAGTACAATCAGAATTCCACACTCACAAATATTAAAACAAAACCTAATGTATAAAGTATTTCATTAATATATGATTGTTGAATCATTGATAAAGTGTATAATTGATATACTAAATATTTATTATTTATTGAAAGTTGATTTCTAACATGAACTAACCATAAGAAAAAGAAAAAGAAAAAGAAAAAAAGGGGTTTGTAGTTTGTCCCAAATTAAGGCAAACTCATGATGATGAGTTTGGATGTGGTAGTTCATCAAATTCTCCACGTTTCTCCATTTCCAATTCCAAATATTGTAGTTTCAAATCTTCAAAATATCTCTTAGAGACTATTTCAGAATTTTTTCAAAAATAGTTTCATAGTTTTTTTATATATATATTTTTTTAAGTAGTGATTTAAATTGCGAATAATTTAAATTGCACACAATTACTTTTATAAATAATTTTAAAAAAATTTATATATTATAACAACCTTCATTATTTTATTTTTTAAGTTAACATTTAAAGTTGGGGTTTCAAATCAACTCTCAATCTTAAGTGTATGTCTAAATCAATGAGCTATACTCATGGTGACATAACTATCTTCATAAATTCATTCACACTATTCGGTTCATATTTCATCCACATTATATATATATATTTTTTTTTTTTTGTCACTTTTATATTGATGTCAAATCTTCCAATTATTATTATTATTTTTTTTTTTTGAAAAGACAAGTCTTTCAATTAAAATAAATAATGTCAATATGGGATAAAAAAAATAATGTGGCGGGGGATGAATGGTATTTTGAGCTATATATATATATAAATTAATATTGAGTCAGTAGTACAGTTGATGAGCTGCCAAACATATATACAAAGGTTGGTAGTTGGTACGATTAAAACAAAAGTTGAATGTCTCAATTTCCTAATTGGTTTAACTTTTTTTTCTCATAAAGTTGGTGAGCTTCATTTTGTGAGATGGTTTTGTACTTGGATCTTTTTGCAACTTTTTTATTTAACCATACACATAAATAAACTAATCACTCTAATCACTCTAATCATTAATCATTATTTTTTTTTTTTTTATATTTTTTTTTTAAATTACGTTAATGGTATTTTATGTTTGAATTTAGTAGCATTTGGATCCTCAAGATTTAAAACTCAATGATTATATCTCCAAGTTTGAATTTAGTGTGTTTTTTATCTTTCCGTCAAATTTTCGATTAAATTTTAAGCTGTGGACACTTATTTTTAATTAAAAAATTTAATTTTCTTTCTCCTCCCTCCCCCATTCTTCACTACAACAAATTCCACCTAAGATGACAGTTAGAAAATGGAGGAGACCTAAGATGACAGTTAGAAAATGGAGGAGACTCTACGAGGGCGGTTTTAAGAAAATGCGCTCAGTTTTACGAATTATTTTTTAGTTTTTCGAAAATTAAACATATAAGGGCGGTTTTGCACCGCCATTATAATACTTATTTGATGACGGTTTAAAACCGTCATCGAAACAAGAAAAAAATTTATTGTACGAAAAGTATACCTTTAATGGCGGTTTTAGACCGCCATTAATAGAGCCCTTTGATGACGGTCAAACACCGTCATACAAAACTTCTAAAATTACGTCATTCTGTTTTAATCAAAACGCCGTCGTTTTGTTTTGATAAAAAAAAAGAAAATATTACCGTTTTTTATTTATTATTATTTGGAGTACAAGAAAGAATCAATTTTTTTGGCGGATAGTTGGATAGTTCAACGGGCATGTATAAACTAGAGGTCTAAATTTGAATTAACTTTTTCACATGTTAATTTTTTTTTTTTTTTTTTAAAAAAAAAACATCTACAACTATTTCCCAAAAATATAATAATAATTATGGGGGAAATACAAGACAACATTCAAATCTTGAATTAAATTTATAACTGACCATTAAAAAATTCTTACACCAATATTTATGGAGAAAAAAAATCTTACCGCATCATTTTGTCGGTAATGCGAGATATGTCAATTAATAAAATAAACTTTTACAAAATAATATATTTTTTTAAGAGTAATTTTTTTTTCATTAAACTCAATTCATTTCATACTTCATCATAATTATATATCACAAATATAAGAATAGAAATTCTGAAAATAATGCATAAATTTCTTGAGACAATTTCTAAACTTTTTATATTCTGTATGATACTAGAATAAACTTCAACCACCAAAAATAAATAATACCATTCGATTTAGACCAACAAAAAAAAAAGATTAGATAATAAGAGCCGATTTGAAAGACAAGGTAAAAAAATGAATTTATATAATCTGCAAAAGAAACACTCCCCCATCTCCCCCATTTCTCCTCAGCCGCCCATCTCCCCCTCTCTATCTCTCACGCCCAAACCTCCATCCCTAGCCAGCCCCTCATCCTCCGACGACGGCGACGCTCCGTGGATGGCGAGAGCTTGAACCCATGGTCGTCTTCTCTTAGATCGGCAACGACTCAACCCAAGCGTGCGCGAGAGGAGCTTCGCGACGAATGAGTACCAGGCGGCGGCCCGACGACCTCGACGACGAGAGCACGGCGTTCCCCTTCGGCAGCGACGACCGACGACGACGCGATGGCGGCCTTTCCCTCGGTTCAACGACGGCGGTTCGACGATGCTGCAACAACCACGAGCGGCGGCGCAAGAAGCAAACCACAGTGGTTTTCTCCATTGTCGATGATTCTTCGGCGTTCGATCTCAGAACCCAAAACAATGGCGATTTTCCTCCCTTTCGACAATTGCCAGCAACATTGTTCCTTTTCGGTCGCGAGGTTCGGATTGGCGAGTTGGGACACAACGAATGCCAAAAAGCAAGGTGTTGAGTCTGTTTGGTAAGTTTCGTCAATGACCCAAGCTTCATTGACCTTAGATTTGGTTTACCCAGTTCATAACGATTCTAGATTTGCATTTTAGGCTTCATCGGACACCAACCACTACACATTCCGGATCTTTTGAGGCAAAGCAGTAGGTAATTGGACATTCTAACGCCTTTCGTTTATCCTATAGGTGCTGTAATTTAGGTCCTGATGTGTGGGAACCTTTTGTTCGCAGCTTCGAATCATTCCAAACACTCCCAATTTATCCATCAGTTGGATTCGAGTCAGTTTAGGTGAATTTCAAGCGGTAAGGTTTGGCTTAGACCCTTTTTAAGGCTAGTTTAAAGTGCTGTAAATTGGCCCCTAACTGCTGGAAATTTATGTTTGTAGCTTAGGTTCATGCCGGAGCGTTCGGAAGTAAGGATTAAGTTGTTTTGAGAACATTGGGCCGTTTATAAATCCTTCGAGTAAGTGGCTTCTACTTGGTGAGTTTGTTTGTTCGATGTATGTAATGTTTGCTTGATGTATGTAAGCATGTTGTATATTTTAATAATTGTTCGTATGAATGGTTTTATATTATTTTGTGCCCAAGACGAAGCACATCTGAGTGTTTAGCAAGCTGTATTTTGTCGTTATGAATTCACTGATAAGACTAAGCACATCTGAGTGCTTAGCAAACTATATTTTGTCGTTATGAGTTCACTGATAAGACTAAGCACATCTGAGTGCTTAGCGTGATGTGTCTGAGATGTGTTCTGAGTGGTTGATGTGATTATGAACTATGTATGGTGTATTGCGGTGGTGTGCTTGAGTACAGTGTTGTTGATTATGTTTCTTCCGATAGGGCTTAGCACTACTGAGTGCTTAGATTTATTAATTTATACAATGATCATGTTTGCTGAATATGATGTCTCTGATAGGGCTTAACACTATTGAGTGTTTAGTGTTGTGGTTTGCGTGATAAACATGTTGCGGATGTTGTGGTGGTGATTGTGATGTTCGTTGTGTGAAAGGTGTGATGAATGACATGTAGTGTGATGAGCATGTGATGTATGTTGCGAGTATCTCTCTGTCAGTACTGTGTCTAGGAAGTAGGTAGTAGTACTGGGAAGGCTTTTGGAAGGAAGTCATTGACAAAGCTTAGTGAGTTGTTGGGCTTTTCATTGAAGATCAGCTGCTTGAATCTTGAACCACCATGCCTGAAACTGAAACCTACATTGAGAGTGAGCATTAAAAGAACCAATATCAACCATATTGCCACCAAAACTTCACGTCCTTTTCCCATTGAAAAACCAAAAAGAATTTTAGAGAGAGAAGAGAAATTATTGGAAGATGGGGAGAAGTAAATGGTTGTGGTGGGGCAAAGAATTTCAATCTTCTTCATAAACTCGATACAAAAACTTTAACCAAAATGACAGCTCAAACAAAAAAGAAACAATGTTTAAGAACTTTTACTCCAGAACTTAAGAATTGACATACATGTGAATTGTTTTGATTAACTTTGCTCAGTTAGTGTTTGTATTTGAGTACAGTTCTTTTATATATAACATTTAGATAAATGGTGAGTTTAGAATGGTGAAAATCCTAAAAACACTTGGTGCTGTAAGTGCTTTCAGGAGAAGCACTTCCTTTAAGCAATATAACAATGCAAAAACAAGGTGATTGAGAACAATTTTAAAATGTTCTACATGTACAAAGAACCAAAAACTGATCACAATTGGTTAGATTTGGTTTGCTATGTTGAGATCCTTAGTCCAGTTCCTATTTTTCAAAAAATAAAACTGTTCCGTTTCGAATAGTTTATAAAAAAAAACAAATCAAACGAAATGAAACCACCAAAAGACCTAATAACAGAGCCTAAACCAAGAGTGCAGCGAAAGAAAAATCTTTGGTTCAATATAAATTGAGAAACATACAACTACAGAAGTACTTAAAATTGCAAGTCCTTGATCTTTGAAAGCAGATATTTAGTTGCTCCCTCAATGTTCTTCTTAAATGCCTCCTGTTGCTCGCCTTCCAGCTTAGGTGTCAGCAATTTGATATACTTCTTAATGAATGCGATAGCTTCTTGTCCAAGGGAGGTTGCTTCTGGAACCCCAAATTGAAACAAAATTAAATTCGGCTTAAAATGTGCAATAATTCATGAACATTTTAACCCCAAATTGAAACACAATGACATTATCACAAAAGAGAAGTAAATGGACGAGAAGGAAATGGATCGTATGCTTGCAATTGAAGGCATTGAGCTTATTGGCATCAACAATCGGAATCTTGGTAATGGCCGACTACTTTTGTGAATTCGTTCATATTGTTAAACTTCTCATCTCCAAACTTAAGGTTGTTTATTGATAAATATATCGCATTATTTCGTACTAAACTGCATCTCTACTTCTCTTCTAACTTGATATGTGTTATTAGGACATCGTATTCCCTACATTTCAACGACCGTAGCTTTAGAGTAGTTATAATATTTTGAAACATGAGCAATAGTCTGTTACTTGCTTTTGAAGTGCTTCTACTTCACCAAACCGAGGAAATGGCTCATCGATAGTTATTTTACTTATTATACAAGTGCATTTGCTAGCTTTTTTTCTCTTAAATTTCTTCTTTGTTTTGGCAATGTGGAATCTGAATGTTTCTAAGAAAATGCATTATCTACTCAGTCTAAAGTTAATTGATTGAACAATTTCCGTAACAAGTTGTTAGATGTCTATTGATTGAACTATTTCCAGAATTAGCTTTGAATGAACAAGCTCGCAAGATGGTGCGGGAATTACACTAGGGCGTGTGTACAACGAGAAGAAGATGCTCAGAAGGATGGGAGGAACTACACTAGGGCGTGTGTATATATTCTCCTAACGTATGTGAACAAACTAGCTAGTTATATTTTTACATATACATTGTATTTTTTTCATTTAGTCATAATATTTATCTTTTGTTTTCGTGTAGTTTAATAGTAAGAAGTCATTTACACGAGAAGAACTCGACCGAGTACAATAGAATGGGTATATCATGTTGCAAGCTTTGCATTTGATAAAGTAGTGTACTTTGTAACTTTTGTGCCAATTTTGGATGTAAATATGAAATATGGGTACTATACTTTGTATTTAGACTCTTTTCAAGAACTATGATAGTTTTTGTAGCAATTTTGGATGTAATATGAAATATTTTTTTGTTCTGAATGAAATGACTAGAATTCTAGTTTATTCCAAATTTAACATTATATTTATCGAATTAGCAGAATGTCAATTATGCAACGTCACTGAAATAACCACGGCATTATATTGTTTGCATGGTGGCCAAACAATGATTTTTTGCCTTTCATCAAAAGTACTTTCGGTGACGGTTTTAGCCCGTCATTAAAAGAACTTACAATGGCGTTTTTTAGCCGCCATCGTATCCCTAAGATGGCGGTTTGTAACTGCCATCTTATCCCTACGATGGCGGTTTTTAACCGCCATCTTATGCCTACGATGGCAGTTTGTAACCGCCATCTTATCCCTAAGATGGCGGTTACAAACTGCCATCTTAGGGTTAAGATGACGGTTAAAAACCGTCATCTTAGGGATAAGATGGCAGTTACCTAAGATGGCGGTTTGTAACCGCCATTAAAAGATAACCGTCATCATACCCCTAAGATGGCACCACTTTAGAGGGCGGTCGTAAAACCGCCATCATATACCTAAGATGGCAGTTCAGAACTGCCATCGTAGGTCAAATTTGTTGTAGTGCTTCCTCCTTCCTACCTCATCTTTCTTCTCTTCCTTCCATGATCCTCCCCTCTCCGATGACTATTTTATTTTTCCTCTTTTCCTCCCCTCTCTCTCCCTCTCCCTCTCACCTTCATCTCTCATTCTTCCTCTTGTTTTCCAAAAAAAAATCACATTTTTTTTATCGATCTGGGTTCGTTTCCATATCTGTTATTTATTTTTTTTAAAAGGGAGAAGAATGGGAGAAAGGAGAGATGGAGGTGAGAGGGGAGGGAGACGAAGGAGAGAAAAACGAAAAAAAAAAAAAATTACAGATCCAAAGATAAACAAGGTTTTTTTTTTTAGAAAACGAGGAGAAGAATGGGAGATGGAGGTGAGAGGGAAAGGGAAAGTAAAAGAGTAAAACGAAAAAAAGAAAAAGGAAAAAAAGTAGTCGCCAAGGCAATGCCGACAACGACCATGAAAGGAAGAAGAAAAGAAAGATGAGGTAGGAAGGAGGGAGGAGGAAAAAGAAAAAGAATATTTTTTAAAGAATTTTAATAATTAAAAATAAGTGTCACGTCATCTTTTGTTAAAATTTAAGCCAACATTTGACGGAGGGAACAAAAACTTATCAAATCCAAACCTTAAAAGTATAATTTTTGAGTTTAAAACTTTAAGAATCCAAATGCTACCAAACCCAAATCTGAAGAACCATTAGTGTATTTTTTCTTTTTTTTCCTTATGTAGATCACGGTTAAATTCAAATGTTCGAATTTCAAATTTTTCTTCAACCATACATTGATTTATGTTTGTGTCTAATAGGTTCTTGAACTTTAAAAAATATCTATTAGGTTCTTGAACTTTCATGGTTTGTAACTAATAATAGGTCCTTGAACTATAAAAATTAAGTATCTAGCATGTTCATGAACATTTAAATTTGTGTCTAATAGATCCCTAAACTTACTTTAAAAATGTAAAATAGGTCATTGAACATTCAGAATTGTGTCCACTAGATCTTTGACATATTCAATCTTTTTTTAAATTACCGAATCTATTAGAGATATTTAACATTTTATGTAGAATAGGACATTAAACTTTCAATTTCATGTCCAACATATTAGTGAATTCTAAAACATGTTGAATAGGTCAAGACCTATTAAACACAAAATTGAAAACGCAAAGACTTATTAGACACAAAATCCTAAATTTAGGATTTGATTAGAAACTTTTTAAAATTCAAGAATTTATTAGACATTTTTTAGTTTAGAGATTTATTTGAAACAAACATCAAAGTTTGGGAACCAAACTTGTAACTAGGGGCAGAATCTAGATAATATTATTTGGGAGGGCCAAATTTGGATAATACTCTAGGAACAACATCATCATTTTGTTATATCAACTAAAATTACAGTCACTGTTTTCAAAGTATATGACGATACATGTTACGTAAGTTAGTTTTTTTTCCGAGTATCGTTTAAGTTAGTTATTATAATATGTTAGAACAAAATATTACATATAAGTAATGCATATATAATTTATACGATTTTAGTTCACTAATATATAATTTACAAACTTTGAGGAGGTATTTATCTTAAAAATTGAATTTTGTTAAAATTCGTCTTTTACTAGTGATTCTTATTATTAAAGTTTATTAATATTTAAATAAATTATTAGACACAAATTAAAAGTTTTGTTAACACAAATTTAAAAATTAAGAAACTAAATTTAGAATATAACTTTTTTATTTTATTTTATAAAAGTAATGTAACATTCACATAAATACAATTTAAAAGCATTGATAAAAAAAACTTATTTAGATTATGGATGCATTTGAGATTGAGTTTGCCAGCGTTGAAAGTGATTTTTTTGAGATAATCTTAACCGTTAGTGTTCCTTGAAATAGATTATAAATTAATTTAGAGAAAATCACTTGTTGGATCGTGTTGTGTAAAATCAATTAGTTGTAGTTTTTGAGTTGTTTTATAAAATATGTAGTTTTGAGTTGTTTTATAAAATATGTAGTTTTTTAAATTCACTCTTCAAAAAATTTGATGTTCCTTCTAATTAATTCTTAAATAATTTCTATTTCGTCTTAATTTATCATATTTTTTTAAATTATTAAATTTAAAATTTATCAAATATTTTATTTGCTTTGTATTACAACTGATTTTTCAAAAAATAATACCGTTAACAAAATCTGCTTGTAATTTACTAAATATTTTATTCGCTTTGTATTACAGTTGATTTTTCTAAAAATAATACGGTTAACAAAATCTGTTTGTAATTTACCGTAATAGCTACGATCAACCACGGGGAGGAGGAAGGAGGTATTGCCATCCCTCTTTAGCTCATTTTAAGATTAAAAATAACATAAAAAGGAAAAAAAAAAAAATGATAATAATATTTTAAAGTTTTTTTTTTTTTTTTTTTTTTTTTTTTTTTGTAATATGTCCCTCTAAAATTTCATAATTGAAAAATTATATATATATATATAAAAAAAAATAGAATGTAAAATTTTGCCCTTTGACTCTTAAAGTTAAAATTCCTCTTCAAGTAGGATGAGTCATTTGGTGGAGACTTTGTCTAGATAGGCTTTCCACCCTAGATAATATGGGACGTGGAGGGATCTATATTCTTAAGTCTAGCTTCCATGTATTTTGGCATTACAAATTTTTCGTAAGGGTTGACCAAATTTGAGTTCTTATTCTAGTTCCAGCTCGAGGGGAGACATAACTTCTCTTTTGTGGTTTCTGCAGGAGAATGTGGGGTGGTGTGAGTTTGAAGAGCTATGTGCTTTGTGATGGGTGGTGTGAAATGGTTGTAATCGGGTTCGACATATATGGGGCGTCGACCAATGACTGATATTGGGTCCTGGGTTGCTAGTTACTTGAACTCTTTTCGAGAGGCCAATCAGAGGGGGGGTGTTGGATGGAGTTTCGGCGAGGATAGGTCGTGAGCAGGTGAGGTGGTCGGCCCCCCGACGGGGAATGAATAAGGTGAATGTGGACGCTGATTTTGTGGCTACTAACCGAATGGCGGGAGTGGGGGTCGTGGTTCGAGACTTTCTGGGTCATGTTATGTTGGCGGCCGACAGTTGGTTCCAAATATTCAAAGTGTTTTGCTAAAGCTTGACAGCGTCCGAGGGACTTCTATTTGGCGTGAGAGGCAGGCTTGAGTCCTATGATTTTAGAAACAGATTCATCTCGGTTGTGTAGTTTCTTTGAGGGCGTGGGTGAGAATGTGACGGAAGTTGGAATGTTGGTAGTGGATGTGCGTGTGCGGTTCTCCCGACCATTCAGGGAGCGCTGTAGTTTCATACATATAGAAGGGAATGTGGTTGCACACGAGCTAACACATATGACTTTGGGCATTCGATAACGAGTGGTTTGATTGGAAGATGTCCCCCAAAAATTGAATCTTATTGTTTGAATGATTTGATCGTGATTTAGTTCTGCAATGCCTCAAAGTTACCATGTATATAGTCAAAAAAAAAAAAAAAAAAAAAAAAAAAAAAAAAAAAAAAAAAAATCTAATGTCTCAAAGTTACAATGTATATAGTCTAGTGTGATGTTTATGTTAATTCAATAAATAGCCAAGTGCACATTGGGTTTGGGATTTATATTTATTGCACTGAATCGAAGTGTGTGGTCATATTTTCCTCAATAATACAATTTGCTACTTCAAAGTTCAAACGTAGACTTTTTTTTTTTAATTTTTTTTTTTTAAAATTACGTCATAAATGTGAGAAATAAGTTTGAATTTAGAATTTTACCATCCATAAAAGGAGGCATTGATGATGTAAGCTATTTTGAAATCAATATACAATTATACACCTACTACGCTTTACCTCTAAACATATTTTGACTTGGTTTAAACATAGTTAGAAAATGTAAGTTCATTTAACATAATTTAATACATATATTTACTACTTTTTTAAGTTGAATTCTATCTCCTATGCATTCATATATTTGAAGAAATCAAATAAAAATCAAACAAATATATATATATATATATATATATATATATATATATATATTTTTATCAAATATAGTATTATGAAACGTAGGTGAATATATAAAGTTCAAATTTTCTATTGGATTTTTTTTTAATATAACATCATAAATATAGAGTGAAGTTTCTAATCTTTTAACTTATAAAGATTTTCATTTGTTTTCTTTTTAACCATACAACATTACAAATTTACAAATTTAGAATATGAATTCAAATTTTCTAACTTACAATAACAGTGAGAATTTAAACTAATATATATAGAGAAATTATAAAATAATTAAAAATACAGCATTATTTTTTTTTAAAATTGCGAATATGATAATTTCTATCACTGATAGTATGATCTATCGCTATAGAAGTTTATCGCTGATAGTAATCTTTTTTATAAAATTTTGTCAGTGATAATAGTTTAGTCTTTCACGAATAGAAGTCTATTAGTAATAGTCATAAAATCTATCACTGCCATTGATTTTTTTGCCATATTTGCAAAAAAGTTTTAGACTTTGCTAAATTTATAATTATTTTGGGTCTGATTGTTGTTTGTGCAACCAGGCAAAAAGAAAAAAAAAAAAAAAAAATCTTCTCTCTTCCATGTAATACATGCAAGCAATTACCTTTAATATATTTAACAAACTACCAAACTAGTGAAGTTTACCCTTTTTCCAATAAAATAAGCATAAATATAGGGTAATAGAATGTGATTCTTTTTTCAAATTAGGTAACTTGGGGGATTTGATACTTTTATTCCCAATAGAAATAAATAAAAAATAATAAACAGAGAATTTGGTGAAACATTTATTACTGTTAGATTCGAAAATACCATTAACTAACGTATCTCATTGATTTCAATTCAGTGATTTCCAACGCAAAAAAAATAGAGTAAAAAGAAGAAAAAAAAAAAAAAACTTAGATGGTCATTACTTATGACTCATAAGAGCACTTACATGTATCCATCCGGGATTAAAAGATTTTAGGTTCAATTTTCTACCTCACGTATTGGTGAAAAAAAAAGACTCGAAAGTTTCGATCACAGTCAATAATACATCTTTAGATTGAAGTATGTTCGGTTTGAAAAAAAAAATATATTAATAGCGATATTTATTAGTTTTTGAAAGAAAATGTGAGGTTCAGAGTACTTGAAAAGCATGGAAAGAAATTTATAACGGACGGTTCATCAACATTCAGAAAACGAGAAAGAGTACTTCGAGATGATTTCTGACACCAAAAACAGAAAAATCAAACCACAAAATAATAATAAATAAAACAACGACTCCCTCTATATTTTCTAAGAGCAAATGTAGGATGAGCAAAGAAAAAAAAAAAAAGAGAAATTCTATATCGTATTTATGTAAAAATTAGGTTAAATGATAAGTTTAGTTACTAGATTTAGGTTGATTACTAAATAAAAAAAATGTTTTTCTATTTTTTTTTTAGAAATGTTTATAATTAAAACACTTATGTTTGGTTACATTTTTTTCAAAAATATTTTTATCTACAAATTTATTTTGGTTTGCTTAAATTTGTATTTTAAAAATTATGACCGACGTTTATTATTGTCAATGGTCGGTGACGAAATAAGAGCGGTGGTGGTCGTCGTTAATTGTCGGAGGTCTCAGGAGACCGACCATAGTTTCGTCGGAGATTGACTGGAGTCTCACCGAAATTTCGCTGGTGGCCACCGGTCGGAGGTGGTCACCGGAGGAGGCGGAGGTCGTCGAAGATCGGAGGCGGTGACCGAAGATGGTCGGCGACGACGTTGTCGGAGGAGGTGACCGACAAGAAACATTTAAAGGACTTGTGTGAGGGTATTTTGATAATTTTAATACATTATGAAAATTATGTAGGTTTTTCAATTAAACACCAAAAAAATATTTTTTGTAAAAGCTAATGTCGAGTGTTTCACCCAAAATGATTTATTTCCAAAATTCATTCCCGAATAAATCCTTTTGGTGGTTGTCAAACACCTCAATTTATTCTAAAAATAATTTTTTTTTTTAAATTAAAGAGAAGGTAAATAAAACACCCTTAGTTAATGAACTTTTAAAAATGTTTAATAGATATTTGAACTTTAAAAGTGACCGATAAATTCTTAAACAACTTTCAATTTCTTGTCTATTAACTTTTTTAATTTCAAAAAGTATCTAATAGATTCTTAATTTTTTTTTTTAATTTTGTATCTAATATGTCTAGCCTATATATTCGACATTTTTTTTAAATCACGAATCTACTACACATAAAATAATTGAAAACTTATGGTTCCATTAGATGTAAAATTTATATATAATAGATCAATTATTAATTATTAATTAATTTTTATAAGTTTTAAATATGTCAGACCTATTAGATACAAAAATTTAAAATTAAGGGACTTATTAGACAATTTTAAAAGTTTAAGGAGATCAAATACACACAAACCTAAAAATTATATACACGAGTAGGTCCGTTTGGTAACCATTTCAGTTTTTGAATTTTATGTTTTCTGTTTTTAAAAACCAAAAAACCACCACACTTGTTTGATAAGTGTTTTTTGTTTTCATTTTTTTTAAAACAAAAAGAAAAAATAAAGATAATGTTTGATCAATTTTTTTTTTTTTTTTTTTTTTTATACTAATTTCTAAAGAAATGAATAGCAAAAATATTATTTATCTAATATACCTACAAGCTAAGACCAACCCAAGTTGTTTCGAACGACAAATGTTCTATATATATTTTTTAGGATAGTTTTTTAAGCAATTAATTCGAAATTTAAGGGTTAAAATGAAAATTTTCAAATTTTAAGGATATGATTGAAATCATCCTCCTCAAACTTCAAAGATATTTGATATAATTTTATTTTAAAAGTATTTTTCTAAAAAAGTTTTTAAAAAGTAAGGTTTAGTTAAATAAAATTAAAAAAAAACGAAAACGGAAAACGTATTTTTTAATATTATTTTATTTTTTTTTATTTAAAAATTAAATTGGTTATCCAAACACGCGATTAAAAAAATCTAGTTACCCTAAGACTTTGAAGTTTTTTTAAAAAAAAAAAATGAAAAATATTATATACATGCATAAAGTTTGAATGTAAATTTTGATTTTTTGTTTTTTTTTTTTGCTTAACCTTGGTAGGTCTGGATTTAAAGAGTTTAAGCAAACTATACCAAACTTGCAAAATAATGTATTAGAGGTGAGATATGATTTTGAATGATAATTATTTTATGGTCAGTTTTGAAGCCTTGAAACCATTCAAAGTCATAATATTATTGTGATCGAGATAGGTTTAAGTGATAAATGCGTCCATCATTTTAGGAGCAATCTAGAAAAAGTATCATTAGTAGCAACAAACACCAAAATAACTATACCACCAAAATGGCTTCAAGTTACAATTGAATCGATGAATTTATTACAAAAAAATTCAAATCGAGAAGTCACCGTCACTTTAGATATTATTTAATAACGCTATTTTATCAATTCTATTTCTAATCGACACGAGACTATATTTTGAACATAGAAAAGAAAAGGGAATCTTCTCCATCCTAATAGATCAGTCTCTAACATGCAGCATTGGCAAAAGCAAAAGAAAAACAAAACAAATAAGCAGAGAATGAGGAAAAACATATTATTATTTAGAAACATTAGGAATTGCGAATGTCTTCTATTGCTTATTTTAAGATAAAAATAAAAAACTGTTTATAAAAACAATATCTTTACACGTTGGAGAGTGGTGCCAGAGACTTTGGCTTTAGCTTTATACTTGTCATGTTTTTTGTTTTTTTTCTCAACAGTAACCATTTCAGATTTGACATATTGTTCTTCATGTTAAATACCATGCAAAATAATTAATAATTAAAAACCTCCCCATTTTCAAATCCACTTTCTTTATAGTGTTTTTAATGCTCTTATTGGGACTTTAATTATTTTTGTTTAAAATAAATTTAAAGTTGTTCAAACAATCCACATTTTCTTGCTTTCTTGCCATGTTTGTTGTGCATTGACTTCCATGCAAAGAGTATCAAAAAGTTGAGTTATTGGAGGGTTTGTATTCATTAATATTATCAAGGACAACGGAACTCAAATATCTTCAAAATTTTACTTTTGATTTCACTTAAAAAATTTCATACCAATTGGAAATAATTGTCTCATGACCTAAACACGTTGGAGCGTGGTCCCATAATCTTTTCTTTTTTTAGAAAATGTAGGATATTGTTTGTATCCTAACAATTCTCCCCTCAAACAAAGTACTACACTTAAGTCTACTTTGTTCCCAACAAATCCTCCCTCGAACAATGTATCACGACCTCTCCACAGATAGGATCCTTAAGCAACCCGATAAGCTCAAACACGACCCTCAGATAGTCATTCAAATAGAGGCATTAGACTTGAGCATACATTTGCTCAAACACGACACTCAGATAGTCATTCGAATGGAGGCATTACACTTGAGCATACATTTGCTCAACCACGACCCTCAGATAGTCATTCACTATGACTCTAACTCATCAATATCTTTATTCGACACCCGAAATTTTTTACAAACATGACTAAGTTAGGGACATAACTCTCTATGACTCTAACTCATCAATATCTTTATTCGACACCCGAGAATTTTTACAAACATGTCTAAGTTAGGGATATGACTCTAACATCTCCACAATGGTATGATATTGTCCACTTTGGGTCTAAGTCTTCATGACTTTACTTTTGGTTTCACCCAAAAGACCTCATATCAATCGGAGATAATTGTCACCCATTATATCCCACGATCTTTTCATTTTCTAGTCAAGGTGGAATATTGTTTGTATCCTAACAAATAAACATATAATATATATTTTTTTGGTTTCATTTATTATATTTCTATATGAATTTAATATATAAATGTGTTATTCTATATGAGTTTTATTATTAAATCTGGGTGGGAGGTGTGTCTGATCATATCTTTAAATTCAGACCACAAAATTAAAAAGTTATGATATGACACAAAATGGAAAAAAAGAGAGAAAAATACAGAAGATAAAGGACACTATTTTAATTACTACATTTTTATCCTCTTTGGTGCATAATAAATTAACAAACAAAAAAAGAAATGCAATAATCAAACAACATGGGAGCATTTTTTTTTTTTTTTTTTTTTTTGGTAGATTCTTTGACAATAGGCACAATTTTAAATATGTTTTAATCTATATTGGCAATTGGGAGGTATATTATTAATTATAGGCAGACCAAAGACCAGAGAGAGATCAAATAATATATCACACTTCTCTTCTCCACCACCCCTTAGAAAAAGCTAATTATAGCTTTGTATATATGCCTTTCATTTTACATATGTATGGTTGAAGAAAAATACATAATGCAAATTTAAGATTTTTGTTTTTCTAATAAATGGAAATTATAAATCTATAATATATACTTGGAATTGGATTACATAAAAGGTGCTACCTAGTACTTTAAGGTTACTCCTCAAAATATGATAAATGTTTCCTTTTTGGGTTTAATGATGGATTGTGATTGTACTTTGAGGAAATATGGTTGGTTAGTGGGTTAATTATTGTTATAGAAATTTAATGATCACCATTAATTAATAATAATATTTCAACTAATTAGTTTTTTTGTTTTCTTTATTATTTAGGCTAAACTAAAAAAAGAAAAGAAACAAAACAAAAAAAAACTGTCATTTGCTTTAAAACTACCTATTATTTCAAAAGGTATAACATTTATCCCTCCCTTCTCATAAACAATTCAAAACTATCATTCGAATAGAAATTCGTTAGAATGTTAGACGAAAAATTGACGGTGACCTAAAAGTTGAAATAATGTGATAGTGTTTCAGATGTTTACTTGAATTAAATCTGAAATAATACATTCCACTACGTCAACTTTTTGTCCAAAATTTTAACGAATTCATACTTCAGAAGTAATTTTGAAACTTTTACGAAAGTTAAGAGTATTATTACGACTCTTGAAATAATAGAAGTATAATTTTTGAAACAAAGGATAAAGTTATTTTTTTTTTCTTTTTTAATTTAGTCATTTATTTATTTTTGTCCGTAAAAAAAATCAATTTATATCCTTAAACTTTAGAGATTTGAGAGATTTTATCGATCAAAACTTTAAACTAATAATTATATTTATAAGTGTATCAATTTGTACATCGGTTAAATTCTACACTTTGTAAAGACTTATAAATGTATACATTAAACCTCTAAGCTTTCACAAATAAATAAATTGTATGAAAATTTAGAGATTTACATGTGTGTGAAGTAACATTTTTCAAACGAAACCTACCTAATGATATAAATTGATTAACTTAAGATTTACAAACATAAAATTTTGAAGTATAAATTCATTTTTTTTTTCCAAAAAAAAAAAAAAAAAAAAAAAACCACAAAAGTAGGAGAAGAGATGGAAGAGGAATAAATTGAAAAAAAAAAAAAAAATGAATTTAATCATAAAGAAAAAAAAAAAGTAATGGTTGCTTAAAGCCATTGATGTGATTTAAAGGAATTTTAATCTTGCTTTGTGCCCACTTATTCCACAGGCTGAGTAGTAGTAGCCCCCCTCTTCCCTCTCCCCTTTGCCTCACTCTATTTAATTTCACCCTCACTCACCTCTCTCTCTTCAAAACACACAGAGAAAACTCTGTTTTTCAAAGTGCTTTTTTCTTTTTTTCTTTCTTGGAAGCAATTTTTTGAAGAGAAAGTTCAATTTTTGGAGTGATGGGTTTGTTTAGAATGAAGGGTTTAGAAGATTTCAAGCCTTTGATGGTGATGGTAGCCATAGATATTGCTCTTACCATTGTCAATATTCTGCTTGAGGCTGTTCTTAATCATGGAATGGACCATTTGGTTCTCATCACTTATCGTCTCTCCATTGCTGCCATTTCCTTGGCCCCAATTGCCTACTTCTATGAAAAGTAATTTCTCCAAAATCACTTTTTAATCCTCCTTTTGGCTTTTGGGTTTTGTGGGTTTTAATGAAATTTTGTTGCTTTCGTTGTAGGGATGGAAGAACTAATCTCTCTGTTCGAATCCTCTGTTACTTGTTCTTCAGTGCCATTGTTGGGTCAGTTTACTTTTAAAAGTTTGATTTTTGTTTTTTGTTTTTTGTTTTTCATTGATTTTGTTTTTGTTTTTTGTTTTTCAGGTCTTCACTGTCTCAATACTGTTTTCTTTTGGGAATTCAACATACTTCTGCTACTTTCGCTTGTGCATTTATCAACATAGTCCCTGTTGTTACTTTTCTACTTGCTCTCCCATTTGGGTAATTTACTAATTATATCTTATGCTCTCACTTCAATGTCATTTCTCTTGTTACCGCACTCCAGCCGAGCCGGAGAAAGACGAATCTTTTTTAGAATCGATCAAAATTTGAATTTCTAACTTCTAAGGACGAGAGTTTGAATTTGAAATAGTTTAACTTATGACAGATTTGAGAGTGATTTTGAACTTTTGTCTTGTTAAAAATCACTTTGAATCACTCAAAATTGTATGTTCAAAATCTCTCCAAAAAAAACTCGATTTTTATATCAACAAAATTGATTTTAAATGGTTTAAAAACATATTTTTAGTGAGATTTTGAAAATGACAAAAATGATTTTGACAATTTTAAAATAACTCTCAAACATATGTCTCACTAGTTTGAATTCGGTGACGAACTTCTAGATTTCAATAGCATGCTGAACTTACTCCATTAAAAGTACTTTGTAAAGAGGTGTTTGAGGTGGGGCTTGACATTTTAAACTTAAGAGTTAAGTAAGAAGTATAAGAAAGAACAAAATTTAAAATAAATAAATAAATAAATAAACTTGTCCTCAACTACAAATTGGTGTTTAAGAAGTCAGATTGGGCTATAGACTATAGTTAGGATTAGTCTTCTTTAGTTTTTTTTTTTTTTTCTTGTCTATTAAAAATTATTTAAAAAAAAAAAATTCTTAATTTCCAAATTATATTTAAAATGTAAATTTATAGCTCCGACCCTATTCCAAAAAAATCCGGTTGAATATGTTGAATGAAGAATTTCATTTTAGAGAAAAAAAAAATTATATATTAGAGATTGTAGGAGTTTTTGTACGGATGATCTACCCCTCGGGTGCGTAAAGTTTTTTAACCCAGTTTTTGAAAACATATGTTTTTTGACCTCCTCGTGATAAGAAAGTGCACAAAGTCATTCGTACGCTTACAAATGACTTTGTGCACTTCCTTATCACTAGAGATGTTAAAAAAACATAAATTTTTAAAGATTGAGTTAAAGAATCTAGTGGTCGGAGGGGATTGTACTAAGAAACGTGAATAAAATGAAGTTGATTTTGCAAGAATTATTATTATTGTTTTTTGTGAATTTTCATGCGAACATAATAATTTACATTTTTTGTCCGGGCAGGTTGGAGACAATGAAGTTGAAAAGCAGCAGTGGGAAAGCAAAGCTGTTGGGGACGGTGGTATGCATCTCCGGCGCGGTGCTATTGACGACTTACAAAGGCCCAGCATTGGCCAACGCTTCATACGCCGCCGCCGCCGCACACGACGGCGATGCGAGGATGAAGAAGACGGCGGAGAATTGGACGATGGGCTGCATAGCTCTCGTCGCTGGAACATTGCTTTGGGCATCGTGGTTTCTGTTGCAATCGAACATCGGAAAGAAATATCCATATCAATACTCGAGCACCGCCCTCATGTCTGCCTTCGGCGCCGTCCAATCCGCCATCTTGAGCCTCTCCACCGGCGCAAACCTCACCGCTTGGGCTCTCACCGGAAAGATTCAAATCCTCACTGTTTTGTACACTGTAAGTCTCACAAAAAACCTCAACACAATAATCAAAGCTCCGAATTTTCATGCATGCAATGTGTTTCATGTTTTGATCATGTAAAAAATCTCAAAAGAAATATCATCGGAGGCTAATTTAAACCTTTCGAGTAAAGTAAGAACAATCTCACATTCAAATCGCCATTTTTACAAATAAATATATTTAATTAATGCCGTGATTTAACCTGGACACAACTCAATTGAGCTATACTCAATTTATAATTTAAAGAATAATTTTATAACAATTGAACTATGTTTATAGTACGAGGATTCTTGTTTATGATTTAATTAAAAAAAACTTTATCATTTGTTAGTGAGATTGCTCCACCAAAAATCTAGGGCAGCAAACAAAAAATATCTGACTGACTATCCACTAGTGGAAGATTTTTTCTTTTTCCTAAAAAAACAAGCTGTCAAAATCTTAATGGTTGGTAAAGAGATTTTTTTTGGTCACTTCACTAGGTTAGTATAAAGTATAGTCCAAATCAGTCTACTGCCCAATTCTTAAATATAAATATTCAAACATGAAAGCATTAAACTAACAACCTTAGACATATAAAGTCAAAGCTTAGATTAAAAATCTTTTAAAAAGTCTAATAATAAGGTATACTGCCAACAAGAGCATAGCTCAATTGCATGATGTATCGCGATTATGAGATCCTAAGTTCAATCTCCACCCTAACATGTTGTAATGTCTTCGGTCAACGTGAGCATATCTCAACATAATATATAAACTATTGACTAAAATGTCGGAAGTTCGAATCTCCATCCTCCATCTTATGAAAAAAAGATAAATTTATAGTTTCGTTTTTGACACAGGGGTTGATCGGGTCAGGAATGTGCTTTGTGGGAATGTCGTGGTGCGTTAAGAAGAGAGGGCCAGTGTTCACAGCAGCCTTCAGTCCACTGGTTCAGATCTTGGCAGCCATGTTCGATATCCCCATAATGCATCAACCACTCTATCTCGGAAGGTAATACAAAAAAAAAAAAAAGAAAAAAAAAACAATATACTTGAGACAACATTAAATGTTCAATACCATGGTTTTCTAAATCACCATTATTTTATTGATGGAACAGCTTGTTGGGGTCAATCATTGTGATAATTGGACTCTACATTCTACTATGGGGGAAGAAAAAAGAGATGGAGAATTGTGCTTCAAAAGTGGAGGTGGTGGATGAAATTACACCAACAACAAGTACTACTCAAGATCAGATGGTCAAGGAATTACAAGAACAGCCATAGAAAATTGAGAATTTATGAACAAGAGATGAAAAATCACAGAGATTTGAGATATATATATATATATTGGGTTGTGTGATTTTTTTTAACAGTGTTACCGATTCAAGAGAGGTAAAGTTAATAGAGGGGCGAAAAAACGAAATCAAGAAGGGAATTAGGTTTTCGTTTTCATTTTCAGTTTGTCCATCGAAACTAAATGTTATAATATTAACTATCTGCCCCTTTACGAATATAGAGGAATTTAGCGGTCACTTTCGTCTAATGCTCTCTAATTTTATGTAGTTTTTGAATCATATTTGTCAAAGTTAAAGTGAACATACCTCAACCGTAATTGATATGTATTCCTTCTCTTGAAGTCTCGGATGTTCGAATTTTTCCACATTTTTTTTTACAGTATATTAGGTGGGGATTGAACCTAAGAGCTCATGATCACTAGGCGATATATCACGCCGTTGAACTATATTCTTGTTGGCTTGAATTTTCCACCTTAAACTAAAATAAAAAAAAATATTGTATAGAGTAATACAACACAAAAATAAATTAAAATAAAAGAAAAAAAAAATTGAGTTTTGTGAGTTGAAACTATATGACCATTTGTCCCATCAGCAGATATTATATAATTTGACAAAAGATAGAGAGAATTTCAAAGCTACAGATGACTTTGTTCTTTTATTTTTTTTATGGGAAAATGATTTTTTTTCCCCTTTTGGTATCAATTCATTATTCACTCACCAAAAATAAAGAAATGGTCCATTTGTTTTTTTAATAAAAAAACTTTAAATTATTCTAATAAAACAAGATTGAATTAAAAATACAATTTTTAATTAAATTAAAATGGGTGGAAGAATAAGAATTTCAACCCCAATGAACATAACATTGAACACAATATAAAAAGACAGGATATTTCATAGGAATAATTCAAGAAAGTTCTCATTTGTCTTTTTATTATTATTTTATTTTTCAAGTTGAAAATAAATAAATGAAAGGGTTCGTCGTGGTTGCGGGTCTCTTTCGATGTGGGAGTGAGATTTCGCGCCTGAATTCCTGAAGCAATATCCTTGTGTGTTCTTGAAAAACCTACAAATAACGTGGATTCATATACTCTTCTCATAAATTACGTAATTTCAAAAGAGAAAATTTGGGTTCAAATTGAAATTTTCTCACTTCTTTTCTTCTCATTTTAGCTCAATTTCTACTGCTTCGACTGTAGAATCTTCAATCGGACGAATCTGAATCTCCCCAGGTACGACCCCTTTTGATTCTATTCACTGTTTTTTGTTCTTCTTCTCGATTTGTGATTTTGTTTTCAATTGCTCTGTGTAATGTAATTGTTTCAATGTGTTTTTTCTGTCTCAGTTGTTTGTTTGGACTGATAGAAGTTTGATTGGTGAGAATTTGGTTTGATTTTGTTGGTGGGTTTGGATTTCTGAAATTGGGTTTTTTCTGGATTTGCTTTGTTTTAAGAGATTTTTTGCTTCAAATTGGTTGGTGGGCTTATTTCTCTTTTGCTTTTAGGGTGAGAGAAATTGGGGCAAAGAGATGATGATGCTCAGAATGTTCAGCCATGGATATTTGTTCAATTGATTCAAGTTTATTATAGAGTTTTGAAATTTGAATGACCCTTTTCAAAATGTTGGATTGCCATTCAAATGATGTAAAGGTCAAAACCAATGCCAATCAGAACAATGAATCTGACCTTGAGAAGCAGAGAGTTGCTCAGCCATCAGCATCAGTGCCCTCTACCAGTGATGCTGATGCTGATGCTGCTGATGATACACCATTGACAATTGTTGTTTCTAATGGGGAGCCCAAATCAATCTCTGAGGTTCATGGGATTCCTCAAGAGGAATTATTGCCTTGTGTAGTTTCCCTTTCCCCCAAAAAGGATCTCTTGTCTACAACTTCTAGTTCTGATGAGCAGTGCAGGTACAATTCAATTGCTAATCTTCCCTAAAAAATGCTCTTCTAGTTGTTATGTTCATTTCTGCTGCTCCATTTTAGCATCACTTTTAGTTAGTTCCTCATTCTTCCTTCTCTCTTCCTCACACTGTTGTTATTTAGGTTGTTTGTTCATTTCTTGTCAGCCATAAACATCAGATACTCCAAATTTGCTTGTTGAAAATTGATCTTTCTGTGAGTGTTAAATCACCACTTAATCCAAAAGGTTAAGTTGTGAATCAAAGATGTGATCTATTAATATAAATTGGGAGAGGTAATGACTCTACCGGGGATGATAGTTTGATATCACCACTAAATCTAAAAGCTTAAGTTGATGGAATATATTTACCTTTTTTATTAACCACCATGAGTTGACTTACTAGTCAATAAGGGACTGGAAAATAATAAAGGCCTTTGAGGGAATGAGTTCAAGCCATTGTGCTCACCTACGTAGGATACAATTTAATATCCTACGTGTTGCCTTGGCAACCAAATGTAGAATAGGGTCATACGATTGTCCTGTGAGAATAGTCGAGCTGCGCGCAAGCTGGCCCAGACACTCACAAATATAAAATTTATTTTTTTATTTTTTATATATAGTCTTAATAAGATTAAAATTGTCAACATGAGCACAGCTCAACGGTTAAGGAATTTACTTCTCACTTGAGGTAAGAGGTTCAAGTCTTCACCCCTGCATTTGTTGCACTAAAGAAAAAAAGATTAGAACCTTTTTGTTGCTTTGGCATCGTAATGCTATTGGTTTTCCTTTTGGAAATCTTACCTATGTTGTACATTATAAATAACATTTTTTCAAATGCTATTATTTTTCCATGTAATCTGCATTATAGTGGAGTATGTCCACAATTACCATTGGCTTCATTTATCTGGTTAATGGGTTGTAAAGGAAGTTCAGGCCATTAAGCCCGAGTACTATTATTCTGAATTCGTTTTCTCACTCCCAAGGAGTTTTGTATCGTTTCAGCATTAGTCTCTTTTCATTGAACCTTTCATTGCTTCAATGAAAAGTTTTGTTTCTTGTTATAAAACAAATCTATTATTCAGAATTTGTCAGCAAGAAAAGGAAGAAGTCTTGATAGAACTTGGATGTCATTGTCGAGGTGGTCTCGCAAAAGCTCATCGAACTTGCATAGATACTTGGTTTCGTACTAAAGGATCAAACAGATGTGAGATATGCCAGTAAGTTAGTCTTTTTGAGGATGACATTCATTAACTTAACAGAATCATGTTGTTTTGGGGGCATTTTGAAATGTAATTTTGCTAAGTTTTGCAGGGTTGTAGCTGCAAATGTATCACCTCCACAATCACATCATAGTGTAGGTATTCTGTAGCTTTTGGTGCAATGCTTTTGATTAGTTTTCAATTCCTAGCCTTTTCCATCTTCATTAAGTCTAATTGTAAAACTTATAAAATCAGACCCCTAAATGAATATTGAATCAGTATTTTAGAGCACGTTTGGGATTGATTTTGAAATGACTAAAGTCACTTTTGTCATTTTCAAAATCACTCTGGAATATACCTTTAATCATTCAAAATGACAAATATTAAATTGATTTTGTTTTGAATGATCAAAGTATGTTTTGGAGTGATTTTGAAAATGACCAAAATGATTTTAGTCCTTTTAAAATCACTCCCAAATATGCCCTTGTTATTCTCAATTGATAACCAACACCATTGTTTTAGTTTTGCATTTGCTATTCTTAGGTTAAATTACAAGTTTAGTCCCTGAACTTTTGAGTTTGTGTCTATTTGGTTTTCGAACTTACAATTTTGTGCCAAATAGATCTTTGAATTTTCAAGTTTTTGTCTAATACGTCATTGATCTATTCAACATTTTTTTTAATTCACATATCTACTAAGACACATAATTGAAAGTTTAAGGAACTATTAGACATAAAATTTAATTTTACATCTAATAGATCTGTTAAATTTTAATTATTTTTTAATATAACAGGTATCTAACCGACACAATTGAAAGTTTAAAGACGCATTAGACACAAAATTGAAAGTTCAAGGATCTATTAAACATTTTTTAAAATCAAGGGACTAAACATGTAATTAAACCGTTTTCTTACTTTCTCTTCCCACATATTAGGAAAAAGTCATCATGCCATTTTCATCTGCAATCTTTGCTTTTTGAGTATTCCTTTTATTTTGAAAGTCTTTATGAAGTGGAATAGTGAATATTTCTAAATGATGGTGTCCAGCGTATTAAACTTGCGGTACAGGTTTGCTCAGAATTGAAATGAAATATAAAAGTACTATATTATAGGCGAACTCCTAAACTAATTACATGGCTTGAAAATTATTGAGGTTCTGTTTCGATCGAAATATAAGTTTTCTTTTTCTTTGTATAGTTACTACCTATAAACTCGAACTATCGATTCATGAGAATTGCAGCTTAAAACTATATAATTAGCATTAAACATATGATCTCGATGGATATCGTATCATACGTAACCTAAACTTCGATTATTCCTTATATTTGACAAACACAGACCAGCTACTGGATTTGGAGGATTGATCCAACCTACAGAACCCAAGATCCTGAAAGGGTAAGAGTTTCACTTTTTCTGCTTGTTTCATGAGCAGTCAAAAACATCAACTTTCTTCATAATTATTTATGCAGCAGCATTGCTTCAGTCCACTTTGGCTGGCTTTTGCCATCCTCATAGGGGGTCTGCTACTGGATATTCTTATATCCATCACCCTTGGCGTTTCGGCATTGCCCGTAAATATCATCATCGGTACGTTTACGTTCACAATTTTCGTCGATCGAGCTATTATTTCTTGTATTTTGTTGTGCTTTTTTTATTATGGTTATTGAATGAAGGCTTTGAAGAACAGGAGTTATTGTGGTGCTTGGACTTGGAACTGTGTTTAGACTTGCCCTGGAGTTCTTTCAGGAATGGAATTCAACAAGAGGATCGCAAAGGGTGGAATCAAATGTCACTATTGGGTACTTTCCAGCTATATAGTCCTTCACTCTTTTGTTTAGAAAGAAAAAAAAAATAAACGATAAATAAATTAAGTGTGAATATATCTTATTCTTCTGCTTTCTAAGATGTATTAGCCTCTTGATCAGACATTAGTTTTTTTTTTTTCTTTTTTTTTTGAGATATGAGACATATTAGTTAAGGATATTGTGTTCTTATGGTAAATTTGATACTAATTGAAGCGGTAAATAGTGAAGTATAATTGTAATGAGTGACACAATTGGTTGTCCTATTTGCAAATATATCACAAATAAATAATTTTTAAATATGACAATTTTTAAAATATTTGGGTTCAACGATATACCTCTATCATCAAGACTATTTTTATAGTATATCAACGATAAACATCTATTACTGAGACCATTTTTATAGTCTATTAGCGATAAGTCTCTGATACCATTTTTATAGTCTATAGTGATAAACCTTTATCACTAACTAACAAATTTGTGTCGTATTTGCAAATACTTTTAGATTGTGCTAAATTTGTTATTATTTTGTGTTAGATTGTCATATATGTAATTGCTCCAATAATAAATTATTATGGTTTGGCAACCCTTTTTTTAATTGTAAATTCTATATTAGTCAAAGTCTTAGTCTTTTTTTCTTCCGTCCAAATTGATGTTTTTTTTCACAAATATTGGATATTTTTCCTCTTTAATTTTGTTTAGTTAACACATATACCTTCGATCTAGAGTTCAGATGTTTGAATTTTTGCCCTCTTACATGTTGAACTAGGAAGAAAAAAAAAATCGAAAGACCAACTGGGTTTTCAAGTAAGGTCATAAAATTTGTTCAACCAAAAAACGAATGAAGTAGCGTGTAAGATTTAAATGTGTTGTTGATACTAGAATTTGGTTGACGGTGAATTTGTATATCTTGGCGGAATGAGTATAGACCTGCAACGAGAACGAGTATAGACTTGCAACAAAGGAGATACGTCAAATATGAGAGTGATGTAGAAAATATTGTGGGATTCTCCATATTTGGCAAGAATAGAGTTCATATCAAAAATATTTTGATTACCTTTTCTTTCATGTATATCCTCCTTTTATAAGTTCTCCATATGACCGTTTTATAACTGTTTTGTGCCATTAAACGAGTCATCATGGTGTTGGTAACTTTTGGAGGTTACAAAGATTATGTAACTGCTCGGGAGGCAGTGTTCCCTCTTCACGACCGAACTGACCCCAGTGGGGTGTCAATAAAAAATTGAATCAATAATTTTTTTTTATTAAAAAATAGGTGTTAAAAAATATATAAATATGGAAGGATAAATTATTACACGATTGCTTTTTACGCTTGCAAATGCAATCTGGGGCCGTAGTAGGGTCATTCGGGCCCAATAGGTTCGGGCCCCAATAGGGTCATTCGCCCGATGAAGGAATTATTAATTTGATTTTCCATTTTTTATAATACACAAGAGAAATCCAAATTGTAAGCGCAAAAAAAGAAAAATAATTGCCAAGAGCATAACTCAATTGACAAAAAAGTTGTGTCATCGAGTAATAATTGCCAAGAGCATAACTCAATTGACAAAAAAGTTGTGTCATCGAGTAAGAGGTGTTACCGGCATTAATTAAAATACCTCTGAAAAAAAAAAAATTATTGGAGGAGGTTGCTTACTTGATTTTCATGTTCTTTTTAAGAGGTTGGTTATTTGAAGAAATTATGGGAGAAGGCCACCACAATGTGCTAGTAATTTTGCACTACTAGATTAAGAGAGGGAAAATTCAAAAGTTTTTCCATTTTTTATCCAATAATTAATAGGGGACATATAAATTGAATAATAGTTTTAAAGAGACAATCACATTATTGTAGCCGTGGAATAATTTATTGCTCACTTGACTCCATCCAACAACTTCTGCGTCAAAATCTCATATTTATTCGTTTTTCGTAAACAAAAGAACAAAGGAAGAAAAACATAATGGAATTCTAGATCGCTTCAAGATCAGATTTAGCATAACTCAACGTTAATTTACACGTACTCCGTCCTTGATCTATGTAGTCATCCCTTTCTTAGATTACAAATTTCCAAATATTTATGTTAGGTAAACCATGTAAGCAAATTACAGCTAAGATGGAAACATCCCATTGGGCCTAGACAAGCCCAGCCCAATATTGAGTTTACCCACAATTACAAGCATGATCCTCCTACGTTTGGTATATACAACACAATGGAAAAACTGGCTTAAGTTATCCACTTTCTTTAACCTTTAATCAATCAAATCAATCACACATTCACATCCATAATAAAAATCAGAATCAAACGAGCTTTTACCCTTTAAATCCATGCAAAATCTCAATTAGTGTTAAACTTATCGTATAAAATGTTATATATTAAAAAATATGTCGTCGTAGTTAAAACATCCATTGACCATTAGAAAATATCTTTGCTTGAATTTAAAAGTAAAATGTAAAGTTAAACTAGAAACCAAAATCACAAAAACTACACTTATAATATAAATTTGGTAACACAAACTTTCTTATAATATAAATTCATGCTTACAATTACAAGGAAATTAAAGAAAGGAACAATTCAACTGCATTTTACACACTGTACAGATGACTTAGAAAAACAACAAGATCATCAACCCTTCAATTCCAAGATATAGACTTAAACCCCATCTTATATGGTTTCCATGCATTGTTAGAGCTAGGGCTCACATTCATATCTAATTATATATATTTACATGACATGACAAGCATTGACATTGTCATCGTTGAACATGTTGCTCACTTTGTCATCGCCGCGATGAGACATCGGAATCGTTCCGTGCTTCTCTCCGACATTATATCCATGCTTGTAATAGTTATAGCTCTCTTTGAACTCACGAGTTGTATCTTTGAAGTAATCGGTCGCTGACGTGAAGTACAACGGCGGCTCAGGGTACGGCCAAAACTCCGCCCTCTTCCCTGCCCTTCGAACCACCTTCAGCACCTTGTTCCGATCGACATACCCGATCACCGTCACCTTCTCCAGCTCCAAGTTCACCTCAACCGAATCAACTCCTACTCAAAACAACACAAACCCTAATAATGTTTTTCATAACTAAAGACAACCCTTCATCTGAATTTTTTTTTTGAACCTTAAAACCCTAAAAAAAGTTGTTTTTTTTTTGGTACCTCTAAGTTTGTAGATAGCATCTTTAACGACGCGTTCACAACCACTGCAGCACATCCTGACTTTTAGTTCAACAGTCTGTAAAAAGCAAAAACAATCAGCAATTGATAGATATATAGATTCTCTCATTGATATTATTATTATACCTTTGTTCCTTTTGCTGATCACAAAAAAAAAGGACCCTTTCATAAGGGGTAAATGGAGAAGCCAAGGGAATTATGAAAAAGTCATGTGTTCTACCAAATTCTAGTTCCTTTTTCACATCTAGAAGATTCTCACATCCATTAAGAAGCTAACTTTGATCAAAACCCTTTGTTCATCTTTTTTTTTTCTTTAAGAAAAAAAAAAAAAAAAAACAGGAGCTCGTCAACATCTTTCAAAACCCTTGTCGAATTACACCTTTAAAATTGATTTTTTTTTTCAAAAGTTCAAAGTACACCCACATGAAAATTTAACAAAAAAAAAGACCAAAAAATAAATAAATTTGTAAAAGATAGAAAATCTCAAAACCCCATCAAATAAAGATCGATTTTTTTTATTGTTTTAGTTTTGAAAAAGAAAAAAAACGAACTTTATCAATCTATCTCCTAAAAAAAGAGAAGATTACAAAGAAACTACAATAAAAAGAATACGTTTTTTTTTTATTTTTATTTATTGAAACTTAATTACCTGCAAGGAAAGGGGTTTTGGCTTTGGCATGTTGAAGAAGATATGATTGAAGCTTTTGTGATGAAGATTATGATTATGGGAATTGCCAAAACAACGTAGGAAATACGAATAAACGACAGAACCAAACGTAGCTCTTTGGAGTACGGTAGACATATTTCAAGACACAAAAAAACTTGTTATATAAGAAACAGAAAGAGAAGAGAGAGAGAGAAATCAAAGCATAAAACTCAAAACAATCCCCAGCCTTTGAAGATATTCCTCTGTGTCAGAAGCATCCTCTTCAAATCTCTCAATCGCTTCCTTAATGCTTAATCCAAAAACACTTTTTTTCCCCCTTATAAGAGATAACTATAAAGTTATTAATCAAATCCAAATCCCAAAGTCTTTTTTTTTTTTTTTTTAAAATATTTATGTGGAATCATTGGAGGGTTTAATTATATATATATTTACTAAAACCTTGAGAAGAAGGAGGAATAAAAATGGGAATAAAAGAAGTGGGAAAAAGTTATGCTTTTGATCAAGTTTTTTTTTGGTCAATTCTATATATGTTGTGATGTGGATTGGGTTAAGGTTAAAAGGAGAAACTTTTATGCAGTAAATTAAAGATGTGAACTTTGATGCTGAGGGTAACAACTAACATATATTCCAAATATCTTCTTTTTTCTTTGGTTCTACTTTATGACAATAATTAAATTTGGAACAACCCACCAGAATCAACATCTGTTCTTCTATGTATATGTATATATATATATATGTATATTTTAATCACTAAAGCTTTGGTTTTGTAAAGTAATATGCCCCAAATTGCTATTTGTCAAATCTTATATATGTCTTAAAGAGAACATTTTCAGTTTATTTGGTTCTCTTTTGTGTACATCTTAGTAGTGATAATGGAGAAATAATACTCATACACAATAGGGGCCCCTCTTTTAATATTCTCACAAGTATTTTTGGTTTGGCTAATTAAAATGTTTTTCTTTTCAAATTTCTTGTAGATGTCAAAAACTAAAAGTATTTTAGAAGGAATATAGTTGGGCTAAATTACAAATTGTTAGTTGATTAAATGCCTAGATAGGTTGCGTCTAGTCTTTAAATTTTGATAAGTTTTAAATACATTTTCGAATCATTATTTTGATTCTATTAAGTTATTTTTGTTGGCATCGCTATTACTTAAAAGTTGACATGATAAGTTGATTGGACTAATGAGTTATAACTTGATATAACGTGTTATAAAAGAGTATGCCAATTAGATTAAATAAGGGTAGATGAGTCAACATCATCAAATCATCACTCGTCTATTGAATTAACGTTTAAGTAACATGTGTTTAGTGTTTTAAAAAAAAGTAACATGTGTTTAATCTATGTAACTTATTATTAGACTCAAATTGAAACTTTGAACTTGTTAAAGGATGCAATTCAAAACCTTTTAAAATCCATGAAATAAATAAACATAATTATTAAAATTTAAGAGAATAATTTAAGGAAAAATTTAAAAATTTACAAAGATGGCTTTTATCAATTTTCATTCTAAACTTTCATTTTCATCGAATTAGACCTTAAATTTGGTTAAATATTACAATTTCTATCTTATACTTAACATAATTAACATAATGTTAATTCACACACTAATTTTAATAATAATAATTTTTTTTTTTTTTTTTGTAAAAATCTCCATAAATTCACTAATATTACCAATGCAAAAATTAAATTGAATAATTTTTCATTCTAAACTTTCATTTTCATCGAATTAGACCTTAAATTTGGTTAAATATTACAATTTTTATCTTATACTTAACATAATTAACATAATGTTAATTCACACACTAATTTTAATAATAATAATTTTTTTTTTTTTTGTAAAAATCTCCATAAATTCACTAATATTACCAATGCAAAAATTAAATTGAATAATTTTTCATTCTAAACTTTCATTTTCATCGAATTAGACCTTAAATTTGGTTAAATATTACAATTTCTATCTTATACTTAACATAATTAACATAATGTTAATTCACACACTAATTTTAATAATAAAAATACCTCTGAACTTTGTAAGTTTAAAACTTATCAGAGCCAGGTTTCAATCCTGGGACCTGTGGGTTATGGGCCCACCACGCTTCCGCTGCGCCACTCTGATTTTGTTGTACATTTTATTTCAATAATATCAATAAACTTTAAAAAGTTAAATTAATACATGTTTTTTTTCCTTCTTGCAAATTTTCCCATCATCAAAATTTAATGCGAAACTTTGCTTATAAAGACTATGTGCAAGAGGACACCAATGACAACAAAGTTTGAAATTGACCTTTCTCTTTTTGAAAGTGTAAAGAAGATAAGCGGGAGAAAAATAACATATTTTTTTCATAGCTCCTTGTTTCTTTTTGCTTTTCTGTTTGTGTGTGTTAGACGGTTAATGATAAGCAAGGAATTAACATGGTTTTTCAATTATGATGAATGAGCGGTGAAGAAAGAGATAAATAATTAAATTTGTTTTTTTTTTTTTTTTTTTGAAACTTTGGAAGAGGCTTATGATTATAAATTTTGGGTTTTTGGAACTTATTTGGTAAAATTGATAGTATTTGGCGAACTTGAATCCCCACCTATTTATATTATTTTCATAGTCCCCATTTTCCTTTTTTAGTCTTATTTTCTAAATAAGTTGTATTGTTTTCATAGTATCTTTTTGCGCCATTAATTTTGAATATTGGATTTTCTAAATTCTCTTAAGCTTAGTTTGAGGAGGAAATATTTGGTTGCAAAAAATCAAGACAACGATGAAGATATGCATTATTTTTATTTGTGTACTCTAAATTAGATTACTACAAAAGACTTTCCAAACTCTAATAAACTCTAAGAAGACGATTTGATCTAATTTACAAAGTTAATTAATCAAAAGTTTGATGCGAGATTTTTTTTTTTAAAAATATTTAAGAAGTATTGGAATCACTATATGACACTCTTTTAATTTATTGTGCCTTAAATGAATAGAGGGAAAACTGATGGATAGTGACTCGTGAGGAAGAGACTATTAACAAAATAAAGTTGAGAACATCTGGAGTTCAAGTATGAAACAAAAGTCATCTTGAAGCTTTAAAAAGAATCTGGCGAGGCTCTTGGGTTGTTGTGTTGAAGGAGAATGTTTTTTTGGATTATGAATACATGGTAAATAAGCAAAGTTTCTCATTAATTTTCATGGAGGAAGAATTTACAGAGAGATAAAGAAGGAAGAAGAAACGTAATCCAGTAAGGGTCTTTTTGAATTTTTTTAAAAGGCCGAGTGTATTAATGACACTTTAGGGGCTGTTTGGCCCCCAAGTGGGGTGGGGTGGGCTATAATAGCCCACCCCATGTTTGGAGCCCCAACTATATAAGTTGGGGCTGGGGGTTATTATAACTCCCAGTATTCACTGTAGTTTTTTTTTTTTTTTTTTTTTCACCCAATTTACCGATTTTTTATCTTTCATTTCATCCCAAATTTCTCTCTCCACCGAGCCTCTTGTTGTCGATTATTGGTGATTTCTTAAATAATATTTATTTTTTTAACTTTTAAAAAATTAATATGCAATATACATTTAACTATACAAATACAACAAAAAGTTGTAGAAAAAAATTAAACTAACATAAACACATATTTCAAACTCCATGTTAAAGAAAACTGTATTATTTCTCTCTCGAACCTCTTGTTGTCGATTATTTGTGATTTCCTAAATAATATTTATTTTTTTCTATTTCTATTTCAAACTGTATTTTAAACACACATTAAACAACTCTGCAGTCCAAACACAGACTTACTAAACCCAGACTATACAAACGCCCCCTACACAGACTTACTAAACCCAGACTATACAACCCCCTTATCATACAAACGCCCCCTACACAGACTTACTAAACCCAGACTATACAACCCCCTTATCGTTTTTAATCTGAGACAAGTTTGAAGTGCAATTAGATGAAATTGAAAGTTTAGGGTAAACATTAATAAGCTCGACAAATTTATGACTAAAAATTGATTTTCTCATAAATTTTAATTTCTATTTAACTAACTACTTAGGTTAGATATATGTTTTAGTTCTAAATGTTGGACTGTTTTTTTTTTTTTTTTTCATTTGATACAAAAATTTCAAGGGAAATTGTAGTAAATGACAATTTAAGACTTATTGTTTGCAAATATAACATGTTTTTAAAAATTTTGCGGATATAGCAATTTCTATCGCTGATATCTTATGACTGATAGAAGTCTATCGCTGATCACCTCAATTTTTTATAGATTTTTGTCAGTGATAATAGTCTATCAGAGATAATAGTCTATCACTGATAGAAGTCTATCAGTGATATAATAAATTCTATCAGTGATAGAAACGAGTTTTTTTGCCATATTTGCAAAACATTTTAAAGTTTGCTAAATTTGCAATTAGTTTGGGCCTGATTGCTATTTGTGCAACCAGCCCAAATTTCAATCTAATCTTTAATTTTTTAATATTTTTCAATTATATCCATTAATTAGGGGAGGAATATTAAAATTAGCTGACAATATACTTAAATGATATAAAAGCTAGTTAGTTTGAAAAAAATTAATTTAAGTAGAAATTAGTTCGTCTAAGTAAGGGAATTTCCTAATTCCTCAATATTTACAAGTTGGAAAAAGTTTCAATTTTTCTTCTGGTAGGAAGCCTATTTCTCTCTCTAAATTTCTACTATGTTAAGTACTTGTTAAATAGTATGTCATATATATGTTTTTTTTTTTTTTTTTTTGGCTTATTATACTAATGAGAATAATAAGCAAAAGACTAATCTATCTACCGGATAAACATAAATCAAAGATTTTTTTTTTTTTTTTTTTTTAACAATAACCTAATAACTTATTTAATCTAAAACACTAACAACAGTTTCATTTGAAGTAATTAAACATTTTTAAATACTCTTAGGCTAGCTAATTTTAGAATATTTTTGGCATAGTCTAGAACACTTTTTTATCGCTTGACCGAAAGCACTTCTATCTCAAAATTATAATCATGTTATATATATATTTTAAAAAAAGGGTCGAGCACCTCAAGGTACTTTGTGAAGAGCACTTATAAGGAGAGAGCTTTAGCTCAAGTGCATGATTACTTGAAACACTTTAAAAGCACTTTTAGAGGTATAGGACGACCAAACAATCATAATAATTTGTCATTAAACACTTTTTACTAACTTGGTTATAATTAAAGTGCTTAAAACACTTATTTTAAAAGCACTCTTAAACCCATTGCTTTTTTTTGTAGGTACCATTTTCATTACATTATACACAAATATGTATGTCCACTGCCACGTAAACAAGCACTAATCTACATCAAATTTCTTTAAAAAAAAAATTAATCAATGCACTAACACATTAACTAAAAGAGGCATTATACCTATATCATCACATCCCCTCTCTATTTGATATATGCTTCAAAAATTTCTTTATTCGATCTCGGTTGAGTGTGTGAATGACAATGGTATTTAGACATCTCCACAATGATATGATATTGTTCACTTTGGACCATATCACTTTGGACCTAAACTTTAATGATAATTGTCACCTATTATATACCCATGATCTTTCCATTTTCTAGTCAATGTGGGATATTGTTTGTATCCTAACAATCATCTCCTCAAACAAAGTACCACAAGCCTACTTTGTTCCCAACAAATTCTCCCCTCGAACAAAGTACCACGACCTCCCCACAGATATGATCCTTGAGCAACTCGAAAAGCTCAACCACGACCCTTAAGATAGTCATTCAAATGGAGGCAAAGTACCACCTCAACCTCCTCAGATAGTTATGACTCTAATTATGATTATGTTATTAGAGACTCATCAATATCTTTATTCGACACGCGAGAATTTTTACAAATATGGCTAAGTTAGGGACATAACTCTGATATTAACCTCATGGCCGGTTGGACCAGACCCAAATAGTCAAAGCCCCAAGCTTGGTCCAAGCCCAAGCTTTACGGGCCAGCCCGACACCTAAAACATAGGTCCATAGCCCAATCCATGAGCCTAACTCAATGGGCCAAATTTGGATCGGACTTAAATTGACCCTTCGGATCGAGTTTGAATTGACTCGATGAATAAAAATTGTTTTTAAATATAAAGTTAAAATTATATTAAAACTTTTTTTTTTTTTTTTTGAAGTTTATTTATAGAGAAGGAACATTTCACATCCTCAAAATAAAAGGATAGATAAATATTTTGGATGGGGTCTTTGGGCTGGGCCGAGCCGGTCAACCGTTGACCATGGGCCGACTCTAATACAACTTATTAAGGACAACAAAACTCAGATATCTCCACAATAGTATGATATTGTCTACACTTTACGTTTGGTTTCACCCAGAAGGCCTCATACCAATTGGATATAATTGTCATCCATTATATGCCCGTGATCTTTCCCTTTTCTAGCCAACGTGGAATATTGTTGGTATCCTAACAACTGTCTCCTCAAACAAAGTACCACACTTAAACCTACTTTGTTACCTAACAAATGTCATTATTCATAGACTTCCTTGACCTAATCTTTTTATATAATTTTGAAATAGCAAAATATATATATAATTTGAAAGATTTGAAATAATGTAAATGCATGGGGCACACTGCGCATTTGGAAAGGGCACAGCACATGTTCTCCATAGACAAAGTCACTTCATATTCTTATCCACTTTTATGCATTTTAATAATATCTTCTGCAAATCAAATGTGCGACAGGAAGAACTTCAATACTCGATCTCTTTATTATCGTATGTGAAGAGAGGGAATAAAGCAATCAATGGTTACTTTCGTTTTTCGTTTCTAGTTCTTTCTTATTTGAAAAGAATATCTGTTATTAGTGGTAGATCCAAAATTTTATGTAGAGCACAAAATTGTATTAATAAGATCATATATGAACACACGGGTAGAGATTGATATTGGTTATATTTTGATATCCAAGGTAGTTAAAATACAAGTTTAGTTGTCAACGTGAATAGCTCCCGTGTTTAAAATACATACTCCCAATCAAAAGGTTCAAAGTTCAAAATTTTCAACAGTTCAAAATTTTCAACTAGTTGTTACACTAAAAAAAATAACAAGTAATTTTCTATTAAAAAAGGAAAAATAAAATAAAATAAAATAAAATAGAAGTTTGGTTCTTAAACTTTTAAGATTGTGTGGAATAGGTGTTCAAACCTATAACGTCATAAATTTTAAATAAATTAAAAAAAAAAAATAGTTTTTTTTTTTTTAAAGTTCAGTGACTTAAATCTGCAATTTAAAATTTTAGGGTCTACAATTGAATAAAATTAAAAATTTAGAGATTAAAATAGACATTTTAAAAATTAAAGAATCAAAATAAAATTAATTTAAAGTTTAAGGAACAAAATCAGATTTAAACCTGATTAAGATTAACAACTTTAAAGTTGAGAGGGGCTTCGGTCAAAATTTACTACATTTAAAAAGAAAAAAAAAAAAAAAATCAATTTGTACTATCCTAAACTTGGTAAGGTGTATAGATTTTTATCATCAACTTTTATTTTCATTAATTTGTATTTTAGAGTTTGATGGGTTGGTTGATTAATTGTTGCAATTTTTAGTTTATAATAAACTTTTGTTAAAAAAAAAAACCTTAAAAAAAGATTTGTATGTGTAGAATGAATTATGTAACATATGAGTATAAAATTGATTTAATTTGAAAGAAAAATGACATTAGAGTTGAATTTTAATTGACATTTGTGAGTTTTAGAAGATTTGTTGAATGGTGAATGTTTTATATTTAATTTTTTGCCATTCTTGATTTTTATTGAAATAAATATATTTTTCGAAATTTTTTACTTTGATTTTGTTAAAATTAGTCATGAATTTAGCAAAACTTAATAAAGGTAAGCACTACGACACTTAATTAAGTTTAGGGTTGAATTAGATCAAATTAAAAGTTTAAGATAAAAATTGACACATATCGAGGTTAGGGTAAAAATTGATTTATTTTTTTAAAAAAACAAAACACAAGAAACTAGAGATAAAATACAAAAAAAAAAATTAAACTACAAATTTTAGTCTCTAAACTTTGGTAGTCGTGTCTTGCCGTTTTTTTCGTTTTTTTATAATATTGCCAAAACTATTTATAAAAACATGGTATGTTTCAACCTATTTAAAAAAATAAAGCAGTTTTTATTCAACACAATCAACCATCGTCTTTTCAAATGACGATTTGTATCTACCAAAATAGTCTTTTGAGAAGTATGCATTAAAAAATTGATATCTTCTTACTCAAATATTTAAAGTTTTCGAAAAAGATATGGTTGAAAAGTTAACTTAGAAAACTTCAATTTAATATCTGATTTCACTATTTTTGAAGTTGTATAGAAAAAGATAAAGATCATTGAAGTTGGACTATGGTTCTGCAAATTTCAGAACACAGTAGTTCAACTTTGAAGAATTGTTAGCTTTCCAGCATATATTTTTTGAAATTTTTGCACTTCTGACTAAAAAAATATCGCTTTGAATGCACACTGTTCAAAAGACGATGTGCTTAAAGCCACGTAGACGATGTAAATCGTCTTTTGAAAAGATGATGTTGCTTTGGTGGATGCACATATTATAGCTCTCGTATTGACGTCCATGCTAAATCATTTATCTTTTCTTGAAAATTCCTAACTCATTAATCGTGCTAAAGTAAACTTGACTCAACGGTAATTGACATGTACTTCCTTCCTTGATGTCGGATTCTCATCCCCACAAATTGTTGGTACTAAAAAAAAAGTCATTAATTGTCAGTTCAATCAATATACCACGTTAACCAATTCAACTATGCTCGAAGACATTTTTTTTTGTTCAACAACATGTGGGGAGTATAGGGTTTCGAGTCTCTCTAACCTTTTCGTCGATGATATATATCTTAACCAGTTCAGTTATGATCCAGTTGAAAATTTTATAATTTAACCTGCAACGACGTTTATACCAATGGGACCCGGGCCCTTCTAAGTCTACAAAAATCAAAAGGAATAAAGCTTTCATGTTTGATGGTGCTGCAACTGATCATATATATAAGCATTATTTTGATTCAGCTTATCAGAGGTCATTGTTCAACTATTAACACAGATAATTTTTTTTTTTTTTAAAATATTTGTGGACTTTATTGGACTTTAGATGTTGGCTTAGTGTTCCAAATTCCAAAGGCCTTTTGATTCACAAGATACCATGTGCGGCACAAAGACAACAACCCAACAAAACCACTGCCTAAACAGAGAAACAAACATCACACAAACAGAATATTAATGTCATTTCATAGTACAACAAGAGCGATTTTGTCCACTTATTGAGTATCGTATATTAATGTAATATCCGATGACTCACATGCAAAGTAGAGCATATGTACTAAGAATATATTAAGCGCTCGAATTTGTAATGGTTTAATCTAGATATTAGATCAATGTTATTAGCATAATCGTTCGAGAATAATATTATACTCTTTTAATTAAAGGAAACCAAGTGTGAATATTAAGGGAATTGATTCTAGGATGACAAGATTAGATCTAAATACGGAACACACATGCAAGAAGAGAATTGATTAAGATTGTTTGATCTTTGCAAGATCGATGACTCTTGCTACTGCTATGAAGTTCAAATATATTATTCGAATTGATGAAAAATCGAAGCTTGTTGTGTAAGTTTTCCAACGGTGTACAATTCATTAAATTTCGTTAAGTATTGTGCAAGTTATGACCTTTTAAGTAAACACTGCGTTTTCTAGAAATTTGCTGTAATCGAGACTGTTTTGTGACAACTTCGATTGCATTTATCTCGCAGGTAGTTTTTGTGATATTTCATTTAATGTTCTAAGGATCTGTGTGATATTTTAAGAATTGCGGTTTCTTTTTTAACCTGCGCGGTGAGAGATTCGAACCTCTATTAAGAGTTGCATTAGATATGAATAAAATATTTAGATTGATTAATTTTAATTACTTTTTTAGCCTAGCAAGACAAAATATGATTTTATTTTTTTTCCTTAAAAGTATTTTCTGACAAGTTTACCTTTAATGAATTTGTATGGAGTGTTTTTCGAGAATCTCATTTGCCTTTGTACATGAATTTGATGTGAGTGTTTTTTTTAGAGAAATATAGTGAGTGATGGTGATTGAATTAGTAAAATGAGTGAAATAACTAAGAATGTAAATATGTCAATTGGTAATAATTCAACTTTATGTTTCTACCCTATGTATATTTTGTGAATATTTGCCTACCCTACATAGAGTATGTTGTAAATATGTGCCTACAAGTTTGTCGCATTTACCTTGTGTTATGTATTAGGTTCACCCCTATTCAACCTTTGATTGATCAAAGTGTCATATGATTATAAATAATTGATTTTATATGCTATGATCAATTTGGATTTAGATAAATAATCACACAATTCTTTTTATCATATAGGCATGCAATCGACTGTTTTTTAATAATATTGTAATTTTTTAAAAAAATTATAAAAATATGGTAGGTTTGAAACTATTTTTAAAAATATTGGTGTTTGAAAGGGCGAGCAAACATCGTCTCTTGAAAAGACGACCTTGCTCCACGTGGATGAATGTCGTCTTTTGAAAAGACGATCGTGTTCCATATGGATGGAGGAAAAATTGATATCTTTTTAACCAAATATTCAAAATTTTCAAAAAAGGTATGGTTGGAAAGCTAACAAATAAAGCTTCAATTTGATACCTGGTTTTTCTATTTTTGGAGTTGTGTATCAAAATATAAAGACCATCGAAGTTGGACTATAGTTCTGCAAATTTCAGAACTGAAGATTCTTTTGAGGAGTGCATTCAGAAATTGATATCTCTTTACCCAAATATTCAAAAATTTCGAAAAATGTAGGGTTGAAAATCTAACACAGAGAGCTTCAATTTGATATCCTAGTTTCACTATTTTTAGAGTTGTGTATTAAAAGATACAGATCGTCGAAGTTTAACTACAATTTTGGAGTTTTCAGTCATATCTTCCGTTCTAGGTTTAGTGAAGTTTTCATAACTGTGACGATATATATATTTTGATACAGAACTCTAAAAATAGTGAAAGCAGGTATTAAATTAAAGCTCTCTGTGTTAGCTTTCCAACAGTACCCTTTTTGAAGTTTTTGAATATTCTGGATAAAAAGATATCAATTTTGGATGCACCTCGATCGTCAGTTCTGAAATTTGCAGAACTATAGTTCAACTTCAATGGTATTTATCTTTTGATATACAACTCCAAAAATAGTGAAACCAGGTATCAAATTGAAGCTCTCCCTGTTAGCTTTCCAATCATACCTTTTTTAAAATTTTTGAATATCTAGTTAAAAAAATATATCAATTTTTTTAGTAAAATAAACGTACATGCCGATGGAGGTATCTTTTAAAAAGACGACTTTCATCCACGTGGAGCAAGATCGTCTTCTTTTCAAAAAGACGACCTTTGCTCGCGTGTAGAGGTCGTCTTAAGACGACCTCACTTTAAAACAACAATATTTTTAAAAAATAGTTTCAAACCTACAATATTTTTATAAAAAGTTTTAAAAAGTACAATATTATTAAAAAAACAGCCTTTTATGTCTAGACCTTTTTTCTATATTGATTTTATGACATCCGTTTTTTTCAACCTTTTAAGTATTGAATTTTAACTTCTATGCAAATCTAAATGATCAGTTTAGAACAACGATAATAGTCAAGTAAATTCAATAAAACCAACTAAGATAAATTGAAAGACATACAAATTTATCTTTTAAGAAGGCACATCCTTTGGAGCATCAACATTATTGAATCTTAAAGAATTTAGTTCATAATGAAAATGTAAAAAAACTTCATATTGGATACAAATAAGAGTTCCAACATAATTTCAAATGAATTATTGAAATATTAAAAACTAAGCTAAGACTTGGGATGATCTAAACGAGGAAAAAATAAAACGGTAAAGGGATTGTCACTCGAGTAGCTCAACTCCTCCTTTGTCAAGGTGAATTGAGTCGGCTTCCCACAACTGTTTGCACAAAACGCTACAACTACAAAAATTATGCCAAAATTCATAATTTTTACACTAATTTAAGAACATTAAGCTAAACATGGTTAAAACTATGTATATTTAACATTCTTGCATAATTTTGACATATTAACCATGAATAACAACAAAAAGGTACAAGGAATAATCTTGAATTATGACTAAATAATTCGGATAACTAAGAGTTATCAAAACTTAATTGCATAACTAAAGAAGTTATAACATCGAAAAATTTAAAATCACTTCAGAAATTATTAAAAAGAAGTAGACTCAAGGTCTTGCTTGTTAATGATTTTAAATAGGTATATTGATTTCAATTTAGCATGAGAATTAATTGTGCTGGAGAGACATTTTTTACTTATATATGACTTATTGACTTTATGAAAAGACTACATGTTCCTCTTGACATTATATTCAACCTAATTAAGCTATAAATCTAATTGGTAAAATTAATTCCCTTTTAACGCTTTTCTGTTTTTTTTTTAAATTAGTTTTTAATTTCACCACTAACGTGTTAGTTTTGCGTTCATATACCTTTTTAATGTGAATAATGTGTTATTAGAGAGGCTAAAGTCCCTTGCATGTAGTTATGATTGTTAAAGATAGGGGTGTAACGATTGGGTTATTATTTTTTTTTTTTGTTGGGTTGAGCTGGTTTTTTGCCAATCTGAATTTTTGAGTCGGTTCGCAGGTTGAACCAATTTTGGCTCGGTTCAACTTGATCCGATCTGAACTACATATATTAAAAGATAATACATATATATATATATATATATATATATAATGAATTAGGTCTCCTTTCTATTCGGTATTCTCATTTCTCAAACCTCCACAGCTCAGCTACATCCTCACCTACCTCTCTTTCGTCTCTCTCTCGCAAGTCGCATCTGCCTCCCTCACCTACCTCTCTCTCGTCTCTCTCTCTCTCGCAAGTCGCATCTGCCTCCCTCACCTACCTCTCTCTCGTCTCTCTCTCTCGCAAGTCGCCTCTGCCTCCCTTACCTCTTGCCTCCCTCACCTACCTACCTCTCGTCTCTCTCTCGCAAGTCGCCTCTGCCTCCCTCACCTACCTCTCTCTTGTCTCTCTCACTGTCGTCTCCGTCGCCCTCCGCCTCGCCGTCTTCGCTCGGAGTCCGCTTCTCAATTTAACGTCGCCGTTCTCAGCCTCGCCGCCGTAGATCTCCGCCTCAGAGGCTGATTTTTAGATTGTTTATGATTTTGATTGGAGAGTTTATTTATCTAAAAGCAATAGGAGAATGGTTTTTAGGTTGTTTATGAAGAGCCCACAAAATCAAAATATAGGATTAAATTGTTTCTGAAGCATCTCTTTTCCCTTTGTTGAGTTGAGTTGAGAAACCACCGACCCGAAATTTTCAACCCAATCTATGTACCCGTAGTTAAAGAGGTTTGAGGACTAGCAAATATTTAGGTTTGTGGGTATTTGATAGCAGTTTGTGGGCTATTTGTATGACTTATTTATTAGGCAATTCAATATTTTTTTTTGGCCCAAATTCAAAAAACTATCAGGAAAATCACAGTTTTAGACCCTATGATGTAAAGAGACTAAATTGTCCCTTCTTTCTCTATCCTCTTCCTTCCCTTCCTCTTTTTTCGCCCTCATCAATTGGTGCTTTTGACACTTTTTTTTTTAAATTAATATTTCAAAAATAAAACCAAAAAAGAGAAAACCTCTCCTTTTCTCCTTCCCTTCCAAGTAATTCTCCTCTACCAACCATTCGTATTTTTTGATACATGTTTGTTTTAGAGATTTTTTCAAATACCAGGTACGACCAAAATTCCAATTTTTTTTTTAAAAAAAATTTATTTTAAATTTCATATTTTTGTTGTTTTAAAAGAAAAAAAAAAAGAACGTAAATTTGAAATTTAAAAGAAAACAAAACAAAGGGAAAAGGATACTATCGAATTTGGGTGTTTGTGAAAGAAAGAGAGAGGGAAAGAAAGAGTAAAGAATGAGGGAAAAAAAACTAAGGGCATTTTAGTCTTTTCACGTGCAAAAGTCTAAAACTAGTTTTTCCATTTAGGCCGAAAACTCAATTGTCCTTATATCTAGTTTTGATAATTAATTGGCCATTTTGATGCACACATTCATTTTTTTTTTTGAGATATCGAGCAAATGGAGAAAAACAAAGCTTTTGAAAAATTATCGAAAAAAACGAGTCAATTGGACAAAAATAGTTGAAAACAAGTACTTAATTAGATAAGGCAATGAAGGCTCAAGTACGAAAGATACAACATTGTGACGCCGTCGGTAGCGTTGCAACAAAGAAAATGTAACAAATGGCTCTACAAGATAACGTTATATGGTACTACAAACATGTTTTTTTCGTCAATTTTTTTTTTTAACTAGTGTCATGGCGCTAACCTGTAGCGACGTGGCGTGGTCGTGCGATTTTTTTTTAGTTATTGAAAAAGATACTTTTAAAATAAATCTACTTAGAAAACGAATAAAAGAATTAATATAAGTTGGTTTGTATGAGAGGTGAAGAAGAAGACTTAACTCCATATCCAATAATGATAAACAAAGTTTTTTTTTTTTTTTTTTTTTTTATTATTATTTTTTTTTTAATGTGAACAAAGATTTTGAAGTTTGAGGGTGTAATATGTGCAATTTATCCATTTAGATTTTACTAAAAAAATCATTACTAAAATAAGTATATTTTGAAAAATGTTGAAAACATTACTGATGGAAAAGATATCTTTATAAAAACCATCATATTATAAAACATAAGCTGGTTTGCCCGAGAGGTTAAGGGGGAAGACTTAAGATCTTCTGCACATAAGTGCGCATGGGTTCGAACCCCATAGCCAGCAATTTTTAATAACATATTTTAAAATATCAAACTTATTTTGCAATTCAAAGTATGTGTTAACGACCAAGAGGTCTGTGGTTCGAATCCTCCACCACATTGTACTAAAAAAAACAAACATTATTGAGCATGGATTCCAACTCGATGCCTTCAACTAAAACTTAGTTTTTATGATTCAAACTTTCAGGGTGTAATTTTTTCACATAACAATGGTTTATAGTGGTCGGAGATAACTTTGTACATTGTTTTCTAAGTTTTGCTTGATTTATCTTTAAACCACAATATGACATTTAATTTTATATAAGATGGTTTGTTCGAGACTTATTGGGAAGACAAGATCTTATGCACATAAGTGCGCGCATGAGTTCGATTCCCAACAATCTTAAACACGTTTTTTTTTTAATTCATTTTTTTTTTGTAAAGGTATTTTAATTAATGTGAGATTGAACTCATGACATCTTAGTCAAGAACACAGTCTTATGCCAACTGAGCTATGCTCGGTTTGACAATAATTCATACTATAAAGCATAAGTTGGTTTGCTCGAGAGGTTAAAGGGGAAGACTTAAGATCTTCGGCACATAAGTGTGCATGAGTTTGAACCCCATAGCCAACAATGTTTAGTAACATATTTTGAAATATCAAACTTATTTTGCAATTCAAAGTATGTGTTAACGACCAAGAGGTCTGTGATTCGAATCCTCCACCACATTGTACTAAAAAAAAAAAAATTAAAAAAAAAAAAATTTATTGAGCATGGATTCCAACTCGATGCCTTAAACTAAAACTTAGTTTTTATGATTCAAACTTTCAGGGTGTAATTTTTTCACATAACAATGGTTTATAGTGGTCGGAGATGGCGTTGTACATTGTTTTCTAAGTTTTGCTTGATTTATCTTTAAACGACAATATGACATTTAATTTTATATAAGATGGTTTGTTCGAGATTTATTGGGAAGACAAGATCTTATGCACATAAGTGCGCGCATGAGTTCGATTCCCAACAATCTTAAATACGTTTTTTTTTTAATTAATTTTTTTTTGTAAAGGTATTTTAATTAATGTGAGATCGAACTCATGACATCTTAGTCAAGAACACAGTCTTATGCCAACTGAGTTATGCTCGGTTTGACAATAATTCATACTATAAAGCATAAGCTGGTTTGCCCGAGAGGTTAAGGGGGAAGACTTAAGATCTTCTGCACATAAGTGCGCATGGGTTCGAACCCCATAGCCAGCAATCTTTAATAACATATTTTGAAATATCAAACTTATTTTGCAATTCAAAGTATGTGTTAACGACCAAGAGGTCTGTGATTCGAATCCTCCACCACATTGTACTAAAAAAAAAAAAAATTATTGAGCATGGATTCCAACTCGATGCCTTAAACTAAAACTTAGTTTTTATGATTCAAACTTTCAGGGTGTAAGTTTTACAAATAACAATGGTTTATAGTGGTCGGAGATGTCGTTGTACATTGTTTTCTAAGCTTTGCTTGATTTATCTTTAAACGACAAGATGACATTTAATTTTATATAAGATGGTTTGTTCGAGACTTATTGGGAAGACAAGATCTTATGCACATAAGTGCGCGCATGAGTTCGATTCCCAACAATCTTAAACACGTTTTTTTTTAATTCATTTTTTTTTTGTAAAGGTATTTTAATTAATGTGAGATTGAACTCATGACATCTTAGTCAAGAACACAGTATGCCAACTGAGCTATGCTCGGTTTGACAATAATTCATATTATAAAGCATAAGCTGGTTTGCCCGAGAGGTTAAGGGGGAAGACTTAAGATCTTCTGCACATAAGTGCGCATGGGTTCGAACCCCATAGCCAGCAATGTTTAATAACATATTTTGAAATATCAAACTTATTTTGAAATTCAAAGTATGTGTTAACGACCAAGAGGTCTGTGATTCGAATCCTCCACCATATTGTACTAAAAAAAAAAAAATTATTGAGCATGGATTCCAACTCGATGCCTTAAACTAAAACTTAGTTTTTATGATTCAAACTTTCAGGGCGTAATTTTTTCACATAACAATGGTTTATAGTGGTCGGAGATGTCGTTGTACATTGTTTTCTAAGCTTTGCTTGATTTATCTTTAAACGACAAGATGACATTTAATTTTATATAAGATGGTTTGTTCAGAGACTTATTGTGAAGACAAGATCTTATGCACATAAGTGCGCGCATGAGTTCGATTCCCAACAATCTTAAACACGTTTTTTTTTTAATTCATTTTTTTTTAAAGGTATTTTAATTAATGTGAGATTGAACTCATGACATCTTAGTCAAGAACACAGTTTTATGCCAACTGAATTATGCTCGGTTTGACAATAATTCAAAGTTTGTAGATGTCAATTTACTCATTTACAAAAATAATAATAGTAATAGTAATAATATTGTTTATAAAAATAAGTATATTTAAACAGAATGATTAAAAATTACTATTACAATAAAAATATTTATAAAAATGATTAAAAAAAAAATTATGAGATTAAGATAACTTAACTCAATTGACATAAAGTTGTGTCTTTGCCTTAAAATTGCTTTTGACTAAGAGATATGTTCAATCTTTTCATCCACATTGATTAAATACGTTTGTAAAAAATAAAAAATAATTGCACCTCAACCAGCACATTTGTTTATTAATGTGAAAACTCATATCTCAACAGGCTGAAATAATTTTCATCCAACATCAACGACCAAGAAATATTTCTTCGTTATTTTTATTTTTAATATTTTTGTCACATAACAATAATGGTTTAGGGTTTTAGGGTTGGTGTAGGGTGACAAAAATATTTTACTCCTCGTTTGGTTCACGGAGTTGTTGAATTCGGATAAAAGTATCAACTTTCCAAATTTCAACAATAATTATTATTGAATTCGCCGGACTTCAACCGTAATTACTATTAAAGTCGGTCTCATTTTTTAAGGCAACACATTTCTCTCTCTTCATCTCCCTTCTCCATCTCTCCCACCATCTCTCCCACCATATTTTTAATTATTATTTTTTTTTTTTTGAAGAAAAAATGTAATTTAAACAAAAGTAAAAATACAATTCAACATATTTTTATTATTTTAAATATAAATGATGTTGTTTCATTCAAAATTGATACTTAAACAAAAATCAAAATGTAGTATTCCAACAATGGAGATAAATAAAAATATCAACTTATTTGGATGTGTTTAAATTGATGGATTAAAATCTTTTAAATTCACATGTAATATTTAACCCACTACTTTACGACTCTCCATTATTTCAAAATTATCCAAATAAAATAAATAATCAATGTGGGTGATATTGAAGAAAAGATGCGAGTATGGTGACCAAAATTATTTTTGTTATCTTCAAATAAATTTGTGAAAGGTATATAAAATAAAAAGCAAAAATCGTATTCTTAAAATTTATTGAAAAATATCCTTAATAATAAAAATATGGAATATTATAGGAAAACATTGTAAAAAAATATAGCTTAAATAAATCGGCATTGCTAAGATGCTGAATTTCGGGTGCAGTGGACACATGAGTCACGTAAAACTATATTTATGTATTGTTTTTTTTTTCTTTAAAGATGTTTGTAAAATATACATACATTAAAAAAAAAAAATAAAAAAAAAAAAAAATAAAAAAAAAAAAATAATTAAAAAAAAAATAATATAAATATAAATATATATAAGTAAATGTGAGAGACATTAAAAAATAATGTGAGGTATTGTGTACAAAATTATTTTGGTTGTCTCCAAAGAAATTTGTAAATGATAAATAAAATAAAAATAAAAAATTTCATTCTTAGAATTTATTGGAAGAGTCAAAGCGAGCATGACTCAACTGACATATGTATGTCTGGATGACAAGAGGTCTATGGTTCGAATCCCCCACCCCTAATGTACTAAAAAAAATTATTGGAAGAAGTCTCTAATAATGAAATTTTGAAAGTTTCTAGAAAAAAATCGTGCATAAAAAAACAGAGATTTCAGAACTAGTTCAACAACTCTCTCAAACACATTACAGACTTCACACTAAACAACTCTTTACCCCAACCACACAGACTTCAAAATTCCTTAGACTAATTAAATCTCTAGACTAAACAACTCCAGCTCACTCCTTAGGTCAAAATCTCAAACCTAGTAACACAATTAATAAATTCACGTGAGTCGAGTTTTTGGAAGAATTATTCCCCATTTATTGATTAAAAAAAAAACCAATTAGATGATTTTGTAATTAAATTGTTAATTTCTCACTAAAAATTCTCATTTAAATGGTGTGTTGGCTCATGGAGTTGTTGGAGACGGAGTTGAGATGAGAAATTAATTCCCGGTTTGGCCCACGAACTTCTTGAACTCGAATAAAAAATATCAACTTCGCCGACTTCAGAAGTAATTACTATATATTGAACCCCCAAAACTTCGACAGTAATTATTATTTAAGTCTGTCCCAATTTTCGAGGCAACACATTTCTCTCTCTTTCTCTCTCATTTCCTTTATTAAAAAATGTAATTTAAACAAAAGGTATACAATGACTAAAAATGTAATTCAACCTATTTTTATTATTTTAAATATAAATTAAGTTGTTCAACCAAATTCAAAATGTAGTATTCTTATCTGGAGAGAAATAAAAACATCAGTTTATTGGGATTCATTTAAATTAATGGATTAAAATCTTTCAAATTCAGATACACTATTGTACGACTCTTTTATTTCAAAACTATCCAAATAAAATGAATAATTAATTTGAGTGATATTGAAAAAAGAATGTGAAGTATTGTGATTAACATTATTTTTGTCATCTTCAAAAAAATTTGTGAAGAATACATAAACTAAAAAGCAAAAATCGCATTCTTAAAATTTATTGGAATTAGTCCTTAACTTCAAAAAAAAAAAAAAAAAAAAAAAAAAAAAAAAAAAAAAAAAAAAAACTATCATTGCTCGCGTGTTTTTTTTTCTTTGAAGAAGTTTGTAAAATATACCTATATTAATAAAAATAAAAAAATCTCAATCTAAGAATTCATAAAATTAAGATGAGTCCTAATAAAAAAAAAATATATATATATATATATATATATATATATATATATATATAAAATATTTGATAATCAATGTGAAAAAATAATGTGAGGTATTGTGCGCAAAATTATTTTTGTTGTCTTCAAAAAAATTTGAAAAAAATAAATAAAATAAAAATAAAAATTTTTATTTTTAGAATTGGAAGAAGTCTTTAATAATGAATTTTTGAAAGTTTGGAAAAAAAAAATTGTGCAAAGAAAGCAGCTAAAATAAATTCAAACTTCAAAACTTCAGGGTCAATAACTTTTTGTCCCAAAAATACCACAGACTTCAGAATTCTAAACTAAATAACTCTCTGTCTCAAGCACACATACTTCAAAACTTCTTAGACTAAACAACTTCAAAATTTTAGGTCAAACACCCCTTTATAGAATATCTTATCCCAAATAAAACAGAGAAATTCAAATATGCTTTATCTTTAGAACTATCAAAGTTTTAAATTTATCACTATTTTAATTTGTTTGAAAAAAAAATGGTATGATAATTTAAATTTCTGACTTCAAAAAAATGGACAACAAGTCCACGGCTCATAATCACTCTTTGACAAATAAATTATATTTTTTTATAAGCACCCGTGGAAAAGTTAATAATTTAATTTGTGCTTAATATAGATTTCTATGGATAATAATTTGTGTTTAGAGAAATTATTGGTGATAATTTTTTTTTCTTTTCTTCTATAACCGTAGTCAAAAAGTTGTTGAAAGTTCAAGAATTGTGTGGATACTATCATCAAAATTCACATTTCTTATACTAAATTTGTTTTCAACCTCGTTAATTCTACATAGGAAAACAGAGATCCAAAATAATCAAGAATATTTGATATATAATTAGTTGGATCTCCAAATCATTGACAATGAGAGAAATAACTCGTATATTTGAGAGAAATAACTCTATATTTATATTTTTGAGAGTATGATCTACTTCATTTTCGTGAGAGTGTGATCTGGTTCATTTTTCTCGAGTGTAATCTTTGTCGATCTGATGTTTTTTGGGTTCACTCTTGTGATAGCATATTAAATATCATGAAATTATTTGTCAGCGAGATCCCTTCAACTTTACAACGTTGGATGTCACACAAGATATCAAAAGAAAAAGTAGAATTGCAAAGAACAAAATCAAACAACATCGGCATAATCTCAAATTGAAAGAACTTGCACAAACAAAACCAGAAGAAGAAGAAGAATTACAAAAAATGGAAGTTGTTAGCGAAAGGGAAATTGTGAAGGATGAGAAATCGGACTCGGCGAGGAAATGGCGGGGAATAAAAGACCTGCCGGAGCAGCTCCGCGAGCAGCGTCGTGTACTCCTCCAGAAGCTCAGCCACTACCGACACAAGCATCATATCTCCGGCGACAAAATTGCTCTCTAATCTAATCAAATCTGCAATCGCAACTGTAATGATTGAATCAGTGAGGATACCAATTTTTGGTGGATTGTTTATAGACGACGAAAACTACAGCCCATTTCTGAATTCATCATCAAGTAAAGGAAACTGAAAGGACCCATTTGAAAATGATGTAATAATAATTGTTTTCAATTTTCAACTTTCATTTCCAATCACTATTTGGATTTATCTATTATCCATCTACTTTTTTTATTCATATTTATCTTCCCTAGATTTCAGATTTTTTTTTTTTAAATCAATTTTAAGTTCATTTTAATATAAATCATTTCCCTTCACTCGAGGTGACTGAATCTATATAGCTAAAACGAGCATGATTCAATTGCTAAAATGTCAGGAGTTGAAGGGATTGAATCTAGAACCTCTTAGTCATTAGTCGATACATTATGTCAGTTGAGTTATGTTTTTGTTATCATCTGGTGCACCAACTAAAGTTTGATGAATTTTAATTCATTCAATGCTCCAAACAACTTTAGGAGGTCAAAAGTTCAATGTCTAATGTATTGTTGAACTAAAAATAATATATATTTGGAGGTCTTAAGTTAGATGTTTTTTTTTTAGATCACATGTTAATTTTATATTAAACTTACGTCTTATTCATTAAGCTATTTTCAACATATTTATTGTAATTGTTAACTATAGCTAAGATATTGAAATCCTACCAAAATATATAAGTGTTGATAGGTTGGATTGAGGTACCTTGTCGACTTAACCCAATTTTTCGACAAACTCTAATAAACAATATGTATAGGATTCATTCCAATCCAACTATAAAATAATTGGCTTCTACTGGTTGATATTATTCAGGTCAATTAGTCAAAATTTTATTTTTTAAAAAATGTTAATTTCCGCCAAACCGAGCATAGCTCAATTGGCATAAGGTTGTGACCGTTGCAAAAAAAAAAAAAAAAAAAATGTTAATTTCTTAAATATTTGTTTACTTGTTTTCAAACATTAAATTAATTTGAGCTAATAACTCAACTTCCATTTGTATTAGTGAAAATTAGACTATTTGAAAAACTTGTTAGAAAATACTAAAAGAAATAAAATTATGCATGTTTTATTTTTTTAATAAATAAATAAATAAAATTTAGCACCTGAGTTAAATTATTATCGAAAAAAAAATAATGATTAAGGTGAACATAACTCACCTGACATAAGTACGTGTTATTAATCCCTCGAAGTTAGAGGTTCGTTTCTTTCTCTCCAATAAATAAATAAAAGGTTGGTTGCATAAATAACAATTATGCCTAAAATAATGACAAATATACCAAAATATAAAACATTTTACAAATATGGCAAAAAGTCTATAATAATTATCGATAATCATTGACAATATTTTTATAAAAAACAGAAGTATATTATTTGGCTGACAAAATTTTATAAAAAGCAGAAGTATATCAGTAGCTATTACTATGATTGATATGATAATCATCGATAAAATCCTATAAAAAAACAGAGGGAAAACCAGATGAATGTCTACCATAAAAAAACGGTTGATAAAAAATGTACGTGTTTAAATCGTTTTTCTTTTTCGTTAATAAACGTAGCCATTTTGTATCTTCATATGTTGTTGTGACTCTACCAAATTCACGGATCAATCATATATATATATGAAATATTGTACAATTTCCCATAAATAAAAGTTTTTTTTTTTTTTTTTTAACACATAAATAAAGGATTAAAAGGGAATAATACCACGGCCCAATGTAATGTGTAATGGTATTTAATGGTATTATAGAAACAATCAGTGCTCTCTACCGAACATATCCACGTGTGCGACCCTAGTTTCTTCAGACGGAGGCGCCGTGTCTCTGGATTTTTCTTTTCTTTTACTTTTTTCCTTTTTATTTTTTATTATTATTATTATTATTTTTTATTTTAGAATATTATAATTATTTATTATATATATATATATATATTTTTTTTTTAAGTACAATTACAATCCCAATGGAGAATTCTTAAGGGGCTGCCACAATCTGACGGCTCAGATTATGACCCGTGTCAATCTTTCATATATATATTTTTAATTTATTCCCTCAAATTTTAAGATTTAAAGTTTTGTATCTAATTGGAAATTGAAAATTTAAATTTTAAGGTTTAGTATTTACAGTCTATTTTTTTTTTTTTTTTTTTTAAAGAGAATTTAAATTTAGGATTTAAGGTATCCTAATACTAAATCTTAATTCATAAATCTTACACTAAACTCTAAACTTTACACTAAAATCATAAATCATAAAGATTAGATTTATTCTCCATTTAATCATGTACCAACCCATTATAATTTTTTTAATTAATTTTGGAGTTCACACCATTCTCATCCAAATTGATTTGTCTTATTCTCTAATAAAATTATTTAATCTTTCTTTTTTTTTTTCTTTTTTTTTTTTTAATTTAAGCCTAAAACATAGTAAAAACGTGGCTTCAATTTCTTGGTCCTAGCCTTTCGAAAAAAAAAAAAAAATTCTTGGACCTAGTCTATACATCCAGACAGTTAAGTTACCATGATAAATATATTCTTTTTAGTCTTTCATTTCATATTACTTTTATTCTCCTTTATTTTGACAATATTAATTATTTAAGGGGTGTTTGACTCAAGGAATTGTTGGAAAAGAAGTTAGGAGAGAAGTCTTATCTCCATTTGGCCCACAAACTTATTGAATTCGAATAAAAAATATCAACCCCAGACTTCAACAATAATTATTATTCAACTCCTCCAAGAGTAATTACTATTCAAGTTTGACCCGTTTTTCAAGGAGACAGCACATTTCTCTCTCTCCCTCTCACCCACCCACCCACAATATTTTCAATTATTTAAAAAAAAACGTAATTTTAATGTGTAAAATAACTAAAAATGCAATTCAATCTATTTTTTATTATTTTAAATATAAATTAGGTTGTTGAATCAAAATTAATAGTTAAATCAAATTCAAAATGTAGTATTCTTACTATGGAGAGAAATAAAAACATACGTTTATTTAGATTTGTTTAAATTAATGAATTAAAATGTTTAAAAGTCACATGCAATATTTAAGACACTATTATACGACTCTTTTATTTCAAAATTATTCAAATAAAATGAATAATTAATGTGAGTGATATTGAAAAAGAATGTGAAGTATTGTGGTCCAAATTATTTTTGTTATCTTCAAAGAAATTTGTGAAGGATACATAAAATAAAAAGCAAAAATCGCATTCTTAAAATAAACCATTATTATTGCTGAGATGTTGATTTTCGGATACAGTAAATTCAGATAGAATGAGGAGTCTAAGAGGGTGGAGGCGGAGAAAGATGTGTTTGACAGATGGGTCAATATAAGACTATACTTATGTGTTCTTTTTTTTCTTTAAAAAGTTTGTAAAATAACCGACATTAATAAAAAAAAAAAAAAAAAAAAAAAATCTCAATCTTATAATTCATAAAATTAAAGATGAATCCTAAAAAAAGTATATATATATATATATATATATATATAATCAATATATCAAATATATATATTTAGTAATGTGAGGTATTGTGTTAAAAATTATTGTTGTTGTCTTCAAATTTTTTTTTGTAAACGATACATAAAATAAAAATAAAAAATTTCTTTTTAAATTTTTACTAGAATTAAAAGAAGTCCTTAATAATGAAATTTTAAAAGTTTGTAGAAAAAAATTGTGCAGAAGAAAGTAGTTAAAATAAACTCAGACTTCACCACTCCAAATTCAACTTCTTATTTCAAATACATCACAGACTTCAGACGGACTAAACAACTTTCTGCGCCAAATACACATACTTCAAAACTATCCAAACTAAACAATTCTAGACTAAACAACTTCAACTCCACAATTCCAGACTAAACAACTTCAACTCCTCCTAACTCCTTGGCTAAACGCTCATTAGGATCAGTTTGATAGTGTTTATACTTCCTCTTTTCATGTTTCTTGTTTCTAGAAGAAGAAGAAGAAACATGTGACTCAATAGTTATTTCTTGTTTCTTGTTTTTTTTTTTGTCCTCCATATTTTTTTTCTTTTTATAATTTAAATATAATTTCGTATACATAATATAAAAAAGTTATACCATCCATTAAAACATATAAAAAATAATTATCCGAAGTTTATATAATCTAATACAAATAAGTCTCGGTCGAAAATTAAAAACAACGATAAAATTGTATATATATATATATATATATATCCTTCAAATGTTGTCCAAATTTGTTATGAAATGTCATTTCTCTCACTCGAGTCATTCGCTTTGATCAAATGATGTCAACTCAAATCCAGCTCAATTATATTGCTCGCGATTGTAAAATATTAAAGCGAGGCTAAAAAAAATTGTGTAGAATTTATATATTGCAAAATTCTAACCAATTCAAAATCTACTAGAAATTAAAATTATATATATTTCCTTGAGCCTTAAACTAGGGACCATGAGAGAGAAATTAAAATTGGATCCAAATTAGTCAAACAAACCAATGTCAAATCGAGCATAGCTGAAATGACATAAGGTTGTGCCTGAGACTAAGAGGTCATGAGTTAACTAAGAGGTCATGAGTTCAATCATCGCTTTAATTAAAATATCGTTGCAAAAAAAAAAAAACATGTTCTTTTCCGTTGCAAAAAAAAACTTTGATACTTTTAAAAAAAAAAAAAAAAAAAAAAAAAAAAAAAATTGTAATACACTATATAAATTTTTTAGAAATGTTTTTTAAATTTTAGGACTAAAAAATCAGAATGATTATCAAAGAAATCAATTTCTTAAAAACTGAAAACGAAAAAACAATAACCTCATCAAACAAACCCTTAACAACCCTCGTGATACTTTAAACCCTCATCACTATTTTGAACTGGTGTATGCTAAAAGTTATTTTAAAAAATCCTTTCAAAACAAAAGTTATTGTAAAAAATCCAACTATTCCTGGCAAAAACAACAGTTATCATTTTGGAGGGTTCATTAACAATAATATGGTCCTCCTTTTTCAAAAACAAATAAAAATAAATCAAATATGGTCCTGTTCAAAAATATATTTTTTAAAACATTCTTTACAGAATTATTTAGAGTTAAAATAGACACGTATGTTTGATTACATTTTTTTCAAAAATATTTTTCTACACAAATTAAAATTTACATTAAAAATGTTTGTAAAGGACAATTATTATTAAACAATATGAATTAATAAATTAAAATTTTTATATATATATATATATATATATATATATTTATTTAAAACACTATGATCGACGTTGACTATCGCTGGTGGTCAACGGGAGGGCAGTGGTGGTCACCGGAGGTGGATGATGGTGTTCGTCAGAGGTGGGCAGCGACAAACAGGTGTGATCGCTAGAGGTGGGGTGGCGGTGGTTGTCGGAGGTGATGACGATAGTGGTGGCGGCCGTCAGAGGTGGGCGATGTTAAGGCTGCTCATTAATTCTGTTTAGAATAATTGTTACTTTTTAGTTGGATATTAGTTACTTGTTTGTTTTACTTAGTTACTTTTTACAAATACTTTTACCTTCTGTCAATAGGTTTATCAGCCTATATAAACCCTTGTACAATCTCATTATTGATTATCAATAATATCATAAATTCTCTGATTGTGTAAACCATAATAGGCGACGACAGTTGCCAGCGGTGAACGATGATGGTAGTCACCAACGATAACCATGGTGGAAATGAAGATGAAGAATTTTGAAAGGGGTCGTGTAAAGATATTTTCGTCATTTTCATATATTATGAAAATTTGAGAGGATTCTCAATTAAACACTAAAAAATACATTTTTTTAAAAAAATTGATATTAAGTGATTCATTCAAAATATAACTTATTTCTAAAATTCATTTTCTTAAAAAGTCGAGGCAAACACCACAATTTTTTTTTTTTTTTTTTTTTTTTTTTTTTTTTTTTTTTTTTTTTTTTTTTTTTTTTTTTTTTTTTTTTTTTTTTGTTTGTTTGTTTGTTTGTTTGTGTGTTGTTGAAATGACTTTTATTCAAAATTAAACACTTAGAAAAGTCAATCCAAACACCGTCTATATATTGGATATAAGATGTGTCTTAAGGTGAATTTACTTTTGGTTTCATTCGATAAGTCTTATATTCAATATAAAGATATGTCCTAATCTACATGCCACGACTTCCTTAATAATCTTCACCTTAAGGACCACTAGTCTTTTTCTCAAATAATTGTTCATTTGACTGTTATCTACCACCTCGAGAGCTGGATTTTAGATATAAAAGTCAAATCATTTTTCTCAAGCATACCCTTTATTTGATTTCCAAATCAACTTCTTTATCTCTGGAGCACGAGAGCACACTTCCTCAGTTGATTAAAACACAACTAGAAATCACTATTGCGAGATAATCACTGTCAACCTACTTCTCATCACGTCCACATGATAATCTCTAAGACTTATCAGTTTTTGTTCAATACTCAAAAGATTCTACCACCATGATCAAGTCCTAAGCCATGAATTGATACCACTTGTTAGGACAATGTACGTGCATCTCCGGTATAATTTTACAATTGTATGATATTATCTACTTTTGATCTAATGTTTAGTTTCCATGAATTTGCTTTTGATTTTACCTACAAAGTCACATATACACCTATATAGAGATGCTATCTAGAGATGTCCATGGGGCGGGCGGGGCCGGATAATGTCTTCCCCGCCCTCGTCCCCCATTCCATTAACCGTCCCCGCAAAATTTCCCGTTTAATTTCTCATGGACGGGACGAATATTTCCTGCGGGAAATTCTTGGGATCGAGTATTTCCACAGGTAATTTTCCTCGCGGTAATTTTCTTTTTAATTTATTCTTATCCAATTTTTTTTAAGTTTTAATTATTTATTAAGTTAATTAATATTATATTATATTTAATTCAATAAACTCCATTTGGAATATGTTTTTATTTTTTTTGTTGAGACCGAAGAATGAGGACGTGATTATTTTTTTATGAATATATATATATGCTAACGAGGCAAAAACAAATTCCGTTCCCTGTCTCATTCGGGAATCAAATTTCGTTCCCTGTCTCATTCGGGACAGATTCCCGCAGAGTTGGGACAGGACTGGCTAAATGGACATCTCTAATGTTATCCGATATTATGCTTCTCCCTTTCAAACTAAAGTAAGATTATGTTTGCATCCTCAATAATACATTGTTTTATAATCCATTTAAGAATAGAGTTGTCCTAAAAAAATATGATCATATTATTTAAATCTATCAGATTTTTTGAGAAATAATAAAGAACTTGCTAGGAAGTTGCTTATTAAAATTATGTTGAATAAGATTACTCATATATTAAGGGCAGTGTTCAATAAATTTTCTTAATCCATTCAAAAGATAGAGGGTAATATTTGAAATATTTTGTGGCACATGATAGAATTAAATGCTCTTCATTATTTTAATTATAGAAGATTTTGTGGCACATGATGAATTATATATAAGACAACCATATCAAGCAAATGAAGGAGATTAAAAAATACTAAACATTATTTTAATTATAGAAGATTTTGTGGCACATGATGAATTATATAGGAGAACCATGTTAAGCAAAGGAGGAAGATTAAAAAAATACCATGTGACATTCAAAAGGAGGGAGATTAAAAAATATTGTGTGATTATAACATTGAGTACATCATATCATATATATATATAATTTTTTTTTTTTTACAACATGGAAAACGTGGGAATTGAACTTAAAGACGTTTTAATCACTATTTAACATTATAATTGAATGAGTTCTATATTACATCTTGTAACTTTTAATACACATGTTTAGGATGTGACGGAAAGCGCTTTTGACATTAAAATCATCATGTTTAAGACTTTAGTGTTACATAAGTGTTTTTTTTTTTTTTTTTTTTTTTTTTTTTAAGTAAAATAATAATCATCATCGTTTAAAAGACAAATTCTTGAGGATGCAGGTCACATCATTTAAAATCATCACTTTTATATTTAAAATAAAATATCACCTGAAATTTTTTGAAAGGATAATGGTAAGTAAGTAACCATAATTTTAAAAAATAAAAAATGGTTGAAAATAAAAACAAATCTCACAATAACTAGAGGAGATGATAGTGAAAGTGAGCATGACTGAGCTGACATATGTATGTATTGACGACCAAGAAGTCTGTAGTTTGAATCCCAAAGTGAAAATAATTATCAGGTCAAAATATTCATTTTAGTTCTTAAGCTTTTAAAAAGTAAACAAATTAGTTTATAGTGACAAAATCAGAATGAAAATATTTTAATATAAATTTATCACTACAACAAATTTGACCTACGATGGCAGTTCTGAACTGCCATCTTAGGTATATAATGGCGGTTTTACGACCGCCCTCTAAAGTGGTGCCATCTTAGGGGTATGATGGCGGTTATCTTTTAATGGCGGTTACAAACCGTCATCTTAGGTAACTGTCATCTTATCCCTAAGATGGCGGTTACAAACCGCCATCGTAGGGATAAGATGACGGCTACAAACCGTCATCTTAGGGATAACATGACGGCTACAAACCGCCATCTTAGGGTTACAATGGCGGTTACAAACCGCCATTGTAAGGATACGATGGCAGTTTTAAACCGCCATTGTAAGTTCTTATAATGACGGACTAAAACCGTCACTTAAAGTACTTTTGATGACGGACAAAAAATCATTGTTTGGCCACCAGATGCAAATAATATATTGCCGTGTTGTTTTAGTGACGTTGGATAACTGGCATTCTGCTAATTCGATGAATACAATGTTAAATGTGGAATAAACTAGAATTCTAGTCATTTCATTCAAAACAACAAAATATTTCATATTACATCCAAAATTACTACAAAAACTATCATAGTTCCTGAAAAGAGTCTAAATACAAAGTACAATACCCATATTTCATAATTACATCCAAAATTGGCACAAAAGTTACAAAGTACACTACTTTACCCAAATGCGAAGCTTGCAACATGATATACCCATTCTATTGTACTGCGTCGAGTTCTTCTCGTGTAAATGACTTCTTACTATTAAATTACACGAAAACAAAAGATAAATATTATGACTAAATGAAAAAAATACAATGTATATGTAAAAATATAACTAGCTAGTTTGTTCACATACGTTAGGAGAATATATTTACACGCCCTAGTGTAGTTCTTCCCATCCTTTTGAGCATCTTCTCCCCCTTGTATACACGCCCTAGTGTAGTTCCCGCACCATCTTGCAAACTTGTTCATTCAAAGCTAATTCTGGAAATAGTTCAATCAATAGACATCTAACAACCTGTTACGGAAATCGTTCAATCAATTAACTTTAGACTAAGTAGATAATGCATTTTCTTAGAAACATTCATATTCCACATTGCCAAAACAAAGAAGAAATTTAAGAGAAAGCAAGCTAGCAAATGCACTTGTATCGATAAACAAATTATAATCATATTTAGATGAATACAAGAACAAGAACCTGACAACAAATTGACATGCTGAGTCTTCATATTATAAGTAAATCTCAATAACAAAGGAGAAAAACATCATAATGATTGACTTAATCGCCAAATCCAAATCAAACTAGCAAAAGAAAATACCACATTTTGGACAAGGAGCAATGGAGGAAAAGATGATCAAATATACTAAGCACTCGGTAGTGCTAAGCCCTATCAGATGTCACACACAAATGCATAAACATAACATAACTGGTTCATGACATCAATCACAACAGTCTCACATCATAAATCATAAATATCTCAACAACACATGTATAAATGTCTTAAACATAAGACCAACTTTCAGAGCTAATACAAAGTTACAATCCATATTTCAGAGAAGAATTCTCAACCTAGCCCGAAGGCTCAACTCTAATTCTAGCAAGATTAGTCCTCCAGCTTGCCTTGTAAAGTTTAAACCCAACCTACAACATGACTTAAAATTAAAGTCGAAATTAGGATCACAAGCTACAAGGAAAATTACCGAAGGCTAAGATGCTTAGGAAATTTACCCAAGTTATCTTCCCTCCATCTAAATAAATCCTTTTGCAAATTGCGAGTGTTGTGGTGCTGTGTGGGTGAATAAAGCTAAATGCATATATGTTTTTACTTCAAAGAATAATGGACGAATCGGCTGATTTGTTTTGGTTTATTCGAAATTGCATTATCAAAATTTGTCATTCTCATAATTTCTGCAGGAATGAAAAAAAAAGAAAAACCACCCTATTGGTTTTTCAAGTTTTTTGAATTTCTATTGGTGTGAAGATTTTATTTTCCTAATATGTTTATATTCCTAGTTTTCAAGCATAAAAATGGGGCACGTATTGACAAATAAAAAATAAAAATAAAGTCCAAACATAATTTAATTGACATAAAATTGTGTTATTGACTAAGAAATCAGATGATCAATATCTCTCTCCCCGCATTAATTAAATACCTTTATAAAAAAAATATGAAATAAAAAATAATTATTGTATATAAACTTAATTTTAGACTCTTTATTTAATTTCTTGAGTACTAAATTATATGCCCATTGGTTTTTATTTTTATGCATGAAGATTTAAATTTTCAACTTCAAAGAAAAGGAGTAGACTCTTTGAAAAGGAGTAGACTCTTTTCTGTTAAACTATATTCATGTAGAGCCGTCTACAATAGTTATATATCTAGATTTACAATTTAAAATTTCCAACTCTCTATTCTCTCCTCTAGGCTCATTTTTTTCAAACAAAAATGTTCTTGAATGAGACCATAATGATATCATGTATCTATGGGATAAAGTTAAATAGAAATTGTCAAAGTGAGTCTAGATCAAGTACTACCTCTCCCATGAAGTCGGAGGTTCAATCCCCATCTCCGTAAAAGATAAACGGAAATTAATGGAAAATAAAAAAAATCAAGGTTACTTCTAAAATTAATTCCTAGAGAGGGAAGAATATTTATCATCATAAACAACCAAATGTAATGCACAACCCTCCTCAGAAGGACGAACGTTTAATAGATTATTCAAATAAATAGATTATAGAATCATTGCATTTAAGAGGTGGGGATAAGCAAGTTCACATACAGGGAAAAGAAACTTGCATATCAAACATAGACTCGTTTTATTAACTCCGTGCAATGCAAGCCTAACTTGTGAGCAAAACAATCCTTTAATCTACATTTCCGATCTTCTTTATTCTATCATTATCATACAAGGCTAACGCCTAACAGGACAGGCCATAACATTTTAAATGAACAATAAAATTACCTTGAAAACCAACAATAGTTCGTCTTCCCCTTGTATAATCAAAGACAGGCTCCAGTAACAAGTAACTGGAGTCACGCATTCAAGGAGAACTGGTTTTAAAATTTTATCAACAGGCACAAACCGACGGATGACTTTTCCACTACAATAAGAGATAAAGAAACAATAAGTACCTAGGAGAATCTGCAAAAGTAATACACGAGCGATGGCTGTGTTGAAGCACAAAGGTTTAAGATAGTCCCAATAATTGAAGAACTAAAGCTATTTAACCTCGGAGGATTACCAAATCGAGAAAACAAACATCAATGGCCAATGGCCAATGTTATATATGATGCCTTGAAAAAGGAAGTTCCTGCCAACGGAATAACTCGAGGAAAACATTACCTTCTATAGTGAGTTTCAAGTTGGACTCCGAAATTTGGCATAACCATAACAGTTTCTGCACATTTAGACTCCCCATCCATCAAAAGGATATGATAACAGCAAAAACTTAGATTTCAAAAAATGGTACACAATATTGCATTATTAACGTATAAGAAAGAGAAGTTCCCCAATTCCTCACCTTTCTCAACCATTCCCTTGAACAACTTCTTGGCAAAGAATACATTCAAGACCAAGCACCATAAGACGACGAAGATCGATTGACCCTGTTAAACTAAGAGTCAATGATCATGCAATGAAAAGAACTTCAACAGATTTCCAAGACTGCTGGTCCAATATCAAAAGAAATCCTATCTATTGATACCATTACTTCGGTTTATGTAAATATTTTGGCAGTTCGGCTCAATCCATATCAATACACTATGGAAATCATTAGTGGAGGGTTTTCTGAACAATAAATCCAAAGAAAGGACACATGCAATAATAACAACAGTTGAAAGACGAGACCAGCAATGGAATTGGTAAATTTTTTTCAGTTCAACAATATGTAGGGTGTAAAATTCGAACCTCTGACCTCTTAGTCGGGATACATGTTTTATGCTCGTTGAGCTATACTCATGTTGGTGGAACTGGTATATTTAGAACTCAAAGATACAGTTGTACAACCTATAGAACAGATCCTATTCAACAAAGGTCGTGCAATGAAACTGATATTCAAAAGCCATACAATTGAACAGTAGAGAACAATTACAAACATACTTCTAAATTTCTAATACAAGAAGCAAATATGCAGGGAGACAAAAGAAACAAACCTAAAAATCAAGAAATCAGAGTCAAATTAGCAAGAACGATTAAACATTTAATGTTCAATTTCAAACTACACATCAAAAAGTAAATAAGAATGACAAATTACCTTGAGCAGGAAAAAACAGAACGCAAGGGCAGCCAAAATGCAGAAGAAAAAACCCTTTTCACCGCTCCTATTCCTAAGAACAACAACGTGGTGGATATCAATTGCTTCAGATGGCCATTTACTTTCGGAAAAGTATCCATATCTCCAATCCGTAATGGAAAATTTGGCCATTTGGCATTCTCCAACCTTTTTTCTGTTCAATTTTTTCAGAACATAAGCATTGCTCTGAGAGAACTTTCACATCAGTAGCAGCCTACAAACAAAATGTTGAAGGAAGAAGATATGACGAATGATCTAATTATGGTGGCATTTTACGCCAAGAACAGGACGAGACTGAATCGCACCAACCTCCACCCTAATACTCCCAAACAAAAATTGGACTCAAAGTTAACACTAAAAAGAAAAAAAGGAAAGTCAGCCTCCTAAATCCTAATCAAGTAATTAAATAGAAATACTAACCTCAATGTGAAGCACCCAATTAGTAGAACCAGATCCGAACCCTTTCTGAAAATGGTATCCAGGCAAGCTCCCATCTAGACATACTGCAAATATCGAAACCTAAAAGTAAGTATGAATATGAATGCAAAAAAAAAGGATAGAGAAGTGAGGAATTGGACAGCGTACGAGCGCCTTTTGCTTTGGCATTCTGCAGTAAAGATAGGTCAACGAAATCGGGGTCGTCGGCGGGATTGAGATCGAGAGTGTGGTTGATGACACCGTCGTCTTCAGCATGCCAAGAGTTGGAGAAGAAAGAGAAAACGAAAACAACGAAGGCGAAAAAGATGATTGCAATCGCCCAGTCTTTCTTGGACCATTTGCTCCACCATTGAAGAGCTCGGAATCCAGAGATCGCCATTGAAGGTCGAAATTAAGGGGGCAATGATTTAGAATCGTAGCAGCAAATTAAATTCTAGTCGAACGAACACAAAGAAATTGGATATATTAAGAGGAGTGCGGCACGGCGACGAAGGCGTGCGACTGGGCAAAACGGAACGACGACGACTTCGGCTGGGCGACGACGTGTGCGGCGGCGGGGAGCGACGTGGGGTGGTCGGAGGCGGCTAGGCGTGGCGTGCGAACGGAGAGGGAGAGAAGGAATCGAGGGGGAGGGAGACCTGAGGGAGAGGAGGCAGCGGGGTCTTCGTGAAAACGAAGCCCTACGTTTCTTTTTATTTTATTTTTTGTAATTAAGATTATTATTTTAATAATAATAATATTAATATTAATCAAACCGCCATTAAAAGTATAATTTCCGTATAATAAATTGTTTTCTTGTTTCGATGACAGTTTCAAACCGTCATCAAATATGTATTATAATGGCGGTGCAAAACCGCCCTTATATGTTTAATTTTCGAAAAAAATAAAAAACAATTCGTAAAACTGAGCGCATTTTCTAAAAACCGCCCTCGTAGGGTCTCCTCCATTTTCTAACTGTCATCTTAGGTGGAATTTGTTGTAGTGTATGATTACATTTCAAGAAATTTAATAAATAAAGTATCGTGTTAAAAATCCTTTCAAAAAAAAAAAAAAAAAATATCGTGTTAAAATTATGATCATAAAAAAAAATGAGAAAAAATGAAAATGAAAGGACCAAATTTGTCACATTTTTAAAGTACTGTAACAATAGTTAAAGTCACAAGTCTCAGAGACCAAAATACACGTTTTGAAAATACAGAGACGTTAGAGTCACAAGTCATAGAGACCAATATACACGTTTTGAAAATACGTAGACAAAAATAAACGAAAACAAAACAGTATTTAAGGACTTATTTGGTAGAGCAATCTGAATTATGTTTTATATTTTCAGATTTAATGAGTTGAATATGTATTTAGTATGCAATCTCAATTTTGTTTTTGAAAACTATTTTCGAATTCTATGATACAAACCAAAAACTTTATGTATCCAAATTTAGGATTTCAAAATTTAAAATGGAGAATCATATTTAAAATGATAAAAACTTTAATAAAAAGAGAAATTGTATAAGATGTCAATTTAGTATTTCTATTTAGCGAATATAGCACATTTTGAAAAAATATTGACAAATATAGCCATTTTTATGTGTGATAATCATTGATACAGTCAATTTTTACCTCGGATAGTCATTGATAATTATTAATTTTTGACATATTTGTAAAATATTTTATATTTGGTTACATTTGCAATTATTTAGACCTGATTGATATTTATACAACCAATGCTAATAAATATAGTATTTCATATTATAAACTTAAATTAAAATATGTATAACATGATATATGTTATTATAAAAAAAATTATACTAAATTTACAACCTAAAATCTATTTAAAAATTAATTAATACTAATATTTAGTTAGGTGTTTGAGATTTAAAAAAAAAAAACATTGTCTTGTTTTCCTCCTCCCGTTTGATAATCCTCACATATTTGAAAATATTAAATACAAATTTGTTTAATTCAAACCAAACATATCCTAAATTTATGAGTCTATGGCCATTCAATCCCACGACAATAATTGAGTAAACTATTTACTATTTGATTTGTACGGGGAATAAGTATTTCTCTCATTACATAAGGAATAAAAACAAACATTCATCCATTTTTATTGTGGGGAGTTTTTGTACGGATGACTCACCCCTCGGGGATTATGGGGATCTTAAAGTTTTTTTATCCGATTTTTTAAAACTATGTTTTTTTATCTTCTCTTGTGATAAACAAATGCACAAAGTCTGTATTACCCTTCACTGAGTACAATCACGAGGAGACAACCATGTTTTTTTACCTTCTCTTATGATAAACAAGTGCACAAAATCTGTAGTATTTTTACTGAGCACAATCACGAGGAGATAACTATGATGCCCTCGTGATAAACGAATGATATGAATGACTTTTCATAGGGAGAAGACACTTGCTTATTCACGAAAAGATAAAAAAAAAACATAAAATTTCGAGGAAAAATCAAAAAGAAATTATGTCACCCGATGAAAGGGTCATCCGTACAAATACCCTTTTGATTGTGGGCATTTTTAGTAAATAATAATAATTAATAAATAAATAAAATTAAAATTAAAAGGAGTGATTTTGAAATTATGGAACCCTCACGAGTGAAATGAAACCCACAATTCAATCCCGTGACCGACTGCCATTGTCATTGTCACATCCCCACCGCAGAACCACCATTCTCAACGCCTCCAAATTCCAATCACACTAAACCCTTTTCTTCTCACTCTTTTCCTTTTCTTTTTCAAAAAAAAAAAAAAAAAAAAAACTTTCACTTTGACACATGTATAGGTCGGATATCGCCTTAACAGATAAATCGACATTTTCATTATATTGTAAAACATCGATGAAATATTAACAAAAATAGCAATAAAATGTAACTACTTGAGACTTCATAATTTCATGGACATCTAACATTTTATATTTTGGGTGATTTCTGGGCTACAACTGCCTGACCCAACCACATGATACCACATGTCGAACACATTTTGTTTCATCTCCACCACTAGCCGAGAGAATGCATTTTTCTATACCACTGTCTTTAAAGAATGACATGTGGCAAAATAGTTGTTTGATTGAGACCCACTCTATTAAATGTATTGTTTTTTTAAATCATTTTGACACGTATCATTCCTTAGTGGTATGGAAAAACTCCATACCACCGATGTACTAGAAATTCTCCCGCCACTAGCCAAATCTCTCTCTCCTCCTCGCCATAAAAAATGACGAACAATTTCGTCCTCTCTCGGCTCATATTAGGGAACAGATGTAAGAATATTTTCTGGTAAAGTTGAGAGAAAATCCCCTATTTTCATATTTTGTGTTTGGGACTTTCCCAATCCTTTTGTTTTGTTTAAGATTCTAATACGTTCAATTTGGAGTTCAGTTTTAGACTTGAATGCCAATATGTTAGTTTCGTAAAATCTGGAAGTGCAGTGAATCTTGAATTTAATTTATCATCTACAAAATTAAGTTCCTCATTCGTTTTATCTTGAATGGAAGAATGTTATTTGGATAGTTTCAAATCTAAATCTGAAATGTCAACAATCAACTAGGAGAAATTTGTATTGTAGGAAATGAACTGAATTTTAAAAATAAGGTCAATTGACGATCTGAGGACATTATCAATCATTTTTTTAATATTATTTTCATTTTATTCGTTCTTGCGCGCAATTTTTCTCGTTCTCACTCTCGCTCACGAGAGGGTAGAAAATTCCAATTCTAGAGTGGAGCATGCACGAGAGCGATGGACAAGCAAGAAAAATAATATTAAAAAAAATTGTTGATAATGTCAGCAAAAAAAAATCAATTTATCTTACTTTTAAAAATCAGTCAATCATTTAAAGTGCTCAAAATTTAAGGTTATTCATACAAATATCCTCATTTTAAAAATTAGCCAAACTGACTTTATCGTGACATCATCACCAATTTTTTTAATATTATTTCTTCCTTCTTTTCGAGCTTTCGAGGGCTCCCTTGCTTTCTCTCTCTTATCTGAACATATTTTCTTCTTCCTACATTTCTTTTCTCTCTCCTCCATGACATTTTTTCTTCTCTGTTAGCAACTCTCGGGTGACGACTCCGAAGACAACACTTTCATGACGACTCGAGAATAAAAAAAAAAAATCAGATCTGAAACATTTTAGATCTGAAAAATCGTACCGATCTACAAAATATAAAAATTTCAGATCTGGAAAATCGTTCCGATCTTAAAAAATTTCAGATCTGAAATGAAGCCAGAACTAGAGCGAGACCGCCAATTGACAATTTTTTTAAATTTCGAGTCATTTTCTCAAATTCTTAAAAATTTCGAGTCTCTAGATTCCCTACGACCCCCCCCCCAAAAAAAAAAAAAAATAAGGGAGGAAGGCTACCTCATAAGTGCAATCACAAAAAAAAAAAAAAAAAAAAAAATAAGTTATTAGGAATTATCTAGCTTTGAAATTATGTTTATGCATTTATTTTATTACATGTGTATTTTAGAAAATTAGAGTTACTTTAGGTTGTATTTAAACATAATATTTGAGAAAATCAAGAGAAAAACAAAGTGAGTTACTTTAGGTTGTATTTAAACATAATATTTGAGAAAATCAAGAGAAAAACAAAGTTTATCAATGTGTTTTAGCATAAGTAAATATATTTTGGCAAGTCATATAGTAACTTAAATTGCCACATCTATCTTTTTATTAGTCAACCAACAATCAAATGAATTATAAACCAATTTTTTTAAAAAAAATATATTTTGAAACCTCTTATCCAACAACTAAACACAGCTCAATTTTGATAAACTAAACTTTACTTTGCAATTTTCATAAACTAAACTTTACTTTGCTACATCAAATGTATTGTTTAATAATTGTTAAAATATAATTCGAGAAACAAAGAAAATAACAATAATCAACACACATGTTTACGTGGTTGGTTGTATTTAGTCCACAAGTAGAAAGGAAAAGGACAATTATATTAAATTTTAGAGAAATAATTTTTGTAAAGGCAAAAATCTTACAAAGTTAATATATGAAATTTTTCTAATGATATAATTCATAATGAGTTGAGAGAAAACCCAATATAGATACAAAATAGTAAAAGTCGAAAAGTATCCAAGGCGCTAATCCCGTACTCCGAGGCATTCTAACATAACGCTTAAAAATTAATCACTACACAACTAGTTAAGAGATCCTACATTATTGAGCTCATGTGATTATATTGTACCAAGTTTTTAGTGGATATTTTGTGCCAATTCTTAAATTCAGAATGCTTTTTAAAAATCATTATGACTTCTTCATATCTTAGGAGAATTGTACGATTGACCCCCTATTTTAACCCATTTGTCAAACTGACCCGGATCTGAAAAATAAGTCAAACTGAATTTCGGCTAACATCATCAGTTTTTTTTTTAATATTATTTTCTAGCTCTAGCTGCGGCACGGGCTGATCTCGCTCTAGCTCAGGCGCAGGCGGGTCTCGCTCTAGCTGCGGGCTGGTCTTGAATCTGAAAAAAAATTCAAGATCTTGAAATTTTCAGATCTTAAATGAAGCTAGAGCGGGAGCTAGAGCGAGACCAGCCCGCAGCTAGAGCGAGACCAACCCGCACCCGAACTAGAACGAGATCAGCCCGCGCCCGCAGCTAGAACTAGAAAATAATATTAAAAAAAAAAATGATAATGTCAACAGAAGGTCTGTTTACTTTTTTTTTTTTTTTTTTCAGATCGGAGTCATTTTGACAATCTGCTTAAAATAGGGGTCAATCCTACAATTCTCCACATATTTTCAAAAGAATCTTCCCCCACTACCTCCATTTCTTCACCCCCACCATTTCTGTCACATATTCCTCTTCTTATACAAACAAAAACAAATCCAACTTCACAAAAACCATCAATGGCAAAAAATGCCCATTTTTCCCCCTCCATCTTCATCCTCACATTGCTCCAATTCCTCAATCTCTGTTCTGCAAATCTCGACGTCTCGACGCCGCCGCCATTGCCCATCCTCCCGCTTCCTTCATTCTCCCAATTGAAATGGCAACAGAGAGAAGTCATTATGTTCCTCCACTTCGGACCCAACACTTTCACCGATTCCGAATGGGGCACCGGCCGTGAGTCCCCCGCCGTCTTCAACCCCACCGCCCTCGACGCCTCCCAGTGGGCCGCCACCGCCGCCGCAGCCGGAATTTCTCTCATGATTCTCACTGCCAAGCATCATGATGGATTCTGCCTCTGGCCTTCTAAATACACTACCCACTCTGTCGCCCGCAGCCCTTGGAAGAATGGCCACGGCGACGTCGTTAAGGAGTTTACTGACGCCGCCGCCGCGTACGGCGTCGATGTTGGGCTGTATTTGTCGCCGTGGGATCGGCATGATCGGAGATATAGCCATGAGTTGTCGTATAATGAGTACTACTTGGCTCAGTTGCAAGAGCTTCTCAAAAAGTGAGATTAACCCAATTTATTTATTCATTTTTCTTAAATTATATGTTTGGTTTTTATTGGCATTTTTTTTTCAATTTTTTCTTTATAATTTGGTTCTTATTCTTCTTTTATCTCTATTTAATTTCTATAGTTTGATTTTAATCATAGTTTGGTTTAGATTCTAAATTTTTCTATACTTAAAGTATTTAATCTCTCTTTAAAAAAAAAATTGTATAAAGATGTGTCCTCGAAAGTTTCGAATCCCCACCTCGTTGAACTCATAGAATAAAATAAAAAATTTCGAATTCTTTCCGTTATATCATTCAACTAAAAAAAAAAATCCTTTTAAAATTTTATAATAGATTTTTTTTAAAAAAAAATTAATCATCTATGCCAAAGCGAGCATAGCTCAGCGGGCATATGTATGTGTTAACGACCAAGAGGTCTGTGGTTCGAATCCCCCCATTCCCAATGTACTCAAGAAAAAAAAAAATTAGAGATTCAAATATTTAACTTTGAATGAAAAATAAATATTTTAAACAATTGAGTAGGATTGAGGTTGGCTAGATGTTTTTAAATTTTCAAGAAGAAAAAAAGTTGCATTAAAGTTTTCTTGAGAAATGGGATGTTTAAAAGTCCTTGAAATATTTTATTTTATTTTATTGATACCAATAAAATAAATAGTCACGCGGGTGACTGAGTTCGATCCCCGTCAGCGGCGAAAACATATATTTTGCAATTGGAAGTGAAATAGTTCTATATACGTAATAATTTCTCTTGCATTAAGTTTCTAAAATCTCTTCTAAAGCCAAACCGAACATAGCTCAATTGGCATAAGGTTGTACCCGTGACTATGAGGTCATGAGTAAACTTATTTTGTTAATGTTACTATTAGTTTATTAGATCGAAAAAGTAATGTTAGGTCAACTGAGTATAACTTAATTGACATAATGTGTCATTGAAGAGGTCAAGATTCAATTCTCACTCCCCATAAATTAAACTATTTTTTCAAAATTAATGGACTAAAATGTAACTTTAGAAAACTTAAATATCAAAATGACTGTTTAAGGCCGACATTGAGCAATAAAGAGAGGTCTTTTGTCCAAATTTCCATAAAATCTCTAAATTTTTAATTTTATGTTAGATAGATCTGTACTATAATCTTAATAACTTTAATTCAATAACTAAATACAAAATTCTAATAGTTGAGAGATCAGCATTTATGAATTAACCATTTTCATTAAATTTCTTTGAAGTAACATTTTGGTGTTGGATTAATTTTAGCTATGAGAATGTGAAGGAGATTTGGTTTGATGGAGCCAAAGGGCAGAATGCTCCAAACATGTCATATTACTTCTCCGACTGGTTTGCAATGGTGAAGGAGTTGCAGAGCTCCATCAACATATTTTCCGACGCCGGACCCGATGTTCGATGGGTCGGGAATGAGAACGGCTTCGCTGGGACGCCGTGCTGGTCGACGATCAACCGGACTTTGCTGGCCATCGGAGCAGAAGGCATTTCCCAGTAAGTTTATTTCCATTGCCATATATTTTGAATCTGTTACTGAATTCATTGCATTTTTGTTTGTTTTCAAAAAAAAAATTGAAAAGCTTACTTTACACTTGTCATTAAAGATAATGAAAAGTTTTTTTTAATTTGTCACGCGTGAATTTAATATAACTTTTTCTTCGTATGAAATAGGTCTTTAATTGCAACACTTTGCACTCAAACAAAATTGCAACAATTTTTTTTTTTTTTTTTTTTTTTTTTTAATGGAGGTGTATCACTTTAAATTTAGTTAAACAACAAGTTTTAGTTGATAAAACTTTTAGATTTGTGTTTAATAAGTTTTTGAACTTATTAAAAAAAAAAAATACATGTTTGGTAACTTTTGTTTTAATTAATACATGTTTAGTAATGGTTTTTAATTTTTAATATTTTAAAAATAAAAAATCAAACATGTATGGTAACTATTTTTTATTTTATAATTTTCTATAAATAGAAAATCAAACTATTTTTATAATATGTATATATATTTTTAAGAGAAATGGTAACCAATGTCAATTTAGAATAAGATAATTAAAAATATAGCATGTTTTTAAAAATTTTGCGGATATGACAATTTCTATCGCTGATATCTTATGGCTGATAGAAGTCTATCGTTGATCACCTCAGTTTTTTATAGATTTTTGTCAGTGATAATAGTCTATCACTGATAGAAGTCTATCAGTGATATGATAAAGTCTATCAGTGATAGAAACGAATTTTTTTGTCATATCACTGATAGAAGTCTATCAGTGATATGATAAAGTCTATCAGTGATAGAAATATATTTTTTTGCCATATTTGCAAAACATTTTAAAGTTTGCTAAATTTGTAATTAGTTTGGGCCTGATTGTTATTTGTGCAACCAGTCCTATATATATATATATTAATTTTTTAATAATGCTGGATGGAACAAGATAATAGTACAACTACGGGCCAATTGAACTATGTTCGGTTTGACAATATTTTGTTTATTGTAAAGATATTTTAATTAATGCGGTGATTGAATCCAAGATCTCTTAGTCAAGGACACAACCTTATACAAATTAAGTTATGGTCGATTTGTTCTTCAATCTCTTGTTGAACTAAAGAAAATATGATGACACGAAGATGATTTTTTTTAAAATAGTGAGTAGTGTTTTAAACCGACTCATTATATTTCTTCTAGTACTCCACATAGTTAAATGTATTTTTAAAAGTTAAAAAAAAAACTATTAAGTATTTTAAAGTACTTATAGAGTAGGAACTTTTACTTAGAGTGAGTTTAGGATGTTTTAGTGTCTCTTGTTTGGGTATTTTTTTTTTCGAATTTAGTCTTTTATGGTTTTAAAAACTTAAATTTATTTCCTTACGTAAGAATTTTCAATTAAGTGTCATGGTATTGGTGAATGTTAAAATTGATCGATATAAACTTATATAACATAATACTTAGTGCATTAGTGGAAATTTAGGAAGTAAAAAGATTAAGAGAAGAAAACTAACAATTTCTCCCAATTGTTTTTAAATTGGAGGAATTAGAAACTTTCCTTCTTAAAGTTAAAATTTTCTCCAAAAGTTTCATCAATTCATTAAATATTATGTCGGATAAGTTATCATTAGTCAATGTTAACATTCACCAAGACCGAGACGCTAAATTAGAAAGAGTTAAAACATAAGAGACTGAAAACTTTTTAAACAATAGGGAGTACATAATTGAGAAAACGCATTCAAACATTAAAGACCGAAACATATATTTAACCATATTTTGAAAACGATTAATGTTGTAAAGTAAGTGTTGTAAAGTAAGGTAGTAAGGCATTTGAAATTGCAGGTACCTAAACACAGGTGACCCAAAAGGGACACATTGGGTACCAGCAGAATGCGATGTGTCCATAAGAAATGGATGGTTTTGGCACAAATCAGAGTCCCCAAAAAGCCTAAAGAAACTCCTAAAAATCTACTACAACTCGGTGGGAAGAAACTGTGTCCTTCTCTTCAATGTCCCTCCAAATTCCACAGGTCTAATTGCCCAAGAAGATGCCAAAGCCCTCAAGCAATTCAAAGCAGCCATTGACACAATTTTCACTTCAAATTTGGCCCAAAATTGCTCCCTAAAAGCCAGTAGCCAAAGGGGAGGCAAACAAGAAGCTGCTTTTGGGCCTCAAAATGTGTTGGACAATGACCATTTGTGGACTTATTGGGCCCCCATTCAAGCCCATGATGCTGGTAGTGATGACCATTGGATTGAGATCAGAAGTCAGCAGAACCAACGCCTGAGATTCAATGTGGTGAGGATCCAAGAGGCCATAGGGCTTGGTCAGAGGATCCAACGGCATGAGATTTATTTGGATGGGAAGAGAATTGTGGATGAGAGTAGTGTTGGGTATAAGCGGCTGCATAGGATTAAAACTGGAGTGGTTTCTGGGTATGTTGTGAGGGTTAGGATCACTGAGTTTAGGGCTGTTCCTTTGATCTCTTCTTTGGGTCTCCATTTGGACCCTTTTTGGCATCCAAATGGGCTGTGATGACCTACAACTTAAGGGGTGGGGGTGTCCTATTACTCAATCATTAAGATAATTAGACAAAAAAAAAATATGGTTCTTTTTCTTGCTACCCATTTTGTATTTTGTCCAATAATCAAATATTAAACAATAATAGAATTTCACTCTTCTCGATGTCTCTCCTATCTCGAAAGCATCGATGTTACGTTTAAGTTGTAAGGGATGTGTTAGAAATACAATCAAAATCTTACATTGGTTAAATAAAAAAAAAATCATAGGTATATAAATAGATGAAAACAACTATCTCCAAATGATATGAAGCCTTTTGATTGAAAACAAAAGCAAAATCATGAGTGTTAGGTCCAAAGTGGACATCATACCATTGTGGAGATATCGATCGGGTGTTGTTATCCCTTTATAAGATGTCTATGTCAAATCTATATCACTACAAGAATTTTCGACTACACCGACAAAATTTTTTCCGACGCAAGTCATTTTTGTCGACATAACTATGATTTAATCGATGCAAATGACCAACGTCGGGAGATAAACAAAATGACTTTCGTCGGCAAAAAAGTTTTGCGGTTTAGCCTACCATGTGGCAAAAACGAATGACCAGAATTTTTTAGAGGATAAGCCGCCAAAATGGAGTGGGAGAAGTTCATTTAGTGCACAACGTATGTGTGGATGTGAATTCAAACCTATCCTCCTGACGAACCCCTTCTCCGATGCTTGTGGCATTACACTCCACATTGACGAAGGAATTTATATTTTATTAATTTATTTTTAGTTCAGACCAGTTTAACATGTGTGGGTTTAAATTCAAACCTCTAGCTTCATGATCAAAATATAGTCTTAACCAATTAAGACGTAGACACATATATAATAGTATTCTAACAACTTTAATTAAGTTAAATAATAGGTGTTCGCCTTGCCATTATCAGGTGAGCAAATCTAACTATTTCAAGGAATGGTGTTTTGGGCTAGCTAGTATGAGAAAAAAACAGCGCTAATTGTCATGTAATTTTTCTCCTAAGGTCGGAGGTTCAAATCTTCATACTTCACATTTGTTATACACAAAATATATAAATGGTGTTTTGGTAGGTTCTTCAATTCTTTTTTACTATTGCTATTTTTTATTATTATTTTTTTAATTAACATTTTTTTAGGGCCTATTGTAGGTATAAAAATCTAACAGAAAATAATAGCAAATCTAGTCCAATTTAAAAGTATTTGCAAATATGACACAATTTTATTAGTGACAGAAGTATATCACTAATAAACTATAAAAATGATTTATCGATGAGAGAGGTATATCGCTGATAGACTATAAAAATGTGGGTGAGAGAGGTATATCGCTGATAGACTATAAAAATGGTTTATCGGTGAGAGAGGTATATCAACTGATAGTCAGAGATAGAAGTCTATCCCGATAGGCTATAAAATTTTGTCATATTTATAATTATTTTTTAAATGTACTATGTTTACAAATAGAAAAAGTGAAATAGTCACTCTAATTTTTATTTTATTATAAATGTTTTGTTGAAAAAATAATTTTGTTGATGAATTACAAACTTATGTTTCTTGTGTTGGAAAAGAAATCACGTAACTCAATACATCACAAAGTTTTTTTTTTTTTTATTAATTATAATATTAAGTTAATTATTAAAACAAAAAAGTTAGAATATGATTTTTCTTTTTTGTAAATTCATTTTACAAGAATTTAAAGATTTTTTCTTCAATTGTAGTATGAAATAAAATTAGTAAAAATTAATTAATTTTCGTAAAGTTTGAAAAGTCTAGTATATAAGAAAAAAGTTAGCCGGAAATTCTTTAGGTTTTTTGGTAAAAAACAAAAAAGGTGCAAATTAGATAAAAATAAAAATTTTAAAATAAAAAAAAATATGAAAATTCTTATACTTATTTGTGCGGGTTGCACAAACAGCGAGCCAAAAATAATAGCAAATTTAGTAAAGTTTAAAACTTTTGCAAATATGACAAAAACAAAATCCGTGACTATCACTGATAGACTTTATAACTATTACTGATAGACTTTATGACTATTACTGATAGACTTCTATTAGTTGATAGACTTCTATCACTAATAGACTATTATCACTGACAAAATTCTATAAAAAAAGACTACTATCAGCGATAAACTTCTATCACCGATAGACCATACTATTAGTGATAGAAATTGTCATATCCGTAAAAAATTTAAAAAAGTGCTATATTTTTTATTATTTTACTCTAAATTGACATCTATTACAATTTTCCTATATATTTTTCATTCACACAAACTAATAATTCAATAAAAAGTAATCATGAAGTCAATATGAGCATAGCTCAACCGACATATTGTATAGACTAGTGACCAAGAGATTACGGTTTCATTTTCGACTCCAAGAAGTGGTAAATAAATAAATAAATAAAAATGGAAGATTACCTAAATGGAAACATGAAAAGCTAGAATATTTTTGTTCTAGAATAAAATATTTTTATCTAATTTATTTTATTATATAATAAGAATGTTTTGAAAGGTTTAAAATTGTGAAAGGTTTAAAATTGTATAATTCGTTTATTCTCTTTTAGCTATGAATATACTTATTTTCAATAAAAATTTGAAAGTTGTATTTTAATAAAACTAAAGCATATATCAATAATAATTAAGAAAATAATTTAAAAGATTTCATGATGAATTAATGATAAAACATTTATAAATTAGAAATACATAGACTAATTTAATTTTAATAAGATATAAATTAAATCATAATAATTAATGATTTATGTGATTCAAATTTTATATTTAGATATTAGTTCTACTTTGTAAAATTATTGCACATATAAAACAAAACTAATTTATGATATTTCATACATTTTCATTTTTAAATTATTTTATTATTAATCATAATAATAATTACTTTTAAGAGTCGGTTGCACAAACAGCAATATGCCTAAAATAATTACAAATTAAGCAAATTTAATACATTTTACAAATATTACAAAAAAATCAATGACTATTACTGATAAAAGCTATCGTTGATATATATCAATGATAGACTACTATCACTAATAGACTAAAATTCTATAAAAAAAACTGAGATGATAGACTACTATTAGCGATAAAGTTCTATCAGCGATAGACCATACTATTAGTGATAGAAATTGTCATATCTCATTTATTTTTTTAAAAAGTGTTATATTTTTAATTATTTTACTCTAAATTGACATGTTACAATTTTCCAACTTTTAATTTTTTTTTTTTTACAATTATCACTAATTATATATAAATAATAAAATCAATTTATCAATTTGTAATATGTAATATGTAAAGAACTCCATTTTTTTTTTGTTAAATAAATTAATTTCTTCAATAAATATCATCAATTTTGTTTTACCATAATATGAAATAAAGTTTAAAAAAAAATTATTCCAATTATTTCTCCTTGTCAACAAGAGTGTAGTTCAACGACTATCGTCTAATAACCATGAGATCTTAGGTTCAATTCCCGCCCCCAACATGTTAAAAAAAAAAGTGTGTGTATTACACGTGATAATTATTAAACTAGTATTACGAGGAGTGTAGAACTAAATTTCAAATTGATTTGTCGCTAAGAAGTTTTTACTAAAATACTTTTTTTTAAAGATGTTTTACCGTAATTGAAATCTAAAAAAAATAAAATAAATAAACAATTCCTCTCCCTCAATTGTTTTTTTTTTGACAATATGTTGGGGTGAAGGATTGAATCTACGACCTCATGGTCACTAGGCGATACATCATGCCATCTTTTATTGGCGTCTCCCTCAAATATTTGTTGGATTACAACATTCATTTTCGTTATATAAATTACAAGCAGTTTTTTTTATCGTTGGGACTTTAGAGTAAAATAATTAAAATATGACATTTTTTTAAAAGATTTATAAGTATAGTAATTTTTATAACATAGCATATATGTGATTATCAGTAGTAGCTACGGATCTAGTTCTAGTTCTATTTTTATTACGAGTGTTAGTCATCATTCTAAATGATAATAGGTGGTTATGATTGATTTTTTACCATATTTATAATATGTTTTATATTGTGCTATATTTGGAAAGAGCAATAGAATGTTTAAAACTGCTATAGGTATACCCACTCTCAAACACATCCTAACAGATCTTTTGGTCATCAAGTCATACATTTGTTAGCTGAGCTATGCTCGTTTTTGCGAATAAGTTAATTAGATGGTTAATTAATCCACTAGCTTGTTTTTCTTTAATTAATTAATTACTTTTATTTACCATTTAATTATCATTAGTGTATATTAGGTAACTCTCATTGTCGTTAAAAAAAACAACATTGTTTTGTAATAATGTATGTACACAAGGGAATAAGTAAAATTTTACATTCTAACTATTCCAAATTTGAAAATTTAGGCGGATAGGAGAAAACTTTTTTTTTTCTTTTTTTTTTTTTAAGATAGGAGAGAATTAAGTCAATTGGCATAAATGTTACCTCGGGACCAAAAGAGATCAAAGATTGGAATCCTCCCTCACACGTATTGTTTTTTTTTTTTTTTTGAGCAACCCTCACACATATTGTTGAACTCAAAATAATAATAATAATAATCTAAAATAAGTAATTGCTTCCCTTCTTTTTAGCTCTACTACTATAAATAGCTATAAATAAAGTTTTATTGGAAACTTTTTGTTAGTTCGGTGGAAGATTAGAATCTCTGACATTCTGGTCTAGCCTGACTTAACTAGTTAGTTGAGGTTATGGTCAGGATTGGCCTATTGGAGATTTTTGTACCAATATGAAAAAATGATTTATTTATTTATTTATTTTATTTTATTTTATTTTATTTTTTTTAACATAATGTCTCTCCCTATTTCAAAAAGATTCATTGTAAATTTGTTGTAGTTTTTTTTTCGTTCTTCTTTTTCTCTTTTTGAGTACAAGTGCAAAATAAATGTTGAGATTTAAACTTCTATTTTTTTTTGGTCAATCACATAAATGACTTAACTAGTTAGGTGTGTAGGGGTTTTCATAATATATAAGAAGAGTAGTTTTCCCACGTCAGACAGATTCGAGAAAGTCATGAGCTTCAAGTACTATAAAAAGAGCCTATGACTTTGGTGAGTGTTTTTATAATTGGGGTCGCGGGAGAATTATGTGTGATTGTAACAATTTTTCACACAGTGAAGTTTCTTTCGGGTGGGCCATAGTTTTTCTCTGATCTTGTAGTTTTCCATGTAGATTCTTGTGTTTCTTATTTTATCCCTCTCTTTTTAATTTCTTAGTAGATTCTCTTTCTCTTTAATTTCTTAGTAGATGCTTGTGTTTTTCTTATTTTATTGCTTTCTTCTTAATTTCTCTGTTATTTTTGTTTATTCCTGTGGTAGAAATGAGATTTTTTTTTCAATAAATTGTGCTATGCTCATGTAGATAATTTGTTGTAATATATCATTAATTGACTTTGATAATATTACAATTCAAACAACGGGTGAGAATTAGAACGAATTAAAACTTATTACCTTTAAAGAAGATTACTAAAATCTTAGCTCGTTAAGTTATACTCAAATTGACCTAACGTAGATATTAATTCACTATAATAACATAAAATCATAGTGATTATATGGATTCTTATATGAATCTTTTATTACACTTGAAATTAGCTATTATGTAATTTTAACAGAAAATAGGCAGTCACAAGGCTTCATGGGCATGCCCATCTCTCCCCGAATAAAATTGGACAAAAAGAATTGTAAAGTCTTGTCTTGGAAGGCTCAAGAACTACAAATATGCACAAAGGGATATACAATATAAAACTAAAGAATAAAAGTTCATAAAAGTAAGTTGCACATTTACAAGTACCAAAAGTGAAGAGCTCAAAACAAACCAATTCTTCACTAGAAAAAAACAAACAAACAAAAAAAACTTAAAAGAAAGCTGTTATCCCATAGAGAAAAAAGAGAGTGTAATGAAGATGGAAAAATGGGATGGGTAATAAAAGAGTTGAAAAAGGTATATGAACATATAGTAGAGTATAGGATTAAAAAATGGTCCAAACCCTATAAATATAAGGTCCCATTTCACCATTGAAGAGGGAGGGGAGGGGGGGGTGCCCTAGCTTTGGAAGGACAGTGACCAAAAAGGAAAGGGTTAAACAAAGTGAGGGGATTGGGATAAGACACAAATTAACAATACCAAAATGTGAGTCTCTTGGGCATTTAATAACCCCTTTGAAATTGGTCAGAACAGAACTTTGCTGCTCTCAGCTTTAAACAAAATTCAGACACATACATAAAAAAAAAGAAAATTCAAATTTTGATCCAAAAAGTTGTGTTGGGTTTTCGTTTGTTTGGGGGAATTAGGGTTTTTTTTTTTTGGTGATGGATATGGGAGGAAGATGATAAGTCACTTTCGTGTGAAGCTTTTGTGTTTGAATAGAAATTCAATTTCATAATTATTGATTTATGGGATCGGCTGCCACGCTTTGCACTGTCATTGTTAAATGCACTGTCTCAAAAACAAAACATCAACCAAGCCCCCCCTCCCTATAGCTGCCTACACTCACCAGTCCCCCACCAAGTCTTTATTCTTTTTTTTCTTTTTTTTCTTTCTATTTGGTTCGAGATGCGAATATAGTCTCACATTATCACGACTAAAAAAGAGAGCGTTTGTGGTGTATATAAGTAAAGACAATATCTCTATTGGTATGGTTCAAACGTTTTTTTTTTAGTGTAACTAGACGAGTCTCGAGCAGTAGTTTTTCTTTTTCTTCTTGTTGAATATGCAAACATATATAGTCTCCTATAGTGAATGAAATTTTCATTCCCTTTTAGGGGGAAGTAAAAAAGTCTGCCATTAGTTTTTTTTTGGTTGGAAATTGCCAACATAATCCTACATGGACTAAATGTGAAATATCAGTTGCATATAACTAAGAGCAACATCTCTATTGCCAACATGAGCATAACTCAACTAATATAATGTATGAACTAATCAAGAAGTCAAAGATTCAATTCTTTATGCACACATGTTATCAAAAAAAAAAAAAAAAAAAACATCTTTATTAATACAATTCGAACCATTTTAGATGTAATCATCTTAGTGAAACCAAAAGTAAAATTGTGCAACTAGGCTCGAATATATCATACTATTATAGAAATATAGATGGATTATTTCGTTGTCCTACATATCATTTTTTTCCTCTCGGCTTCTTCCAAGCTATTCCCCATTCATCTTTTTTTTTTTTTTCTAATTATCTTTTTTTTTTTCAGTACATTGGGGTGATGGGATTCAAACCACAAACCTCTTGGTCAACACATATATATGTCAGCTGAGCCCTGTTGGCTTTGCCAATTATCTTCTTCTCTTCCTCTCGTTAATTTCTACATGAATACATAGTCAATCCTATCAAATATATAGTTAAAATCGCAAGGCTTTCTCTCTAATTTACCCTTCTAATTTTTTTCTAGTAGAAAAGTATATATACAAAATGAGGCAAAAGTCAATTTATATCCCTACACTTTAGGGGTTATATCATAAAAACTCTAAACTAATAATTGTAAAAGTTAAAATTTTGAACTTTTAAAAGCGTATCAATTTACACCATCAATTCCGTTGAAAAAAGTTAGTTCCCACGTGTAGGTTTGTAATTGTATTAGTGGAACCCTAAATTTTCACAAGTGAATCCATTTAAACCATTTGCTATTAAATAGAGGAACAAGAGAAGATGAAAAAGTTTACATTTCGTTAATCCCACATTTGAAGAAGTCTACACATGTACGATATAATTGATGTACAAGCGATTTTTTCAAATAAATGGTCTAAATTAATTTAGTTATAAAAGTTTAGGGGTTCAATAATTTATACAATTATAAGTCTACAAACATATGAACTACCGTTTTTCGTATCTAAATGATGATGTAAATGGATAAACTTATAAAAGTTCAGGATTTTAATTAGTACAATTATTAGTTTAGGGTTTTAATGGATACAACAACAAAAGTTTAAGGGTATAAATTGATTCTTGTCCCGTACCCGAAAAAAAAAAAAAAAAAAAAAAAAACAAAAACAAAAGAAGAAGAAGATGAAGTTAAATCGATATAATTTTGACCCCTCCCTATGGAAACCTTGTAGCTCCATCTGCGGACATAAGTTGAAACCATAGTAACTTAGATTTAAAGAAGATAATATGAATAGAGACACAGATTTGTTGTCTTGTTTGAATTATTTTTTTTCATTTTTTCTGTCTCTATGGTTGCTTCTTCTTTCTTCTTCTCTTCCCTCTCCTAGAATATTCTGCATGAATTACAGGCCGTATGAATTACAGGCCGTACTTTATACATTAACAGAATCAAACTTAACAATAACGCTCTGCAAATTCTTCACCATCTCTCATCTCACTTTATCTCTTTTTCTTCTCTCTCTGCTATGAAAGAAATAATAACAATAATAATAATAATAATGTGAGAGTCGTGGTCCATCCATGGCACCACCAAACCAATTGCCTTCCGGGTCATTTTGGTTTCTTTCATTTTCATGAGTGTTTACATAATTAATTCTAAAGTCAAACTCAGTCTACTTCAGCTGTAATTAACATATACTACTTTTTTTAGATCGAAAGTTCAATCTTCATATCAGTCTAGTTCAGTGGTAATTGACATATACTACCTTTTTTGAGATCGGAGATTCGATTTTCGTACCTTCAAAAAATTTAGTCCAGTGGTAATTGACATATATTACTCTCTTCTTTGAGATCGGAGGTTCGATTTTCGTACCTTCAAACAGTCTAGTTCAGTAGTAATTGACATATACTATCTTCTTTGAGAGCGGAAGTTCAATCTTCGTAACTTTAAACATTAAAAAAAAAAAGAAAAAAAAAACTGAGTTAAGATATGTCAGTGGTTTGTTATTGATTTATTGATTTGTGTGGTCATTAAATACGTCTTCTATTTACATATATATATATTATATATATGGTGTGAACTCAGCCGTTGTGTGCTCAGAAATCAGAACTTTGTGGCCGTAAAATTTGGAATCTTTTTAAAAAAAATCTTGGTTTGTTTCTTGTGAATGCTAATTAATTGTGTCTTCAAGTTTCTTTATGTGTAATTTGTTTGGTGGATGTAGCAGCACGTACGCCACACCGGCCCATCCACAAATTTTTATCTTCATTTCATTTCTACTCCAAATGTCAATGACATAAATGTAGGGTTTGAAACCACATCGTATGGGTTCCAACTCCAACGTAGAGCATCTATCTTTTAATATTGTGATAAATTATCACCAGTCAACTTGAGAATAGATCAATATCAATTGGTTAAAATATATATCGAGAGGTCAAAAGTTTGAATCTCCTACTCTACATGGAGTTTAATTAAAAAAAATTGTTAAACTACTACTAAATTCAAACATTTAAGATCTCGTTTGATAACCTTTATATTTTTTAAAATTAAGTTTATAAACACTACTTCCACCTTATAACTTTCTTTGTTTTGTTATCTACATTCTACCAATGTTTTCAAAAATTAATTTTGTTTTTAGTGTTTAGTTAAGAATTTAAATGTTTTCCTAAGAAAAATGAAATTGGTAATAAAAAAATTATAAATTTTTTTAAAAAATACTAAAAACAAAATGGTTATTATTATTATTATTTTTTTTTTATTGGGACCATGATCTTACTATTTAGCAAAATTATTAATCATCTAAAATTAATATCTTAGCACTATAATTTAAAACATGTTATATTTGAAAGAATTTGTTTCAAACATTGAGATTATCAAGTCACACTCTATCTTTTATTTAGGGTATAAAGTTAATTTGGCGCAACATTTTCAAGCCACACTCTATCTTCCTCTTTAGTTTTTTCTCTTTTTTAAGGAGTGGCTAGCTTCTTCTTTTTTTCTATCAAAGCAACAACTTTTTGAAGCAGATTTTTTTTATTATTTAAATATGTGGGGTGTGAAGATTCGAACATCTGACCATTTAATCGAAGTATATGCTTTATGTTAGTTGAATTATGCTCATGTTGACGATGTTCATTAAATTTGACCAGCCACGTCCTTATTCTTTTATTACCATAAAATTAAAAGAATAAATTGGCATTACAGTTATAAAACGTGAGAGTTATTTCTTCATAAATTTTGATCATGTCAAATCGAGTATAGCTCAATCGGCATAAGGTCATTTGACTAAAAGGTCATGAGTTTAATTCCGCATTAATTAAATATTCTGGCGCACACACAAAAAAAAAAAAAAAAAACTTTATCATAGAAAAAAATAAATTAGTTATCATGAGCATATATATCTCATCAAGCATGTACCACATCAAAAGAATTGTAGGTTCGAATTCCTAAATTAGTTCAAGTAATAAAGTTTATAGTCAATCGGAGTATAATTTAGTGATAAGACACTTGGTTGTTAAAAAAAAAAAAAAAAAAAAAAAAAAAAAAAAAAAAAAAAAAATCTTTTAGTTAATAAATTATACAAAAGAGCTCTAAAATAAAAATTTTCTTAATTTCTATTAGGTATTTTAAGGGAACTCGCTAAAAAAGAATGATTATGAAACAAATGATTAGAATATTGGGATAAAATTGAAACCAACTACATTCATTAAAAAAAATGTATAATTTAACTTCGAGAAAAATGCAGCAGACACTTTTAAGAATATATTTTTTTTTTTTTAAGAAGAAGATTAAAATACGATACTTATTAGTTAGTTTAAATTACCTATCACATTCAGAATAAAAGAACGATCGAGAAAAATGCAATCATACATTTTTTTAAGAATATATATATATATATATATATATATATATATATATATATATATATATATATATATATATATATATATATTTGTTTGAAGAAGAAGATTAAAATACGATACTATCTATGTGCTTTGGATATAGAGTTTCTGCACGGATGACCTGCCACTCATTTTCTTTTTCTCTTGATCATCAATCAAGTATCTTTTGAAAAATAAAAAAATTGATCAACCCATTAAGAATACTTCTCACATTTACATAAATTAAAAAAAAAAATAAAAAAACTTCTATTTTTCTTTCAAAACACAAGCCCTAACCCTAAAAAAATAAAAAAAATAAAAAAAATTCTTTGTCGTCCTCTACCAATTACTATTGTGCTCCACTATATTTTTCCCTCCAAACAAACTCTTAAAAGGACCTAGGGCATCATTTTGCTCCACTTCCACCAAAAACACGACTTCCTTTTACATTATAGGTGCGCGTGCAAAACACGACGCTAGAAGTTCAAATCTCGTCACCCAACTTCTACATACCAAACAAAAAAAAAACAATCAAATCATGATCAAAATTCTCCAAGAAAATAATTATGCATGATTAAGATCCCCAAACAAAGCCACTTTTGTATAAAGGAAAAAGAAAAAAAAAGAGAGGGCATGAAAGACACATTTCTTACACAAAAATGACCAAAGTGAATATATATATTTATATATGAAATGAAAAATTGTCTTTCTAATTGCATCCCAATTATTTGGTCACATGGTAAGTTTGTCCAAGTCCACAAAAGCTGCTAGGAAGGGGTTTGGGTAAAATAAAACTAAAGCCAGATTCATTAATAAATACAGAATAGTGTTGATTTCACTGCTTCACTGCTACATCTTTCTGTACTTGTGTAATAGCTCTTAAATCCCTTCAGAAAAAAAGATGATCAAAAGATGATCCTTATAATTTTTTTTAAAGATTTTAAGATATCAGTTTGGAAACTGTGTGGTTTTTGTTTTGGGTTTCTTCAGTCTCTTTCAAAGAGCAATGATTTTTGCCCTCAAAGCTGACAGAGATATGGTGTGTAATTCGGACACTTATCATTTTTCTCTCTCCCTTTTTGCTACAAAGTTTTGGCTTTCAATAATCAAAATAAAAAATCCCTCTTTTTTTTTTTTTTTTTTTTTTTTTTTTTTTATATTATAGCGGGCCGGCCTCCCCCGGTTTTAATCTTATTTCGGTCCCTAAACTTTTAAAATGTTCATTTCAATACTTAAGAGACCGCGCTGGATAACCATTTGGTTTTTGAAAATTAAGTCTATAAACAATACATTCACATATGAATTCATTGGTTGTGTTATCTATCTTTTGAAGTGTTTCCAAAATCTAAGCAAAAAATTGGAAAACAAAAAAGAAGCTTTCAAAAATTTGCTTTTATTTTTAGAATTTGGTTAACAGTTGTAATGTTTTATTAACAAAAATTAAAGTTATTGTAAGAATTCACATGTGGATGTATGGTTTATAGGCTTAATTTTCAAAAACAAAAAACAAAAAACGAAATGGTTATCAAACGGGGTCTAAACTTTTAAGTTTGTTCTATTTTTGTTCCTAAATTTTTAAAATGTCAATTTTAGTCCATTGACTTTTAAAAAATAACCTATTTTAATTCTTACTAAATTATTCTTCCATCTAATATTTACTTTCTCAAAGCTCGTTTCTAACTTATATATATTGCTTAAATCATGTTTATATTAACACATACTTGAAGCTATGTCATTAATAAGACCATAAAATAGTTATTTAAAAGAAATTAAGTGACTAAAAGGGATGTTTTAAAAGTTTAGAAGAATAAATCTCAAAAAAATTCAAAGACCAAACTAAACATTTCATTAGTTTGGAAGACCAAAATAAAATAAACTCCAAAGTTGAGGAACCAAAATGGATTTAAATAACCTTTCAAACGTTAATGAGTAAAATTTAAATTAACTATATGCCTTGGGGGATATTTTGTATAACTTATTTTGTTTCATTTTTTTCTTAAATTAAAATAAGTTATTTATGTCAAAGTGAACATAGTTCAATGTGCGCTTAGTCACTATCACTGTGACTAAGAATGTTTTTGTTCATATTATTTATAATTGTTCCTCACTTTCAATAAAATCAAGACTAATGATTGATTTACTCCACTCCATGAATTGGTTATTCTTAAATGAGTAAGGGTATAACGAACATGCTTTGTCTCCAAACTATTCTATTTTTTAATTATTAAAAATATAGGATTGTTTGAAAATTTTGGGTGTAATAAAACATTTTAAATAGTTGTATAAGTACAAGATTAAACCTCTACTCTGGAACAAGTTAGACAATGAGCTGAATCGCTTTATCAAGTGATTGTTTGATAAAAAACATTGGATGGTAATAAAACATTTTAAATTGTTGCACTAGTACTTATTGAACCCTCTCTCCTCTCTCCTCCAAAGCACTTTTATATAATTTAGCCTTTTTTTAATTTTTTCCTTCAATGTTGAGTTTCAAACATTTTCAAAAAAGATCATCTTGTTATGGAGAACTTTTGTAAATTTTTTAAGAGGTATCAATTGTAACTTTTGTAATTTCTACTATATAAATAATAAGAAGAATGAAACTAGACGTTTGTCTATTTGTAAAAAAATTATATGAAAAGTCTCATATTTCACACTTTTGAGTTTTGGGTCATTGTTATTGCATACTATGTAATTCAGTTCAAGATTCTATTTGTTGAGCATAGATTAATAACTTATTTATTTTAATAGCCTCAACCTGGTATAGGATACTAACATGAGCATAATTCAACCGACATAAAATAAAAATTATTGACCCAGATATCAAAAATTTAAACATTATTATCAAAGTCAATCAACTATGGGTGAATTTTTTAAAACATAAAAAATATGTTATATATTTGAACCCTTTTTTTTCATCAATCATTATAAAAGGCAACTTTAGCAAAATAATAATAATAATAATAAATCTTTCTTTCTTTACTAAAACAAAAATCATTTTTTAAATATTTGGAAAGCGATTCAAACACATGTTTAATAAATATAAAAGAAATGTCAAAGCGAATTTAGCTCAATTGACATAAATATGTGTCATCGACTATAAGGTCTGATGTTCGAATTTCTCACTCCCAAATTAATATATATATATATATATCAAAGAGATAGTACAAACTCTTCGGTGAGATTGGTCATTTCTTTTTCTTAGATGAGTCTAATTATTTGAAGACATTCAGATTCAATTATGATGATGTTGAATTCAACCCGACACATATGGCTTGAGCCTCAAGAACACAAATCGGCCAATTTTCTTTTAAAGAACGACAACCCCAACTATTGAAGCGTCATAATCTCTTATGAACCAACAGATCACCATTCTTTGTAGAGTCTCATTCCAAGAAGCATCCTCGTTCATCTTCCAACAAACAAGATTAGGATGGCTCCTCCGCAAGAATCATTATATGGTCAAGTTAAGCCAAACGAATTACCTATCAAAGATTAATTTTGATATGTAGTTGTCAACAAATCGTCCCACCATTAATTTGCATATCTTTTTATGTGCCACTTTATGTTATCACTATTTGTTCCAAATCAAGGAGAAATCAACAAGTAATGATGCCCCCAAAACCAAAAGGAAAAAGAAACTATACCACTTGACTAGAAAAGAACCCATGTTTCTCATAACTTTTTTTTAACAAAATTCAATGATAAGAAGGAATGTTCTTGCCGCAAAGTTAAATGAAGAATCAAATTCGATTATAAAAAGAAGTATAGATTAGATCGAATGTTTTAATTGACATGGAACCATGTTTAAAATATTAAATTATTTGGCTCTTAGAAACCGAGTATTCAGTGACCTAATTTTAGGTGGTAAAATAATGTAACAACGATTAAATGATTTTTTTTTTTTTTTAAGTTTAGAGAAAGTAGACATTATGAAATTTCAAGGTAGGACCAAAATGATTATGTCTAAAGTTTGGAGACTTAAATTCACATGGTAAAAGTTAACCAAAATAGAACCAACCTAAAAGTTTTAGAGTCAAAATAAGCTTTAAACTTCATTTATAATAAATAATTTTTTCGAAGTAAACGTAAGCTAACGGTAATTAATTTGAATTTAAGATTTCATAGTCACTAGTCCGACTACATCATCTCAGTTGAAATATGTTCTTGTTGGCAATTCTATAATTGACACATTTTAAAATATTTTTTATAATATAATTGCGTGTCTAAAAAAAAATATATAGAAAGAGAGAGGGGTTGTTTGCATAAACAACAATCAGACCAAAAATAATATCAAATATAGCAAATTTAAAATATTTTACAAATATGACAAAAAATCAGTGATTATAACTGATAGACTGTTATCGATGATATATAACTATCACTGATAGACTATGAGTGATAGTGACTGACAAAATTTTATATAAAAAAAAAAAAACTGAAGTGATAGACTACTATCTGTTATATTTACAATTTTTTTCAATTTTTTTTGAAAAGTGCTATATTTTTTTAATAATTTGAAAGTATTTTAACTAGTCCTATACACTTTTAAGATATTTAAAAAATAATCTCAGAAACACACTAATATACTATTTTCAAAGGTGTCTCTATTTTTTATTTTTTTTTCATCTCAATCTCCATTGATTGCATATAAAAAAAAGGGTTGGTTTTCAGAAAATTTGAAAAATGAGTACCTAATGCTATTTAAAATAAGCATAAATGAATTAAATTATATTTTTAGTCGTTATACTTCTAACCTTAATTTAAATATGATTCATATACTTATAAATATTATATTATTATTATTCCTACATCCCTATAATTGGCTAATTAAGTGTGTACCTATCACTAGCTAACAAGTTATTTGTGATTGAATTTCAAAATGAATAACAAATTTCAACACTTCTTAAAAAAACAAATTATTCAACAAACTCTTAAATTGCACTCTAAAATTAGATCAAACCTAACCTCTTTTAGCTGTTCAATAAAAAAAAAAATATGTCAAACTCTGGCATAAGCTTGTGCTGACTAAGAGGTCATGAGTTCAATCTCCGCATTAACTAAAATATCTTTGCAAAAAAAAAATATATATATATATATATATGCTGAAAAACCTAAGCCAAATTCATATTTTCAATCTAAACGTCTAAATACTACATTAAAATATAAATGTCTAATTATGAAACATGTCTAGCTAACATATGATCCCACAAATAACTTGTCACAGTAGCCTAACATCTAAGTTATTCAGCAAACTTTAGTTAAAAGATTAGAACCGTGATGAAATATTTAAAAGTATGGGAATCAAAATGATATATTACTTAAAGTATAGGAACTTAAAATATAATTGGCCCCAAGTATTTCTCTAAAAAAATGAATGATTTCATATTAAAAAATACACATTTCTCTAGAGATTGATGAAGAACTCAAGCCATTCCACCAGATGCAATTTCTAAACTTTGATAATAATTCCCTTCCAATTTAAAGCAAACATAAGAGAACATAAGAAAAATTCAAAGGTAAAGAGAAGTTGGAAAAAAAATAACTTTTAACAGAGATTGGCTTAATTAAAAAAAATCCACTTTTGGTTTCAAAGTCATTACTTTGAAACAAAAAGACACCTAAAAGCCAATTAGCTAGATTATTAGCACCACAAAAAACTACTAAAATAACAATGCCTTTTGAAGAAGAAGAACAAGAAAGCTATAAATTAATTTAATTGTAACATGAACCTAATTCAATCGATATAATGTGCGAGTTAGTGACGAAGAGATTATAGATTTGATTCCTCACCTCACATGTTGTAAAAAAAATAATATATATATATTAATTTATCCCAACCATTAAATTAGTAAAAATCAGATAAGTGATAATTATGCTAGCTAGAGCAATAAATTCCCACCATAATGAAAACAAGAATGGAAGGAATTAAGCCCAACTACAAAAGGCATTATACATAATAATAATAATAATGTGGAATCATGAAATTGATCTTAGTTCAACTAATATTAACTAGTATAAAGTATGTATGCTCGATTAAGAAATCAGAGGCTGGATTGTTTAGGTTCTGAAATTCCATCTCTAATTGGAAGTTTCGGTTCGAAGGTTATAAAATGTATGTGGTGCGGGTTCATCTCTCTCGACCAGTTCAGGTGAAAGGAGAGGGTGATCGAGGGGACCCAGACGTCGAGATCTCTTCTCTATAGCGGGAGGTTTATTTCGTCTCGACGAGTGTGTTGGGGGCAGAGAGGGAGTACCTATGCCTCTGAATCGATAGGATGACTATTCTAAGCATTCGTAGGCGAAGGAAACAAGGACGTATCATTTCGTACCATTTATTGTTGAACTAAAAAATTAATAAAAATAATAATACTAAATCAAATTCCCAACTTGCAATTGCAGAGAGAAAGAAGAGATAAACAAACAAAATAATTGAAACATGCATTGAATATTGCTTTGAATTCACAAGTAAAAAAAACACTTCATGGGGGTTATAATATAATGCAATAATGGAACATTAATCCCAAAAACCCAACAAAGTTTCCCCCAAAAACCCAACAAATTAAGAACACAAAATGATGAACATTATGACATTGCATGCAAATAAACAAAGAAAAGAAAGCTTAGAGAAAAATGAGAAAAACAAAGGACTGAGAAAACTGCAGGGCATGCCCAAGGAAGCAGTGACAAGAACAACAAACTAATTAAGAGAAAACAGTGTGTGTTAAAAGTCCAAAATGTCAGATAGGTTTAAGACTAGCTATGCCTCTTATTAATTAACTCCACACTGTCAAATTCTGAAATTGGAACAACAAATTTCTTTTAAACAAAAAAGTGGCTGCCACACCAGTCTCTACAAAAGGTTGTTATAATAATAATATATATGTTGAATCCAACAATTTACAGGGTGAAATTCAACCTCGACCTTATGATAATTTGTGTCTTTATCCACTTGAAATAAAAAACATGTCCATTTCAAACTACTTTCATCATTTCAACATAATCCACTATATATATATAAAAGAAAAAAATGTTGTGACACTTGGGATTTGATTGGAAATTAATTCTAATTCATATGTTTTGCTTTGCATTGATATTTGCTTTATTATACACAAAACACAAAAACAAAAGGGGGTGAAATTGAAATTGGAAATACATAATATATATATAATTATATATAACATAAAATTAATCAAAAAGTTGGGTAAAGAAGAAATTAAAGAAACCCCAAGGATATGAAGTTTTTGCTTACTTGTAAATTAAGATGATGAGTCATGTTTGATGATGATCAGAAGGAGAAGGCAATTGGAATTGAGTGGTGGTTTTGGGGTTTGAATTTGAAGAAGAAGACAATAATAAGTCACAAAATTCATGAGAAGATGATGAAATTGGGCAATTCATCTCCATGTTTACACCAAATAGCCTCAGCCTTGATTTCTTGACTGGTGTATCACATTCTTCACTATTTGTTGTTTTTAATTGATGATCTTCTTCATAATTTCCTTGGACCACCCCCATTGAACCACCACTACAATACTCTTGCTGCTCATCCTCATGATAATCCCCTAATCTTGGGGCTACCCTTCTTCCCTCTTCTTCTGCTCTTGAATTTTCATATGATCCGTACGGACAACAAACTCTATTCCAATCATACATAGCGTTAACATTGCTATTGTTGTTGTCGATGATGTTGTTGATGTTGTTGTTGATGTTGTTTATTCGCGACAAGTGCGCGTGGTCCCGCGGTGTTGTAGCAGCTGGATGATGGTATCCAGCTGCTACTGCTGCGCCGAGTGGCCGCCACACTAGCGATCCCCAAGCGGTAGCACCGGCTTGGACGACGATGCTTGGTCGGATGTTGTGGTGGTGGTGGTGAGGGTGGTTGATGGGAAGTTCAGGGCGGCGCCGCCAGTCAATGTAAAGGTGATCTCTTCCAATTTCACCAACACCACGTTGGAACGAGACGATATCGCCGGCATCGAGACGCTTCTCCTTGACAAAACGGCTCCATCCTTTCGTCATAACGTAGCTCTGGCTGCTGTTCCAGTAGGAGTAACGAAACCGCCATGATTTCCCGTTGCGATCTTCGAAGTTTAAGAGCAAACCCTTGTCGTTGGTTGATGAATCTAATGGGAAAAACCTCTCAGCGTGTTGCTTTGGAATCACCAGCCGGTTCAATTTCCCGACGTCACTCGGCGTCACCACCTTGTCGAACATGTGTTCCCTTTCAATTTCTCCTCCGCCGCCGCCGTCGAACTCCACGGCGGCGGAACTAGCTTCCTCGACAGGCTCCATCATGACGAAATCCAGCCTATTTCTCGGGTCGAGATGGTGATTTTGGGCATTTTGGAGTCGATTCAGCCCAAAATTCATCCTTTAAGAAAACCCAATTCGAAAAATTTGGTTTTGAAGATGTAAAGAATGATGGGTATGTTTAGGGTTGGAAGAAGAAAAGAAGAGAGAGGATGTTGATTAATGAATAAAGATATAAAAAGGGTCGGTGCAATCTAATTTGACCAACAAAAGACACGAAGAACAAGAAATGATATCACTACTCCACCGACGTTAAAGAAACAAAACATAGAATTTGAAAATGATGAAATGGTATAAGTAAGTAAATAAGTAAGCAAAAAGGAGAGAGAGTTGAAATTAAGAAGCAAAGCAACAAAGAAGTTGAGAATAGGATAGGTATCTAAGGGTTTTTTTTTTTTTTTTTTTTTTTTTTTTGGTGGGTTTTGGAGTTTTAGGGCATTGGTCCCTCATAAGGGTAGAGAGAGGGGGAATTGTGGGGTATGTGTTTAGGGACCCCATGTATTATCTGGTTAGGGGTCTCATGTGAGGGTGTCCTTGTCAATATCCTTGGTGCTACACACTCTCATTTATATTCTTTTTTCTAATTATTTTTGCCTTTGAGAATAGCCCCACTTTTTTCTTTCTCACAATGCATGCTTTTTTCATATCTCTCTATATTTTATCTCTCCTAACTATTATTCATTTAATACTTTCCATTTTTTCCATACCAATAGGATCTTTTCTCTTTTATTTTTTTCTTTTCATAATTTGTTTTTTTAGTATTATTTGTAAATGGGTTGGTTGCACAACCAGCAATATAGCCAAAAATAATTACAAATTTATAAAGTTTAAATTTTTTTTTTTGTAAATATGACAAAAAAAATCAATGGCTATCACTAATAGACTATTATCACTTACAAAATTCTATAAAAAAGACTATCAGCGATAGACCTAGGATAGAAATTGTCATATTCGCAATTTTTTTTAAAAAAATACTATATTTTTAATTATTTTACTTTAAATTGACATATGTTATAATTTTCCTTTGTAAATTATAATATTAAAAAAAAATTAGGTCAAAATATCATTTTGGTCGATGTATTTTTCTCTATACTTTCAAATGTCTAATTTTAATCTCTGTAGTATAAACAAATCTTAAAATTAGTTCATACCATTAGTTTATTGCAAACTTTTCTAAAAACAAAACTATTTTCTACTAGTCATCCATCTTTAAATTTTAGAAACATATTCATGTTTTGCTTTTTGTTTTACATATAAATTATTATTATTATTTAACCAGTTTTGATAAAAGAAAAAAAAATTAAACTAGCAATAAAGACTAATTTTAATATTTATTGAAGGTACGAGGACTAAAACTATACATTTTTTGACAACATGTGGGAGTGAGAGTGGGAGATTGAACCTATGATCTTTTAGTCATTAATTTGATACATCATGTCAGTTGAGTTACGCTCTTGTTTGAAAAGAATAAAAAAATAACTTGGACATTTGAAAGTACGAAAATAAATGAAATTTGAAATAGGACGAAAATGGTAGTTTAACTTTTTTTTTTTTAATTATTAAAGAAGTGGGGTATTGTTTATTTTTTTGTTTTGTTAGGTAAATTTAAATGGAAACTCCTAAATTATATACCCATTTGCTCTTTGCTATATTTTCACATGATGGTTTAAACTTTAAAGTGAGTGTTAAAAAAAACAAAAAAAAAAAGATAGGGCTTTGATTGTGTGTGGACGGAAGTATGGTATTTGTTGCCGACCATCAGTTAGTGGACGAATCCAAATCCCGAGATCAGTGCTGGCATTTGCAATGTGTTGACTATTTGACTTTTGTTTTTAAGACTTCGTGGATTAGCCACGTTTAAAATACTTACTGTTCATGTTAAATAACCCTAAAAAATTGACAATTTTCTTACATGTGACATGTTTTCTTTGAATTGTGATAAGTTGTCTAAAAAAACAAAGAAAATAATCTATATTTAATAAATTTCTAGCGATTTAATCAAATAAGAACACTATCGAATTGAAATCAATCATACAAAAGAAATATAATTTTTAAAAATTAAATGGTACCTAAGTTATGCCTAATTATTTTATCAAAATATTTCCAAATTGTGTAAAGGGTGTGTTCAAGCATCTTCATTCATTCACTGCACTTTCAACTTTTTGCTTATTATTATTTTTTAAATTTATATATTTCAGTTTCCTTTAGAGCCTCTCGGTTCTAAAGGGCCAAAGTCATACAAAGACACTACTAATTGTGACTTGTGACTTTGGCTCTCTGTTAGGTGTAACAATTTTTTTTTTTGAAGAAGAGATTAAAACTATTACCAAATTCAAGTTCTTCAACAAATATATATATGGCTTGGTTATATGGCTTGGTTATGAAGATTTGAACCTCTGACTTCAAGAAAAAAAATACATTTTAATTAAAGTTGAGTTATGCTCACTTTGACCTGAACATTTATCTATATGTTAGTATAAGTAAAAAAATGGTCAACATGCGCATATCTGAACTGGAATAGTGTATGAACTATTAGTAAGAGATCAACTTCGAATACTCCTCTCCACATGTTGTCAAAAAAAGAAAAAAAAAAAATATATATATATATATATATATATATATATTTGCTACGATAGAATCAATAACAAAGAACAAAAATAAGCGCAAGAGAAAGATCAGCACAGATATACGTAGTTCACTAACGTCGTGTTAGCTACGTCCACAGACAGAAAGGGAGATAACAATATTATTACGAATATGAGAGTGATACGATAAATCAATAACAAAGAATAAGTAAGCGTAGAAGAAGAAGAACGACACAAATTTACGTGGTTCACTAACGCCGTGTTAGTTATGTCCACGGACAGAAGGGAGAGCAGTATTATTACGAAATATGAGAGATTACAAATGAACATATAGGGGCGGCTGAAGTCATTAGAAGGTTTATATATGACACTTTCTAATGACCTAATACAAAATGGACCAAAGCCCAAGACAGATAAGTAAAAACCCAAATCAGATTTTTTCTTTAGGAGCGCGTCGCCCACATACCCCCACCAGGACGCTCCGCTCCTGTTCCCCGATTCTAAATCCTAAACTCCCGTACCAACCAGTCGTAGAGGGTCTCGTTACAGATTCAAGGCATTCCAACCGAGAGAATTACAAATGACATACTAGGCGGCTGAAGTCATTAAAATGTTTATATATGACACTTTACTAATGACCTAATACAAAATGAGTCAAAGTCTAAAACGAATAAGTAATTCCAATATATATATATATATATATAAATTAAAAAAATGATATGTTTTTTTCACATTCAAGCTAAATGGAATTTACAAGACCTCACCGATTAATGTTACTAAAAAAAGGAGAGATAGGAGAGCTGTCATATTTCTAATATAAAAGCTTTGAATTTTTGTGATGGGTAGGGTAGCATTTTGTTCTATTTTTAGATGATCTAAAAAAAATCAGTGTGGCCTTCTTTTTAATTACAATGGTTTAAAATTCGATTTGATTGTTTACATCTAAATCGTTCGCTACTACCTTTCATATTCATGTCAATTAATTGTCTGTCATTTTTTACTTGGACTTTGGAGATATTTTTTTTATTATTTTTTTTTTCCGAGTGTTTTCACACATCTCAACTAATCTTGACCGTTTAATACTATAACATTTGGCTATCAATTATATTCGTAGAAAATTAATTCCTAAGTAGGTGGACCAACGATAATTCATTCTTTTTACTTTAATAGTCTTGAAGTCGATCCGTGGACAAACATTTTAAAGTTAATTTTACAATTTAATAAAGTGCAACTAGATTAAAAAAATTGGCATAAAACATAATTTGATATTCACTTATTAAAGTACTATTTATTAACCATATGAATTAATAGTTTAATAAAAAAAATCTTTTATTTTCAAGTTTTATTACGTGGAGATGTAGATTCGAACTTTTGACAATATGAACATAGCTTAACTTGTATAAGTGTGAAATAATGACCAAGAGGTTAAATGTTCAATTCTCACCCGCATTAATTAGATATCTTTGGAAAAAAAAAAAACTCATATTTTGATTCAAGATATGCATATCTTAATTATCAATTGTGTTATGTTCAGGTTGCCACTAATTTATTAAATTATGTACTAATGATTCTATTATTAATTGGGTATACTTTTGATCTTCATTTGAAGTTCCAAAATATATATTATTGTTTTTTATTATTAAGACTTTTATCTCCGTATAAAGAATAATCTATCCATATTGATTTAAAGGCTTAATTCAAGATGTGTTATATTTCTTCTATTAGTCTCTTTATAGTAGGATGTAAACATGATCATAGCTCAACTAACCTAAAGTATATACTTTGTTGGTCACAAGTTTGAATCTCATCCTATATATTGTCTCAAAAAAAGTTTTGTTTTTTTTTTTTGTTTTTTTTTTTTTTTCTAAGTTGGGGTTAAGTCACATTGACTAACTTCATTTTATCTAATAAGTATCTAATTCATCCTTAATTTTTATTCCTGTAATTACATTATGGGTTTTTTTTTTTTTTTGGTAAGTTTGTAATTACTAGTTCTCCCCTGGCTCTGCATGTCATTAATTAAACAAATAAAAGTACATTTAACGCCAAAACAAAAACAAATTGTTTACTTTATATTTATTAATTTTCAATATGGGAAACGAGAAATAACTCGCCAAAACAATTCTTCTTCAAAAGAAACACACGACACTTTATTCAGCAAGAAATTCTATGTCATTATCAACTGATTTTTTTTTCCATTCTTCGTTTTCAAATCTCGAACCATCTTTAGGATACACCATACAAAATATTGGTCCCAGTGAATTTTGCCGACCAAAATTTTGATTTTTTTAATATTACAATTTAAATATGAATGACGGAGACTCAAACCTAATCTTTCTTTGTAAAGCGACTAGTTATATTTTGATCCATTGAATTAGATTTAAATCAATATTATTTATCAATTTAAATATTTATTTTTTTATATTCGTAAGTGTTCAGGTCAACTTACGGTCGTTGAATCACTAAGGTTTGAACTCATTTGTTTTAAGAGGACTTTAATAAATTTCAAAATCTTTGATAACCACTGATCGGTAAAGATTATGAATTTAAACATAACTTAATTAGTTAAAATATACTGCATCTATCTTAAAACCCATTTCTGCTTGGTTTATTTATTGAGAGAGGGTGTCTTATTCAATATCAATTTAATTATTATTTTGCTCTTTAATAAACAATTCATTTACTAACCCTAATTATTAAGTCTAAAACGCCATTGGGTTAAAAATAATTATTGAGTCTAAAACATAAAAGAAAATTGAAGCACGACTCTTGGAAGGACACGTGGATGGTGGACATTAATTATCATGTACACCTGAATATTGATAATAATTGAGTGACTAATTGTATCAAAAAAAATAATAATAATTGACTCAATTAAATTGAGTGACTAAATTATACAACAAGTGCCACTGTCTATTTAAATTGAGGGTCAAAATGCAAACTTGACATTAATGATATACACATAATATTTTTCTTTTTCTTTTATCAATATTTTTCATTTGGTTTTCAAAAAAAAAAAAAAAATTACAAAACTTAAAAAACATTAAAAAACAAACAAACGCCACCTTACTATTTATAATTTAAATTTTATTGTGGTTTTAAATTGTTTCCAAAATATATATATATAGAGCTGGTTGCACAAACAAGTAAAAAATAATTGTAAATTTAGTAAAATTTAAAATATTTTACAAATATGATAAAAAAATCAGTGGCTATCTAGACTCCATCGTTGATATATGACTATCACCGATAGACTTCTATCAGTGATATCACCTGATAGACTACTATCACTTGACAAAATTTTATAAAAAACTGAGGTGATAAATTATTATCAACAATAGACTACTATTAGCAATAGACTTCTATCAGCGATAGACCATACTATCAGTGATAGAAATTGTCATATCCGCAAAAATTTAAAAAAAGTGCTATATTTTTAATTATTTTACTCTAAATTGACATCGGTTACAATTTTCCATATATATATTTATCTTTTTTACAAATGCATTTAATTAATGCGGAGTGAAGGAATCGATCCTCTGACATCTTGGTTATTAGTTCATATTTTATGCAAATGGCGTACTATTGAAAAGATAATTATGAAACAAACTTCTAAGACAACTTCCCACAAAACTAACTCTGGATAATAGTGGAGATTAGTAAGTAGAGCCAATATCTCACCCAAATTAATTTTGGAAGAGTTTAGCGTGATGGAAAACAAATAAGTTATAATAAGAAACGCGTAAGACAAGTTTTATGACTTATGCGTCCCCTTTCATTATATTGCATTTTATTTATGTATGTGTTTGTGCATTCTGAATTACCCCGTTAGGGGTTAATTATTGGGTATTTTAAATACTCACCCCTCACAAATCTTGCAGGTGAGGTGATAACGCATACATGACATTGACGAATGATTGTTTGGTAGATCATGTGTCGTCACACATTTTAGATAGTATTGAGTCTGTATTTTGGTCCAATCATATTGATCTTTATTGTGATCATGAATTTGATTGACAAGTTCGTGTAATAGTTTTGTAAACTATATTATAATTATTTATTATTTTTTCAACTTAAAGTGATCTCGACTATGTTTTGCTTTTAATATTCTTACTGTATTGAAATTTTGCAAAATATTTCATGCATGCATGTAGTAGCGTTCCTAGATATGTTAAGTACAGGACAAAAGTTTTACCGTTGATATTGATAACATTATTATTTAAAAAAAAATATATATATATATATTAATAAAATACTAACAACTTTTCTTTTTGTGTGTGTGTTTTTTTTTTCTTTTGTTGAGTTCAACATCATGTGTATATAATCAGGAGATTCAAATTTTTAAACTTTTGGTTCAGGGTAATGTTTTAATCCGTTGAGTTATCTTCAAGTAAGTTTTTTTTGTGTTTCATAACTATATTTTAAAATATCAATATGACGTATACTTAATTTGAAATCATTTATACATGACTTCTATTTATGATTAGAAAAAGTTAATTTAAGGACCCACTAAATATTTTATTTTCTCCACTAAAAAAAACCTACCAAATCATTTTTTACCTATAAATCTCAACCTTATTATAAATATTGTTAATTTTAATGAGCCTTAAACTAATATTTATGTACTTTTTTTTTTCATAGTAATAATACTACATAGTTTGAAATAGAATTAAACTTTTCAAACTACCCTAAGCTAACATTTATTTTACTCTTTTTTTTTCATAATAATATTATACCGTCCAAAGTATAAGAGACATACATATATATTAGATAATACCTGTATAAAAAAAAAACAAAAAATAGAAGGAAAAAAAAAAAAAAAAAAAGTGGATAGGACCACAAATGTTTAAGACAAAAAGAAGAAAAAAAACCCACTCTAATTTAATTTAGAAAATAATAGCATCAAACTTACCTACTCAATAAGAATTTTTTTTTTCTTTTTTTTTTTTTACTCAATAAGTTTTGGTTTAACCTAAAGACAAATTAATATCAATTTTTATAATGAAATTTACAAAGAAAAAAAAAGCACATTCCCCACATGTGACGGTGTTGTCCCCTTCAAAGTCTCTATCTCCCGAGCTTTCTAATTTGGATTTCTTTGCCATTTTTTTTTTCTCTCAATATTATTTATTTATTTTTATTTTATTTTCTTAGCAAGAGCAACGACGGTATTAAATGTTTATCATCATTCAATCTCTTTGTCGGTATTTTCATATTGTTAAAAGGTTTACAACGACATAATCGTTTTGTCGATATTCTTATTATATTACTTAAAATTAAATATCTAATATAAAAGATAAAAAAACTATATATATATATATTAATAAAATATTGTTAGTATGAACACAATACTAATCATAAATTTTTTTAAAAAAATATTTAATTATTATGAGACCACTTATTACTAAATAACACAATTTTATGTTAATTGAGCTATGTTACAATAATAAAAAATTTAATACAAGTATGAAATACTTATTTTATTTTTTATGATTTTTTTTTAAAAAATATGTATAGACAATAATATTTTATATCGGTATGTCTATAAAACTAAGACCATTTCAACGTTTTTGTCGACATAAAAAAAATATAGGTTTTTTTTTTTTTTTTTTTTTTTTTTTAATGTTTTTGAAAACAAGGGATCAAATGGATTGTCATAATTCATGTTTGGTGGCTTAAATTTGAAAATTGGACCCATTTGAGCACCAAATCAGAAAACAATTTTTAATCGTTTTCATTGTTGTTGGATTTGGAAGCCTGAAATTAGAAAACATGGAATCTCTCTTCTATGATTTTCAATCTTCTCTCTCATTCCTCGGTTTCGAGTAACCTCTTCTATTGTTCCTCTTCCAACCATTTCTTTTCCTCCCCACAAAAGAAAAAAAATATGTTGAAAATTTGGGGCCCTAAAAATGTGTCTTCATGATGAAGTGTTATTTTTAAAATTTAAAATAAATCAAAATGTATCTTCATGAGAAAGAAGATTAAGACAGATGAAGTTTGTCTCTCCCTATATGGCTTTGGTTGGCCGTATGAAAAAAAAAAGAAAAAAAAACTATTTTTTAAATTTAAAATTAATCCAAATAAGGAAGGATAATACGATTTCGCAAGAGAGAATTGAACTAATTTCTGAAACCGATTGAGATAAGGGAGGGATTTTGATATGCGGATTATTTGGTGGTTTAGTTGGGTGAGGTGTCATTGTGGTTTTTGAAATTATATTTTCTGTTCTGCTGTTCCTTGACTACAATTTCAAATTCACAATCAAACATATATTTTATATTTTATATTCAAATTTAAATTTTTTAAATTGGAACCAAACGTATTTTTAAATATAATGAAAATAAGAAATTTATTTTCGTTTTCTATTAAATTCGTGCTTTCGAAAACAAATGTTCGATTAGGAATTATATGGAGCTTAAGTCTTCTCTATCATTTTTCACATTTCCATCAACTATACAATTCTTTAAGATTTTTAATTTAAAGTTCTCATTTTTATGTTAAAGCGAACATGACTCAGCTGACATATGTATGTGTTGACGATCAAGAGATCTGTGGTTCGAATCTCCCGCCCAATGTACTAAAAAAAATTCTCATTTTTATTACACATAGGTAGAGAAAACGACACCTTGGACTTCGTTTTGAGAAATTGATGATACATTTTTTTTTCCAAACATGTAAATAAAAGATGTTTGTTTCTTTATTTTATTTTATTTTCATTTCATTTAAGAAGAGTTAGTTGAAAAAAATTAAAGGGTGTTTGGGCGCCATCTTAAAGTTGGTGTGACTTAATTATTATAACTCAGGCTACATTTGACTCATCGACTATTATAACTCACATTCAATAAAGTAATTATACTGACTTAATCACGGACTATAATAAATCACTCACTGTCCCAACTTTTAATGTCCACCATTACACACATCAATATATTTTTTTTTCTCAACAAAATAAACTAAATTTTGTGTCCTTTCTTCTTTAAAAAAAAAAATTATAAACTCAATTAATTCTTTTTTTTTTTTTGGTATTTAAACTCATTTAATTCTTATTTTCTTGAAATGTCTCCCAAACTATTTAACAAGCATCATATATGACCGAAATATTAGACACTGTCTATGTCTAAAAAAGAAAAATTATTTTAAATATTATTTCTAAATGTTTCGAAAGTTTAGGTTTTTTTTTTTAATTAGTACAATTTCGAATGGAGAGATTTCGAACCTTAGACCTACTAGGTGAGGGTACATCTTTATGGTTAATTGAGATATGTTCGGTTTGACATAAGTTTTTCGTTAATATATAAAAAAAAAAAAAAAAAAAAAAAAAAATCAAACATATTTCTATCTAATAACTTGGTCAGATTTGTACTAACAAAATACTTGGTGTATTTGTCAATTCCAATATAGCTTAGTGGATAAAGTACAAATTATTATTTCAAAAGTTGACGGTTGATCTTCCTCCTCCACCATTGTTGAACAAAAAAAAAATCTTTAAAATTCAACAAAAGAATAGGTGGCGTGATATTTAAAAATATTGTTAAATATTCATACCACAGTCCATCGTATTAAAAATTGATTTAAATTACATATTTAGTCTCTAAAGCTTAGGTTTGTGACTATTTGGTCTCCGGACTTTAAAAAGTGTCAAATAGGTCTCTAAAAATATTGTTAAATATTCATACCACAGTCCATCCTATTAAAAAATGATTTTAAATAAAAAAAAAAAAAAATATATATATATATATATATTAAAAATTGATTTAAATTACATATTTAGTCTCTAAAATTAAGGTTTGTGACTATTTGGTCTCCGGACTTTAAAAAGTGTCAAATAAGTCTCAAAATTTTCAATTTTATGTACAATAGGTAAAACTTTAAAAATGGTATAATATATAGATCTTTAAACTTTTTAATAGATCATTGAATTTTTAATTTTATACCTAATAGGTCAATGACAAATTCAATATTTTTTTGAAAAAATCATTGACCTACTAGATAAATAATTGAAAGTTAAAGATTTTACTAGACATAAAATTTAATTTTGCATCTAGTTAGTCAATTAATTTTAAAAAAAAATTAATATGTCATGGATTAAATATTAGACACAAAATTAAAAGTTTAAAGATTTATTATATTAAACATTTTCACTTCAATCACCTATTAGACATTAAGAGGGCGTTTACCAAGTAATTCTTGAAAATGTTAGTAATTCTTGGAAATGTTGGAGAAAAATCATTATGTATTTAAAATATTGAGAAAGATAAAATATCATGTCTTTTAAAAATGAAAATTCGGACCGTATGCATTGAAAATATTGAGAATATAAAAATGTTATTTATTTATTTAGCTTTAATTATTTAAGGTGGATATTCACGTTGAACCCATACAAAATTTAGTGAGTATTTTCAGATTTTAATTTGTATAATTTATGTGAGTATAGGTGCACTTAAATGGACGTGTGAATAGTTTTGAGCATGTAAGTTATTTAGTGAGTTTGTTTAAATAAATATGTATTTGACAAAAGAAAATTGTAATTTAGAAAACGACAATTTTAACTTTTAACTTTTCACATTCTTTTAGTCGGTAATCTCGTTTAGCTTGAATACAACTCTGGGTATGTAGGATTGTGTCTGCCAGATCCTCAAAGTGGGAAAGACCCCCTTTCGCCGACAATATTTAGGACTCTCCTCTTTCATGCGTCGTAATCGATCGGGTATACATTAAAGAGCGTGTTTGGCGTCTACTACAGGGGTGGAAGGGAAAGATCTTTTTGTAGGGAGACAAGAGGTGTTGGTAGAATCTGTTCTCCAAGTTATCCCTTATTATACTATGAACTGCTTTAGGTTGCCTAAAGGGATTTTGTCCGATATACAAAGATTGGTGGCTCGATTCTGGTGGAATGGCTCGGACAACGATCATCTGGTGCATTGGCTCAGCTGGAAATCCCTCTATCGACCGAAATGTTTGGGAGGTATGAGATTTCGGGATCTGGAGCTTTTTAACCAATCTTTACTTGCGAAACAGTGTTGGAGATTGTTGCAGAGTCCGATATCCTTTTTTGCCCGCGTTATGAGGGATAAGTATTATCCTGGTTCTGATTTATTCTCAGCACAGTTAGGTTCGAGGCCTTCTGCTATTTGGCGAAGTCTGGTATGGGGTCGGGAACTATTGGAGAAGGGGACTCGGTGGCGCATCCGGGAATGGGCGAGAGGGTGAGGGTTTATGGAACCAATTGGGTCCCATCCGAGTCTGGCATGTGCATTATCTCGTCAGCCTCTTTGCCCCTTGAGACGCGAGTGTGTGACTTGTTCACTAGTTCGGGTGTTTCGGATGAGGCTCGATTATGGCAACATTTTAGTCCAGTAGAAGCCAATGTCGTCTTATCGATTCCGACTGATCGACGACATACAGGGGACCATGTTATTTGGCATTTTGAGGAGTTAGGGGTGTTCACAGTCAAGAGTGGGTACCGACTGGCCCAACCGGAGTCCTTTCGCCATGAGGCCTCCGTTTCATCCCCTGAGAGGGTGATGTAGTGGTGGAAGGGGTTCTGGAGGATGGGAATTCCGAACAAGATTCAGATATTTGTATGGCGCCTTTGTTTGGACCATCTCCCCACGGTGGATAACTTGTGAAGGAAGGGGATTGACATCTTAAATGTTTGTGTCCTGTGTGGCAAGGGGGGCGAGTCGGGCGTCCATGTTTTCTGGTTCTGCAAGTTTATGCGGGGTGTCATGCTGGCCTCGAAGTTTGGGTTCTTATTACAGCTGTCGGTTGGAGGGGACACTACTACTCTCATGTGGTCCCTCCAAGAGAAACTGGGGTGACGGGAGTTTGAGGAGCTATGTGTGCTATGGTGGGCGGTGTGGGGCTATCGATATCGGGTTCGGACTTAGGGGACTCGGACGTCGGCGAATCTTGGTGTGTGTGCCTCGAGCTATTTGGAGGCCTTTCGAGAAGTGAAAGGGTGGGGGTGGGTCGGTATGTACTCGTGAGGCTCAACCCCGGGCCAAATGGAGCCCCCCTCTTGGTATGTACAAGGTGAACGTGGATGCTGGGTTTGTGAAGGAAAGAGGTCCGACTAGTGTGGGAGTGGTGGTCCGTGATTCCGTGGGTTTGGTTATGTTAGTGGTCGTGACGTGACTTTCGAATGATCGTAGTGTGGCGATGGCAGAAGGGTTGGCAGCGATTGAGGGTTTGCGCTTGGCGTGGGAGGTTGGGCTATACCTATGGTTCTAGAATCGGGTTCCTCCCGAATTTTTCATTTACTCCAAGAGAAGGTCGATGATTTGACGGAAGTTTGTGTGCTTGTGTCCGAGTTGGGTTCTTGGCTCCTTTACTTGTGTAGGGGTCGCTGCAGGTTTCTTCATCGCAAAGGAAATGAGGTGGCGCACCAGCGGTCGAAATTGGCTATGCGTCAGAGTGTGGTTTGGGTGGAGGAGGTTCCTACTCAGGTTGAGTCTTTTGTTCTACCGGATGTTTCTATAGCGTAGCTTTGTAACGAGCTTGTAAAAATAAAAAATAAAATAAAAATAAAAACATTGTTGTTGAAAATGGGTAGAAAATGATTTTTTTTTTTTTTAATAACTTTATAGAAAAAAATATAAAAATAAGAAGAAGAATGAGTTGATGATGAACCTCAAATTGTGGTTTTTTTTTTTTTTGACAACATGTTTGGGTAGGGGATTTGAACCTCCGACCACGGTCACCAGTCGATACATCATGTTGAGTTATGCTCTTGACACCTCAAATTGTGGTTGAGAATGAGAAAAGCAGATTTTTTTTTTTTTTATATAGTTGTAGGAAGTTTGCAAACTTTTGATATTCAATAATTAAATATAATTAAATGGTAGAGAGAGATCTTTTCCTATTCCAATATTTTAAATGATATTTAGTAAAATTAAAATGATGAAAAAATAGAGTTTCACAAACAGTTAAATTCAATAAATTTAGTTTTTTGTAATAAAAAAAAATGTTTTAAATTGACTATGTATTTTTCTAAATCTGACACTAATAGTTAATTAAATATATCCCAACAAAACTCTCAATAAAAATCGTAGCATTGGATTTTTTTTTTTAATATATTCAAACACCTCAATCAAATAATGGAGGGAGAGATGGAAGAGAGAAAGTTGAAGGATTTATTAGAGATTTTTTTTTATTTTTTATTTATTTTTTTTTTTACGAGAAATTGAATTTAAGACTTCATGATCACTAGGCGATACATCGTGCCGTTGAGCTATGCTTTTGACAAGGATTAATTAGAGATTGTATCATCGGAGTGTGGAAAATGGAGTTTCGGAGGAAATGAGGAGGAGAAATAGTTAGAAGAAGTAAGGTTAAAGTTAGTTTTGGTATTATATAAAAAAAAGTTAGTTTTGGTATTATATAAGTAAGGTTAATATCGTTCAACAAAGTTTCTTCCTTTCTTCGTACTTTTTATGCAGTATAGAATATAGATAAGTAAGATTAAAGAATTGTTTCATCCAACCTAATTTTATTTTTACTTTATTTTAATTTAGTTTATCACTAACGTATTTTCAAACAAGTTTGATGAGTTTTTTTTTTCTCTGTTTATGATTGCCCAAGCTAGTTTTACACAAATTTTGACCTATCTTAACTAGTGACCTACAATATTTTATATTTAGTTGTCATGAAACTCAAAAACATTGTATTTAAGAACCTTAACATTACTAAGATGATGTTTACCACACTATAATGAATTTTTTCCAACAATCGTAATGAATTAAGGTCTCAATCGTAATTGATCTACCTTTGATACTGTTTACTTAGGTTAATTCAAACGTAATATAAAACATTAATAGTGTTTACTTGCACGTAATCATTCGTGAGTTTACCATAATAATCTTTCGCTTATCGTGTTCAAAATCGTGTGCTGACTCGTTGTTCGAGCATTATTCTTGTGCACACTCGTGTGCAGACTCGTAATGCCATTTTCTAACCTGAATCTTCACTTCCCTTCGTTTATTCTCTTTTCTTTCTTCATTTTCCGCCATTGGAGCTTCAACCTCTTCCCTCCTCCATTAACTCATTCATGTTTTTCCTCACAAAGAAAAACACAACCCCCAATTTTCAACTGGGTTTCAACATTAAAGTAATGAGTTTCTCTTCTTTCTCCACAATTTGTTCATCTTTTATTCAATACCAACAATTTGTTCATTTTTTTGTTTTTTTTTTTATCAAAATGAGTTTCTATTTTTTCTCCACAAGTTTTGGATTCAAAAACTTGCAAAACTTGTGGAGAATAAACAAAAATGAGATTGGCAATAAGGCGTGTAAAAGAATTTATGGAAAGAAAAAAAAAACACATTTCTTGAAAGAAAAAGAAAACTCGTCTTTTGAAAGAAAAAGAAAAACTCATTTCTTACATATAAGTTTCTGGCGCAGTGTTTTGAAATAAGAATGGCGAGCCGAAGTGAGGTGGGCGGCCACAAAATTTGCCAAATGACGGGAGAAGAAGAGAGGAAAAAAGAAATGATCCTAACTTCTTTTGTTATTTCAAGAAAGAGAGAAATGGACAAATTTGTAAAAAAAATTCAACAAAAAAGAATTGGAATGAATAGCAATCTCATTAAGCACCCCAACCCAATATGGTAGAGAAATAGAATAATTGGATTGCTGATTTTGAAGTAAAACCTAAATTTTAGTAAACACTATCAAAGTTACTTTTATATTATATCCTTGTTTGATTATTTATTATACTCCATTGAAGAAAAATATTAAATATACCTTTTATCTTGTACTTTTATATTACATCGATTTTGTAATTATACTTTTACTATACAATAATTTTTTAATACCATTAAAATCTATAAAACATTGGATTGGGATTGATAAATTATAATACATAAAAAAAAATACGAAAAAGTTTACCGAATACTCAGGCAAAGTAAACCACCACCAACTAGAATAAAGTATGTGCTATCAACTTCGAGGTCAGATTTCTCCCATCTCATGGTGTGAACTCAAAAAAATACTCAATTTTCTTTTTAAACATAGCAATTCAACTCCCTAAAATTAAGAAATCATTGTAATTAAACTCTTTTCATTGTAGCGATTGGTTCGATTGCAACAATTTTAATGGTTTAATTACAACGACCTAAAAAAGTTAGAAAATATTTAAGATTTAAGATTTAATTGTAATAACTCAACGCAGGACAGATATACAAATATTTGAAGTTACAATTAACTTACAAAGTTGTACAACTCCAAAGTTTATTTGCAATAATTTCACAAATGTTGTGATAATTGCTCAAATTGAAAATTTGAGTATATGATCGTGACAACACAAAAATTATGGGTGATTTTTGTTCCTTAAAATACATGAACAAAATTAACACAAGCATGAAAAATGTAGGAGAAAAAGGTATAATTCAACGTTAGAAATATGAAATTTTATGCTGAATATAATTGACTCAGAGACTATGGAGAGGAAAGAATCTACAATGTTCTTAACAGATTAAAAGATTGACGATTGTAAAAAGCTGATTGAAACATTGAAAACTTTGTCAAACTGTCCATTTTCTTGAAAATTTCTGTGTTCACTCACTGTCAAAATTAGGCAATGGTCTTGTTTTTTCAGCGTTGAAAACTTTGTCAAATGGTCCATCTTCTTTGAAATTTCTCTCTGTTTATTCGCTCAAAACAAGAGTTATTTGTATGGATGATCCTCCCTACGAGGTCGTGAAGTTTTTTGACCCGATTTTTTAAAATTTATGTTTTTTTTACCTTCTCTCGTGATAAGCAAATGCACAAAGTTTGTAGTACATTTTACTGAGAACGATCCCGAGGAGACAACTATGGTGTCCTCGTGAAATAAGTGAAGGATACAAATGACTTTTCACAGGAAAAAGACACTTGCTTATCACGAGAAGGTCAAAAAACATAAAATTTCAAGGAAAGGTTAAAAAACTTTACGCCTCAGAGGGTCATCCGTACAAAAGTTCCGTCAAAACAAAGACACTTGTTTCATAGACAAACATGGTAAGATTTTTTTTTTTTTTTTTTTTTTTTACAAAAAAAAAAAAAAAGTGATAAAAAATAATAAGAAGTAATTTGATATTTTTCAAAAAAACATAGAATAATGACACACGTATTTAGTTGGGTGAATACATTTTAATAAGAAAAATGGTAACACATGTCAATTTATAGTAAAATAATTAAAAATATAGCATTTTTTTTAAAAAAAATTGCGGATATGACAATTTCTATCGCTGATAGTATGGTTTATCGCTGATAGAGTCTATCAGTAATAGCCACTGAGTTTTTGCTATATTTACAAAATGTTTTAAATTTTGCTAAATTTGCAATTATTTTGGGTCTAATTGTTGTTTGTGCAACCGACTCTTTTAATAATAAGCTTTTAATTTTATCAAATTCAACCCTTAAACTTAAATAAATTTTGAAATTAATACAATCAATTAGTTTGTTTTTTTAAGATTTGTGCCCAACTTCTTACTGTGGCCAGATGGAACTTTTTTTTGGGGTACTTTTTAGTTAGTTTCAAATATTTTATAAGTGAGTTTGGAAGCTTTCTATCGACTTATTTCGATGCTAGGTTGAAGCTAGGTTTGAATATTTTCCTAATGAATTTGGAAGTTTTTTCTCTACTTAATTTAGAAGTCCGTTTTGAATATATATATATATTTTTAAATGATACTTTATTGATGTATGTGAAGATCATACTTCGTAAAAACTTGTCAATTAAAAGCAATTCTAGAAACGTCATAATTAGAGAAGATATTAGACTTTGAAGACCGAAAATAGCAAAAATAAGAATGTTTTTCCAAATTAAACGGTAATTCGATTCCTTATGTTGAGGATCCCACATCGGAAAGATGAAGGGATCTCACTCACAATATAACATACATGGGTTACTCCTGTTATCACCAATTGATTTTAAGATGAAATCCTATGATGTCTGAACCCAAAGACAAAGAGATATCATTTTGAGTGGACATGTTGAAAATCGCACATCAAAAAGATGAAAGGATCTCACTTACACTATTAACATCCATGGACGGTTTTAATTGATGGAACGATGTCTAATACCTTAAGATAAATTAAATTAATTAATTCATCAAACTAAGTAAAGGAGAAATGTTGCCAGCTGCCAGGTATATTTTTATAAAAAGAAAAAGAAAAAATATAAAACAAAAATGAGGGTTATCCTTATTAATTATATTTATTTAGTTGCCAAAAGAAAATGTGATTTATCGATATTTTCTTTCACATGCAAGCTTATCCTTTAATTTTATTACAAGTGTGCAAATTTAATTTTGAAATAAGGACAGAATTGAAGACAAGAAATATTTGAAACTCTTCTGACACCACCACTTATCCAAATGCTCAAATTATTTGTCGCGAATACAATCAAAAAGAGAAAAATTTATGTAAGCATTTAAATTAACTATCTTAAGCTTCTTGATTTATCATCACCTCTAAGATTTAAATTTAAAAATGATCTCGAAAGTTTTAAAAATCTAATTATTATTATTAATTATTCAGTTCAATAATATGTGTGAGTGTGAATTTAAACATTTAATCTTTTGTTTGAAGTTACACGGTCTTATATGATACAAACAATATTCTACATTAGCTAGAAAAGGAAAAGATCATGGTATGTAAGGGAAGACAATTATCTCCAATAGTATAAGGTCTTTTGGGTGAAACCAAAAACAAATCCACGAGGGTTTAGTCTCAAACCATTGTGGAGATGTCTGTCTTGAGTTCTTTGTCCTTAATAAGTGGTATCAGAGCTTTGTCCCTAACTTAGCCATGAATTCTCAAGTGTTGAATAAAGATATTGACGTGTTAAATCTTATTGCTCAAGGATCCTATCTATGGTGAGGTGGGGAGGTGAGGGGAGATTATTTGTTGGGAACAAAGTAGGCTTAAGTGGGATCCTATCTATGGCGAGGTGGGGAGGTCCGTGGTACTTTGTTTGAGGGGTCGATGAGAGATTTGTTGGGAACAAAGTAGACTTGTGGAACTTTGTATATTTTTTTTTTTTTTTTTAAAAGAAAAGAAAAAAAAAAAAAACTGCTCAAATTATATCTTCTTTATGTTGATGAAATTCTTACTTTTTTATTATGCCATGAACCCTAAAATCAATCAAAATTAAAAAAAAAAATATATATATATATATATATAAACTCTGTGTCACACAATTACAAAAACCATGTCATATATTCAATATAGTAATAAATACAAACAACGACCTAGATAGTTTGTGAGATAAGACTAAATTATCTCATAAATTTTGGGACTAAAATATGAAAAAAAAAATTAAAACTATAAAGATTATCTTAAATACCAAACTCAAATCTTAAGGATTAAAATGAAGCATTTAAAAAAAAAACAAACTCAAACTAAACTCAAACCATAAGAGTCAAAGCGAGCATAGCTCAGCTGGCATATGTATGATTTGATGACCGAGAGGTCTGTGGTTCGAATCCTCCCACCCCAATGTACTCAAAAAAAAAACTCAAACCATAAGAACTCGATAATTTGTTGTTTTAATGAGATAGAGGGTCGTTAGAATATAGGAAAGATGAGTTGGATGATTAGGCATAGGGCATATAAGTAACATAAGAATGATGAATCAAGCAATGTGCCTAAGAAATTAGGAGAGGCCATATAGGAGCATGCAGCGTCCTAAATATGGACCCCCTACCCCCATCCCCATGCCACTTTCTCATGCTCCCTACCCTAAACTCTCTCTCTCTACCCTACATAAAATTTATGGGCACCCACCACTCCTAAATTTAGTTCAAGGATGGACCAAATATGTTAATGATATGCAAAAGTAACTATAGGAGACAAACAAGAAGAAATATTAGGAAAAGTGTATGCATATATAAATTCCCTTTGTATCTTCAATTTAAGGGTTTTAATTATTCTCCCAATCCATTGCCCTCTATTAAAAAAAAATACATTTTTTATTTTGTTTAAGAATATATTAAGATGATTAAATATGTTCTAACACATTTTTTTTAATTTAACCGACCAACATGAGCATAATTCAATCGGCGAATAAAGTATAAATTATTGACTAAGGAGTTAAAGATTCAAATTTTTACTATATCAAAGTAAGAGGTTGTTTGAATTTGTACTCTTGAAATATTATTTATTTTTCTATTAATATTAATAGTTCATATATTGGAGTTGATGAGTCACGTCAATATTCTAGCCAAAAAAAAAAAATATTAAAAATTATTTTTATACTTGAATTTGAATTATGGTTTCTATCATAATTTCTTTATATTTTTCCTATTAAACATTAGATTTGATAAATATTACAATTTTTATTTGGTTAGAGTTTTTTTTTTTAGAGCAAAGCTCAGTACAAAGCTTAAGCAAGAGTAACATCACTCAAAATAAACGACTCAACTTGAGGAGAGAAATCCTCAACCAAATCACATTTGACGCAGAGTCAAAGTTAGTTTTGTTAACTTATGTGCTACCTCATTCCCCTCTCGCCGAATGAAACTACAGCATCCCCTGAACGGGAGACAAAACCGAGAGCACAAATTTGTCACCATCACCCCAACTTCTGATAAGTCTTCAACTGTCCCCTGAAATAACTGACAAATCCGAGAGGAGTCCGTCTCTAGTACTATCGAGCGAAACCCGGCCTCCCAAGCTAATCGCAACCCCTCCGCTACTGCCAACCCCTCTGCCATCGCCACACTCCTGACATGCTGGACCCATGTCACTGCCATTAACATAACTCGACCCCTAGAATCCCTAACCATAACGCCCAAACCCCCAACCATTTCTCCCTCACAAAGTTCGCATCCACATTCATCTTATACACATCCCCGAAAGGAGGACTCCACTTGGCCCAATCCCGAGTAGCCTCACAAACTGTGGGCCCTCCCCCTCGTTCGTTCGCCGCACGATATGCACCGGGTTAGAGTTCTCTTTTGAAGAATGGTTAAAACAATATTCTCAAGATTACAAATATAAGCCTAGTATCACAAAATTAATGGGGTGTTTAAAGGAAGACTAAAGACTATATGGCTAGATTATTTTTTTATTAAATTTTGATGAGTACTTTTATGGAAGAATTATTCAATTGACGATATTGTGCATTAATTTTCTAGGACTTCATTTTCATTGAAATAACTTGTAAGGTTAATTTTGAAGGAGAAAATAAACTCTATGCTACTTTTTGTTGAAATTAATAGATGAAATATAATATAGAAAGTCGAATAAAAAGTTAAATTTGCAACACGTATCTAAATCTAAATGAAAAATAGTTACTTATTGAACTAATTAGTGGGATTCTCCTATTGACTCCATATGTTTTTTTACAATGAGAGAAAAATGGAGCAGAGAGTTTTTTTTTTTTTTAATATAAATAATTGTCAAATTTAGGAGTGTTGAGATAGGATTCATATGGATATATGGGTGAAGAGGAAAGTATTGTTCAATCTAAATTTTCAACCATCCGAATATAACTCAATGAATAAAGATACTTATTACATTTTTTTAAGGTGTTGATGAAAGTTCATTCCTTCATTTCCCGTATTTATTTTCATAAAAAAATCAATTAATTAGATAAAATTATAATGTTAGTACAAGAATCGACTCATCTTACCAAATTCAACCGAAGTAAAATGAATATTTTACAAAGAAAATTAAATATGCATATATAGGCTAAATTAAAAAACAAACAAAAAAAAATCTTGAAGTTGGTTATTTATTTAAAAAATACTTCATATTCTTTCAAAAATTACAATATTATCTTTCACTTCCATAAATATTTCAAAACTATTAGAAACGTTATAATGTTAGATGAAACGTCGTTCTTCAAGTGTCTCCGTCGTGGCCACGTAGTTTCAGGTTGTCATTACGTTGACTTTCCGTCCAACATTCTAACGAAAGATTTTACTCCAATCATAATTTTGAAAAAAAAAAATAATAGAGATATTTTCTAAACGAGTTCATTGTATTTTTTTTATAGTTTAACGCATTATTTATTTATTTTATTTTATTTAATACATTAAGAGTGTGAGAATTCGAACTAGAGACCTCTTGGTTAAGGGTGTACATGGGTTGGTTGGGTTGGGTTTGAGGGTTTTTCAACCCAACCCGAAAATTTCGGGTTGGTGAATTCTCAACTCAACCCAACCCAACATTTTTGTCAACCCAACCCTTCAATTTTCGAGTTGGGTTGGGTTGGGTTGGGTTGGGTTGGCAGGTTGACCTTTTTTTTAATTATTTTTTTTATTTAATAAATATTGATTTTTTTAATTAACTTCAAAATCACCTTTAATGAAATTCCTTAATCCTTATTTTCCTTTCAAAATTATCATTAATGAAATTTCATAATCTTTGATTTTCCTTTCAAAATCATCATTAATCCTTGATTTTTCTTTCAAAATCACCAATGATTTTTTTAAAAAAAATATATATTGAATTTATTATATATATAATTTTTATTTTTTAATATATTGAATTCGGGTTGGTTCGGGTTGGTTCGGGTTGAACCGAGCCAAATTTGGTTCAACCCACGAACCAACTCGAAAATTCGGTTTTTCAAAATAGCAACCCAACTCAATCTATATTAAAAAAAAACCCAACCCAACCCGAAAAGTTGGGTTGGGTTGGATTGGGTTTCATGGGTTGCGAATTTTTTTAACACCCCTACTCTTGGTCGTCAACTTATACATATGTTAGTTGAGCTATGTCCGCTTTCACGCATTATTTATATATATAAATATACGAACACACATTTGGGAGAAGGAAAAGGACCACCGCCCTCTTTCAGTTTCTCTCTCATTGATCCATTTGGACCACCTAGTACTCTCTGCACCCTCCCCCTACAGTTGGCGGCTATCTTGTCTTCTTCTTCTTCTAAAGACACGCATAAACATATCATAAGTAATCAAACAAAAACCTTTTTTTTTAATTATTCCTTTAACAAAAAAAATTTAAAAATAAATAAAGTGACAAATGTTGTTTATCTTCTGCATCTCTTTTGGTTTTGGATTCCACATAAGAGCTCCTTTTGAAAACAACAGCAAGAAGGAAAAACAAAATACTATGTTTCGTGTTCATAAAGTATTTAATGTCTTGTTTTACCTTATGACCTTTTTAATTACTTCATGTATTAATCAAAAAAATACAAATGAGCATCTCTCCTCCAAGTTGTCAATACAAGTATTTTCCCCAAATTCTTTTCATGATAATGGGTGCTAAATTTATCAAGTTGTTTTCATCTTTCCAATTTTTCTCATTGTTTTTTTCTCTATGAAATCCGTAAACTTAATTCTTAAAATAGACGGTGAATAAAAAAAAAATAGAAAGATATTTTTCTAATATAACAATAGTAGATAATATCTCAATAATAAAGTAAGCTTAATCCATATGTAGTACAAACTAGTGATCAAGAGGCCAGATGTTCAAATCCCTTCAACTCACATATGGTCAAAATAATATAATAATAATTATGTAATATTTGGTAGCTTTAACATCTATTTGATGAATATTTTATGTTTAGTTTCTTGATTTTGTTATTTTTTTTTTAATATCCTTGAGTGTCTGCGTCAGTTTATTCGCACCTCGACTATTCTTACGACACAGACCGCCGGATTGAATATATATAACATGAATTTCATTTACAGTGTCATTTTCTTCCTATTAATTTGACGTTAATATGTTATGTTGTGTGTATGTGTTTTTATTTTTTGCAACGGTAATATATTTACTAAAGCAAAAGAGGAGAGTCCAACAGCTCGAGACCAAGGCACTCAAGAAAACACCAAGAAGAATAAAGAAAGCAAATCACTAAAACATATCCCAATGAAAGATACTAATTGAGGTAGAAGTTTATAAAGTAAATTAATATTTTAGTCTACCACGTGATAAAGAAGAAAAATAGGGCAAAATCAATTTATAATTCTAAACTTTCGGAGTTATATCAAATAATAAATTGTATCAGTTAAAATTCTAAACTTTTAAAGGTTGAGAATTATTATAATTTGTAGTTATAATAGTTGTGAATATTATATTTAAGTCAGTATAGTTACTTTATTGACTGTGGGTTATAATAGTCGGTGGGCCAAACGTAGACTGAATTATAATAATTTAGTCCACCTAACTTCAAGTTGGTGTCTCAAACGCCCCCTTAAGACTTAAGAGTATATCAATTTACATTTTCAATTAGATTTTATTTTTAACATGTTAATTTAAATGTGTGAAAACTTATAATTTTAGCAATTAAATCCCTAAACTTTCATAAATGTATGAAACTTTTGGAGTTTAATTGATAAATTATAAGTGCTCACACGTGTGAAAACTAACATTTTTTTACGAGATGTAAATTGATACACTTATAAAAAGTTTAGACTTTTAATTGATACAATTATTAGTTTGTGTGTTTTAATTGATGCAATTTTAAAAGTTTATGAGTATAAATTGTTTTTTTGTCATTAAAAAAAAATTATATCTTATTAGTTTGAGTTTTTTTAGTTGAATATGGTAATTTAATTTATATTTTTTATAAAAGTTATTGAAATATTGCAGATTACACTAAAAAAGAATAGAAAAAATGAAATGGGTGACTATTTCACTTTTTATGTTTGTGAATATAACACATGGGGCATTTGGTCCAAGGAATTGGGGAGTTGGAGTTGTTTAGTCTGTAATTTTGAAGTCTTTGGTGTATTTAGATGAGGAAGTTGTTGAACCCCTGAAGTTCTGAACCTGAGTTTATTTTTATTCTAAAAATGTCTAAAAATGTTTTTTTTTTTTTTTTTTTATTTTTATCTATCCTTTACAAAGTTTTTTTTTTTAAAAAACAACAAAAATAATTTTGATATATATATAATATTCATTTTTTTTTTTTTTTTTTGTAGTTCATCTTTAATTTTATGAATTATAAGATTGAGAATTTTTTTTTATTATTAATGTAGGTATATTTTACAAACTTCCTTAAAGAAAAAGAAAAAAAAAAAACAACACATAAGTATAGTTTTACCCTGACCTATGTGTCAAACACATCTTTCTCCGCATCCACCCTCCTAAACTCGTCATTTCATCTCAATCCACTACACCCGAAAACCAACATCTCAGCAATAATGGTTTATTTTAGTTATTTTCTGTATATTTTTTTTATATAATTTTCCATATTTTTTGACTTCTTTCAATAAATTTTAAGAATGCGATTTTTATTTTTTATTTTATGTATCCTTCACAAATTTCTTTGAAGATAACAAAAATAATTTTGATCACAATACTTCACATTCTTTTTTCAATATCACTCACATTAATTATTCATTTTATTTGGATAGTTTTGAAATAAGAGACACATACAATAGTGTTAATGAATTTGGAAGATTTTATACCATTAATTTAAACGGATCCAAAAAAGCTAATGTTTTTCTTTCTCTCCATTGTAAGAATACTACATTTTGAATTTGGTTTAACTACCAATTTTGATTGAACAACCTAATTTATATTTAAAATAATAAAAACAGGTTGAATTGCACTAGGGGAAGACAGAGAAATGTGCAGCCTTGAAAAACAAGACAAAGTTGAATAATAATTACTGTAGACATCTGGGGAGTTGAATAGTAATTATTGTTGAAGTCTGGAGAGTTGATATTTTTTATCCGAGTTCAACAAGTTTGTGGGCCAAAAACGGGGATAAAACTTCTCCCCCAACTCCTTCTCCAACAACTATTTGGACCAAACACCCCCTCAGAGGACGTTTGGCCCAAGGAGTTAGGGGAGTTGGAGTTGTTTAGCTTGAGAAGTTCTGAAATATGTGTGTTTGGAGCAGATAGTTGTTTAGTCCGGAGTTTGAAATATGTGTGTTTGGAGCAGATAGTTGTTTAGTCCGGAGTTATGAAGTTTGTGTTGTGTTTGGGGTAGGAAGTTGTTGAACCTGAAGTTCTGAAGTCTGAGTTTATTTTAGTTGCTTTCTTCTGCACAATTATTTTTTACAGAGACTTTCAAAATTTCATTATTAAGGACTTCTTTCAATTCCAAAAAAATCCTAAAAATGAATTTTTATTTTATTTTATCTATTCTTTACAAATTTCTTTTTGTTTTGTTTTTATTAATGTAGGTATATTTTACAAACTTTTTAAAGAAAAAAAAAAAAAAGAACGACACAAAAGTATAAACTTATCCTGACTCATGTGTCAAACACATCTTTCTCCGCCTCCATCCTTTAAACTCGTTATTTCATCTAAATCTACCGTATTCAGAAATCAGCATATCAGCAATGTAGGTTTATTTTAGCTATTTTTTGTACAACTCTTTCTATAATTTTTCCTATTTCCATTGCTAAGGACTTCTTTCACTAATTTTTAAGAATGCGTTTTTTGTTTTTTTTTATTTTATGTATCATTCACAAATTTCTTTGAATAAAACAAAAATAATTTTGACCACAATACTTCACATTCTTTTTTTCAATATCACTCACATTAATTACTCATTTTATTTGGATAGTTTTTAAATAAAAGAGAGTCGTACGATGGTGTGTTAAATATTATATGTGAATTTGAAAGATTTTAAGTCATTAATTTAAACGGTTCCAAATAAGTTGATGGTTTTATTTATCTTCATTGTAAGAATACTACCTTTTGAATTTGGTTTAAGTACAAATTTTGATTGAACAACCTAATTTATATTTAAAATAATAAAAATACGTTGAATTTCATTTTTAGTCATTTTTTACACATTTTGTTTAAATTACGTTTTTTTTTTTTTTTATTATTAAAAGTATTGTGGGAGGGAGGGAGAGGAAGAGAGAGAAATGTGTTGCCTCGACAGACATGAATAGTAATTAATGTAGAAGTGTAGGGAGTTGATATTTTTTATCCGAGTTCAAATAGTCTGTGGGCGGGAGTTAACTTTTATCCCTAACTCCTTCTCCAACAACTCCTTAGCCCAAATACCCCCTTAGAAGAAAAAAAATTGTATTATCCCTAACTCCTTCTCCAACAACTCCTTGGGCCAAATACCCCTTAGAAAAAAATTGTAAATATAATAAACTTTTATAATTTATTAGCGATAGACTTCTACCACTGAGACCATTTTTTATAATCTATTAGCGATAGACTTTAGATTTTCTATTATTTCTATGTAATTTCTTTCTAATATTTACGTGTACAATTAAATTTGATGTTAGCGATAATTGACATATACTTTTTGTTTTTTAAGTCGCGGTTTCATCTCCTATTTTGTAATTGTTTTTTGACAATATGTTACGTTGGGGTGGGGGATTGAACCTAGGACCTCAGGGTCATTAGGCGATACATCATGTGGTTGAGCTATGTTCTTGGGGTAAGGATTAAACCTAGGACCTCAAAGTCATTAGGCGATACATCATGTTCAGCTATGCTTTTGGCTTCTATTTTGTAATTATTCAACTAAAAAAAAAAAAAAAAAAAAACTTAAATGTTATCTTAATTATGTCTGGAAAAAAAAATTATATAATGATCCTTAATGACAAATAATGCCATTATAGATTCATCCTACAATTGTTGAATAAAAATAAATAAATAAAACTTGATGTTCTCTTCTCTGTAAAATTCTTAACTTATGTCGGAAAAAAATTATATAATGATCTTTAATGACAAATAATGACATTAGAGATTCACCTTGAATAACAGTTTATAATTATACACCTCTAAAGTGGTTGGTACTTCAACTCTACCGGCTAACCTATTTCATGATTTTAATGACTTTTTTAATTCTTAAATTTTAATTTTGTTCTTCTTTTTTCTCATTTTAGAATTTAAATTCAAATAAGGTGGATACCAAATTTAATGACTTATATGGGGAGGTTACTTTGTTTCATTTTAGTCCTATGATACTTATTAAGTTTATAATTTTCATTTTAATTCTTGATTTTTTAAATTAAAACTATTTTGTTCCCTCAACTTTTAAAATCATTATTTTAAAGTTTTTGAACTTTTTAAATAAATATTTTAGTATTTTTCATTATTACGTTGTAAATTATGTAATAGATAGATGACAAAAGACTTCAAATATATATAGCGTACGTTGATGTGAGTATATGTTCAAGCTACATAATTTAGTTACAGATATTGAGACGGAACACTTTTTTTTTTTTTTGAAACACATTAAATGTTATGAGTATTGAATTTTAAATAATTTGATTCTTGCTCGAGACACATATCATACCTATCAACATGATAATACTTGCAATAAATAAATTTAAGAACATTAAATATACATTTTATAATTGAGGCACTAAAATGAGATTTAAACCTATACTTGTAATATATTATTGTATTATATTATAGATTGTATATATATAGAAACTAATATAGATCCACATGGTGTTGCAGAAGTTTGTGTAATGTTAAATAAGGAAAAGAAATAAAAATTTAAGGATGAAATTAATGTAAAAATGAGAGAGTAGTTGAGGAATTTGGTGGTGGGTAGAGCTATAGCTTCACGCGAGGATTTTAAAGAAGATCAACATTGTCCCCACAATGAACACTAAATCGTAAGTAGTTGGAAAAAGAGGTGAATTTAATTTGTTTGTGTCTACTTGTGTTTTAGATAAATGTTTTAAATCTATATTGTTCACTCCACTTGGTCCAAATAATATGAATTTCATCGTTTATTCACAAAAAGATTCACTTTTATTGCCAAAGCGAGCATGGCTCAGCGAGCATATGTATGTGTTAACGACCAAGAGGTCTGTGGTTCGAATCCCTCATCCCAATGTACTAAAAAAAAAAATCACTTTTATTTTACTAATAATAAAAAATAAATAAAAATGGATTCCAATGGATTTCAATGGTTTCAAGCAAGTGAAATTATCTTTTACCAAGGTTGAAAATCCTTAGGGGCTATTGCAAAACCCTAGTTGAGATAGATATGGGAAAAACAAGGAAATTGATCAAATTTGAGCCTAGATATCGATAACTTTTAGACTTATATGCTAATTTAGAGTGGGTTTGTAGTGAATATTAAAAAAAAATGTTTTTGTTTTTGAAAAAATGTATTTTTTTTTTAGGAAGGTTTATAATTAAAATAGTAATGTGTTTGGTTACATTTTCTCAAAACTGTTTTTATCTACAAATGTGTTTGGTTTGTTCTACACGAAAAGTGTTTGTCTTCATGTCAAATTTCTATAAAAGAAAATTATTAATAAACAATATGAATTAATAAGTTTAAATATGTATTTGTCAATTGAGGTATTAAATCAAGCATAGATGGTATAAGATTATGTCCTTAATTAAGAGGTCAAAGTTCAATCCCCTCATCTCGCATTATTAAATATTTTTGCAAAAAAAACAAAGTATTCAAATTTGTATTTTAAAAATTATGACCGATTTTTACTATTGTCGATGGTTGGTGACGAGTAAGAGTGGTGGTGGTCGTCGAGAGTGGCGGCAGTGGTCTGAGGTTGTCGGTGGTGACCGGAGGCGACGACGGTGGCCGGAAAAGATCGTCGGAGACGGTGGCCGGTGGCGTTGTCGGAAAAGGTGGCCGGCAATAATAGTTGGTGTAGAAAATTTAAAGGAATAATGTGAGGGTATTTTGGTAATCTTAATACACATAAAAACTAGGTAAGTTAAAAAAAAAAAAAATTATTTTCAAAATTCATTTCCAAATAAGTCATTTTGGTTGGTTGTCAAATACCTCAATTTATTTTAAAATGGCTTTTTTCAAAAATTAAAACTTTAGGAATGCAAATCAAACCCACCCTTCATTTAGAGTTGAGATTCTAGAATTTTTTTTTTTTTTTTTTTTGACAACATGTTGGGGAGGAGGATTGAACCTAGGACCTCATAGTCACTAGGCGATATATAATACCGTTGAGCTATACTCTTGTTGGCGTTGAGATTCTAGAATTACACTAGATAAATTGGTAGAATCAAGAATAAAAAAGAAGCAATATAATTTAAATTCATATAATGTTAAGCTGTTTATATAAATAAAAGTTGTTGAACATGTCCAAAACTAGAAAAAAAAAAATTAGTCAAAATCGGAAATACATTTCTTATATAGACTGTTCCTTGGCCCCATTAAGCTTTAGTAAGAATTAATGAGTAAATATTCATAAGCCTACTCAATAAAACTCTATAGTCTCCTGACTTAACCGTATGTGAACCACATTACACAAATGCATTATATAGCACATAATAATATATATAGTTGTATTAAATATCAAAACTTCTATTATTATTATTATTATTATTTTTTTTTTTTTTTTTTTTTTTTTTTTTTTGACAATAGGTAAAGAGGAGATTCGAATTTGAAATACATCATCCGAGTTGAATTATACTCAAGCAAAATTAAATTATTTTTTTAATTCAACAAGATGTGAGAATATGTGAAATGAAGATTCGAAGTTGAGTTGTGTTCAATTTGACAGTTAAATACTTCTTAAGTTGAAGATGAATTGAGTGTTCTGTTATTTTGTATTAAAATAATATATACAAACATTTTTTTTTCCATTCAAATTACATCTCCTTGAATTCTATAATCGCCCATGGTTTAGTTAGGGGATTCTATGTGTAGGTTATTTGGAACTCATTTTTCGCCTGTTTTTTAAATAATATTGTACTTTTTAAAAAAAATTATAAAAATAAACTATTTTTAAAAATATTGTTGTTTTAAAGGGAGGTAGTTTTTTGAAAAGACGATTTTGCTCCACATGAATGGAGGTCGTCTTTTGAAAGTACGGCCTTCCATCTACGTTGCTTTTATTAAAAAATTGATATCTTTTTAACCAGATATTCAAAATTTTCAAAAAATGTATGGTTGGAAACCTAGGAGCTTCAATTTGATATCTGGTTTCACTATTTTTGCAGTTGTATATCAAAAGATAAAAACCATCTAAGTTGACTATAGTTCTGCAATTTTCAAAACTGAAGATTCTTTTGAGGAGTGCATTCAAAAATTGATATATTTTTACCTAGATATTCAAAAATTTCGAAAAAGGTACGGTTGAAAAGCTAACACAGAGAGCTTCAATTTGATATCTAGTTTTACTATTTGTAGAGTTGTGTATTAAAAGATACAGATCGTCGAAGTTTAGCTACAGTTTTGAAGTTTTCGGTCATATCTTCAGATCTGGGTTTAGTGAAGTTTTCAGAACTTTGACGATATATATCTTTTGATACACAACTCAAAAAATATTGAAACCAGGTATCAAATTGAAGCTCTCTATGTTAGCTTTCCAATAGTACCATTTTCGAAGTTTTTGAATATCTGGATAAAAAGATATCAATTTTTGAATGCACTCCTAAAAAAATCGTCAGTTTTGAAATTTGCAGAACTATAGTTCAAGTTTGGTCTTTATGTTTTGATACACAACCCAAAAATAATGAAACCACGTATGAAGCTCTCCCTGATAGCTTTTCCACCATACATTTTTTGAAAATTTTGAATATGGTTAAAAAGATATCAATTTTTTAATAAAACGAATGTAGATGACGATGAAGGTCGTCTTTTCAAAATAGGACCTCAGCAAGATCATCTTTTCAAAAGACGATCTTTACACGGGTGTAGAGGTCGTCTTTTGAAAAGACGACCTTCTTTTAAAACAACAATATTTTTTAAAATAGTTTTAAACCTACGATATTTTTATAAAAACATTTAAAAAGTACAATATTATTAAAAAAAACAGTCTCATCTCTATTTTAAGATTGACAATTTTTATGTCTGGTTTTGTCAGGTTGTATAATTATTTAACGGTAGTTGTTTCAAACCTCTTTAATTTGGTAACAACTAACAATTTTGTTTAAATTTATCCATATCTAAAATTTAAACTTTTCTTCTCACAAACTTTATGTTTAATAGTATGATTTTATATATAAACTTAATTATATATTTTGGAGAGACTTTGAATATTATTATTATTATTATTTTTTATTTTACAAACATGAACCTATATAGTTCAAATTTATATAAAGTATGAACTAATGATTATGAAGATCGATGTTCGATCTTCATCCGCATAAATTCAATACCTCTAAAAAAAATACTTTATTATCAAACAAATGGAGCTTTAATAATTCAAGAATGGGAGACCTTTACTAATTATCATAACTTCTTTTTTTCTTGTTTAAAATTTTGTTTTATTTATATATAAAAAGAAGGGGATAAATTACATTTTTGGTCTTTGAGGTTTGAGTTTGGTAGCCATTTAGATAGCTAAGGTTTCAAACTCAACCATTCTAACTCTGAAGTTTGTATTTGGTAGCGTTTTTTTTGTCTCTCTGTCAGTTTTTCTGTTCAATTCAAATTGACGTGTCACCTATTTTTTATTCAAAAATATTTTTCTAATTTTTTAATTATTAAAATTATTAAAAACCTATCTCTTTTTTTGCTCTTTTTTTCAGCATCTTTCTTTCTTCCTTTCATCTTCTTTTTCTTTCTTCCTTCCATGCTCACCGTCGTCCGTCATCGGCCACCGCCATGTCGCCATCGCTCCTTCGCGGATGACTGTATTCTTTCTTCTTCTGTTTTTTTTCTTTTAAAAAAAAAAGAAAATTAAACGAAGGGGACCATATCTGAAAGGAGAATAAGAGGGGAGCATTTGTGGGAAATTGATGAGATTTTCAAACCCCCTTTTCCCCTTTTATTTTCTTTTCAATTTCAATTTCCTTTCTATCTGTGTTTTGAGCTGCATTTGAGAGAAAGTATGAAGAAAGTGGAAGAGTGGTTGGATGCTCTTTTTTTTTATGATTTTTGTTCTTAGGATTATCTTTCTAGGCATCTCTGTGCAAATTCTAGTGCTCTGATATTTTTCAAATTTTCATTCGTTCTATTAAAGCTTTGTGAAAATGGGTATCTGACATTTTCTGTAAAACAATCTTCACTTCAAAAAAGCAAAAGTAATCATAGGACTTTTGATTGGGATGACTTTGAATCTCGGTTTTGCATCTACTATAATAGATTTCTCATTTTTTGAACGCAAAAAGAGAGGGAGAGGGAAAAAAAAATACCGTCCGCAACGGAGTGGTGGTGGCCTGGCAGCGGCCGACGGTGAACATGTTTCGGAGGAAGAAGAAGATGGAAAGAGGGTAAGGGAAGAAAAAATAGGTATCCTGTTACGATAAATCAATAACAAAGAATAAGTAAGCGCAAAAGAAGAACGACACAGATTTACGTGGTTCACTAACGTCGTGTTAACAAAGTGCACGGACAAAAGGGAGAACAATATTATTACGAAATACGAGAGATTTACAAATGAACAGATATGGGCGGCTAAAGTCATTAGAAGGTTTATATATCACACCCTTCTAATGACCTAATACAAAATGAGTCAAAGCCCAAAACAGATGAGTAAAAACCCAAATCATATTTTTCCTTTAGGGGCGTTGCCCCCATACCCCCACTAGAGCGCTCAGCCCCTGGACCCCGACTCGCTGACTGGGCAGCGAGAGGCCTGTACCAACCAATCGTAGAGGGTCTCGTAATAGATTCAAGGCACTCCAACATATTCGATTCGGATTTAACCGAAATTGACCAAAAAATGCTACCAAATGGGTAGAATTGTTGAGTTTGAAATCTTAGTGACCCAAATGCTATCAAACTCAGGGACCAAAAATATAATTTACCCAAAAGAAAATAAAGCTTACTTTGTCATTTTTGTTACAAAATTTATGTATAAAATAAACAAACAATTTATAACACATTTAAATGTATGAATGTATTAATTTCTAGAATTACATAAATTTGATGAGTTGATCAAGTTCCATGTTTAGCTTATTTTATGGCAAATTACTTCATGTGCATGGGTGGGCTCAATTTTTATTTTTTTTTTTGGTACCTAATAAATTACCAAATATATTTGAAATTAAATACTTATAAAACGCAATCTTCAAAATTGTTGTGGGAAAAATTAATATAATATTATAAAAACAATTTATAAAGATATTGTCATGTGCGGAAATACATGTTATGGCCTCCAAGCCCAAAAACCCAAGCAAACTAGGTTAACTTCCAAATTGAGAATGGCTGACCCCTAGGGGTCGGCCCAAGCCAACGAAGTTGAGCCCAATAGGGATCGGCCAAATCGAATAGGGGTGGGTCCAAACGAACGAGGTCAACCTTTATGGGATTGGCCAAATCGAGTACGGTTGACCCTTATAGGGGTCGACCCAAACGAAACTAAGTCAACCCGGCCTTGTAGGAGTCACCCTAAGTGCAAGGAGTGTCGACCCCATGGGGGTCGTCGGGCAAGCAATGTAAAAACCGGCCCCCTCGGAGTCAGTTACACTTCGATAAAGTCTCAATCGATTCATAAGTAAACAAATAACGTTTCGCTTTAATGAAACCTTGTGTGAATGAATGAAGGAAACAACCAAATAAATGAACCAACGACACTAAGTCTTTGACGACTATATAAAGAAAGGAAGTCATAAACAAGGAGAGTTAAGTTATTTTCTATACTCACCTCACTCTCTAAACTCAATTTCTTTATTTTCTATACTCACCTCACTCTCTAAACTCAATTTCTTTATTCACTTAATCGTTAGACACTTAGTGGTCTAACACCAATGGCGATGGTGTTAGGCTTCACTTTCCTTTATTTTGCAGACACACATCGACAATCCCTCCAAACATATTAATTCATGGTCCACCAAATTTCGATATCAAAAGATATTATTGCTATTATTTTTTTATTTTTTTTTAAGAAGAACAATTGTTATTGTTAATATTTGAAAAATTAATCACCGTAGTTACTTGGGAAAAAAATTAGAGGTAGCTACAAATTTATAAGAATTGATATAATATATTACGAAACAAATATAATAATAAAAAAAAGTAAAACATATATTAGTTCATCTCAAAAAAAAAAAAAAAACATATATTAGTCGTGGAAAAGGCAAGTATTTCAAGAGAGTTCAAGTTGGGCTTTGGAGATAACCATCAGCTTGAACCTTGTAGGCCTCAAACAACAAGGCCAATTCAACAAAAAGAGGTCCAAACTATTTGTATTTGTATCTTATTTATTTTTTTATTTTATTTTTGAAGAAACTATTTGTATTTTTTTTTTTTTTTTTTTTTTTTGACAACATGTGTGGTGGAGGATCGAATCTAGGACCTCTTGGTCAAGAGTCATACATCATGCTGATTGAACTATGCTCTTGGCCTATTTGTATCTTTTCTACTTCACAAAAGATATAGATGTAACAGCTGCAATCTAGTGATTTAAACATATGGTTAAAACTCTAAAAAAAAAAATATATATATATATATATATATATATATATATATAACTATTATTATTAATAATAATAATAATAATAACTCAAAACACACTAATTTAAAAAATATAAATTAACAACAAAATTTTGATAGTATGTCTATTTTGGTCATTAGAGTTAAATCATAACAATTTAGTATTCATTAATTTTCTACTTGTTCGAGTATAAAGTTTAAATTTACCAAATATTAATTTGCTTCATATTACACTAATTTTTCTAAAAGTACCGTTGTCAGCAATTATTTTAAAAACTAATCAATTTCAAACTAAGTAAAGTACAGTAAACTTTCTAGAAATTTGAAATTAAGTAAACTTTCTAGAAATTTAAATATTTGATACATACCTTCATTTTCTCTTTTATCTCTTTTATTAGAATTTTAGCAATAGTACACTCAATAATTTTTTTAAAATGTAGCTATATATAAATAACTTTGTATCAAAAGATTTGTGTTGTATATAAAATTTGTGTTAGTATTTGCAAACAGAGATAAAAAAAAAAAATATATGTCACTTCTTTCAAAGTACAAGAACCAAAATGGATGTTTAGAACTTTTGAAAATATAGGACTAAAATGGACAAAAACTGAAAGTACATGGACCAAAACAAATGTTTTGAAAGTAAAGCAACAAAAACGAAGGAAAGTTGAAAGTATAAATACTAAAATAGTACTTATTTATATTGGCTAAGTAGCATGGGTGGCCTAAGAAATAATTTTGTTTGAAACTCTCATTTTATTTATTTAAATGGGGTTGAAGGGAATTAGAGATTAACTTTTTCATTCACAAAAAACAAATTCTGAGCATAGTATTTTTTTGTCTTGATTCCAATCCTTCTATCACGAGTGGACGTGAGCGTTGAACGTTGTGTTAACCTTGGGGAGCAACCGGAATAAACAATTCACACCGAAGTCGTGCCGAATTTTGCTTTCAAGGCAGTGGTTTAACACGGCACAACAATTACCCTTCCGATTCCGTTCCGGTTGATCGACAACCAACAACTAGTAATTTATTTTGGGTTCAAGCAAAGTGAATGATTGATGAGAAACAACATGGGATATGATGATGAATCCTAGGATATATGTGTGTTAATCCTCCAACAAAACACACATATTTTTCTACTTAATTCAAATTAAATTTCACTCCACTCCTCCTTAAACATAATTTGCTTTCAATTTCACACACTACCGTAACCATTTAAACGACATAACACATTTTCAATACCCTCCTCTTCTAATCCACCTGAAACCACCGGCCACGCATATATTCCCACGGCGGCGGAATCATTTAACCACCCGCTTCCTCCGACACAATCCAGCTCGGCGGCGGAGACAACTTGGCTTGTCGGCAATTGCCGGTGGAGACCACCTTGAATAATGGATTCATTATTATTATTGTTTGTGTTTACGCTATCCGCAGTTGAGCAACAAGTTGTTTGCGCCACCGCTTCCAGCACCCGCCGCCCCTTGCCGTCGAACAACTTTGCCCTCAGGGCTCCAAGAAGCCCGTCGTCTTCTTCGCTGCAACCCTCCTCGAAAGAGAATGGCGGCTCAGTGAGCTGGTTAGCGTCACCTACATCCACTTAATTAAATATACAACGACACGCTTATATTTTCATTTTATACTTCTCTACGAGGCGGATTTACTTTAGGCCCAGAGGGGGCTCGAACCCCCCTCAACTATGACAGCTTACTTAATTTGTATATAATATGTGGCAAATTTTTTAAAATTAGTTTTGAGCTTAGTGGTAAATGCATGTTCAGCCCCCCTCACCACCCAGGTTCAAAATTGTGTACGATAAGCCGGGCTCACCACCCAGGTTCAAAATTGTGTACGATAAGCCCAAGTAATAAAGTAGAGAAAATTCTACCAACAAAATACTCCAAAAACAAGCTATAGACATTCCTAGTTCAACCATGAAAATACTTCCAACCTAACAACAAATTTAGGTTGGTTGCACAAACAACAGGCTCAAAATAATTGTAAATTTAGCAAAATTTAAAATATTTTGTTAGTGGCTATCAATAGAAGCTATAGTTGATATATGACTATTAATAGACTAAAATTTTATAAAAAACTGAGATGATTGACTACTATCAACGATACTTTTATCGGCGATAGACCATACTATCAGGGATATAAATTGTCATATGTGTAATTTTTAAAAAAAAAATATTATATTTTTAATTATTTTACCCTAAATTTACATCTGTTACAATTTTCCATAAATTTAAATGGATAAAAAAGTGTTTAAACTCAATAAAAAACATATAATATTTAACACGACCAAAAGTATCCATTCCCACGAAAATAGTTAAAAAAAAAATGTAAATTAAACTAATTGAGTGTATTTTAGAGTTTCATTCGATAATTCAAAATTGACAATTTGATAGAAAATAGTTTATTTTTCTTTAAACAAAAATATACTTGGAAAAAAGAAAAAAAAATACTAGTGATAAAAAAGATTGATATATTTCAAAGTGTGAGATGATTGTTGATTGATTCAAATAATTTATTTAAAAATTTCCAACATCCCCATAAAACTAACATCTTACGTTTCCATCCATATCGATATTTAAATTCTTACCTGCAAAAGAGCCCAAAGAGCTCGGAGGCAAGTAGTCGAAGTTGGTGCGAGCGTTGGAGCCACGGAGTGCCCGCGCTGCATCATCATAAGCCCGAGCCGCCTCCTCGGCGGTGTCGAAAGTCCCGAGCCATAGCCTGACCTTCTGCAGGGAGTCCTTAATCTCAGAGACCCATCTGCCGGAGGGCCTCTGTCGAACTCCTACATAGCGATTGTGGCCTCTTGATGAAGCCTTCTTTCTGCAGCTCCCCATCCTCAAATGTGGAGCTTAATTGGGCTTATATATAATTGCAAATAAATGGAATGAGGACAAAGAAAATCAAGGTGGGCCAATTGGAAAATGTTTATTAGAGGAGGGTTTTGTTTTTTATTGTGTTTGAGTTAATTCCAAGTTGCAGGCATGGTTGTTTGTATCGAGCAATGTGTTTTTTAATGCCCAATTTCAAGTTGTATACGATAAGCCCAAGTTATGATGATGATGAAAAGAGGATAAATGATATGGATTTTTTAGGTTAAATTATGAAGTGTTTGAGTTTAGTATTTAAAAGTTTTAATTTGAGATTTATGATTTTGACTTCGTTTCAATTTGGTCGGGTTTGATTAAACCTTATTTTAAAAATTGTGTCTGTAGAATGTATTTTCTATTCAATTCTAAATTACCCAAACTATATATGGAATATGCAATAACTTTTTTTTTTTTTTTTTTTTTTTTTTTTTTTTTTTTGATATCCGTGAGTGTCCGGGCCAGCTTACGCGCACCTCGACTATTCTCACGGGACAGACCGCCTGACCCTACAACATTTGGCTGCCAAGGAAACCCGTAGGAAATTAATTCCTAGGTAGGTGGCCACCAAGGATTGAACCCATTCCCTCTTAGAGGGCATTGAAGTCCCAAGGCCCGAATATGCAATAACTCATTGTCGTGTAGATAGAAAATGGGTCACTTATATTAAATATGATAACAAAAAACAATGATAGAGAGATGATTTGTGAGATTAAACTAAATTGGTGAAACCTAAGTACCGAGACACACAACTTAATTATCCCTATCAATTGAGTATTATGCTTGGTTGTGCTAATACGCATAACGATCAAATCCAATTAATGGAGAGTGAGAGATTGAACATCTGACCTCTTAGTTAAGGACACAATTTTATGACAAATTGAGCTATGTTCGATTTGATCCCTAAAATTCTTCAATTTAAATGATGTTTTCTCGTTCATTTGTAACCTTTGTGTGGTAAATAGGGAAAATGGAGAGTGGCAACTAGGCACTTTGAGAGTATTTTTGGAGGAGAAGTAAATAGAGAAACATTGTAAGATTGTGAATCTCCATTGTAATCTTTATCATTTTAGTACAACATGTAGAAGACTTGACATAATCCTAAGTTTAAGGAATCAATGTAAACTCTTACATCTCTTCTCTTTATTATTATCTGGTCTGTTTAGTTACTTATGTTATTAGTGTGCTATTCTATTATGTGGAAAAGAGAATTTTAGGCTCGATTCAAAATAGCTCTAAAATTTCGCATAAAATTATGCTCAAATTATATATTAAAATCAAACTTTTAAAGTTATAGGAACTAAATTGAAACTGAATTTAAATTATATAGATCAATTTTATAATTTAACGAATTTTTTGTTATTTTTATTATATTGTTAAAGTGAGCATAACTCAACATAAATGACATGTACTACCTTTTTTGAGGTTGAAGATTTAAACTCCCAACCCCATTTGTTGTACTAAAAAACTTTTTATCATATTGAAGATGCAACCAGAAGGATAGCTAAATCTAAAACTTTAAACTTGTTTCAATTTTTATTTTTTTTTAAATAAAAATCTAGTTAAGTAAAAACCATGAATCATATTAAGAATTCAAAAAATCAAAACACAGAATCCATAAATATATCTATCTAAATACTAACACGGATTAAAATGATGACCTAAAATAAATAGTATATACGAAAAAATACACTAAATAATTAGTATATATATTGGAACTTGTTTTCAAAATATATATATATATATATATATATATATATTTATAGTTAAAGTAAAAACAAAATAAAAATCTAGTTAAATAAAAATCATGAATCAATTTGAAACAATAAATGTAGAAATTAAATAGATAAATACTAACACCGATTAAAACTACGACTTAAGATAACTAGTATAAATTGAGAAATACATCTAATAAACTATATATTAGAAAAAATGTTTGTCTATAAGGGAGTGTTTGGCCCTCCGTATTGGGTTGAGATGGTTTTGGATTTTAAATCCAAAACCATGTTTGGGGCAAGGGGTTGGGAACCCGAGTTTAGGAAGCCAAACCCATGGGTTACTCCCCCAACCCCAGGATTTTTCTTTAAATTACAATATATTGGTGGGGTCCACCCTTTCTCTCTCCACATTTCTCATAACTATCGTGTATCCCACCATTTTTCTATCAATTTTTCTCATTATTATATAGGTCCCACCATTTTTCTTCCAATTTCACCCTATTTAATTATAATTATATAGTTTTCTAATTATATTTATCTAAATAAAATTATTCTTTTAATTCATATATATTTAATCTAATTAATAATAGCTCAAAATATGTTTAATTTTTTAGTTATAAGATAAAAACAAATGTTTGAGGCGATAATGTTAATATTTAAAAAAATAATATTTAACTTTTAAGTTAACAAATTAAAATTAAAAAATAATAATGATTAACAATATTCAATTTATTTTAAAATATAATGTGATTTTTCTCTAATTACAAAATTAGAATTTTTTTTTTTTCACTCTTAATTTTTAAAATTTTTTTTGTTTTATAATTCATGTGATTTTATGAAATGTTTGACATTATAAATTTCAGTTTGTATTTAAGACATGAGAATATTATTCCAATATAATAGTAGGTTGTTGTTTCAATCTTATTTTCTTCCCTTTGAGTTTTTCATTTCAGATTTTTTTAAAAAAAAACTTTATCTAAATATGCATTTAAAAAAAAAAAAAAACGATTGACATGACATGTTATGTTTTTGGAGACATTTGAATGAAACATTTAATTTTTTAATTCCTTATCCAAATATATATTTGATTCTTGTAAGCAATGTTTTGATTGTTAAAAATAATTTTCTTATTCTTAGACTATAACATAAATTAAATGCTTCATTCGAACGTCTAGAAAAAAAGTCACATTTTGCATAAAAAAAAATTATACAATTCACAAAACATCCACTAAAAATAAGGAGAAGAAAAGAAAAGAAAAAAGTAGCAAAAGAAAAAAAGGAAAAAAAAAATTGTCCAAACCCGGGTTTCAAAACACTGCACCCCAAACACCGACTTCTGATTCTCAGACTTCCTAACACTGCACCCCAAACACTGTTTTTTGATTCCCAGGCTTCTCAACACTGCATACCCAAACACCGTTTTCTGATTTCCAGGGTTCAGAACCCTCACAAGCAAACCCCCAGAATTCTGATTCTCAGGGTTCTGAATCCAAGATGGGGGCCAAACGCCCCCTAAAAGTCTAGATATGTAGCATATAGTGGAAATCTAGATAAGTAGTATATATTGGAAAAAAGAAGGGGAAAAAGGTAAATACTAACAGGTTTAAAAAAAATGTAAATAAAATTACCATCATTTAGTGAAGATTTCACCTCAAACCCTTCATCTCTCCCAACGTATACTTTTAGTTTGAAACCCTCATTTCTCGCCCAAAAGTGCATGATCCTCTACAACACAACCTTTCATCTCTCTCAACATCTAGTTTCCTTCATCGATGATAAGGTATGCACACACCACCTACTATTTTTACTAAAATTAATCCTCTTACATAGTCTTCATCTGCACCACATGATTTGAGGTCTTCTAGGAATTTGTTTATGTATATACACACAAAACAATCGAAGGATGTCGGCGTTAGTGTGGGTTGAAGACGACAATAATAGTGGCATCAAATCAAAACGGAACGACGATCGTGACTGAGTGTCGTTCGAACGGAGCGACGACAATGGTTGTGAGTGGCGACTGATCGTTTGCGAAGGGAGAAGAGACGTGTGAGAGAGGGAGGCAATTGATTGGGTGTTGCAGAAGAAAAGAAACGATTAGGAGGCTTATGACGTGAATGAAAGGAAGAAGATGAACGATAGATCTTTTACGATTCCAATTTTAAACGAATCTAAATTCAATCTCATATTTTTAGGACTTTGTATTTGATTATAATATATATATATATATATATATATATATATATATATATATATATTAATATTTGCACTCAACACACCCTAACCACCCAAATTATATATATTCAAAATTTGGGTAGTTAAAGTGTGTTGAATGCAAATATGAATATATATTATCAAGAACATAACCGAGAAAAAAAAATATTTACTCTCATCCCTAAAATCATTATAGTCATCGAATCCATGAAACTTTATGTTATTTTTCATTTTGGCTATTTAATTTTAGTCAATTCTCCCTCTGATTTTGATGGTACATAATTGGGCTTTAAATGGTTGGAAGTACGTCAGTGACCCATGACATTTTAGTCGAGGGCACAAACTTATACCAATTGAGCTATACTCGGTTTGACGACAAATCAATATGTATTAGTCGCTCTAAATTTTAAAAATATATTCATATCATATTTTTTTCTTCTATTAAAATTATTATTAAGATTTAACCAATTTTGATAAATAAAAAAATAATAAATAACTTCAAATTAACAGTAAAATTTAATTTTAAACTTTATTGAAGGTATGGACTAAATTTGGACTTTTGAAAATATATTATTAAAACCAAATGAAATTCAAAGTACAATGACCAAAATTATATTTTTAACTTAAAAGTTTCATAGGTAACAATTTAGTTTATATACTTTAAAATTTGTAACGATTTAGTCATTAACTTCATAAAAAATCTATCAAGATTAAATATCAATTTTTATTATGTAACAGACTTCGTCTTTATAGTTTATAAACACATTTGGTCCTTGGTCAGTTTATTGATCTACGTATATGCGCAAATGTACGAATCGTTTCAAGTAATATAGTAATATAAGTATTACTTATCGTTCTCCCAAGGGGATGAATGTTTACTAATTACTAAATTCTTTAGCTTCAATTTTATATGAGCAACAATTAATCAAGGAGGGATGAAATATAAAATTGCTTTGAATTAACTAAATTAAAGGTCTAAAACTAACAACAAACTAGTAAAATCAGTTGAATGAAATTATAGACCAACAACTTCACCCTTATCTCCTCTTATTCTTTGTTTATTACAAGTTGTAATTATTCAATTACTAGATAAAGTCTTGTTACCTCTCAAGTAATAACAATATTCCTTGAAAAATAAATGACTATAATTCTATGACAATTTAGACAATTCATATATGAAAAATGTAGAACTACAAGTTGCCACAAAATCTTCAAGGACATGTCTATTTTATGTATAAATGAGGGAAAACAATTAAAGATCATTAATAAAAATTGTCTCTTAACCTCAAATTATTGACAAAAAAATCATATGGAGAATGGTCAAATCCTAACATGCTTTAAGCTTAGAAAAGTTCCCACAATCCAATGCGGAACTGAAGTTCCAACTATTAACTAAGAAGAATAAGGATCAAAGAACGATTAAGCTCTAGATAATAAATTTAGCTCATAACAAAAATCTCAACAACAAACTAGGGGTGTACATGGGTTAGGTTGGGTTGGAAGGTTTTTCAACCCAACCCGAAAATTTCGGGTTGGTGAATTCTCAACCCAACTCAACCCAACCCAACCCTTCAATTTTCGGGTTGGGTTGGGTTGGGTTGGCGGGTTGGCATTTTTTTTTTTTAAAAAAAAATTAATAGATATTTATTTTTTTAATTAACTTTAAAATCACCGTTAATAAATTCCTTAATCCTTATTTTTCTTTCAAAATTATCATTAATCAAATTCCTTAAATCCTTGATTTTTCTTTCAAAATCATCATTAATCCTTGATTTTCCTTTCAAAATCACCGAATGAATTTTTTTTTTTTTTAAATATATTGAATTCATTATATATATATATATATATATATATATATATATATATATATATATATATATATATATGTTTTTAATATATTGAATTCGGGTTGGTTCGGGTTGAACCGAGCCAAATTTGGTTCAACCCGCGAACCAACCCGAAAATTCGGTTTTTCAAAATAGCAACCCAACCCAACCCATATTAAAAAAAAACCCAACCCAACCCGAAAAGTTGGGTTGGGTTGGGTTTCGTGGGTTGCGGGTTTTTTGAACACCACTACAACAAACTCATTACAAGTAAAAAAAAAAAAAAAAAAAGGAAAAGAGGAAAAGAAACACAATTCACGACGATTCCACGAGTTTTCTAACGTTGTTCTCGCTCCGTTTGGGTGCTCGGATCCTACAAAATAAGTGTCCAATTCGTTTCTGTGTGTCCTTTCGTCGATCTCCCCTCTAATTCTTTTCTTCAAAAATATAAAATAAGGTTTTTATATCTAGGAGAAAGTCGCCGCAACACCTAGTTTGGCACGGTAAAAACAATCTTTTTTTGTTCGCCTCCCAATTAAATCTTAACAATATTTTTCAAGATAAAGACTAAATCGTTACAAACTTGAAAGTATAAGAACTAAATTGTTACATCTTAAAGTTTAAGGACTATACATTTTTATAATTTTGAAAGTACAGTGATGAAAATGTTACAAATTAAAATTTATAGACTAAATTGGTACTTCCAAAAGTTAACTTATAAATTTAGTCTATGAAAGTATATTTTTTTTTATTTAGACAACATAGAGTGGAGAATTCGAACCTATGGTCTTTTGGTCGAAGGTATATATCTTAAACATTAAACTATGTTCAAATTAGTATAAAACAGTTAAACTATGTTCAAGTTGGTATAAAATTTAAATATTATGATACTAAATTTTGTGTCTAATAGGTTTATGAATTTTGAAAAATGTGAGATATGTTAGGGACCTATTAGACACAAGAAAGTTTATTAACATATTAAATACTCTTAAAGTTTGACTAAATTTGTAATTTAACCAAAATAAAAAACACAAATTTGTAATTTACATTTTTTCTAATAAATACTCATTTCAAAATGAATGATTTTTCTTCATAAAAAAAATCATTTTTATCTATCTCTAATCTTGTCAAATTGTATCAATTTTCACCATAAACTTTCAAATTTTATTAAATTAAACTCTACTTTGAAAATTTTATTAAATTAAACTCTACTTTGATAAGTGTTGATTTTCTAGTCCATGTTCAATTTTCGCTAATTCACCCACTAATTTTAATTAAAAGCAAAGTAAAAATCTACGTAAACTCATTTCAATAGTATCGAGTTTTGCACAAATATAAATTTGATTGATGCACAAATTCGCTATTGAATAACTTTGTCGAAACACACCAATTCTTTAACAAAATTTTAGATATAATGTTTTTATTTAAAATCATATCAATTTTGTATCAAGTTTATGTTTAATAATTCCTTGAATGCATATGAGTATACTTTTTTTTTAACTATCTTTTGATCGAAAATTTATTAGAGAGTAAAAATTGCAACATTTTGTTTTTCAAGTTTAGGTTAAAATAGCAACACTTATGACTAGGGGTGTACATAGGTTGAGTTGGGTTGAAGGGTTTCGGGTTGATGGATTCTCAACCCAACCCAACCCAACCCAACATATATATTAGTCAACTCAACCCAACCCAACCCTTCAATTTTCGGGTTGGGTCATAGGGTTGATGTTTTTTTCCTTCTTAATTATTTAAAATACATTTCTACAAATTATCTTTTTCAATTCCTTCTTCCGATATATAAAAAATGAACAGAAAGTTAATCGAGATTATTGAATCAAATACAAATTTTTTAGCCTAACAGAAAATGCAACCAATAATAGATTCAAATCAACAACAAACTAGAAATCTTGTGTTGGGGATTGCAGATCTTGAAATTTTGGAATGTAAGGGATTATAGAAGAATGAGTTGAGATTGACTATGAATATGAAATTAGGGTTAATAGATGATATCATTTGTATTTAAAAAAAAAAAAAAAACCATGAATTCGGAGTGGGTTGAACCGAGCAAAAACTGGCTTAACCCGCGAACCGACCCGAATTTCGAGTTGGAAAAAACCCAACCCAACCCAACAAAAAAAAACATAACCCACCCAACCCTTACAATTCAAGTTGGGTGGGTCGAGGTCATTTATACCCCTATTTATAACTTGTTAAAATAGCAACTTGACAAATTTATGAGTAAATTAAAATTGATTTCTTCTCCTTTTGGTTGAGTATTCTATTTGATTTGTTGAACATTATAATTTTTTTTTTCTAAACAACCACAAATTATTATTAGTATTATTATTTTTAGTTCAATTTGGGGTGGTGATTTGAACCACAGACTTCAGAATCGATGACACATTTGTATATCAATAAAGTTATGCTCGATTAGACACAAACTAAATTTTTTTCGATTGATAATATGACTATCCTTGTAAACCTTAAACTAATTATTTAGACTTAATAAAGACTACTTATAATTAATTAAAGAAACTTCAAATAAACACGGAAGTTAATACATAATCCAACATTTAAGTATAAATTACAAGAATTTCTAAAAAAGAGTATAAATTACAAGAAGAAGGAGCATTACAACAAGGGATTTATGAAAAATGGTTTGTTAATAATAAAAACAACACAATACATTTAGAGATATCATTTTACTATATTATTAAAAAAGAAAAAACAATCAAAACTTTATTCAATATCATTAAACCTTCATAGATTCAAACCTCTATCCTCATGATCGAAGAAACATGTTTTATGTCAATTTAATTATTTTCGATTTGACTTAAAAACCTTCAATTTTATTAACCTATAAACTTCTAAACTTGTTTTTGTCGAACAATCACCATTTGGTAGAGAATCCAAATTATATTTTATGTTTTAAGATTCATTGAGTCAATATGTTTAGTATGCCAATACTGTTTTTTAAAATCGTTTTTGGATTTTGTGATCCAAACTTGATAAATTTTGATTTTTTTTCTTTTCAGTATTCAAATTTTAAAAAACAGAATTATATTTAAAATGATAAATTTTTTAATAAATAAAATATTTCATGTTATAAACTTAATTCATTTTTGTTAAATTAAGATGTGTATGATATAATGTACTATAAATTATATGATATTATAAAATAATAATTATACAAAATTTATAACATAAAATATGTTCATAAATTAATTAATAATATTTTACCTTCAATTTAATATTTAGTTAGTTATTACAACTAATTTTGTAGTGTATAAAAAAAATATTTTAAATTATTTTGAATAATTAGTTAAATTGAAATCCAATTTATAAATCTAAACTTCTAAACCTTCAATTTTTTAATTTCATTACTAAAATTGCATATATATTTTTTTCAATAGAAATTGCATTTTATGTAGAAATGGCATTTCAATAATAATAACATTTAAGTAATATTTACAAGTAAAGGAAGATTAGGTAAAGCAAAACAGCGTCGTATTAAGAACCCCTTAGTCTTAGGGGACTTGTTTTAAACGCTAATGTACGGACTTAGTTTCGACGCTACACGCTTCAATTCTCCTTCATATAAATACCGTCGTTTTTTCATTTCTTCTTTCTCTTCTTCTTCATATCTGGGCTTTCTCTCTTCCATTCTCTTCTTCTTCTTCTTCCTTTTCCCCTCTTCGACCTCACTGCTTATGCTCACATAATCGATTCGGTACGCTTCTCTTTCCCTTTTACAGATCTATGCTTACTCTTCTCCTTCCAAATCCCTATCTTCCCGCATTTTTCTTCTCGATTCTTGTCCTGTTTTCCCTTCCCCCCTTGTTTTCCTCTTCTGGGTGCTTCAATTTTTCGTTTTCTCATTGGAGGTTTGTGGGTTTTTCGTTTTTGGTTGAATGGTTTGATTTCCAGGGATGTTTTTTTGGTTTTGTTTCGGGAACGAGTGGATTTGATTGTGCCCATTGTGGTTTTTTTTTTTTTTTAATCTGGATTTCTATTTGTGTTGTTAATCGTTGTTGTTGATTTCAATTTGGGAATCGGAAAATCTGCTGAACTTGTGGGATGATGCCTCGTGTCCCATCGTTTGGTTGTTGTTGCTCCGTTTGTTGACTGTGTATGCTTTGCTTTGAGTTTGTTTTATTCCATTGTTGAATTGAATCCTCTCTTGGGGGTGTTTTTTGATTTTACCTGGTGGGATATTTTATTTTTTGTTGAACTAATTCAATACTGATTTTGTTTCTTCGTTCTTGTTGGTGACAATATGCTTTCTGTTTGTTTATGCGGGGTGTGACTCAATGCTGGTGGTAGTGGAGACTTTTGTTTTATGTTGTGTGTGTGCTCTATGATTGATTGATTTGGATTCTGTTTCTTTGCCAGTTCGATCGGTGGATAATTTAGTTGCGGCTGGGGATAAATAAAGAAGGATGTTCGGTTCTCCCAACCGTAAGTATTTCTTTTCATTTCTTTTATATTTTGAAGGATTGAAGGATTGAAGGTTTGGTGCTTGATTTTCTTCACATAAGTTTGTTATCTTAATTGCACTTTGTTTTCTAAGCTGCTGATCCTCCTCACCCTATGTTTTCATCTTTAAGTTAGGTAGAATGAGTTCTTTTTTAGAAAAAAGATATGATGGGAAGGATCCAAGTGGGAAATTTTTGGTAGAATACATTGTTTAATCTCTCATCTTCATATTTCCTTTAAGTTCAAAAAGTGATGCAACTCTATATATTTCGTTTCATAATTAAATTGCATCTCTCCTGGGCTGGAAGTATCACCTGTAGATTGTAGTCTTAAACTGTGGGACTGTGTTTTGTTGACTTGTTGTTTCTAAGTTTTCTTCTGTGTGCGCCTGTGATTGGGTTTGTGTACATCTTAATTATCATAGACTTCCTACTTCTTTTCTAGCTTTTTAGTGTATTTAAATTTACACTTGTATATATGGACTCACAAGTCATGGCTTGGCTTGTTAAATTCTGTAACACTTTGTAAGTGTCTACTTATTAAATTTCGCATATCTTGCCTTCAACTTCTTTTATATTTGAACTTTCTTTAGCTTTTTTACTAATTGAAATTCTAAGTTCTTGTACTAAGTGGGCTTGTTTTGTCAATTACTGGGCTTGATTCCTTACACAGCTTTTGGGCAACCGTCTACTAGCCCTTTTGGATCTCAACCAGTCTTTGGGCAATCTGCAAATGCAAACGCAAGTAATCCTTTTGCACCTAAGCCCTTCGGCAGTACATCACCATTTGGCTCCCAGACAGGAAATGCAGTGTTTGGTGGTACCTCAACGGGTGTGTTTGGGGCAGCCCAATCTCCTTCCCCCTTTTCTTCCACCACAACATTTGGCGGTTCATCATCACCAGCTTTTGGAGCTGCTCCGTCCAATTTTGGATCGTCATCAACTCCTGCTTTTGGTAGTTCATCTTCTTCATCATTTGGAGGTATGTCTATAAGTTATTGTCTTTTGTCCTCTGATCAGTTCTTCACTGACCCTATAAGAGTTTCAGTGATGTGTGAGCCCCCCAATTATTAATACTTATTCTAGAAAGGGAAAATTGGTCAGTACTACAAGAAATGGTTAATAGGTTTGTTAGAGGGAATATGGGGAATATGGGATCGTGCGCCTGTGTACGGTCTTGGAAAGATGTTGGTTAAAAGGAGAGCAAGAGGAGAATGAGGCAGGGAAGTTTTTGGATAGACAATAGTCTAGAGGAGAGGAACCAACTCTCTCGGATAGCTGGAGGGGAAACCCTAGTTTATGTGTCTTATTGTTATTATTGCTTTCTTTGCAAATTTCCACTATATATTGAAGAACTATCAATATAACCGTGATTGGTATTCTGTTCTATTGTTCTGTTGGTATATTCTTGAGTTATTGCAGGTTGAGTTAGGTATTGGATATCTAACACGATGCTAGTGTCTTTTACATGGAACATCAAATATGTGCTAGATTGTGCATGCATTTTACTCGGTTCTTCAGCTATAAGAAATTTTCCTTCTGTTCTTAAACTATCATTTTTCTGCAAATGCAGTTCTCATATCTATATTTTATTTTTAGTTGACCAATATTCTTCAATGAACATTAGAGAGTTGATGTGATTCTGTGAACAAATTTCTGTCAATGTGTAGACCTATTCATTCATGAAGGACCAAATTAATGGTTTAGCAATTTTAGAATAAAAATAAAAAAAATGAAAAATAACATGAAAGTCAAGTAACTTGCGTATCAAACAATAGATTTTCACAATTTTCCTCCTGCGATTATGTAATGTGGTTATTGTAATGGTTGCCTTTGTTCTGCGTATATGGATGCATTTGTTATCTTCCTTAGACGAAGAGTTAACTTTTGTTTTGTTTGAAAATATGTCCTCTCTTTTATTTAAGATTTTTTTTTTATACTTTTTCTTTGCATATTCTTTTTGATGAAGCCACTGTATATTTCCTCAGTGCCATTACTTTTAATGAATGTCATTCAATTCAGAACACAGATTGCAACTAGGAAAATTTGAAAAATATCTTTATCACTTATATTTCATTTATTTTGGGGATTTAAATCTGTTGCTCTCTTTCTGGCAGGTTCTTCCATTTTTGGGCAGAAGCCCCTATTTGGAGGCTTTGGATCTACTCCTGCTCAAACAAATCCATTTGGAAGTACAAACCAGCAATCTCAGCCAGCATTCGGAAGCAATGCCTTTGGTTCTTCATCACCTTTTGGTGCCCCTAGTCAATCTGCATTTGGCGCTACTAGCACTCCTGCCTTTGGTGCTACAAGCACCCCTGCCTTTGGTGCCACAAGCACCCCTGCCTTTGGTGCCACAAGTACCCCAGCATTTGGCGCCGCGAGCAATCCAGCTTTTGGGGCCACAAGCACCCCAGCATTTGGCTCCACGAGCACCCCAGCCTTTGGTGCCGCAAGCACCCCAGCCTTTGGAGCTACAAGCACTCCTGCCTTTGGCAGTACTGGGAATGCATTTGGTTCATTAAGCACCCCTGTTTTTGGATCTGGAGGTGGATTTGGTGCTTCTAGTACTCCTGCTTTTGGAGCTTCAAGTACTCCTGCTTTTGGGGCTTCAAGTGCTCCTGCTTTTGGAGCTTCTAGCACTCCATCCTTTAGCTTTGGGTCCACTCCAGCTTTTGGCCAGTCTACTTCTGCATTTGGTAGCAGCACATTTGGTACTAATACATCTCCTTTTGGAGCCCAGAGCCAGAGTTCTCCTTTTGGTGAGTCATTCTGAAATATCTTACTAGTTATTCCTTATTCCAGTCACTGTATTTTTTTTTGGAGTCACACACTTTTTTGCTTTATTGGGTTTGAATATGTGTTCTTTTGAATTTAATACAGGAGCTGTAGCACAGTCTACATCTACATTTGGGGCCAGTGGTTTTGGGCAGGCTGGTTTTGGTGGTCAGCGTGGTGGCAGTAGAGTAGCTCCATATGCACCAACAACTGAGCCAGATGCTGGAAGTGGCAGTACACAAGCAGCTGGGAAGTTGGAGTCTATATCGGCCATGGCTGTTTACAAAGATAAAAGTCACGAAGAGTTGAGATGGGAGGACTATCAATTAGGAGACAAAGGTACCTCTCTCTCTCTCTCTCTCCTTTAAAAATGCACAAAGTTTAGTCCCTGATATGGATAATTTTGGATTCTTGTGTTTGTTCTGCAGGTGGACCTCTTCCAGCTGGTCAGTCTGCTGGTGGTGTTGGCTTTGGTGTTTCTAGTGCACAGCCTAACCCTCTAGCTTCTTCAACATTTAGTCAAACAAGTCCAAATCCTTTTTCTACGGCCACATCAACCAATCCCAATCCATTTGCCCCTAAACCTTCCGGTTTTGGTACTTTTGGACCTTCAACGGCATTTTCATTTAATTCTTCAGCATTTGCTCCCTCCACTTCATCAAACCCCTTTGCATCGACGACAGCAGCATCAACATCATCTTTTCTATCATCAACAGCCTCTCAATTTGGAAGCCCATCCTTGTTCAGTTCATCTAACACTCAGCCCCTTGCCTCACAACCTGCTTTTAGTTCAACTACATCTCCAGGAACAAATCTTACTTTTCCTTCCAGCTTAAATTTTAGTAACACCCAATCATCTTCCCTTTTCCAATCCACAGCACCTTCAATTGGGCAGACAGGTTCAGCCTTTGGCGCTCCCTTTACACAATCCAGCTTGTTTAGTCAACCTTCATCTGGGGTTGGAGGGAATCTTTTCTCAAACTCGCCATCCCTCCTAACTTCAGGCAATCCAATGGGTTTTGGTCAATCATCTGTAAGTAGCCTTTTGACGTTACCATATTACTTTGTACTTTTCTTGAGGTGAGACAATTGTGTATTGATTAATAGACCACATTACTTTTAACCGTCAAGGGTTGAGCTAGTGGTCATGAAGGGCCTTGAGACTATTAATGCCCTCTTAGAGGGAATGTGTTCAATCCTTGGTGGCCACCTACCTAGGAGTTAGTTTCCTACGGGTTTCCTTGGCAGCCAAATGTTGTAGGGTCAGGCGGTCTGTCCCGTGAGATTAGTCGAGGTGCGCACAAGTTTGCCCGGATATCAAAAAAAAAAAAAAAAAATAGACAACATTACTTCTATGTTTCATTATGTACCACCATATTCCTTCTTGTGTGTGAAGAAAGGGGAAGAAAGCTTTATCAGTAAAATATAAGTGTGTGATAATGGAACTCTATGTTTTTCATCAAAAAAAAAAAGATGATGGAACTCTATATTTGGTAATCCACTTGATATTACTTTAGGTTAGGTGCAGGAGTTATAAAGTTCATAATTTCCTATTCTGTGATGTACCTTCTTTTATGCACTTTATGAGTGAGGGGCTCTGATTTGAATTGATTTTTTTCCGTTCAAGATCAGTGAATTTAGTCATGATTATTCATTAAATGCTTTTTTGTAAGGAAAAGTTTCAATTTTATGCAACACTAGTAACTTGAAAATTGTAGTTGGTTATTTGTAGTTTTTATACTGACAGGCTTGTAATCTTGTTGATACTGCAGGCCTCTTTCTCTATGCCTTTTCAACCGGCACAAGCACAGGCACCCTCTTCCTTTTTTAGCAACCTGAATCAGACTCCACCAAGTGAGCTCATTTTATAATAGTTGACCGATCATTTTGTTGAGCATTCAAACCTTTTATATTAATGTACTAACTTAATTGTTTTTACCCCCTAGTTGGTTCCAGTGGTTTTGGAGGAACATCAAGCATTTTTGGCCAGAGTAACTTTGGACAATCGTAAGTCAGACATTCCCTTGTTATTAGGTCTGTTAATTGCATATTGTTGAATTTTGGTTTCATATTTGATTTATTTTATTATTACTATCATTATTTTTGCATTTAATAAAGTTGGCATTTCTTAATTTTGGTAAGGCAGGAATCACTGAATGTTTGGTAAAAACTAAAAATCTTAGGGGGTCTCTTGGTCTGGAAACAAATTTCTAAAGCAAATAAAACTGATATGGATTCTTTATGTAAAAGTAGAACTTATGGCTTCCCTTACTAGTTGAAAAAGGAAATTATAAATATTAGAGATGATCAAATAATCAAAATATTTCTCTACTATAAAGTAAAGGTAAAATAACAAATACTCATCAAAGGTACGTCAAAAACCCTATGAGGAGAAAAAATGTTAAGATTACTTGAATCAAGATAGTACCAGCAGCCTATTCCATTCATGTATATCAGATAAAAAATCATCTGAGTTAACAAAATTAAGAAATCAGTCCAATTAAGCAATGCATTGCAAGAGGTGTTGTTTTCTTGGCATGCTGCTTTCTTTGCTGTCCTAATAAAACATTTGGCTTGATAAGAATAGGAATTTTAAGGGGTCTGTAGAGTTCTTTGAGAGGTTTGTCCTTGCTAGGTTTCTATTACACAATATTTTTAACTTTCTATTTTTGGAGTTAGTTTTCTGTATACATGCTCCTTTTGTTTTGGGCCTTTTTCTTTGTGTTCTTTTGTATTTTTCATCTTTCTCAAGCTTGATTTCTCGTTAATAATAACAAAAAGAAATGCTGCTCAAAACAGTTAACAAAGCAATAGAGAATGAGCAAAACTAAAAATTAACTTGTTTAAGATATGCAGGGGACAAGTATTTGTTTTTCTTTTCTTTCCAAACTTTTGTAGTTTGGTTTGTATCCAGATTTGTTCACAGAACATGGCCACAAGAAGTTTTATCCATGATGCTTGTTTTTGAAAATATAAACTGTCTTTTTAATTCTTTACCAAATGGCCCTCAAATTTTATTGTAATTTTTGCATCAGGCATTAATAGTTCATTTCACTGTAAAAGAAATTCATTGGAAATGATCTAGGGGGCATTTGGCCCAAGGAGTTGGGGGAGTTGGAGTTGTTTAGTCTGAGGAGTTCTGAAGTATGTGTTTTTGGGGCAGAAAGTTGTTTAGTCTGGAGTTCTGAAGTCTGTGGTGTGTTTGGGACAAGGAGTTGTTGAACCTGGAGTTCTAAAATCTGAGTTTATTTTAGTTGTTTTCTTATGCACAATTTTTTTGTACAAACTTTCAAAATTTCATTATTACGGAGTTATTTCAATTCCAATAAATTCTTAAAATTATTTTTTTATTTTTTATTTTATCTATCCTTCACAAAGTTCTTTAAAGACAACAAAAATAATTTTGAACACAATACCGTACATTATTTTTTCACATTGATTATCAAAAATATATATCCATTTTTGCTAGGACTCATCTTTAATTTTATGAATTCTAAGATTGAGTTTTTTTTTTTTTTTTTTTTTTGATAAGGTACCATTGAGAAAAAAATGAAAGAATATAAGGGCATCCAAAAAAGAAGAGCCTGAGGGAACATCCCTTATAGAAAAGGGGTCCAATCAAGTAATAAAAGACCTATAGAGTAATTACAAAAAAGCTGCGTCACCGACGCCCACAAAGAAACTTGAAATCTAACAAGGACCAAATAGCACTCGGGTCCCTTTCCGAACCTTTAAAGGTTCTGTTGTTTCTTTCTCCCCATAAACCCCATAAAATCGCACAGATCCCAACCTGCCACAAAAATTTTCCTTTCTCCCGAAATGGAGGATGGAGAAGGAACTCCTCGATCATCTCTCTAAGGCGTCTGTGCCTAGCAAACGCCGAACACCTAAAAAAAAAGGTTCCAAACATCCCGAGCGAACTCACAATTCCATAACAAATGATCCATGTCTTCCTCCGCCCTCCGACAAAGAATACAACAGAAAGAACCAACCAGGGTAAAGTTCTTCTTCAGAAGCCGGTCGAAAGTGTTCACTCTGCCATGAATGACCAACCACACAAAAAACTGAATATTTTTTGGGACTTTCACCTTCCAAATAGAAGAAAAAACTGACTCGCTAGACGGGGAGGGATTAAGCAAGCTCTGAAAGAATGAGCTGCAAGAAAAGCCTTCAACGGGGTGTGGACTCCAAATACGAACATCCTTTCTCCTTGGACTAAGAGTAAACCCCCAATTATAGCCAAGAACGCCATAATATATGTTGTTTCCCTATTAGATAAAGCCCGACGAAAGCCAAAGGAGAAGGAAGGAGGATTCTCCGATTGGTTAAAAATAGTTGCTACTGAATGACTTTTCCTCAAAGACATGTGATACAACCTAGGAAACAATAAGCAGAGGGGACTATCCCCCACCCACTGATCCTCCCAAAAGAAGGTATCCAACCCATCCCCCACCGAAAACTGAATTAAACTCGAAAATGATGGAATCTCACAAGAGATATCCTTCCATGGATTTCTGAAAGTGCCTTTTGCCTTACCCCGACAACCACGCGAATTGATAAGTATAGTCTGTAAAGAAAGTGCCTTTTTTTATTAATGAAGTTGCCTTACCCGACAACCAGGCGAAAGTGCCTTTTTTATTTTTATTAATGTAGGTATATTTTACAAACTTCTATAAAGAAAAAAAATAACAACAGATAAGTATGGTCTTAAACCCGTCATTCCATCTGAATCCACTGCACCCGAAAACCAGCATCTCAACAATGATGGATTATTTTAGCTATTTTTTTGTACAATCTTTTCTATAATTTTCCATACTTCACATTCTTTTTTCAATATCACTCCCATTAATTATTCATTTTATTTGGATAGTTTTAAAATAAAAGAGAGTCGTACAAGAGTGTGTTAAATATTACATGTGAATTTGAAAGATTTTAATCCATTAATTTAAACGGATCCAAATAAGCTGATGTTTTTATTTCTCTCCATTGTAAGAATATTACATTTTGAATTTGGTTTAAGTACCAATTTTGATTAAACAATCTAATTTATATTTAAAATAATAAAATAGGTTGAATTGCATTTTTAGACCTTTTACACATTTTGTTTAAATTACGTTTTTTTTAAATAATTAAAAATATTGTGGGAGGGAGGGAGAGAGGGGAAGAGAGAGAAATATGCTGCCTTGGAAAACGGGACAGAGTTGAATAGTAATTATTGTTGAAGTCTGGGTAGTTGATATTTTTTATCCGAGTTCAACAAGTCCGTGGGCCAAACGGGGATAAAACTTCTCCCTCCAACTCCTCCAACAACTCCTTGGGCCAAACACCCTCCTAATGTCTCATGTACTTGTTAATTAATTAAGTCTGAATTTATGGATTTAGTTTCTATTTTTGTAGGATGGAAATTTGTTTTTCTTTTGCTCATCATTCTCTTTTTCTAGTTCTTGCCATTGATTCACATGGTGATTTATCTGTCAGACATTGACTAATTGAATTGTATTAATATAACTCGAGGGCCCTGTAGATGTAAAACATTCAATCTCTTGTGCCTATATATTCATTGTCATTAATCAGTAATTTGCTTGCATGTACTTCGTAGGCCTATCACCCAAAGCCCCGTAGTACAACCAGCACCGGCTACAAATCCATTTGGGACACTCCCTGCAATGCCACAGATGTCAATTAGTAGACCAGGAGCAGCACCTTCTATTCAATATGGAATTTCCAGCATGCCGGTATATTGGACTTGTTTTTATTTACTGAAGTTTGAGTGGGTTTAGATCGATGGTTTCTAATTTGGTGCCTGTGTCATTAATTCTACCTCACCTAAATCTGCAGGAAGAATATACTATGTAGTTTGGTGCTGTTTTTTGATTCTCCCTCTATTAATTGATATTGCTAATGTAGGTTGTTGATAAAGCGGCTCCTGTCAGAATATCATCCTTCTTGACGCCTCGCCACCTATCTCACAGACGGATGAGATTGCCAGCAAGAAAATATAATCCTAAGAATGATGGCCGCCCCAGGGTATGATGTTTTGTCTATTATAGTTAATCTCCCCCCACCCCACATTCCTATTGGGGTTGGTTGGTTACAGAAATAGCGCCTCACTTTAATTTTGTATCTACAGACTAATAATAGCTCCTTGTCATTTATAGGTTCCATTTTTCAGTGAAGATGAAGAAACGCCAAGCACTCCAAAGGCAGATGCTCTTTTTATTCCCAGAGAGAATCCTAGAGCATTGGTTATTCGTCCCACAGATCAGTGGCCTTCAAGAGCCAGTTTAGAGAAAGCATTGCCATCAAAGGACACCTCAGTGCGTGAAAATGGTATGGCTATTTTGTTTTGTGCCTTCCAATTTTTATGTTTCATAGTTGAGAACACTTAAAAATGTTCATTTGGTTAGTGATCCAAAATCAAGAATTTGAAAACAAGAGATTTAATGGAAAATAGAGTTGTATTTCACGTTTTATTTGAATATCAAAATATTGAAAAACATGTAAATGTTGTTTGTAAAGTTTCACTCTGTCACAAAATCCAAATACCGTCTTCAGAAATAAATCTACTAAATAGAAATTCACTAAATTCATTTGATTCGGTAAATCTGAAAATAAAAAATCGAAGCCGGATAAGATACCAAACAAGCCTTTTTTTTTAATCGTGAGTGTCCAGGCTAGCTTACGCACACCACAACTAATCTCACGGGACAGACTGCCTGACCCTACAACATTTGGCTGCCAGGGAAACCCGTAGGAAATTAATTCCTAGGTAGGTGGCCACCAAGGAATACCAAACAAGCCTATCTATTGGAAGGATTAATTAAGATAGTGTTGAATTTTTTGTTTCTACTTTTTTCGGTGAACTTTTTTTATCTTATAAATAGGCCAAACAAGTAATAGTCTGAGGAGCGGCTTGTTCATCACATTAACAAAAATGGTTCTGAAACTTTTGTTTTTCTTACATTTTTTTTAATAGTGCTCATTTGCTAATAGCTAGGTGGTATTTGGCAATGAGATCTATAAAATGTGATTTAGGTTATTATTTACTTATAAAAAATCTAATATATTTTTTTATAAATTAATTAATTGTTAAAGTTAAATCAAATTTCTTAATAATATTTTGTCCATAAGTTACTTGATATTAAGTTTATATTAGTTACTTCTAAGTCTAAAATTGAACAATCCAAGTCTAATGTCTAAATGATGCAACAATCCAAGTCTAATGTCTAAATGATGCAATGGATTTTTATATAGTGTTTGGTAGGTTTAGGAAGTCAATGACCCGTATACTAACATGTATTTTTGAAACCCATTTGCTTCTCTTTTATTTGCATATAAAATGCCCAAAAGCGCCCTTATAACTTCTGCCTCTGGATTTTTTGTACCCAGCGTGGTAGTATAATGTTTTTCCCCTTTTTGCTAAGATTAAGTAATGGCCTGTGGCCCTGTGAGGCGGGATGAGATTTTGAGTTTAATATGTTGTTGCAATCTTAATTTTTACCAGGGAAGATTGCTGAAGACACTTCCTCCTTGGCTGTCAACAATTTGAAGGATGCCAATGGTTAGTTTTCCCCCATTCAAATTTGGTATATTTTCAGTTTCTCTTGTTCCATTTTGCCTTTCCACACACCTCAACGAACAAGGTTTTCTTTTATCTTTGACTGCTGGGTTGTGATTTCTCTAGCTTATTGTTCTTATGAAATATTTTGTGGTGGAATCTATTTATAAAATTGGAGTCCCTAACGCGTCGATGCTGTAGTTTTACATTAAGAAAAAAGTGCCATTATATACATAGCTGGATAGCTCTGTGAACAATTGGGTTTTGCTGAATTTTTTTCTTTTTCTTTCCTGAATGAAGTGGTGGGCGAGGTGATATGAATTGGTATCATTATGCTTTTCTGAGCTGCACATTTCCATGTTGAATAAATTCTGGTGATTTCTTTATTGCAGGAAATGTTGTTGAGAATGGTACTAGCAAAGATAACGCCCATTCTAACAAAGTGAACCAAAAAGCTAACGGGGTCCATGAGGATCACTCTGCTCCAAAGGAGGACTTGTATAGGACATTTGGGGGGCACAGAGCTGGTGAGGCTGCCATTGTCTATGAACATGGGGCAGATATTGAGGCATTAATGCCGAAGCTCCGGCATTCAGACTATTATACCGAGCCGAAGATTCAAGAATTAGCTGCTAAAGAAAGGGCCGAACCTGGGTTTTGCCGTCATGTTAAAGATTTTGTGGTTGGTCGCCATGGTTACGGAAGCATCAAATTCTTTGGCGAAACAGACGTGCGAAGGCTTGATCTAGAGTCCATTGTCCAGTTTAACAACCGTGAGGTGATCGTCTACCTGGACGAGAGTAAGAAACCCCCTCGTGGTCAAGGTCTGAATAAGCCTGCTGAAGTAACAATACTCAACATCAAATGCTTCGACAAGAAAACCGGGCATCAATATATCGAAGGGCCTAAAGTTGAGATGTACAAGGAGTGTCTAAGGAAGAAGACGGAGGCTCAAGGTGCCGAGTTCATATCCCACGACCCAATGAAAGGGGAGTGGAAGTTCAGGGTCGATCACTTCAGCAGGTATAATATGGAAGACAATGAGGAACTTGAAGATTGGGAATGAGTCTTCATTGTTCAGGAGGGAGCTTATGCAATGCAAGTTGGCTGCTGTTTCCTGCTTTGTAATTTTAGGGATTTTGTGTTGAATTGTGCTTTGAAATGGCTCTGTAAAGATATATGTTCAAGAAATGAAGTACCAAGTTTTTTTTTTTTTTTTTTTTTTTAGTTATAATTAGTTAGGAGTCTGTATTGGCGTTCAAATCTGGTTTCTAATTCAGTGTAGTGCTATATGTTTAAAGGATTTGTTTACATTGATTTGTGTTACTGATAATGATTTTAAGCCTACGGATTTTTTTTAATTTCAATTAAATACTTAGGTGCCCAAATGACTACTTTTTCGACTGGTTGTTATTTGGTTACTGCTGGGTATGGCTTATTTGAAAGAGGCTTTTTGTTTTTGTTTTTTTTTTTTTTTGGGACAATAACATAATTAAATCTAAAAGAAACTCATTTTCAATTAAAGAAAATTGCAACCTGTAATTTTGTCTCTATAACTTCAACTTTTAATTTTTTAACCAACAGGTTTTCATCAACTTAATTCAGATATAAGCGTTTAAAATTGAGAGGTCTATTAAAAAAAAGCTTAAAATATAAGCATCAGGTTTAACTTGTAGTTTAACTAACCAATAAAATATTGGGTTATGAGGAATGTCTGAATAGTGCAGGGAGGAAAAGTTAACTCTCAGTTTAGCCCACGGACTTGTTGAACTCGGATAAAAAATATCAACTCGCCAAACTTCAACAACAGTAATTACTATTCAAACTCTCCAGACTTCTAGAATAATTACTCCAATTCAAGAAAAATTACTCCTCTCTCCCTCACTCCCACAATATTTTTAATTATTTAAAAAAAAGTAATTTAAACAAAATGGGTTAAATGTGGAAAATTGCATTCTTAAAATTGATTGGAAGAAAAGTCCATAACAATGAAAATATGGAAAATTATAAAATAAAAAAAAAAAAATGTACAAAAAAATAGCTAAAATAAATGGGCAAAATTATACTATTTTTTTTTTTTTTTTTTTTATTAATAAAAACAAAAAATCTCAATCTTAAAATTCATAAAATTAAAGATGAGTCCTAACAAAAATGGATACAACTTCTCGGCTCCTCCTATTTTATTATTATTATTATTTTTTTTTAAATCGAAATCCGTAAAAGCTTCTTTGTATTTGACGTGTTCACGGCAGCAAAGAAAATCGAAATATTTCACGATTTGTTGAACTATAGTATATAAACGAGCATATATGTTAAATTATAGTATATAAACGAGTATATATTGGATTATAGTATTTAAACGAAGTATATATGTTAGATCATAATATATAAACGAAGTATAAATGTTGAAAAAGTTGAAATACTTCAAGATATAGAGTTGGACAAGAAAAAATGTTGACTCACGACAAAATGTAAATAAATAAATAAAAAATTAGTATACATTAAAACAAAATGTAAATAAATAAATAAAAAATTAGTATACATTAAAACGTAATATAAAATTTCCCATAATATTTCAAATTTTGATTGAAATTTTCAAAAAATGGTAAATAAAATAAATATAGGAAAAAAAACCAATTAAAACAAAAAAAAAAATATACATTAAATGGTAATCTAAACATGCAATATAAAATACACAAAGATTTACAAAATTGTTTCGAAATTTCGAAAATTGATGAACATTTTAAAATAATTAAAAAAAGAAAAATCGAAATATTTCAAAATTTGTTAAATTATAATATATAAACAAAGTATATATATTAAATTATAATATATAAACGAATTATATATATGCTAGATTATAGTATATAAACGAAGAATATATGTCGAAAAAGTTGAAATATTTCAAGATATGGAGTATTAGACAGAAAAAAATGTTGATTCACGACATAATGTAAATAAGAAAAAATTTCCTATACATCAAAACATGGAATATAATTTTTTTCATAATATTTCAAATTTTGTTTGAAATTTTTCGAGAAAAATAATGACTAAGATAAATATGAAAAAAGTCAATTAAAAAAAATAATTAATAAATAAATAAATGAACAATATATATAATTTAAATAAAATTTAAACTTGGAATAAAAAATACACACAAATTTTAAAAAATTGTTTGAAAATTTAAAAATTTTGAAATCATTTTAAGAATTAAAAAAAAAAAAAAAACATAAGTCAAGCGATAATATTTCAAGCACATTTATGAAATATAGGGTGAAAAAAATGGTCTTTTACCATAATTCTATGTTTAACATAATTGGTCAGATATATGATATTACAAAAATAGGTCTTTTATCATCTATCTTATCATATATGATTTTTTTTTTTAGGAAATGAGAGAGATTCTCATTAAATTAAACAACACAATTACAACCAAATCTTAACAAATCCCAAAACAGACAAACCAAGACAAACCAAAACAAAACCTTACCAATTGATTACAACATTAGCAATGACCTTATCGGTGGTCAACTTTCTCCTAGCAAGGCAACCAAATCTATCCTTAATGTTCTGTTTAATCAAGTCATTAAAAAACTTAACACTATAAGATCTTTGCAAAAAAACACACAAATTTTGGTTGCACCAAATGAAATAGACAACCGCAATAATAACAACAGACAACACATGATGTTGCAAATCAATCCACATTTCTCCAATCCAACCCTTCCAATCAGAAAAAACTATGGGTCAGGTTGTGAAACCCAGCCACCCATAAACCATACGCAGTAACGCAACAGAGAAAAAACAGACAAATAATAAATGGTCACGACTCTCTAAAAAATCAGCACATATCGGGCAATACAAGGAAGCAATGAGGAGTTGCAACCTTTGAAGTTTGTCTCTAATCAACAACTGAGAGTTCACCATCTGCTAAATGATGAATCTATGCTTAGGAAGCAAGAGAGTCTACACCACACAACTCGAGCATAATCAACTTTCTCATCTCCAAGAAGAGAGTTATAAAATTTCCTAACCTTAAATCTTTCCTTAGTCTCAACAACCAGAGATGGTCACTCTAAGCTTGAAGAGCTTCTTCCAATACCAACTAGGTTCCCCTCTAGTTGTGCCCTTTCAAATAAATATTGTGAACCCACTTAACCCAACGAGCATCATGTTTAGCAGTAATGTTCCAAATGTACTTACTGATGATGATCTTGTTCCACTTGGACCTCTCGCAGAAACCAACTCCCCCATAACGTTTCAGGAGACATACTTTGTCCCAAGAAGCAAGGTGAAGCTTGCTTCTATTATTATCACGAGTACCCCAAAGGAAGTCCCTGCAAAGTTTGTCTATCTCTTTTACAACACTTTGAGGAAGAAATAAAATACTCATCCCATAGTTGTGAATACCCAGAAGAACATAATGAATAAGTTGAGTCTTACTAGCAAAAGAAACAAACCCTTACGTATTTCAAGGAAAAAATTCATTCCTCAAAACCCACAATATCCAAAATAGATTCGAGATTTCTGCTTGTTAGCAGACAACCCGAAGCTTTACAAAAGTCAGAAAAAACTTGGTGGACAAACTTAACACTCACTAGCCCTTTGCAAAAAAATCACAACATCATCGGCAAAACATAAACTTATCAAGCTCAAGTTTTTTATACAAATGGTGAAAACGAAAACCTTTGGACTTCGAGACCTGGATGAAAAGGCGAGTTAAGTATTCCATAATCAGCACAAGAGGAGATCTGGTCTCCTTGAACTTTTATCATATAAAATTGGGTCAATTTTCAAACTTTTCAAAAAAATTATATGATATTCCACAAATGGTTCAATTTTCATCTTACAAAAATGGTTCAATTTTTTTCTTACAAAAATGGGTCTTTTATCATAATTCCATGTTTCAACTTTTATCATATATCTTATCATGGAGTATTTGTACGGATGACTCTCCCTTCGGAGTGCATAAGATTTTATAACTCGATTTTTCAAAACTTATGATTTTTTACCTTCTCTCGTGATAAACAAGTGCACAAAGTCTATAATACCCTCCACTGAGCACGATCACGAGGAGACAACTATAATGCTCTCGTGCTAAGCGAATGGTACAAATGACTTTTCACAGGAGAGGACACTTGCTTATCCCGAGAGAATGTCAAAAAACATAAATTTTGAAGAGAAGATAAAAACAAACTTACGCACCCCAAGAGGAGGGTCATCCGTTTAAATATCTCATCTTATCATATATGAACACAAATGAGTCACATATATGATAAAAGACCCATTGTGTTCATATATTTGACCCATTATGTTAAACATGGAATTATGGTAAAACACCATTTTTCCACCCTATATTTCATAAATATCACTAGCTTGAAATATTACGACTTGACTTTTGCTTTTTTAAAATGCCTAAAATGCCCTTCAATTTTCGAAACTTAACCATTTGTATAATATCATATAAAAATTTATTTCTATTTGATTCTTGAATTTTTTAAAATATTTAACAGGTCCATAAAATTTCAATCTTATGTCTAACTATAATTGATTCCTTAGAAATTCAAAAAAATTAAAAATTAATTGATCTATTAAATATAATTTTGATTTTTATGTCTAATGAAATCTTAAATTTTTTATTTTGTGTCTAATATATAGTAAAATTTTAAAAACTCAAAAGTTTAGAGGCGGTTTGATACCGCATTCAATTTGTGTTTTTGGTTTTTTTATTTTTGTTTTTTAGAAAATATGTCTGTTTGGTAATCAATTCAATTTTTAGTTTTTCAAATTTTGAAAACGTTTTTACATTCCTTAACAAATTTTAACAACGAAAAAAAAAAAATCAATTTTTTTTTTTTTTTTTTTGAAGTTGTTGAAAATTATCGACAAGTTAGATATAATTTCAAATCAAATATTTATTTATTTATTAAAATTAGAATTTGTCATTAATATTTTGTTTTGCGAAAATTATCATTAATATTATTAGTATATTCTTAAAACACAAAAGAATAGTATTAATATATATATTATTAATATAATATATTATAATTTTATTCAAATAATATTTTTTCTAGTATATTATACTTTAATATTATTGTGATGTTACACTAATGTACCTAACCACTTTACTCCATCAACATATTTTATTTTCCTGACTCTATGGATGATAAGCGTCGACTAAAGATTTTCTAATATATTAAACTATCGACACAACAAATTTTTTTTATTTTAGAGAAAATTATTTTTTACCCTAAACTTTTAATTTCATCAAATAATTGTACCTTAATTAAATTTTGATAAATCTTGCCATTTTTACATTATAATCTTTAGAAAAATTAATTTTTATTTTATAAAAAAAAAATGCGAAACAAATAGTAATTATTCAAAATTTAAACTTTTGTTGTTTTGAAAAACCAAAAATCAAAAACAGTTATCAAACATATATGATTTTTATTTTTAAAAAACAAAAAACAAAAAATTGAATATATTATCAAATGGACGAGATTACCTTTATAAATTTCAAACTTCGAGAACAAATAGATACAAATTTTAAAGTGTAACTTCTACTTATAACATGAGTAAAATTCCATCCAACACTTAATGTATTTGGATTTTTGAAATAATTTGGTGGTGTATTTTTGGCATCGAAAAGAGTGTCCATTTCATGGGGCTATCCTTGTCCATGGAAGATTTTTCCATCATTTAAACTTAATGTTGTTATTTTCTAGGCTTTTAAAAGTCTTCTTGTCAATTTCTTGGTTATGATCCGTTGATTATGTCAATTGTAAAGTTATTCTCAAGGAAAGAAAAAAAAGGATTCTACAAAAAAAAAAAAAAAAACAAAAAAAAAAACAAAAAAAAATAAATAAATAAATAAATAATGCGGCTGAGCTATGTTTTTGTTGACAATTAACCTGAGTTGTTAAACAAAATATGTTTTACAAAATAACATATAAAATAATAAATATGAATGGATATATAACAATAAATTATTAAAGACAATTTTTTTTTTTTAATTAATGTGACCTCTTAGGGGTGTTTGGCCGAAGGAGTTGTTGGAGAAGGAGTTGGGGGAGAAGTTTTATACTTGTTTGTTCCACGAACTTGTTGAACTCGGATAAAATATCAACTCCCTAGACTTCTACAGTAATTATTATTCAACTCTCCAGACTCTCAGTAATTATTATTCAACTCCCTAGGCTCTACAGTAATTACTATTACATTTGACCCGTTTTTCAAGGCAACACATTTATCTCCCTTCCTCTCTTTCCCTCTCACAATATTTTTAATTATTTAAAAAAAAAAACGTAATTTGAACAAAATGTGTAAAATGACTAACAATGCAATTCAACCTATTTTTATTATTTTCAATATAAATTAGGTTGTTCAATCAAAATTGCTACTTAAATCAAATTCAAAATGTAGTATCCTTAACCATGGAGAATAAAAACATCGGTTTATTTGAATCCGTTTAAATTAATGAATTAAAATCTTTCAAATTCACCGGTAATATTTAACCTATTGTACGACTCTCTTTTATTTCAAAACTATCCAAATAAAATAAATAATTAATGTGAGTGATATTGAAAAAACACATGTAATATTTAACAAACTATTGTACGGCTCTCTTTTATTTCAAAATTATCCAAATAAAATCAATAATTAATGTGAGTGATATTGAAAAAATAATGTGAAGTATTGTGGTCAAAATTATTTTTGTTATCTTCAAAGAAATTTGTGAAGGATACATAAAATAAAAAAGCAAAAATCGCATTCTTAAAATTTATTGGAAGAAGTTCCTAACAATGAAAATATGGAAAATTATTGAAAAAATTGTACACAAAAAAAAATTAGCTAAAATAAACCGTCGAGATGTTGATTTCTGAATATAGTGGATTCACATGGAATGAAAAGTTTGGGAGGGTGGAGACGGAGAAAGATGTGTTTGACACGTGGGTCAATATGTGTTGTTCTTTTTTTTCTTTAAATTTTTTGTAAAATATACCTACATTAATAAAAAAAAAAAAAAAAAAATCTCAATCTTATAGTTCATAAAATGAAAGATGAGTCATAAAAAAAAAATAAATATATATATATATATATATATATATAATAATAATATTATTATTAGTAGGTATTGTGTTCAAAATTATTTTTGTTTTGTGCAAACCAATTTGTAAAAGATAGATAAAATAAAAATAAATAATTTATTGAAATTGAAAGAAGTATTTAATAATGAAATTTTGAAAGTGTGTAGAAAAACATTATGTTGAACAATTAAAATAAACTCAGATTCAATAACTGCATGTTGAACAACTTTTTTGCCTCAACTTTTTTGCTTCAAACACATCACAGACTTCAAAATTTCGAACTAAATAACTTGCTCCTAACACACATATTTCAGAACTCTCCAGACTAAACAACTCAGATTAAACAATTTAATTTTTCCAGCTTCTTGAGTCAAACGCCTCTCTTAATAACTACATAACTTTATGTCAATTCAGCTTGACATGCGATACATATCTTGAAAATATGACATTTAATATTTTATGTGATAATTATTTTTATTTAAGGGCTTTGTGAGTAGAAGTTTATGAGATTTTGATTTGGAGCTTGATTTTGTGGATTATATTTTATGTAAGATGATGAGATTATTGAATTTGAATTGAAGATCATTTCAAAATATATATATAAATATATATATATATATATATATATATTATATTATATTATGAATGATGAGCTTCCATTATTTTTTTCTGACTTCTTGATATGTGAAAGATATTTTTTTTTTTGGGATTAATTTGATATTATTTTTCTATGAGATCGAAAAAATAAAATTGATGTTGGAAATTGTAAAGATTATGTCTTCCTGGAGTTGTGATAGTGTGGAATATTTAATTGTGGATGATTGCTTGATGTTGGAGACGTGGAAGAAATTTGATTCCATTAAATTTTGGTAAAAATAATTTCATTATATAATTTAAATTTCTAAAATATTCTAACTTGACTTTTAAGGAGATTTCAACTACCGAGGTAACTTAAGAAAATGAGTACCACTTACGGTTATCGTTGAGCTAATGCAAACGTTAACATTTTTACTTGAATTGATACATTGCACACTACAAGAAAACAAGGCTATTGCAGAAGTTTTTTGAGCTATAGCAGCGGTTACTTTTTGCAACGCTTGAGAAATCTCTAAGTGTGACTTCTCACAACCGTTGCAATAACACTCATCCTATTGCAACATTTTTGAAATAAATAGCAACACTTTCTTATTTGTTTGTGCTTTAAATTTTTTTAAGAATTTTTTTATTTGGGCTTCGTTAATTGTTCAAAAAAAAATGAACACCCTATTGCAACACATTTTAAAATCGCAACAAGAAAATCGTTGCAATACAGGTATTTTGCAACAATTTTTTATTTGTTTCCAGAAATTATTGCGATTTTATTAAATTTTGCACCACTTTCTAAACCGTTGTAAAAAAATTGTCGCAATAGACTAATTTTTTTGTAGTGGTATTTGACTACAATTTTCTTTTCTATAAGAAATTATTATAACTTTTTACAAATGTTTTTTTTTTTTTGTTGGTCACATTTGTCTTTAATGAAAATTTTGTTTTTTTTACCATTTCTTTTACAGAAACTGGAGACTTGTAAAATGGTGGGTAAATTATCTTTTTGATAGTGAAGGTGTTTGATTTCTTTGTTCTTCTTAAACTCCTTTTGGTTGAGTATTCAAATTTATTTATATTTTTCAACACCTCTTGGTGTAATTATTAGGAGAAAAATTGAAGTGTCTTACAGAGTTACAAAATTAAATTAATATAATATGCTTAATAATGGTGGATTGGTGGATCTAATTTTTGTCTCAACACAATTGGTATTGTTTCTTTTACGGTTGATATTTATCTTCTTCTTAAAATTAGCAATTTTCGTTAACAAATTGTCTGTGTGAATGGGTTGCAATTGATTCACCAACCGCTAATCAGAGCATAACTCAGCTGACATCAAGTATCGTTTTAGGTTCAATCCTCTACCATCACTTGTTGTAAAAAAAAAAAAAAAAAAAAAATCATTAATTTTTTTTTTATTTTTTATATATATTTTTTTCTTTACGTAAACGAAAATAAATTTATTAAGAAAATATTTTTTATTGAGAATAAATTTTCATATATATATATTTTGACAACATCCGAGACCAGAGATTCGAACTTCTAATCTTTTTGGTCAATAGTTTCTACATTATGAAAGTTGAGTTATGCTCATGTTGAGTTTGTTATGAAATTTGAACTCGACTTTAAAAAATGTAATATATGTCAACTGTGTTGAGCTAATGCTCAAGTTTGACAATACATTTTCATAATTGATATATTATCTATGCCAACAATTAAGTTGAACTAGGATAATTGAAGTTGTTGAAGGTATGATACATATTAGTCCTAAAGATACGTTGATGTTTAAATAATCCTAGTTTCGAGGTAGATATGAACATAATTTAACTGGTAAGATATTAACATAATTTAACTGGTAAGATATTACTTCTTTAAAGTGTTAGAGGTTTGAATCCATCACCCAGCTTTAATGAACTAAAAATAAATAATAATAAAAAATAAAGAAAAAAAACAATCTTAATCTTAAACTTAAAAAAATTGTAATTTTTCGCTTGAAAGAATATTTATCTTATATGCGTTCAATGAATTATAAAACATAAGTACACAACTGACAAGATTATCAGACAAAAAAAAAACGATAATATAGCTTTTTTTTTTTTTTTTTTTTTTTAGTGAATCTATCATCTAATTTGATAAAATTGAAAATTTAGGATACAATTTGACAAATTTAAGGGTACGACTAGATTTTTACCCATGCAAAAAAAAAAAAAAACATTCACATTTAGTCTTTTCATTTGAGTTGCTATTCTTTCTCAGCTTATGCCTCCTTGAAAGGACTTCACAAGTTTTTAATATTTAATATTGATGTCAAACCAAACATAGTTTATAAATTGTGTCTTTGACTAAGAGGTCACGGATTCAATCCCCCACCCGAGATTAATTAAATACTTTTAATATATATATATATATATATATATATATATATATATATATATATTAAATTCATCAATTTCGGATCGGGATCAAACCATCGACATGTCAAATGTCAAAGTGAGCATAACTCAGTGTTAATTGGCCTTCTACCTCCCTCGAATTTATTGTACTCAACAAAATTATCATCATTTAAAATGATAATTAATGTTTTATTTAATGGACTATGATCCGTATATATAGAAGTTGCTACTAAATAAGTGGCTAGAAATTTGAGAGTCAAACTAAGTCACCTATGAGTAAAAGTTGATAATCTACCAATTTTATAGAAGTTTGGAATTGAAGATTTTCCCCTTTTAAAACACCTAATTCCTACTTAAAAGTTTTTCATTTCACTCTTGATTCTGTTGTGTAAAATTTATTGTTGATATCGAAATTTGGCATCAATGGTAAATTTTGTATTTGGAGAGGAACGAGCGATCACCGACAAAGAAATAGAGTTGAGGAGTCTTGCACCGGTGTACAGAGGCTAGAGGCTTCGACGCTGAAGTTAGATTTAGAGGGAGACAAATATAGAAAGTATCTGTAGGAATGGAAGAATATTGCTTATCTTCTTTCACCTCCTCCTTTTCCTTTTTTATAAGTTTTCCAAATAGTCGTTGACTTGACCGTTTTAATATTAAAACGAATATTGATGGTGGTGGTACCTCTCCGCGTTTAATGATTGTGTAACCGCCCGAGAGGGGGCGATTTTCTATTGACCAGGTTGACCCTAAGGGGTCGTGTCCATTTATTTCGTCGAACCGACCTCGAAGGTGTCGACTATGCTTCTTTGGGCCGATCTCATAGGGGATCGACTTTTCATTAGGAGGTCAACCATCGATTGCCATGGACCGACTTGAGGCGAGTCGATCATTTTTGCATTTGGTCAATCCCCTCGTAGGGACTGACCTTTCCCTCCTTAAGCCGACTTCTCGAGGTCGGCATTATTCAGCAGTTTAAGCTGGCTAGTCGATTCCCTCCATGGGATCAACGACTCTTCTATTAGGGGTCGACTTCTTAGTTTTGACCACCGATCCTTTCGGGGGTCAGTTGTTTCGGTTGGTTTCTCTTGACGCATGCTGAGCCTCGATCTTTGGTGAGCCTCAGTCTAGTGTCAAATGATTTAAGCCATAACATTTTAAAAAACAAAAATCTTTAGACTTTAAAAAAAAAAACATTTACATTAAAATGAAAATTTAAAAAAAATTAAGGCCTATAAAGATGTGATTGGCTTAAATAAAAATGAGGGTTTAGAGAAAGAAGAAAAACTAGTTGGATAAGAAGCCATGTAAGAAATGTTGGTTGACATGTTTACATTTCTATTAGTCTATGAATTCAACTTAAACCAACATTTTTATTAGGGCAAATTACCCTAATGATCCCCTTACATTTGAGTTTGGTAGCATTTGAGTCTTTAAGGTTTCAAATCCAACAGTTATACCCCTTAGGTTTGAATTTGGTTCGTTTTTTTTTTTGTCTCCGTCAAAATTTTTGTTAAGTCCAAACAATGTTGACGTGGCACCTATTTTTAATTAAATTTTATTTTTTTATTTTTCTGTTTTCTTTTTTAAGAAAAAAAAAATTGTTTAAATTTTTTTTAATAATTTAAAAAAAGATGTTTAATTAAAAATAAGTGTCACGACTTAACGCAAATTTTGACGGAGAAACCAAAAACGAACTAAATTTAAACTTTCAAAAGTATAATTGTTGAATTTGAAACCTTAGGGACCCAACTACTACCAAACTCAAACTTGAGAGACCATTAAGGTAATTTACCATTTTTATTATTATACCGTAAAAGAATTAATTAAAATAGATATAAAAAATATTTTTTTTTTCAAAATATGAATATAATATTAATTCTAACAATTTAGAGTAAAATAATTTAAAATATAGCACTTTTTTAAAAAACAAAATTGTTAATATGACAATTTTTATCGCTGATAATAGTTTATCACCTCAGATTTTTATAGAATTTTGTCCGTGACTATCTGATAGCTATCATTGATAGTAGTCTATCAGTGATAGTGATAGTCATATATTAACGATAGAGTCTATGAGTGATAGCTAATGAATTTTTGTCATATTTGTCAAATGTTTTAAATTTTGCTAAATTTGTTATTATTTTGAGCGTGATTGTTGTTTGTGCAACCAACCCTATAATATTAATAATAAGTATTTTAACTTATTTAAAAATATAAAATATTTATTTTTATTTAAGTATTTTTCAAAAATATTAATCAACCTTTTAATAATATCCATCGATAGTTCATATTTGAGATCACTAATATTTTAAACCTTGGTAGGAAGATTCTGTGAGATTGAGATAGATGTGTGAGATTGTTATTCTTAATTTTATAAATGACCGACACCGACACACACACACACACAAAAAAAAAAAAAAAAAAAAAACATATATATATTAAGAAGAAGAAAAAAGAAAAGAAAACGAGGGCGTTTTGATGGAGTAGGTTGACCGGAAGTAGCGGTTGACCGATTCGAAGATGATGGGCTAAGCAAAACAATTCAAAATTGGGAACTTAAAAATTTGATTCAAGATAGAAGAGAAGTGAACTTCACTCCACTATTAAACTTCAAACTATTGAAGTGCCAATTTGACTCAAATTTTGGAGTATTATTTAATAAACCATTTTTTACTTGTTGGTTGGAAGTTATAGAGACGTGAATCGAACATGCTTTACCTACCTTATAAAATATCATATTTATTAGCGAGTTCATATGATTGAAATCATATAACATTTTTATATAGATATGGTAATGTGTAGAGTCTATGAGACTCACAACATTAGCACAAAATTTTAAATAACCAATTTGATTTTAATCTTTAAGATAAACTAAAACAAATACGTTTGATTAGGTCGATCATTGAAAATCTACAAGAAACAGAACTCGTTGCTAAATTTTAGATTTTTGAAATGCTTCACAAAAAGATTATCAATTATTCAATGTAAGAAAAAAAAAAATTAATAAATATACTAGTCTTTACTAGCATAACTCTTCATAGTCTAACTCATGAACCTACTCCCTAGTTAACTATCGTCACACCTCCTCATGAAAAGACACGAACTCACATGAACATCTCACTAACTAACTTTCGTCATACCTCCTCATGAAAAGTCGGTTTTTTATGAACTCTACATAACCTTTTGTTAATTTAAATTGGAATTAAGTTGCATTGATTTTGAATAAGATAATTGTTTCAATATTATTCAACCCTTTGCATTTCTTTCATATGTATTGAATAATTCAAAAGATGTTAGATGACAAATTAATTATTGGTTGAAGTTTCTTAAATATAAGATCTAGGTTATTATTGGTCAATCAATTGCATGCTAAAATATTATAAAACCCCTCTTAAACGATGGCCATATGGGCTAACAAGGTTGCTCAATGATATATTGATAATTAAAGCCTTAAGTAAGAAAGAATAAAAAGACCAAGGTGAATGGAATTTTCTCTCTTTTCTAACCAAATCTTATCTTTATTCTAAATTCGATAATACATAACTATTTCAACTAAAAACAAAAAAATCAAATTTACATTCTTTTCTTTTCTATTTACTACAAAATAATTTTTTTTAAAGAAAATAAAAATTGTTTCTTTTGTTGAGTATCTATAATTTATTATTTGGTTTACAAAAATCATTCTATTTGGAAAAAAAAATATATATTTTAACCCTGGAATAAATTTTAGATTTGAATTTAACCAATAAAATCTTATATATATACTCTAATGTTGTTGATGTCAAAATTCAAGTAAGGAGTGTCACTTGATTTTCACGAGACTTCAACTGTGAATTTGTAGATTGTTGGAATGAAAGTGACCGGCTAAACAAAGAATGAGAAAGCACCGGTATGACACTTGCTACACAAAGGATTCGTTGTTGTCAGTATCAATAAGCTTTAGCGAGTTTAGTAGACCAGAATAAATTTACTTTCTCTTTGGTATGAGGTGATATTTATAGTGATTTGGTCTTCTTTCCTTTTTCTCCTAGGTCCGAAGCGGATCTGACGTCATTTGGGTGGGTTGCCTTAAGTGTGGTCGTAGATCAGGGTCGAGCCCACATAAGAGTCGGGTTCAGGGCCTCTAATAATTGGAACATTTGGACTTTGGTGGAGGTTAATTAGCCTCGACCTCAGCTTTTAGGGCCAACCAAGCTTAACTTTGAGTATGATCCCTTTTATGGGTCTTTTCAGGATGAGTTAGCTTTAGATGGACTTTTAGAAGAATTTTCACTCTTTCTATCATGAATTGATTTTAAGACGAAACTCTAATAAAGTTGTGTTGATCTAAATAAAAAAAAAAAAAAAAAAAAAAAATCTTCCAACGTGTGTGCGGTCAGCAGGTCCCACACCATTAATTTTGATAGGTCTACAAGTCAACTTAGCTAACAAATTTCAACATCTCACTAATGTCTTATGAAATCAAATATTAATTACTACAACTGAAATCTAGGGGAACTTTACGTGGAGAGTGTTTATTGGTTGCTTTTTATGTTCACATATATTTTTTATTTATTTAGAAAAAGCGACAACAAGTGGCGAAAATGGAAAAAAAAAAAAAAAAGATAATATAAATATAATATACTAATATAAATTTCTTGTTTGATTTTTTTCTTTTCTTTTTTATGTTTTCATTTTTTTCCAAAACATAAATAAAACCATTATTTTGTTATTTTTTACTTCTAAAATGCATAACAAATATCTAAAAGTACATATAACCTAAAACATTTAGATATTTAATTTTTAAAACTAATTTTCCTATAGAATTTTTATATTTTTAGTTTATAATTTCAAAAAACAAGAAAAAACATTTCAATAAAAAAGAAAAAAACAAAAAATGAGTAGCGAAAAATATTAAAAAATAAAAAAGATAAATGCCAACAAGTACTTAATTTCTTATATTTTTTAACCTAATAAATGTTGACGAAAATTTTAAAGTGTTAATCTGAGAAGTTATCTATATAGAAAATCAAACATAAGATATATATCTATATATTTTTTAACATGACACAATGTTAAGTCAAACTCAAATAAAATAAAAAAATAAATAAATAAATAAATAAAAAAAAAAAAAAAGTAGAAAATCAAACTCATTAACCTATTTTAATCTCCAACCTCTATCATTAATGTACCATAAAAATTCATTAAATAATAGATATTTTTGAAGAAAAAAAAAATACAGAAATCAAGAAATTATATATATATATATATATATATATATATCTTGCTTTTTATATGTGAATTTTTTTTTATATAAAATTATTTAATTAATATGAGGATGAAAATCTTGATTTCTTAATCAAGAGCACAATCTTATGTCAATTGAATTATGCTATTTGATATAAAAAAATATTATTATTAATATATTATGTTTACATTCTTGATATATTTTCTTAACATTTTTATATTTCACTCATATTTTTATATGGTATATTAGAAATATCATTCATACAACTCTTTTAACGTTCACGTAACTATTTAATGTGTTTCGGTATATATGAGAGTAATTATAAAATGATCTTGGAAAATATGTGGACGTAGATATCATTAATTAATTTCTAATTTGATGATGTGTCAAAATTAGAAATAAAGAAAATTTATAACTGACCTAAGCTAAGGTATTTTTGGTCCAATTAGGGAGGGTTTACATCCCGATATAAATGTTTTTTTTTTTTTTTTTTTTATATATCTTTATTAGAGTAAAAAATTATTTAATGTAGTCATGGCTGCTTCTTTAAAATTGTTTAATGATTTACAAATTTTTTTTTCTACTAATAAACATTGGATACAAAATTGAATAAACTTTTAAAATTTATCTCTCATACATCTAATAATGCAAAACCACAAACCACATTATAGACGTCTCTTCGAATAATTTTTCTAAAACTAAGGCAAAACATAATTTATCTTGATTTGGAAGACCAAACTTGTATTTTAAGCTCTGTTTGATAACCATTTTATTTTTTATTTTTTATTTTTAAAAAATAAGCATATAAATCATCCTATGAATTTTTTTTTTTTGTTATCTATTTTTTCAAACGTTTCTAGAAGCTATGTCAAAATTTAGAAGGAAAAAAAAAACTTTCAAAAACTTGCTTTTGTTTTTAGAATTTGAAGAATTGTGATGTTTTCTTAACAAGGATGAAAGTTATGGTAGAAACTCATATGTCGATGTATTATTTATTGATTTAATTTTAAAAAATAAAAAATTAAAAACAAAATAATTATCAAATTGGAGTTTAGTTTTTTTATAATGGATTCAGATGCACTTTTGCTTCTATATGGATCGTTTGTCTTGTATTTGACCTAAAACAAAATACACACAGTGACTTAAACTTTATAAGGGTTTTTTTTATACATCAAAATGTTTGCAGAAAATACGGAGATTTATTGGAAGTGTTAGGAGAAAAATGAATTTTAATATACATTATCTTTCCATCTGCTTTTTAAAGAAAAGATCAATCCCCAACAAGAGGATAGCTCAACGGTATGATATATCGTTTTGTGATTATGAAGTCCTAGGTTCAATCTCCCACCCCAATAATTTATATTAATAATGTACTTTAAAAAGTTTTTTTTGGTACCCTAGTTTTGGAAATACTTTCAAAACTAGGGTACCTAAATCGTGTACCATGGACACGATTTAAGGATAACTCGTGTCCATGGTACACGATTTAGAGGGTAACTCGTGTACCATGGACACGAGTTATGATCTGCCACGTCACATGTAACTCGTGTCCATGGTATACGACTTAGGGGTAACTCGTGTCCATGGTACACGACTTAAGGGTAACTCGTGTACATGTTACACAACTTAGGTTGACACGTCATGTAAATCGTGTCCATGGTACACGAGTTACCCCCTAAATCGTGTCCATGGTATACGAGTTACATGGAAATCGTGTCCATGGTACACGATTTAGGTACCCTAGTTTTGTAAATACTTTCAAAACTACCCTATTTCTATAATAAGTTATTTAAAGTACATTATTAATATAAAATATCCTATTTTTTTTCTTGTTTTTAAATGAGAGTTGTATTAATATTATGGAAACATCTCGAATTGAACTTTTTTTTTTAGTACATTGGGGGTGGGAGGATTCGAACCACAGACCTCTTGGTCATCAAGTCATACATATGTCAGCTTGAGCTATGCTTGCTTTGGCCTCGAATTGAACTTTGTTCAAATTATAACTGTAATAAGAATTATTTTTTCTAAATATATATATAGTAAAATGTACTAAAAATATATCATTGCATGGATTCTTGTGCTTACTCTTCAACACAACCCATTATTTATCTTTTGTTTTAATTAAATTTAACAAGGATACGGTGGATTTCAACTTCTAATATTTTAGTGGGTTTAGGAGAATATAATATTTTACAACGTTGAGATATGTGTTAAAATACATCTATTTTTTCAAAAAAAAAAAGTCATAGGTTTTAATCTCCGCCCACATTTCTAAAGGAAAATTGAGTTGTTGCTCTTAATTTATTTTATTTGTTGCTATAGAACTGGGGAATATTGAATTGGGCAAGTTTATATTATTTGTTTTCTGAATTCAATACTCAAAATTCAACACTTTATTTTATATTTTACAAGGAGATGTTAGTCAATTTGATTACATATAGAAGCAACAAAAAGGTGGTCAATACTGAAGACTTAGACCCTCAAATTACGTAACCCTTGAAATAATTCTTGTGATACTTTCACATTCGAAACTTGAGCCACAAAATCTCCCAATATATTCAAATTTATCACTAACTAGCCAAGATGTATTTCCCAATATAAAAATTAACTTTTTTTTTTATCCCATGCAATTTGGGGATCATAAAACTATTAGTCGTGATGTTGAATTAAGACAGGATTTTGCTTAAGATATTCCTCATCATTATTGATAAGCGTGAAGAAATAAAACTATCTTATCAACATGTGTGGTTGGGGAGATCGACATTATCTTACGTTTTGGATCTCGAATATATACCTAGACTAGTTAAGCTATATTTATATTGAAAATACGGATAGTTTTTTTTTTTTAACACAATAAATAATTAAGTTGAGTTGAATTGGATTTGATTTAGTTTTGAGTTTGGTTGATGGTGCAAAAACATGTGTTGGTGTTTAATAATCACAAAGGAAGTCACTAATTCTTTGAAATTGGATTATCTTTTTAAGGCCAATGCTGTTGACCAAGAAAAAGTTGTCCTACGGCTACGCCTAATTATGGAAAGAAAAAAGAAAAAAAAGGCTGAGCGGATGGAGGTCATTTTGGTGTGGAAGACTTGAAATTAAGGGGTTTATTTTGGTTATATATATATATATATATATATATATATATTAAATTTTTTTTATTTTATTTGTGAGTGTGGAGGCCATATTAATTATTTTTATTTTATTTGTGAGTGTGGAGGCCAACTGACTAACCTACAATATTTGATTCATCACTAGGTCAACATGATGGTTAATTTTTTGTTATATATTTATTTGGCTAAATTATAGAAAATACTCCAGATTGATTTGAATAATACTCTTGAATTTTGAAAAATTTCATTAATACTCTTGATTTTTTGAAAAAATTCAAAAATACTCTTGTTGTTAAGTTTTAGATGAAAAACGTTAAAGTTTCATTAATACTCTTAATCTTTTAAGAGTATTATTGTAGACACACGTGAAGAGTATTATGGTAGAATGAGCGAAATTAATTTTACATAAATCGTCTAATTATAGAATTAGATACTAATTTGATCTATTAATTATGTGAGATTTTGAGTGATTTTAAATTTTGAGTTGATTTTAATAAATTATCTTACTGTTTCTCTTCAGAAAAAAAAATTTATTTGAGATCTTCTTTTCATTTCCCAAGTTTTTTTTCTTTTTTAAATTATATTCATTTGAAATGATTCTCATTTCAAATTCTGATATTTAAAGCTAAAATGCATAATTCATAACTAATAAAACTAGTCAAATCCAGCATAGTTGAATTGGCATAAAATTGTACCATTAACTATGAGGTCATGAGTTCAAAAAAAAAAATATATATATATATATATATTGAACATGTAGAGAGAAAAATTGAACATGTGACCTCTTAGCCACTATGTTAAGTTATACAACATGTCGGTTAAGTTATATTCATGTTAGCAACGTGTACATATTTATATAAACTAAATAAATGTTTTTACCCTAATGTTCGAGTTGTTTTTTCATTTTGATCTTTTACCTTTTAAAAAAAAATTATAATTCAACAAATGTGTGGAGTCTGAAAAATTGAACATTCAACTTCGAGAGAATGTATATATACCAATTACATACATATGTATTAATTTTTTTTTCAAATAAGTCCTTACAACCACTAATATCAAAGGATATAGTATATATACTAATATTTTAATGAATCAATTTTATGTATCGAGTAAATTATAGTGTACGAAGGCATATAAAATGAGTAAATTTTAAATTTTATGTTTGAGTACGTAGAACTCAATTAATAAAATGTAATTTGATATTACATCTTCATTTGGTTAATAATGGTTAATAATTTTAATGTTTTGTGATAGTGTGGACTTAATTGAAAAAGTTTGTATAATACTATTAATACATTATGAACGAAATTGAATACTCTTTAAAATTATTAGGGAATAACTTAAAACAACACCCAAAAATTAGGACCAAAATATATATTTAGTCTATAATTTATATATACATAAGTTTGGTAATCCCCTAATAAGCAAGTGTATATATGAACGTTGGTAAAGTGAATAGAAAAAGGAAGAAGAAAAAGTGTATTTTTCTTAATAAAAACAATGTATGAATACGATATCGAAACTTTCGTTTTCTTTTCTTTAATTTTTAGTACTTTTAGTCTTTGTAAGGTTGAAGTATTTAAATGTGAATATAGACAGAAATATCGAGGTCTCAATTACATGAAATATCGATAAAATGTCGATGCCGATAGATATTTCGGAAAAGATTTTTAAAAATATATATTTTTTAAAAATATATTTAAAATAATAAATTAACATTTTCACTTTTAAATGAGTTAAAATACATTTATTATCGAGCGACGGCTGAGAGACTTCTATTAGCTTGAGAGGCGGGATTGAGTCCGTTGATTATAGAAACAAATTCCTATCGGTTGTTTCGTCTGTTTGAGGACATGGATGAGGACGTGACAGAGGTTGGAATGTTGGTAGCGGATGTGTGTGCGGTTCCCTCGACCTTTCAGGGATCGATTTCTTTTCATTCATAGAGAAGGAAATGTAGTTGTACACCCGGCTTGCACCGATGGTTTTGGGTATTCGGCCGCGTGTGATTTGGATGGAGGATTTTCCTCTAAAGATTGAGTCTTCTTGTTTGAGTGAGTTGATCGTTATGTAACCCAGTATCGAGCTTTATGCTCTTAAAAAAAATACACTTATTATAATATTATATTCAGTATAGGTTACATTTTGTTGTTGTTTTTTCAATATTTCATCGATTTTGTACCGTATGATGAAAATGTCGATTCACCCCTCGTGTTGATGTCGAGCTTATAGATATGTGGAAATGTCGACATATCGACTTCAACCTTCAACTTAAAAAGAAAAAAAAATAATAATAATAATATTTTTGCAGAGTGGGAAAGCAATTATATGGCAGCAGATTTTATTTATTATTACTATTAGTCCAGATCCAATTAGAATTCCAGATTTCTCCATTTTCCATGAAGGACGACGACACGTCGTTTAATTGGTTTTACATTCATCGCAACCCACTCTGAATGATTAAGAAATGCCTTAAATGGGACTAGGTCCAATTTTTAGTGGAATCATTGCCACATAATTTCCAATTACTCTCCATTATTTTTTTTTTTTTTTTTTTTTTGAAAAGTTCCAATTACTTTCCATTTATATAACATATTCATCAACTTGCATAAAATTATGTTTCTATATTACAAAAAAAAATAAAGTTTGCATATAGTCCATATTTAATTTGTGAATTTGTTGTTTTGGAAAAATTAGAATATGACATGATGGACGACTTAGATGTCAATGTTATTTGAGGTAAAAAATTTATGGCCTTTCAATTTTTAAGGATAATATTGACATAAGTTTCTAACATATTGAAATAAGTATTGTTTTTGTTACAGTTTGGAAATGAAATAATTAAATTTATCCTAACTTATCTTTAAGTTTTTAGGTTGATTGGTAAATTAACATGGTATTAGAGTTTAAATTGGTGGGTTACGATAAATTTAGTTTTTTATATATATATTTTTTCATACTCGAACCAGAACATTGCCCTCATTTATGGACTTAGAAATTTGTAGAATGTCTTACAAGTGAAATATATATATATATATATATTTTTTTTTTGTAGTGTTTATATTTAAAAAATCTTACAATTTAAAAAGCTCCCCACCCTTTGTCAACAAATTATTCAATAAGGCAACATTTTTAAAACATCTCTTACATCGAACTATGTAAAACTGTTCGTCACATTGTGACGATCTCTTCAAATAATTTATTCAATCTCTTTCTAACTTTTAACCTACATTTTTTTTTTAAAAAAAAAAAAAAAAAAAAAACAAACAAACGTGTCACACACTTGTTAAGAATTAGTGCAAATTTATTTAGTTTTAAATCTTTGAAATTAAGGTGATGCCACCTATTTAGGCTAGTGCCACCTCTTTAGGTAGTGTCTTAGATTTTCTAGGATTATGTCTTAGTGGGATCATGGGAGAAAACTAAGGTGAGTGGGAAAAGTAATGAGTATTAATTTACTATTTAATTAGCTATAAAAGCTTGTAATGTTTTTAATTCAAATCATCGAATTATCAAACTCAATTGATATAATTCTTTCCTTCGTGTCATTTCTCTTCTGTTTCCACACTTCCCGTTATCTTCGTTTTGTTACAACATCATTTAGTATATATATCATCAAATCAACTTCGATCTAAAAATAACACGCATCTCTATGTTGAGATGGGATCAAAATATTAGCATTAGAAACTACAATAGGTAAAAGTATTCAATATCAAACTATTGGATATATTGTGAAACCATAACACTTTCTAAACTAGTCTCTTTAAATAATTTAGAATCTATTCCATTTTTTACTACTAAATAAATAAATAAAATAAAAAATTATTATTATTATTAATAATAATAATACAAGTGGGTCCAAAATCTATGACAAAAGTCGTGCAAACATTTTTATATTCTAAGTTCTGATATGTATAATATTTCTATCTTAAAGTTAAAAAAAAAAAAAGATTTAAACAAAAAAGTTAATATTTATTTACATCCATATATTTTCTTAATTATCTAATAAGGCAAAAGAAGGAGAAATTGGCAGTTGCCTCACTTTTATCAATAGTATACGCATTCATATTGGTATTTTTAAATATACGAAAATTATTTAAAAATAGAGATTTTAATTTAGAAATTGATATATCTAAGTCAAATAAACAGACGACCGAAAATCGAAGACTTTATGTTTATTTATTTGCGCAGAATTGGAGAAATGGGTACTGCAATTTCAATCGCAGTCTGAATAATGACGAAGCTGTACGCTTCCTGTGCGGCAATGGTGGTGGTGCAAATTGGGTATGGCGGATCAAATATTCTCATGAAAATCGCTAGCGAGAAGGATTTGAATCCTTTCGTCTTCGTCGTTTATCGTCATTTCATCGCCTTCCTCGTCTTGGCTCCTTTTGCTTATTTCATCGACAGGTGAGATTTCAAGATTTGATTTAGAAATGCTCTGGCTTTTTTAATCTATGTTTTCTTCTTCGATGATTTTGATTTTGATTTTTTTGGATTTGTAGAAACAAACCGAGTTCTCTGACGATTGCGACAGCTAGTAAGATATTCTTATTGGCAATTTTAGGGTCAACGATTCACTTGAATTTGTTCTACGCTGGAATTGGATATACTTCGCCGACGGTGGCGTCCGCTTTCAGTAACGTCATTCCTAGCTTGACGTTTGCCATGGCGGTTCTCTTCAGGTACTCTTATTTATTTATTTTTTTTCGAATCTGTCAGCTCTTAGTCACTCATATTTGTTTTGTAAAACTTTTTTGGATCATTTTTTTTTTTAAGTATATAAAACACTTAGCCTCAATTTTTATCTTATTTTAACCTCTAATTAAACACTTCTTACCAAAGTTTATGCAACACTTTTTACCAAAATTTATGTTGGGCTACAAAATTAAAAGTAGATAAAATATCTATTATCTTTTGCACTTCCAACTTCAATTTTGAACTTCCAACTTCAAGAACATATGCCGCACCTATGTGTTCACTTTGACAAGCAGATAAAATATCTATTATTTTTTGCACTTAAAATTTCATCTTTTTTCTTTTTTTCTTTTTTTCTTTTTTTTTTTTTTGGAAGGCTTAAAATGCCAACCTTTACCACTACATTTGTTGAACTTTAAAAAAAAAATGTGCACATTTTTGCTCATTAACTTCTGTCTTTAATTTACACACTTCATCCCACTAAATTCTCTTTTTAATTTACACATATTATTATTCCTTTTACTAAATTTTGTCTTTGCAAACATTTTTTTCTCACTAATTCCCTTTCACACACATTTTCTCTCATTAGTCTCTCTACCTTTCTTTCACTCTTTTTTTCATTTTAGTAATTGTTATAATTTTAATTCCAATCATTTTAGTTAATTGTCGAGAAATATAAGTCATTAAAAAATATTTGGTTAAAATGTTATTTTAATCTCTGCACTTTAAATTTTATTATCTACTTTTAATAAATCTTAAAATTAATTCTTTCTTGTTGATTTGAAGTTAACTTTGGATACCAACACTAAATTTGGACAGTTCAAGGATCAAAATGATATTTTAACAAAAGTATTTTGAAAAACAATACGTTTTGAAATATTAAAAAAAAAAAAAAATAATATATATATATATATATATATTTATTAAGTAATTTTTTTATTAAAATATTTGTAATAGTGAAAACATTTCTGAATTGTCAAAGCATTCACAAATTAAACACAATTTATCCTTCGGAGTTCTTATGATAAAGAAAATATTATATTCATGAGTTTTGCGTTGTTGTTGATTGATACTTTTTTTTTCGAACTTAAGACGATCATTAGTCATACACCATGTCAGTCGAATTATGTTTTTATTAGTTGATACTTGCTTACTTGAACTATAATTTTTATTGATAGTTTGGTCATTTTTATGGTTTAATTTTGTGGTTGGATGTGCCACTTTGATAACCAATATCTTCCTTTATATATATTTTGTTTGAACAACCATTTAGTTTCAAAATTTTAAATTTTATAATTTTTCTTAGAAATTATAAATAATTCTCTTAAAAAAGATACATAAAAAAAACATGTTTTCATTTTTACACTTTTTTTTTATTATTTTTTTAACAAATGTAATTAATTAATATGGAGTTAATATGGAGTGGGTCAATTTCTTAAGAATTTAGTCATTAGTTCACATTTATAAGAGTGAGGGCATTTTTTTTATTGACATTTATCTTTTTCTTTAACATATTCTATAAATCTTATCTTTTATCCCTCTAACACAACTATCTCTCAATTTTTTAAAATATGAAAAAGAAAATTATTTAACGTATTTTTCTTTTCTTTCAATAAAAGAAAAAAATTAAGAGTTGTTTGAGGCACAGGATGCGTTATTATAGTCGGTGATTATAATAGTTTGTGAATTGTAATAATTCTGAATAGTAAAAACTATTGAAATCATTATAGTTACTTTATTGACTAGTCGGTGGGCCAAACGTAGACTGAATTATAATAATTCAGTCCACTCAACTTCAAGTTGGTGCTCCGAACACCCTCAATATTTTAAAATAATAATTATATAAAGTTTAGAACAAAAAAATATGTTAATAAATTTATTAATAATACATGAAATTTAATTAAATATTTTATTGGAAATTATCACTATTTTTATTCTTTATGAATATATTAAATAATTAAGAATCAATTCTAAATTTACTATAATTAAACACATATTCGAAAACACCAAAAATTTGAAATACATTGTTTTTTCTTGAATCACTTGTTTTTAGATTTTTATTTTTATATCACTAACCAAATGCATTCTTAACTGGGGTTTGATAATCAATTCAATTTTCTGTTTTCTAGTTTTTAAAATAAATTTATGTTTTTGAAAGAAGCAGGTTTTTTCCTATAAAATATAAAAAGATGAAAACCAAAAACATAAAATATAAAATATAAAAACTAAATATATATATATATATATATAAAAAAAAAAAAAAAATATGGTCAGACCTTCATAATTCATATTCTATATTAGGTAAAAAAAAAATAGGTAACCATATTTGATTATGTATAAGAGTTAAAATGGGTAAAATTTTAATATATTTGTTTTTAAATTAGAGTTAAAATGGAAATAAAGAAATCGATAATATATATTAGAGAGAGAAGATGAAAGACAAAAATACCATTAAAAGATGCCTTCCTCTAGGAAATATGAAAAATTCGGGCATCAAAACTTTTCTAATGCAAATATTACCTTTGGACTTTGGAGTAGTCAAACGTTTGGAGTTTGTGTCTTTTTAGATTGTATTTACTTCACGAATTGGGGCAATATTCCTGCTTCTCACAATTGTTTCTGTTACTTAACGATATGCTTATCCATGGATTATACATCGTAAACTGTTTTAAGCATTTAGAAAGACATTTCAAACGACAGAAAAATAAATTTGTTTCATTTTTTTTTCTCCTAAAAATGCGTATAGAAAAAAAAAATGAAAACAATATATGAGGCATCCATGTTATATCTTACTTGGTTTTTATGAACTTACTTGAGATATTTGTACGGATAACTTTAAATTTTCAACCTTTCAAAAGATTGACTAGAATTTTAAAAATTAGTTAAATTAACTTTTTGCTAACATCATCAACTATACTATTTTTTTAATAGTTCTCACTCACGCTCTTGGGATGGGAGGATAGAAAATTTCAGTTCAAAATTAGAGCACGCACAAGAGTGCAAAATAACAACGCACAAGAGTGCAAAATAACAATAAAAAAATAGTTTATGATGTCAGCAAAGAGTTTTCGGATCATTTTCGACTAAAATTTAGGATCATTTTCGACTAAAATTTAGGATCATCTGTACAAATATCTCAACTTACTTCGGATCTTTTGTCTTCTTTTCTATTTATTTTTTATTTATTCTCTCAAAGTTACGTTGTTAAAGTTGTTTTCTAAGCAAAACTTGTTTAAAGATTGGAGAAATTGAAGATTAGAACAGCAAGAGGTGCGGCTAAAGTGTTGGGCACGATTCTGTGCATTGGTGGTTCCCTTATTTTCACCTTCTGGAAAGGACCATACGTAACCAAAGCCATTTTCAAGGAGCCACTCATTGACATTTACAAGAATCAAGACTCTGGAAATAGCAGCGGCAAGGACTGGGTCAAGGGCTCAGTTTTTATTCTTATAAGTGATGTTGCTTGGAGTGCATGGCTAATTCTACAGGTAAACTTCATTCAAACATTTATGTACGATTGTCAAAGTGTGCATAGCTCAGCGTTAATTGACATGTACTCTTTCCATAAACTTAATGGCTTGCAGGCATTTGTGACTCGGAAATACCCAGCACAATTGACAATGACGGTTTTAATTTGCTTGTTTGCAACTGCACAATCTGGCTTCCTCGCCCTGATTTTTGCGAGAAGTCCGGAGAAATGGAAGTTGCAATGGGATGTTCGACTATTAACCATCGTATACAGTGTGAGTATAGCTTGATAATTTGTTCCTACTTTTGTTATTGTCTAAGGTAGAGTTCAATAGCTTTAGAAAATTTATAATATGAACGGAGAGAGTAAACCACCATAAGTTAGCCTAGTGGTCACTAAAAGGGTCATGTAAATAATAAATGGCTTAAATAGAATGAGTTCAAAGTTGCCACTTACTTATAATTTAATATCCTATGAGTTTACTTAACAACCAAATGTAGTAGGGTGAGGCGGTTGTCTCCTGAGAATAGTCGAAGTGTATGTAAGCTGGTCGGAAAACTCACGGATATCAAAATATGAACGAAGAGAGTAGATACTAGAAAAAAAAAAACATCTCAAATTCCTTCTTAATCTATTCTCTTGTTTGGCTACAGGGCATTGTGATTTCGGCCGTGGGGTACTTCCTACAAACCTGGTGCATTAGCCGCAATGGGCCAGTTTTTACCTCAATGTTTAGTCCCCTACTACTTATATTTGTGGCCATATTCTCTGCATTTGTTTTCTCAGAGAGGCTTCATGTAGGCAGGTAAGACACTCATTTCCTACTATGTATTGTATTGAATTGAACTTGTAGCTACTAAGCTGTTAACCTTGTTTTCTGAAACTGTTGTTTTTTTTTTCTTTTTCAAGCCTGGTAGGAGCTTTCTTTATCATACTGGGTCTCTATTTAGTGTTGTGGGGTAAGAAGGCAGATCATACCGTTGCCATTGAACCGGAGGCGAATGACATTGAACCGCAGGGGAATGAAAAGGTCTTTGTTGACACTGAAATGCAGAATACATCTGTAAATGATAACCAAGTAAAGGATTCTGTAACAGAAACGAGAACGTGAATCTTTACTTGATATACAAATGCAAGAGGCAAATAACATGTTGATCTTTCCCTTTCATCTATGACAACTCTATATCACCTTTCCTCTCCCCTCTCTCAACTTTATTTCAGTGAGCCTTCGATATCAATTACAAATCGATACTTGACATCGTTCTTTATTACCCTTTCGATCGCTTCATTTGAGTACTGAATTGGAATCACTTCTATGTTCGGATAGATTCCATGAGCAGCACAGAAATCGATCATTTCTTGTGTCACTTTAGTGCCACCAGTTACGCTACCAGAAATGGTTCTCAAACCTGCCAGAAAGTCATTCATTCAATTCATTAAGCCTCCAATTTCAAATACTTCAAAATGAGGAATAATATGATCACATATTATATTTAACAAAAGGCAGTTGCCTCAAACATACCCAAATTCAAGCTTGCAGGACTAAACTTGACTTGAGAAGGAAACCCCACCAGAACCATAACACCACCAATCTTCAACGTAGACATGTATGGATCAAACGGGTGATCACCAGATGCGGAATCGATAATAAAGTCGAGGCACTTGGAACAGGCCTGTTAAGAGTATAATATGGGAATTGATTGGAATTAAATTGACAGATAAGAGGATGATTCTGATAAATGTAAGAAAATGAGATGCACAAGAGAAAACTAATTCTATATAACCTCGATCTGCTTGTTGTCAGATGAGAGAACAAATTTGTCTGCTCCAAGAACGCTCAGGGCTTCTTCTTTCTTGGATATGCTAGTGCTAAAAACCGTCACATTCAGTCCAAAAGCCTTCCCAAACTTCACCGCCAAGTGGCCGAGACCACCAAGCCCTATCACTCCAAGAGATTTACCAGGTTGATTCATCTTATGCCGAATCATCGGAGAATAAACAGTAATTCCAGCGCAAAGCAAAGGAGCAGCTGAAGCTAATGGATAATTGTCAGGTATTTTGTAGCAGTATCTGCAGACCAATGACAAGAAAATAAATGTTAATTTGCACAAACTTGTCATCCGCTGAAGAATCATATGATAAGTAGCTACGTTTAAAGTATAAGGTATAGTATGTGTACATTGAGCTTCAGGTAATGAAGGTTAAACTTTAATACAATTAAAAGGCAATGGAATAAATTGCCCTGCGCGTGGTATATCAACTTCTTCCAAATTCATTTATTTACATATGATTCTTATTATTATTTTGGGAAGACATACGAAAAGATTACTAGTCAAAGTCACGACTGGTACAGTACTAACATCCTAGATACATAGCTACTCTCACTTGTACTTATAATCTGAATGATAATTTAAGTTCATAGTGTGTTCCCTTAAATATTGGGTCAATCAATGGAAGTTTGTACTTCCTATGTACAAAGGTAAAAGAAAATGATTTTTTTTCATAAAAAAGAAATAATAAATATGTAAAAAACTTAAAACAAAGAATATTGGTAGCAGGCTAGCAGCACTAAAGAGTTTCATGCAAACTTGAAGAGTTGTACTTCCTACATAGAAGCGTGAATGTATTGAAATGTTAATCATTTAATTAATATTGTCCAAAGTCCAAACAATAGATCGTATACTTTATAGAAAATGTTAATATCAAAAAATAATTAAAGTAGGCATGAATTGATATCTGCATCACAAATCGCAGCAGGTAACAAGCTGCCTTGTCAAAAAAACAACCCACAATTATTGAAAAAGTTTCTTTTAAGGTTATGAGATAGCCCACTCCAGACACCTGAAATTCACTATGTGACTCAGAAAGATCGATAGAAAACAGTTGAGAACATTCCTCGACCAGTTTTAAGTTTGAAGGGAAAGAAAGGAAAAAAAAAACATACCAATTAGTCAATGCTTAGGTCATATAAGGATCAGCCATTTTTCAAACAATTTCCCATTACATGTGTTTAGAAATAGTGTAAAATTGATATCGAATATATAAAAGAGAAAAGGTAGGAGTTAGAACTGGCCTCTCATGGACAACTATGTAGTTGGAATATCCTCCCTTTGTAATTGTACCGTCAAAATCAATTGCATTAAAAGTATAAGTGGATCCACTCGTGCAAATAATTTCTTGACCATCTTCACAATACTCGCATTGTCTGCAAGAATTCACGTAAGTTCCTACCCCAACATGATCTCCAACTTTAAATCGTTGAACATTTGAGCCAACACTTTTCACAATTCCTGCAATCTCATGTCTGTTGTACAATTAATGACAAACACACTTCAAAAGTTTAAAAAAGATGAGGACTTGTTATATCATAAGAAAGGTTAACGTACCCAGGCACCAAAGGATATTTTGCATCTCCAAATTTATTTTTTGTCCATATTACATCTGCATAACAAACTCCGCAATGTGTTATTGTAATTGAAACATCATCATCTCCCGGAACCCTGAGAAGGTTAAAAGTATGGTTAAGGCTTAATCAAGATATATATCTGAACTATCAATAAGAAGATATTTTCATTGGGTTTTTAGATCAGCATCATGGCTGTAAGTGATTCAACTAGAATCCTAGATCATTAATCCATTACTGGATCGTATCCTATCGGAGTCCAAGTATCTTAAACAGTAGTTATGAGCAAAACAACTATACTTCAAAGTTAAAACAAAACCAATTTGCAGCATGTAAGAAAATTAAATGGCTAACCAGTAAGTCCCTGATAATAGATTGAATATTTAAATCTCAGAGCATTTATGAACGATATACAATTCTTAATATGGTATCATAACACTACTGGAAATCTCAGCAAATCATGAACAAACAACAAACAACGAATTTGTAAAATCTCAGGAAATCAGAACTACAGGGAGACCGCAGATTCAGTAAAACGCAGAACACGATGAAGGATTAGAAGATGACATTACCTACGGCTGAATTTGTAAGGAGATAGAAAGCCAGAAGAATCTCTTGCGGCCCAACCGAGACAATCTTCAGCGGAATTCAGGGAGCTCATCGTTCTTCACAAACGAGTAATTGAAGAATGAATCTGAATTTGCGATGGACTGAGAAATGAAAGGAAATGAACAGAGGATACGATTGAAGAAACTTGAGAGTTGACTTCCTTCATAACTGAAGATCGAAAGGAAAGGAAAACGACGATGGAGCGTGGAGTTCAATACCTTCATGAACGGGATTTGTGGTATTATTATTATTATTATTATTATTATTATTTTCTTTTCTTTTCTTTTTTTCCTCGTCAATTTAGGATAATTATTTAGTGGATATAGCACATTTTGAAGAAAAAAAATTGCAAATATAGCAATATTAGTCACTGATAACCGTCAATTTTTAGTAGTGATAGTCACTCATTTTTGTCATATTGGTAAAATATTTTATATTTTACTATATTTAAATTATTTTAGGCATGATTATTATTTATGCAACTAACCTTTTTTTTATGACAATAATTAATTTATACCCCTAAAGAATTTGTTACTCGGGTCAAATATGAAATAGGAGTGGAAACTCTACAAAGGTCGGGGGTAGGGGTCAAAAAAACTACCTAGGACCCCTACCCTCGAAGAGTTCCAACTCCTATTTCATATTTTTCATGCTTCGGGTACCCAAAAACTTCTTTAATATATTAGGAATTTTGGTGTATCAGATTTGTTATTCATATGTTGTCAGGGATAAATGGTATCTAAACTTTCAAAATGTCTATTTTAGTCCTGTATTTTTAAGTTTATTCTATTTTAGTCTTTGAAGTTTAAAAATGTCTATTTTAGTCCCTGAACTTTCAAAAACTAATTATTTTGGTCTTTACTTTTATTTTAATTTTAACAAACTAATGCCGTACCTTCAAGTTTGTGTATTGGCATATCCGTATGAGGATTGCAAGCCAAATAAGTTAGAGATAACTTGGGTAAAGCGGATTTAAGGTAGAAAAATGACATAAAATAAAGACCAAAATAGTTAACTTTAATAAGATTAGGGACGCATTTTATGAGGTCAATGACCAAAATAGGACAAACATGAAAGTTGAAGAATCAAAATGTACATTTTGAAAGTTTAGTGACCAAAATGAAACAAAAATTTAAAAATTTAGGAACTAAAATAAGATTTAAATCTGTTTTTAATCTAAAGTATTTTATATTAATTCGAATTATAATAAAGGTTAAGTTACATTTCAAGTAAGGCGGAGAAAAATGCTTGCAAATCTTGACCTTTCTTATGTAAATAACATTAGGTTTTTAGAATTAGTTAAAGATGGCTAGCGGGTCCTATTGTAAACTTACATTTATGTAATTAAGTTTTACCATATGTGTAGTTATCTCTAAATGTTGATCCAACTGTAAGATTTTAAACCAAGTGGATTGGCAAGACTAGTACGTATCATATCTCTATTTTCTACTCTCTTTTTTTAATGAAAATTTGAATACTCAACAAAATTCCAAAATTAAGTAGGTTTTTCAAACAAACAAAAAAAAAAATGAATAAATAACTTTATTTTACTAAAAATAAAATACTTATCAGACAAATTACATATTTATCTTTTTTGCCAGCATTATAGGGTGCGAGATTAGACCTATGACGTCACTAGTTTATATAATATGACGGTTGAGCTATTGTTGAAAACCCCTCTGACGCTTAACTATTCTATGACATATTGAGAAATTAGTTATAAGTTCATTGCTGACCATCATTTAGCATTAATAATCATGTAATCATCTGCATTTGCCTAGATATAAATATTTTGGTCACTAGTTTATATAATATGTCGGTTGAGCTATTCTTCATGTTGAAAATCTCTCCCACACTTAACTATTTTATGGACATTTTGAGAAATTAGTTATAAGTTCATTGTTGATGGCCATCATTTGGCATTAATAATCATAATCATGTAATCATCAGCAGCTAAATATAATCCTATAAAGTATTTGTATTTCTAAAACACACGTTTCATTGTCTTGGGCTTCTTTCCTAATCTTACTATATGCTTGGATTTAAGGCATATTTACTTATATGTTGGGAGCTTTGAACCATAAACCTCAGTTTTTAACTGTCCAAAAAAAAACAGCACCAACTTTCAATCCTCAATCATGGTCCTCGTGTTTCTGCTTCTGCCTTTTTATGCTTCAGCATCAAACTAAACTTGTACCCAGAAGACCAAAACTGCATCTAAAAAAGTTGAAAAGGTAATTGGATCTCGAGTTTTCTTGGCAACCAAATATAGTAGGGTCAGACGATTGTCCCGTGAGATTAGTCGAACGCAAGCTAGCTTGGACACTAACTATTAAACATTTCAAAGTAGCCGAAAACATTTAAATTAAATGGTTACAGTCATAGGTCGACTATTATCATATATTTCTCAAGATCTCGCCTTTTTTTTTCCTTGATCCAATGAGACATCCTAATCCATGCTTTAACAACCACGAATTCAAATGCATGTTTATGAGTCAATGCATGGAAACAAGTCTGTGAAATATTCAATATTCAAAAGACCTTGCATATCACCAAAAAGAGTTGAAATTTGCGCAAAAACAGTGATGGCAGAAACTCACAAATTCATCATACGGGCTCCGCCCGCATCAGTACGAACAAACCAGAGGATAGCCTGCCCACTGCATGGTAAACTACCGTCAGCAATGGTCTTATTTTGATGGCTTTTTTCTCCTAGATGGCTTCTTCTTTCTCTGGACTCTTACTTCTGAAGAACTCTTCAACTCCTCGGCCCGAGGATCATCAGGAGTAGAAAGCAGAAATTTCTTGTTGGAACCAATCTGGTGGGCGAAAAGCTCCAGCATCTTCCTTCCTCTCATCCATTTCAGCAATAGCTTCATGTGTGTTTTGCTGTTCAATCCACTCACGCCAGATTCCTGATATGAAAAGCAGTATTAAATAGAAAGGGCATACAATTTCAGCCAACCCACTGGTTTTCGTGACTGATGAATGGCACACAATTTCTATATAAATATATATTCCTATAACAGGGACTTGCCAAGTCCCAGACAAGATGGATTAAGTCATCATTGGGTTCTATAAGATATATATATTTTAAAGAAATCGAACTTTCATTTGAGAAAAATGAAAGAATGTACAAGGGCAAACAAAAAACAAACCCATAAAAAAGAAGTTCACCCACTAACTACAGAAAAAGACTTCAATCCAAAAGAATTGACCAAGATCATAATTACAAAAAAAAACCAAGTAACAACGCTCATAAAGACATAAACCTAACAACCTCTCAAACTTCCTCGTCCCACGATCTCTCCACTCCCCTAAAAATGATAGGTCTTTAGAGGGCTTGAGAGGTCTTCAAGTCATGTTTGGGCTCTTATTAGGTTCAACGGCTCTTTGTGCGCTTCGATGACAGTCTTTTTGTAATTATCCGTTAGGTCTTGTTTTACTTGATTGGAGGCTTTTTTTTAGTTTGCCTCTTTTTTTGGTGGGCTCTTTTCTTGTTTTCCCTTGTAATCTTTCATGTTTTTCTCAATGAAAGTTCAGTTATTCATAAATAAATTTTTAAAAAAAAAGCTCAAGTCAATTCTCCATAAAACAGCAAAGACACAAGTATGCCACAAAACTCTGCTCTTATCCCAGAACAGGGGATTGAGGAGCATCTCCTTAATCATAGTGCCGCAACCCTTACCTCGAGCCAAACATAACCCAAACGAACTCAAGCATTTGCTCCACAGAGCATGAGCAAACTGGCACCCCACAACAGATGGTCAATATCCACATCATGCGGGCCAAGCACTAAAGGAGATCATCTTTGAATATGGTCCAAGGTATTAATTCTACCAATCACGCAAAGAATTTGATCTTCTTGGGGATTTTACTATTCCGAAGTGAGGAAAAAGACGAGGCGTCCAAGGGGGGTTTCTCCCCAGACTAACCTGACAGTTATGAAGGACGGAAAGCAACTAACACCCGAGGTTTCTCTATAAGAAAGAGACCAACAGAAGCCCAAAGAAAGCGCAAAAAGGGGATAAGAAACAGCAAAACATAAGCCACAAAATGGAACTCCTTGTCAGAAAGGTGATAGAGACGAGGAAATGAAAAGCACCCGGGGGAGAATCCCAAACCCACCAATCCTCCAGAAGTAGACCTTTGAGTCTTCCCCAACAAAACATTTCAAAAATTGGGAAAAAGAGGGCTTACTTGAAGAAATAGCAATCCAGAGGTTTTTACTAGAACCCTTAAAACCACACTCTTTAGTCCACACAAAGGGATGAGGGCCATACCTACTCACAAGGGGGGTGGGGGTTATACAGAATTTGGAAGAAAGAGCTACACAAAAAGCCCCCCGACGGAATAGGAGTCCAGATTCTAACGTCTCTTCTCCCCAGACTAACCTGACAGTTATGAAGGACGGAAAGCAACTAACACCCGAGGTTTCTCTATAAGAAGGAGACCAACAGAAGCCCAAAGAAAGCGCAAAAAGGGGATAAGAAACAGCAAAACATAAGCCACAAAATGGAACTCCTTGTCAGAAAGGTGATAGAGACGAGGAAATGAAAAGCACCCGAGGGAGAATCCCAAACCCACCAATCCTCCAGAAGTAGACCTTTGAGTCTTCCCCAACAAAACATTTCAAAAATTGGGAAAAAGAGGGCTTACTTGAAGAAATAGCAATCCAGAGGTTTTTACTAGAACCCTTAAAAACCACACTCTTTAGTCCACACAAAGGGATGAGGACCATACCTACTCACAATAATCTTATGTCACAAAGCATTAGGCTCCAAGTCCAAGGAGAATTGCCAAAGCCATTTTGCCAAGTAAAGCCTCATTACGAAGTCTTAGGTTACCAATACCCAACCCACTCATGTCGAAAGGTTTTGAAACCACATCCCACCTCCTCAACCCCTTCCCACAGAAAATCCCTCATCAACTTCTCACAAGCCTTGCTCACTAAAACCGGCATCCTAAACAAAGATAAGAAATAACTCTGGATACCGCTTAGAACAGATTGAATGAACGTTAGTCTTCCCTCCTTGGGAAAAAAATCCCGTTTTTCAAGAACTCAACCTCTTCTGAACCTTTTCCACCACAGGATTCCAAAAAGACGGACGCTTCGAGTTACATCCAAGGGGAGCCCAAGATAAGAGCAAGGAAGGTTATTCACCTCACAACCACCAAGGTGGCCAACGAATTCAAAGGGTCACAGTTTAAGCCTATGATGAAACTTTTACCCCAGTTAATCTTAAGGCCTGAAATAGATTCGAAGAAGGACAATAAACCATTAAGATCAACAAAGGACCTTTTCTTAACAGAAAAAAAGGGTGTCGTCAGCAAATTGAAGATGAGACAACTAGATTAACTCTTTCCCCACCTTAAAACCCTCAACCTGACCCTTAGTAACTCCTAAAGACCCAAGTCTACTCAAGACATCCACTACAAGAACTAAGAAGTAAAAGGAAGAGCTAGAGGGGGTCTCCTCGCCTAAGGCCTCTAGAAGCAAAAACCTTACATCTCGGTCTCCTATTAATGAAAATGGAGAAATTAACCGACCTAATACAATTCCAAATCCAAGATCTTCATTTCCATCCAAAACCTTTCTTCTCCAAGACTCTATCCACAAAGTCCCAATCCACAATCCACATGATCATAGGTTTTCTCAAAATCAATTTTAAAGATTACCCTATCCTCCTTCCATGATCTATAATCCTCAATGGCTTCGTGTAACGCCTCCAATGATACGTAAATATCAATTCAGTTTCAATGAGATGCAGTTTCGATAATCACCATCCGAATTCGAAATGAAAGCAAATAAACGATGATACGTAACAGAAAATGAGGGGAAAATCTACCTTGGCTTTAATCCAAGCATTGGAAACGGTGAGAGGTCCGTGCTGCTGGAGGACACCATAGAGGTCTTGAGCAACCAAAGAAGCTTCCTGAGGGGTACACCTGGGATTGATCTTCCTAAGATTCTCTGCTCGCTTTCTCGAAAAATACCTCGCGAATGTGCTGAAAACAAGCCCAACAGAACCTCCACCTCCACCTCCGTCTGCATTTCCAATTCTTTGGAAACTGCGAAGCCACATATCTAATCTACCGACAGATTTCTACTACTGTGATTCTGCGGCTACTTCTTCTAAGCGCCGTCGAACTGGTATGCCCCCGCCGGCCGCCGCCTAGTCTCTGAGATTCGAAGAGAGTCGACAACGAGCAAGCAGAATTACTCGCACAGGGTTTACAGACGGACTTCAGTTGTGATTTGGGAATTTGTGATGAAAATCGGTTCAAGCCGACCTAAACGAACCGGTTCGGTTAGTTTCGTTTGGATTTTTTTTTTTTTATTATTTATTTAGTAGAATATGGTTGGTTTGGAATTGGATTGATGGATTGTAATGTAAAAGAAGGATAGATTATAGAAAATAATTCATCATAGTTTCGTTTCAATAATAGTTCTAAACTTTTTCGAAAATATTTTTGACCTTTTAAAAACGTTCAAAAATATCTTTATCGTTAATTTTTGGATGAAAAACATTAAAGTTTCATTAATTTTTTTTATCTCTCTACAAATTCTTTCTTCACGAATAAAACGTATAAACCATTTTTTTTTTAGCCATGACAGTTTTTTCATAGTTTTATTATAGATCCTCCATCAACTTTTCATAAACTTGTCAGTTGTATCAATTTTTACCTTATACTTTCAATTTCATCAAATTGCACCATAAACTTAGATAAATGTTACAATCTTAACATTAAACTTGAAAAATGTTGCAATTTTTACCATATAATAAATTTTTATTTGAAGTCAAATGAGCATAGCTCAATTGGCATAAGGTTGTGCATTTGACTAAGATGTCATGAGTTCAATCTTCGAATTAAATAAAATACCTTTGAAAAAAAAAATGTTGAAAATTTGTTAAAGAAAATATTATTTGCATATTCTTTCAATGAAGTATAAAACATATGCATGAAACAAAATTGATAAGATTTTAAAGAAGCATGACATTAGAGCTAAATTTTTGTTAATGTGTATTAATCAAACTTAAATTTGTTCAAAACTTGATATTGTTGAAATCATTGAGTTTACATAGATTTTTACATTCATCATTGTTAAGATTTTTTTTTTTTTTTTTTTTTTTTTGAAAAGTGATCATTATTAAAATTGGTGGGTGAATTAGCTAAAATTGAATAGAGGGTACAAATTAAATTGCAACATTTAACTATGCCTAGAGTTCAATTCGATGAAATCGATAGTTTAGGGTGAAAAATTGATACAAATGTGATGTTGGGTAACTTTCAGGTTTGAGTCTAATAAATTCTTAAACTTTAAGATGATAAAGCTAGCTCCTTAGAATTAACAAGTCGAGCAATTAAGATCCAAGCTAAGTATTCAAGCTACAACTCAACTTATCCCTAGTGCAAAATAAAAAGTTGTGAGCCAAAGTTATCATAAACATAAACAGTTCTAAAGTACGAGAAATTATTTGAGAAAGTCATCATAATGTGGCTGACAGTTTTGGAGCGTTGGATGTATAAAAGAGAAAATGCATAAACACTTCAATTTTGTATCCAATGATTATTAGGAATAACAAATTTTAAGATTTAAATCCGACAATTAAAAAAAAGCAGTCACGTGGAGGCCTCGTTGAATAATTTATCACAAACCACCCAAAACACCCTTACAAACAACTCATAGCAGATACTTTAAAACGAAATGAGGCATAAAACAAAGCTAAGCCAACCATGTAGATGGTTTGTTCGATGTTTTCACCCGTTTTTAGGCTTGTCGAGTAGCATATATTATTGATTTTTACAAGGAAATGACCGACAAATCATCAAGCTATAAAGATATCTTCTACGATTAATTTTGGCATTTCTTTTGCAAAGAAAAAAAAGGAAGTCAACGTGACATTGGAGTGAGGTTGGGCCTTAAATAAATATATATGACAAAACCAAAATCAAGAGTTACCAAAGCATGCATGCATGCATTGTCTCCAATATCAATGTTTGGCATTCCTAAAATAACAAATAGATTGAGGTTAGGTATGAACCTACATGTTGCTAGGAGAGCCTAAAGATTGTAGTTTAGAGAGGCGTGTATCCTTAACTACACCTCCATAAATCTCGCTAATAATCAAGTAGAGAAGTTTGTATGGCTATGTGCACGAAGTTAATGTGTTTATGTTATATGGTGGATGGAACTATGGTTAGTTAGGTTTTATCTCGATTAGATAAGAATGAGAAGTTTCAAATGTTCAAACGATTCCATCTACCTAAAAGAAGGTCGATGTCATATATTGGAGGCGCGCTAAGGCTTCAAATGTCCAAGTTCAAATTATATTGGAAATGTCCATATGTGATTGTCAAGTAGTGTGTGTTATGTGGTGGGTGCATGGGACCATGAGTTGGCTAGGTTTTACCTCAATGAGACAAAAATAAGAAGTTTTAAAATGTTCAAACGGTTCACTTTATCTAAGAGCGTCAATATCATATTGGAGGCTAAAGCTTCAAATGTCCAAGTTCATATTATATTGGAAATGTCCATATTTGATAGGATTATATGGCCTATGAGATATGCTTGCGTGAAAAGTCTACATAATTTTTTCATATTCTATCCATACAAAAATAGCATAACCCAAACAAAAGAACTTTTTGAGAACATGAACATAGTTAGGCGCAGTAATTAGCATGTAGTTCTTTTTTTAGGGTCGGATATTCAAATCTTCAAACTCTATGTTTATTGTACTAAAGAAAATATGTTTTTATAGAAAAATGATAGAGAAAAAAAAAATATGAAGGAAGAGAGAGGTTAAAATATCATCTCACATTTCATATATAAAAATTCACTTTATTTTGTAAAAATAAAATAAAACCGCTGACAAATTAAAAAATACATGGTTTTATTATGCTATTGATAACCATCAGAGTTGGTCTAGTGGTCATGAAATGTCTTGGGACTTCAAATCCCTCCTAGAAGAAATGGGCTCAATCCTTCGTGGTGGCCACCAACCCTAGGAATTAATTTTCTATACGCGTTTCTTTGGCAACTTAAATGTTGTAGGGTCAAACAGTCTCTCCCGTGAGATTAGTCGTGCGTAAGCTGGCCCGAACACACTCACGGAAAATGTCTAAAGAATACCCAAAATCAAACACAATGCATCATCCACCTCACGTAAGCTGGTCCGGACACTCACGAAAAATGTCCAAAGAATACCCAAAAATAACACAATGCATCATCCAAGTTCACAACCATATAATCATCACATCAACATTAATAATGTTTTGGCGATTAATTTTAGCAAAAATGAAGCTTAGCGTTAACCAAACATATTTAAAAAAAGAAAAGATGTGCATGTCCCCTCTTGATCTGTAGCTGTTCATGTCCAAATTGCAAACCCAATTCCCTGCGATAAGGGGAATTACATCTCTCTTCTCTCTTTGTCTTTAAATTCAAAATTTAATGCATACACTCTTTGTTTCGTCATCTTCCTTTCTTCACACCATTCATTTTGTTTATATCACTAAATCTCTTCTTCTTGATCGAAGCATCTCCACATGTGAATTCAATTTCGCCAAGTCCACAAAGTCCAATAAACAAAGAAATAAATTTACGTCTCAAAATTCTCTTTCAATAATTACAGGTTGGAGGTCGAATCATCAACTTTTAAAATGATAATTGGTGTCTTATTCATATTAAGTTGTGTTCGGAATTACATTTTGTTGGGAGTGCGACCAAAGTCCCACATCGATTAGAAGAGGGGAAGATCGACGACATTTTTCATTGGGATCTTAAAACCCTAAGGGTTTCAAAGTGGACAATATCATACTCGTGGAAGGTCCCTCTCAAGATCTTATGTAGTATAAGATAGGTACTATCTACACTATACGAAGTGTTTGGGACACCAATTTAAGTTGAGTGGACTGAATTATTATAATTCAATTTCACGTTTATTATTTTAATTCAAAGTTTTGAGTTCAATAATATTTACTATTTACTAATTATTTTAACTCAAAGTAATTATATTGATTTCAATGATATTTACTATTTACTTGATTATTGTAACTCACTCAGCACCACAAAAACTCACACTATATGATTGGTAAAGTTCATATAAGAAAAAAAATTGTTATATATATATATATATTCTACAATTTTGATTTATCTCAATTTAGGGTTCATTTATATAGGACAAAATATTAGTAGAAGAGAGTTTACGTGTTAGGTAGGCTTGAACACCTTTCTTGATTCTAAGGTTGATGGACTCTTTAATTTAGTAGATGGTATCATTAAGCCAATGGCCTACACAAAACAATTCAACCTTGAATTTCCACTATATAAAAAATAAAAGAAAAAAAAAACATTAATTAATTATATTGGCAGATGGAAAAGGCTAGAGCAACTAGGTTCTGCTTATTGAAATTATGACATGTTTAAAAATTTAAAGAAAATTGAGGTTTAGGGCATGTTTGGGAGTGATTTTGGAAAGACCAAAATCAATTTTTGATGCCCAAAATCAATTATATTTCAAAATGATGATGTTTGGCAATAGTATAAAAGTGATTTTAGAAGAATTGAAAATCACTTTTAGTGATTCCCGGTCAATCACTTGAGAAGTGATTTTGGAGTGATTTTTTTTTGCAAGTGATTGTGATATTTTGTTTTTAAAAATGTATTTTTTTTAATTAAAAATATCAAACGGATATAAAAAATTATTTATGTTCACTTATTTATGAGAATCTGAATTTGGTTTGTTAGTGAAAGGAGAAATAATCTTGTTTCTTTCTCCCCCATACCAGGGTTCGAAACCAACACTGTGCAACCTTTTAATTTTGATTTTCAATATATTATTTATTATAGTTTCATGACTTTTTTAATTTTTTTTTTTTTTAAGTAATTTAATAATTCTAAAATCACTCTGGTAACCAAACATAATAATTCAAAATCACTCCTAATTATATGAAAATCACTCCAAACCAAACATTAAAATGATTATATATAAATCAATTTTACAAAATCAATTGTTATTAAATCTCTTCCTTTAAAATCAATAATTCAACCATCACTCTCAAACATGTCTTTAGAAGATTTAATAATATACTATTCTGATTATAGAAATTATGACATTTTTTTTTAATTTAAAGAAAATGAAGGTTTAATAATATATTTCATTAACTCTATGGTCTATTAATCTATTTAACTCGACATAGCCGTATCACATAAATACAATCATTACAATGAAGTTCACATATATATTTATCACGAGAATGACAAGTTTATGCACCGCCTATTTAAGAAGCACAAATTCAACTCAACAAACTAAAAAATGTCCTTGCAAAACATATTATTTCTCAATTGGAATCAACATAATCAATATAAAAACATTTTTCATTCAACTAATTAAAGTGTAGATCTTAATCAGAAAAATACTCCAAATATTTCAAGAAAATTTAATATATGGTACTCATTTTCCAAGGCTTTAAAAATGGTAATAATAAAAAAATAATTAAAAACAAAAAACAAAAGAAAAAGAGAGAAGGTGACTAAAATTATGGGTGCAGGGGAAGCTGCATGCAATTGCAGATGCAGATGGGATAATGATGGTGGGGCTGAAGGAGGGCGTGGGGGCATTAGAAGAGTCTACGTTTTTCTGCAATATTTGACAATTCAATTTAATACCTCCAAAATAAGTATCAATCAGTCTCTTCCATTTCTTAACCTCCTACTTTTCTTTTCTTTTATAAATTTAGATCTCCACGTTATTTTCAGTATGATATTCAACTTTTAAAGAGTCGAAAAGATATCATGAGATATTCTAAAATCCGTAGACGTATATGATCTATAAAATTGTATTATGTGTCTAATAGATGTCGGTTTATGAGTTTTCAACATACTTCATGTTTAAAAGCATAGTCAGATAGGTTTAAGAATCTACTAGACAAACAATTGAAAGTTCAAAAACGCATTAGATATGTTTTATGAACATTATTAGATACACAAAATTAAAAATTTAGAAGTTCAAGTCATGGTATAGCTTGGTATAGCTAGTCATCTACCTACAATACGATTTAATAGGTTGCAAAAAATTTTGATAACCAAATATAGTAGAATCAAACATATATCTGATAAAAATAATCGAAATGTGCATAAGAAAACTTAAATTCAAGTCCTATCAAACTCAAACTTGAACCACGATTAAAGTAGTGTGTAATGGTGTGAGTGAAGTAAGCAGACAAAATTGGTTTGTTTCGTTTTAGCCTCGGAAAAAGGGCAGCTGTCGGGTACTGAATTATGACAAATTTATTGTTATTTAGTTTCCATTTCGCAAGGGGATGGGGGATGATGCCTTCTAATTTATTCCTATATGAAACTACTTAATTATCTTCCACCATTTGTTTTTTTTTTATCTTCTTTATTTTCATTGTGCAATGATTTTGTCTTTTTCTTTAGAAATGTAGTTAAAATTGGGAGGGTTATAAAACAGATACAATTTCATCAAATTATTGTTTATAACTTACAAAAATTCTTCCCAAAATGAAAGTCATTTAGTATGACACGAGTCCTTCCTTTCAATTACCTTAACTATTCTTAAGGTTGTTTTAAATATATGTAGAGAAATAGGTTGTGTTGAGTTGGATTGTTTATATGTTTGGTATACCCCACCTCGAGACCATTTAAAAATGATCTATTTTAGAAAGTTATTTATTTATGTTTATACATTTATCTTATTACATATATATTTTAAAAAATTAAATTTAGTTTAGATTGTATATAAACATTTAATTAATGAAAAACTAAGACGAAACATATTGTTTTGTCATGGTATCAGAGTTAAGATCCTAAAAGCTCAAAATATACAAAAATTCTAGGGCGGCGGCGTTTTCGCCGCCACCGCCCAATGTCGATACCCTCCAATTTCATATGCATTTTGCACTCAGTTTGTCTACATGATGAAAAAAAAAGTTCAGATCTGTGTTTGTGGTCCAGATCTGAGAAGCTGCCACTGTCGGCGAAGGATGAAAAAAAATGGAGTTGCCACGACCGCCTCCAGTCACCGTCGACGGGAGATGAAAAAAAATTGGTCCAAATTTGAACCAGACGTCGCTGCCGTAGTCGATTTTCTAGGCGGCGTTCGTGGTTCATATCTAAAAACGTCGTTTGTTTTCGCGTGATGAGTTCATCGAGATTTTGGAGTTCGCTCGGCACTGGATTTTATCCAGATCTGAAGGGACGTTGCTCAAACGCCGGAGGTGAAGGAGTCGTCGTCGTTGCTCGTGTTCCAAATTTGAAAGCGTGTCGCACGTTTTTTTATTCGTATTTGCTCTCTAACTCTAAACTAAACCTAATTTCCCAAAATACATATCTAATAAGATAAATGCATAAACATAAATAAATAACTTCATAAACATAAATAAACATTTGATTATTCATCTCCTTCGAATTACTGAAGGGAACACTGAGGGAGCTCAAATTGTCCTCTCTTTCGATCACACGATGAATGAAGGGAACACTGAGGCGAATACTTCTCCTTTGAATTACAGAAGGGAACACTGGAGTAATTGATTCGTCATCTTCTTCTTTTATGGTGAACAACCATGGAGTTTAATCTGCAATGAAGAGCATTGACCCGCGTTCGGAGGCTCACGAATTTTTTTATATATATTGCGTAGTCAAAGCGATGATGCGATGTCCCGCAGAAATTTAAAGATGTCATGTTGACATCGACCTGAAGATTGGAGCACCAATCAACGTTTGGAGGCTCTTGGAAAATTAAAGATGCAATGAGCATCAGCCTGAAGTTTGCAACATTGACCCGCGTTTGGAGGCTGCATATTTTTTTTACCTTATTCTCACCTTATTTTCAAGTGGGTCATTTGTGATCTTTCATGCTTCAACTTGAAAGAGTATTAGGGAATTATCTATAAGAAGTTATTTATTTATGTTTATACATTTATCCTATTACATATGTATTTGGGAAATTAGGTTTAGTTTAGGTTGTATATATAAGCATTTTATTTTGAATGAAAAAACAAGAGGAAACAATATTGTTTTGTCACAACTACTTTTAACATCTTATATAAGTGTCACATAAAGGATTAGACTGTCAACGTATCTAGAATAAAAAACAATAATCAAGATACTAAAGTCAAATCATTGTCTTGACATAAGGTTAGTTATTTCAAGCATGCAACTAATGCTCTTGCAACACTTCCTTCTCTCCTCGAACATGAATTAAGAACAAACGATGTGTCGGTAATCACACCTTAAATTTCTTGTTCAAATGGTTAAGATGTTTTTTTTCAAACCAAACAATGATTATTTAACCCTATATGGATTCCTCATAGTATTTTATGAATTTGTTTTTTTAATCATAAATTATGTTTAGGGGGACATAATTTTTTCATTAGAGTAACGTTTAGTTCATTTATAATTATATATATGATCATTTTTTTATGAAAATAATGTTCTTACACTCTCTATCACACAAGCAACCAATTTATTGTTACTTTGTGATTTAATTTGAACTAAAACACACTCTCACATCTCCACGGGTTGTATGTAGTTTTGTAAAATGACTTAGGCTTGATAGTAAACCTCTAATTAATTTTACTAATAGTTTTGCTTAAGAAGAATACTGAAAAACTCTATTTTATGAGTAAAAATAACTCTAGAAATTACATTCTCTCAACAAAAAAAAAAAAATCTCAAAAGTTTAAACTTGAATAAAAATAAAATTATGAATATTTTTAATTATATAAATTAAAATTTGTATATGTTTTGCATTTCGGCCTCTCGACCACTTTCTAGAATTCTAGTTTTATCCCACTTTTTTTTTATTTGCATTACATGACAATGATTGATTCTCAATGCTAGTACATTAATTGCAAAATAGTACATTTATTTATCATTATTATTATACTTTTATTTCTTTTCCAAAGTATTTATTTATTAATTATTACTTACTAGTTTTTTTTAGTACAACTACTTATTAGTCAATCAAAACTCGATTATACAAATCTAGCACATCGAATCATAGGAATTTCTTAGTGCTTAATATTAGATACTAAATTTAATTTTATGTTTAATATTTAGATTATTTTAAAAAAAAAAATATGTCAAGAGACAAACACAAAAGTTTAGTGGCTTATTAAACATAAATTTAAAAGTTCATAAACCTATAAATACATTTGAAAGTGCAATAACCTACCTTAAAATTTATAAACTTGCTTGATAATCTGACCAAATAATAATTATCAAAAGAAAAAATAGAGTAAATAAAAAGTAGTGTTATAAAATTTTCGGATAAATTATATTTTTAGTCCTCAAAATTTGAATTTGATAATATTCATTTTTTGTCCCTAAAATTTACATTTGGTGCATTTTTTTTTGTCCATCAAATAGTTAAATCTTAACCCAAAAAAAAAAAAAAAAAAAAAAAAAAAAAAAAAAAAAAAAAAAAAAAAAAAACTCTTATGGCAACTATTTTTAATTAAAAATAAATAAATTAATTAAATATATGTATATATTGTTTTTTTTGTCACTATTCTTTTCCTTCATATCTCTTCCTTCTTCTTCTTCCTTCCGTCTTTTTCTTTCTTCAGCTACCATCGTCATCGATTAACACTGTAATGAAAAGTCGAGTCTCAATGAATTTGTGACTGCTTTTAAAGTTGAGTCTAAAAAAAAGAGGAAGAGGAAAAAAAATATTTTAATAATTTAAATTTGAAAAAAATATTGTTTAATAAAAATTGACAGAATTACAACAAAAATGCACTTAATCTTAGCTTCATGACAAAAAAACAAAATGTTGAGTTTAAAGTACTCAAATTGATATTAAACTCAAACTAGACAAACAATATGTTGTGGGAGTGCGACCAAAGTCTCACGTGAGAAAAAAAAAATCATGTGTATATAAAGAGAAACAACATTTTGAATCAAAAGCAAAATCACGAAGACAATATCCTCGAGGTTTGCATTGCCAAAAATGAAATTTAAACAAAATTTTACAACAACCCGGAATAAAATTGTTATGTAGCATGCCTTACACTCACTGTCGTCCCATCAGAATAGTGTGCCCAGTGCCACGTAAGAAAGAATGAGAGCATTTTATTTATTTTTTTTAAAAGCAGAATGAGAGCAGTTCAGTTAATTAAAGAAGGAAATCCAGCCACACATTTATTATATAGTCCTTTCATCTTCTGCATTTCACTCAAATTCCCTTTCTTTCACAAAAATCACAACTGAACTGATAGAGAGAGAGAAAAAATGCGGCCAACTCCTTTAGACGCCGACGACACCCTCAGCATCCAACCACCGCCATCTCCGCCGTGCCACGACCTCCGCGCCTGTACTTGGCGCCCTTACTCCAATTCCAAAGACTTCGAAGCCAACGCCGCCGTCGTCGTCATCATCCTCCTCTGCGGCCTCATCTGCGCTCTCGCTCTCAACACCGCCATCCGCTGCTTCCTCCGCCGCGGAACCTCCGGTGATGATCCGACTGACGGACGGCAGGAGGAGGAGGAACTTCAAGACGAGACGACGAAGCCGCCGATGACGCTACTTGACAAATTGAAGATGGCTCCGGCGCTGGTGTTCTCGGCGGAGATGAAGCCGAAGCTCGCCGGTGCGGAGGCGGAGTGTACGATTTGCTTGTCGGAGTTTTTGGAAGGGGAAGAGATTCGAGTATTGGCGATTTGTAAGCACGGATTTCATGTTCAGTGCATTCAAGCGTGGTTGATTTTGCATTCTTCTTGTCCGACTTGCCGCCGTAGCTACCTCCCTCCCTCGCCGTCTTCCTCCGAACGCGGCGGCGGAAATCCCTGCCCCTGAAATTAGATTAGGAATACCGGAATTTCTCCCGATGGCCGCCGTCGTAGCTGTTTGATAGCAGTTCGAATTGAGCGTTTGTTTTTGTTTTTTTAGCTAAAATTACTTCCATCTGTTTTTTCGCTATGGAATTATTCTGATCAAATTCCCGAATTTACAAATCCCATTAATGCAATTCGGGTTGAGAAATGAGGTTTAATTGTTAATTTACCTGTATTTATAGTTTAATCTCTTAATTAAAATTCTTTTTTTTTTTTTATAAAAATATAAATGATAATTCTAGTTTTTTTTTCTCCGAGAATTACATATGCAAATGCTGGGGATTTTTAGTTTCGTTTCAAAATTTCACATTACTATTGCAATTTATTTTATTTTATTTTTACAATAAATGTCCGTGAGTTCCGAACCTAAAAAGAGTGTTGAGATAAACTCAGCTTTGGTACTCAATCATCATATTATTATAAGGGAAGTTGTGATGTCAATTTAAAATAAAATAATTAAAAATATAGCATGTTTTTAAAAATTTTGTTGATATGACAATTTTTATCGCTGATATCTTATGGCGGATAGAAGTCTATCGCTGATTACCTCAGCTTTTTATAGATTTTTGTAAGTGATAATAGTCTTCTATCAGTGATATAATAAATTTTATCAGTGATAGAAACAGATTTTTTCGTCATATTTACAAAACATTTTAAAATTTGTTAAATTTGTAATTAGTTTTGACCTGATTGTTATTTGTGCAATCAACCCTTATTATAAGCATAAAAAAGTAAAATTATAATTATGTTTTGAAATCGCCATATATAAAATTCTTACTATTAGTCGGTATTTTTTTTTTCAAAAATATTTTAATTAATGGTGGTTGATAAATAATTAACACATTACGATTTCAAGGTCAAAAGTTTTTTTTTTTTTTTACGTATTATTAAATTAAAAAATTCATTGATGGATAAAATTTAAGATAAAAATATTATATTTGTGATTTTTGTACTTATTGATTATGAACAGATTATATCCTACCATTTTTAACAACAAAAATATTAAATTATCCTAATAAACTTTGTTTTTCCTAGTTCAACCGAGTTTTTTTTAATGGATGCTATATAACTTAATTAGTTGAGTGAGTTTGACAATAAAAATTATTCTCTTTTAAATTTGAGATTATTTCAATTGAACGGGAGAAAATTGGGGTTTAAATATTTTTTGAAAAAATAAAATTATATAACAAAAATTGTTAAAATCATATCTAAATTCAAAAGTTTTAATTATATTTGTGTTAAATTTAATCTTTTTATTGAAGGTGAAATTATAGGCGAAGCCCGAAGACAATCAAAGAGGTCAATCCATACGAAGAGCGACTCGAGTAATGAAGATCAATCTTCGACCCAAACGTCAAAGAAGTTGACCTCGTACCGAATCGACCAAACGTAATGGGAGCGGACTCCCAAGTGTCAATGAGGGTTGGCCTCGCCCGAAGTCGGTTCAGACTATTTTATAATTAAAGTCCTAATCGCCTCTTTTAAAAAATATCTTTTTCGAATAACGGCCAAATCGACTTATTCAATACTACTATATTTGTTATGATGTCATCTACCGTAAATAGAAAAGAATAGTGAAGTGGAAAGATACGTTAAAATTACTCTCGCTCTACTCTCTAAACACTTTGAATGTCTGAATATTAACTTGTTGATTGTCAGAGTATTTGTGGTTAGTATCACACTGATGTTATTCTTTCACATTTGTTTGTCTAGTCGGTGCACTTTAGTTCCACCAATCAACGAAATTCACAATCGACTATTTTTCGATATCAACACTTTACATTAATACTCACTCGTGAATTCGAAAAACTATATAAAATTTTGCAAGTAGTTATCGATATTAATTGAGAAATAAATTATTTAAGTAGGTTTAAATAACACTTGCAAAATTAATATTAATAAACATGTTAAATCATAACTGAAATTCATCCGTTTCAACTTTTGAATTCATTGATTGATAATTAATATATATATATTTGAAAATTGTGGAAGAACAAAAATAAGTAAAAAACTTTTGTAAAATATTTTTGAAAAGTGTGTATAAAAAAACAGAAAACTTTAAAAAAAGCAACAGACAAATTGAGGCACAATATAGATAAAATTGAAATGGATTGTCGAGGGTAAGAAGGGTGGCTGGAATGTCCAATCAGCAGAGCTTTAGGTAATGTAACGTTGGAGCGTTGATTAGGCGCCACGTAGGCTCTGACAAAGTGCCTAACGTGTGAAGGTTTTTAAGCTTCTCAACAGTCTGTGTGCTTTATGGAGTGGGCCTTAATTATTGCGTCCACATATTTAATTCTTTCTTTTTTTAAACAAAATTTCAAAATTGTTTAAAAAAAATAAATAAAAATTATCGTACGTGTCAGATTTATCGTGTCACACATTCGCAAAATTGAACAACAAAATTTTGGATTCTTTCTAAAAGTTAAATGTGTTTTTATTTGGCCCAAAAAGGGATAGAATTCGTTATTAGCTTAATTTTATACTTGGTTAGAATATAAACTTTCACTCAAATTCAAACTTTAAAGGTTTATAAGATGGTTTTTAAATTTTAGTGCAATTAGATTAATCACTAATTGTTTAACACCATAAATCGTATTATTATTATTATTATTTATTTTTTTAATTATGAATGTAACACTTCATTCCATAAAATCCAACGAACATTACTTTATGGAGCTAAATCGAATTTCAACCCGAGTTTGATGGAAGAAAAGTGTTGATGGAAAAAAAGTTGAGTTATAATTTAGAGAAGAAGCATATTTATATACTTATTCGTGGTCATTTGAATAGTCATAATTCTTCCACAAATTGGTTCTCAATTTGAAAAAAATGAAAAGATTCAATCCATGAATGAAGGAACACCATCCATTAGAATGAAGACAAAGATTACAGCTCATAAATGTGAAAGAAGGCCATTAATAAAAAAGTCATATACTATTTATTCCAACATATTATATACAATTAAAATTAAAAAAATTATTAACAAGAAGTTCTAAAATACAATTTTAAAGAATGAATGAGATTATGGAATTGAAAAAGTAATCCAAGATTCCTCCAAGAACTTCAAGATACATTCTTCTCCTCCAAGGCGTGAGAGTTTCCCCTCCCTAGCTGAGAGCTTCATCCCCTTCTTTGAGGGGTTTGTTTCGCCCTTGTGGCTGTCTCCTCCATCTCCCCCATCTTCCCCAGTGTTGAGAAATCCATGGATGAAGAAGCATTGATAACAGATTGGCAGAAATTATCTCTAACCTCTGAAGAAGAAAATATCGTTATATCTCTTGATCAAGTGTCTGCCGATTCAATCTCCAGCGATCTATCATTGAGTCTCATTGGCAAGCTATTATGCCCAAGATTTATTCCCTGCAATGTGATCCAAAAATCTTTTAGTTCTATATGGAATTTAGACAACTTAAATGTTAGCAATTTATCCAAGAATTTATACATCTTTTGTTTTAAAAAATTTGCTGATAAAAATCGTATCCTTCAAACAGGACCATGGATCTTTGATAAAAATCTTCTAATTCTTGAACAACCAAACCCTCTAATTAAACCTTCAGAAATGATTTTTGAATCAGCCAACTTTTGGGTTCATTTTCTTGATCTCCCAATAGTATACAGAACAAAGTCGATGGCTATCCAATTAGGCAATGGAATTGGTCAATTCCTTGATGTTGAAACTGATAATCTAGATAGATGTTGGGGACCAAGTCTTAAAGTAAGGGTAGCTATTAACATTAGTAAACCACTCCGAAGAGGGATTAAAATTAACATGGATGGTCCAATAGGTGGAAGTTGGATACCTATTCAATATGAAAGACTCCCAGATTATTGTTTCTTTTGTGGAATTATTGGCCACAATCAAAAAGATTGTGAAAAGCCTTTCATCAATCCCTCCCCCAAGTCTACTAAACCTTCCCACTATGGTACCTCTATCCGATTTCAACCCACTCCTCGTTCTTCAACTATCCCTAACCAAAATCAAGAATATCGTCCAAAAGTTCTGTCCCCATCTCAACCTTCAGTTATTATTTCTCCTACTCTCCCTTCCCCTATCTCCCCCATTCCCTTATCCCCTAATCAACCCCCTGAAGCTATCTGTTCCCCCCATCCCCCCCCCTTTGATTAAGGATGCCCCTATTCCAGATCCCCCCAAAGGCTACCCTTCCCCTGTATCTTCATTAACCAAAAATGCTTCCTCTTTATCCCCCAAAGATCATCCTTCCCCTGCCTCCCCTTCAACTAAAAATTCTTCACCCTCATCAATATTACTAACCAAAAAAGGAAAGAAAGCCTCATCTACTTCACTTACCCGATCTTTTGATATTAATATCCCTTACACAAATCATAAAAGGAAGCCCTCTCCTCCCTCTTCTGTTAAAAGCCACAAAAAGCCTAGGTCTGAAGGATCCATAATTATCCCTAACATTATCTCATTTTCTCAATCTAATAAGGTAGAGGTTGCTGACCAACCTCATCAGTCATTATGAAAATCTTTTGTTGGAATGTTCGTGGATTGGGAAATCCTCGAACATTTCGTGTGGTCAAAGACATTATTAACTCAAGAAAGCCTCATATAATTTTCCTCTCGGAAACTAGAAGTGATTCTACCCTTATGACTAAATTAAAAATTGCTACAGGCTATTATGGTTGCTTTACGGTTTCTAATGAAGGCTCGGGAGGAGGTCTTTGTCTTCTTTGGAAAGAGGAGGTTGATGTTTCTATTCGTTCCTACTCTAAAAACCACATCGACTCTTCTATTTGTTGGGAGAATATGTCCTGGAGATTTACCGGTTTCTATGGCCACCCCAATCCTACTAAACGTTCTAATACTTGGGACCTTTTAAAACGTATCTTTAATGATGACATTTCTGCTTGGCTAGTAGGTGGAGACATTAATGAAATTCTATCTAATTCTGAAAAATTAGGTGGCCCCACTAAAGATCCTAATCTCTTATCTTCTTTTAGAACAACTATAGATGATTGTGGGTTAATAGATCTTGGTTTTATTGGAGAAGTCTTTACTTGGACAAATCGTTGGAAGCATCGCTCCCCCACCTTCGAAAGGTTAGATCGTTTTTTAGGTAATTCTTCCTTTTGTGATCTTTTTTCAACCATTTCTAACTTTCACTTAGATTGGTCCAAATCTGATCACAGACCTATTGAACTCACTATCAATAATAAAGTCCATCCCTGCTCTAATCGTTTTACCCGCCCCTTTCGTTTTGAAGAACATTGGTTAAAACATGATCATTGTCATACTATTATTAAAGATAATACCTTCTGGAAAGAAACTAAAAGTAACCCTCAATATCTTGCTATGGCTCTTCACCATTCTTCTACTCTCCTCAAACCGTGGGGGATGGCTAAAACCAACTCTATTTCAATTAACATTAAAAAATGCAAGGATACTCTTCATTCAGCCTATTCTTCTTATCCTTCTGACTTTAACAAAATTTCTCTTATTGAAAAAGATCTAGACTCTCTTTTATTAGAAGAAGAAATCTTATGGAAGCAAAGATCAAGAGAGGATTGGTTAAAATGGGGAGACAAAAATACCTCTTGGTTTCATAAGAAGGCCTCTTTTAGGAAAAAGAAGAACGCCATTAAAGGTATCTATGATTGTTCTAATACTTGGACTGAAGACCCTAAGGAAATTGAAAATGCCTTTATTTCTCACTTCTCTAACCTTTTCACCTTTTCTAATCCTTCTGATGAAGCTATGGATCGTGTCCTTTCTTGTATTCTCCCTATTGTCTCTAATGATATGAACACCTCTCTTAACTCTCCCTTCAATAGTGCTGAAATTGAGCTTGCTCTCAATCAAATGGCCCCTACTAAAGCCCCTGGCCCTGATGGTTTTCCAGCTCTGTTCTATCATAAATTCTGGCCTACTATTGGAAATGTTACAACTCAAAGTTGCCTTGATTTCCTTAACAATTCTGGTTCCATTGGCCCTCTCAACCACACCAACATTACTCTTATTCCCAAATCTAAAAATCCAACCTCAGTTAATGATTTCAGGCCTATTAGTCTTTGTAATGTTTCTTATAAAATCATCTCAAAAGTTCTTGCAAATCGGTTAAAACCTTTTCTAAATTCTATCATTTCCCCCTTTCAATCTGCCTTCATATCCTCCAGATCTATTACGGATAATATCTTTATTGCTCATGAGTGTATTAACTTCATTAAAAAAAGGAAAAACTGTGCTTCTGGTTATGCGGCTCTTAAACTAGATATGTCTAAAGCTTTTGATCGTATTGAATGGTCTTTCTTGGAAAAAATTATGTTTAAACTTGGTTTCAGCAATTCTTGGATCTCTCTCATTATGCATTGTATTACTACTGTTTCCTTTTCTATTCTTATTAATGGTGTAGCTAAAGGTAACTTTTCTCCCTCTAGAGGTCTTAGACAAGGGGATCCCCTATCCCCTTATCTCTTCCTCCTTTGTACTGAAGGTCTATCACAATCTATTATTGCTGCACACCACAACAATTCTCTCTCTGGTATGTCTATCTCAAGGTCTGCACCCTCTATCTCACATCTCCTGTTTGCTGATGATAGTATTCTCTTTCTAAAAGCCAAGACTAAAGACTTTAAGTCTACACTGACTATTCTTAAAAATTATGAAGAAGCTTCAGGTCAAATTGTCAATTTCTCTAAATCTGCCCTTCTATTTTCCCCTAATGTTCCTCTTTCTTCTCAGGTTTCTTTTCAAGCTATCCTAGGTGTGAAAGTTGTTCAGAATCTTGGGCGTTATCTTGGAGTTCCATCAAGCTTCTCCTCAAGAAAGGCTGCTGACCTTAGTTATATAACTGACAAAGTATGGAAAGCAGTGAATGGATGGAAATTAAAATTCTTCTCTCAAGGTGGAAAGGAAGTTTTGATCAAGAGCATTGCCCAAGCCATCCCCGTCTATCCTATGAGTTGTTTTCGTCTTCCAAAGAGAATCTATGATGATATAAACAGAATTGTTTCAAGATTCTGGTGGGGCACTACGGATTCCTCAAAAAAAATTCATTGGTTTAAATGGAAGGATCTTTGCAAGCCTAAATCCAAAGGGGGTCTGAGCTTCAAAAATATCGAGCTTTTCAATCAGTCTCTTTTAGCCAAGCAAGCTTGGCTTCTCCTGAATAATCCTAACAAGTTAGTGGCTCGTTTGCTTCAGGCTAAATACTATCCTAATGGCAATTTCATGACTGCTGAATTGGGTCCTAGCCCTTCATACCTATGGAGAAGTATTCTATGGGGTCGGGATTTATTGTCTACTGGACTCCGCTACAAAGTTAGTTCGGGCTCTCAAATTTCTGTCGCTAAAGATAAATGGATCCCGCGTGAATCAACCTTCCGAATTTCACAACCATTAGTCCCTCATTTAAACATCTTTGTCAATGATTTAATCACTATAAATAGGAATTGGAACATTCCTCTTCTAGAAAGTTTATTAACACCAGAAGATGTCTCTATTATCAGAACAATTCCATTAAGCAGACTACCCATTAAGGATGCTTTGATTTGGCACTACTCTAAAGATGGTCATTATAATGTGAAAAGTGGTTATTCGAAAGCCCTATCCATTTTATATGAAGATAACTCCTCCTCCATGGAAGCTTCTAAACAACATTGGCTATCTCTATGGAATCTAAGGATTCATAACAAAATTAAGTTGTTTATCTGGAAAGCTCTTCACAACAGTCTCCCTAACCTTTGCAGACTAAAAGACAAAGGGATTGATTGTGGTACCTTATGCCAAATTTGCCGTAGAAAGGATGAAACTGCTGTCCACTCCCTGATTTTTTGCTCCAGAGCCAAAGAAATCTGGCAAGCTTTTCTCCCGGATGTTGTTCTTAAAAGGATGCATCATCTCCCTTTTAAGGATCATTGGGATCTTTGGATTGAATCCTTCAAACAAGAAGAACTAGTTTTAGCCTGCATCATATGTTGGGCAATCTGGAATGACAGAAATTTGGCTAATCAAGGCCTCCCCATACCTGAAATTAGCTCAAAAATTGTCTGGATCTCCAACTACCAAGCTGAGCTTCCGAAAGCTTTCACTCGACTCACCGCTAAAGCTCCTTCGCCAGTTGATTTCTCTACCATTTCGCGCCAAAAATGGACTCCTCCTCCTGAGGGTTGCTACAAAATAAATACCGATGCCTCTTGGTCCTCCCATTCCTCTGAAGCAAGTGTTGGAATTGTTATCCGTGATGCCTCTGGATCAATTATTGCTGCTAAAGCCGCTAGAAGAGGTTTCTTCCTCAACCCCCTGCACTCGGAACTGGAAGCCATCTGCTGCGGCTTGGATTTAGCTCGGAAATTAGGGATTCTTCGGATTATCCTTGAATCTGACTCTCTGCTTGCCATATCCGCTCTCCATTCTCCTTGCAAACACATGAACGAGAACAATATTTGGATTGAAGACTGTACTTCTCTCCGCTCAAGTTTCGCCTTTTCTTCGATGTTGCATGTGAATAGGAATTGTAATCGTGTTGCAGACGCTTTAGCTGCCTTTGGTTTATCCTCAACCTACCCGTGTACATGGCTAATCACATTCCCACCATGGTTAACATCTTTAGCCATGGTTGAGTCCACCGCCTGAAATGGGGTTTAATAAAATCGCAATTTTATCTCAAAAAAAATTAAAAAAATTATTAGATATTTTTTAAAATATGAAAGTTTAGTGAATAAATTTATAATTTAACCTAAATCTTATCCGTATCAATTTTATATAATAGTTATCCACAACTTATTTTTGTCAAATTTACAACCTATTTTTTCTAATTATTTTATATTTTTGTTCAATTTGAAATAGAATGTCAATTTATCTCCATTAAAAAAATTACAATATGCGATATAGGCAGGTAGTGCATTAATGATATCACTTATTCATACAATATACCAGAGTTATGCTCCTCATAAAAACAACCTTTAATTATGTTGTAATATTTGAATATATATACATATATACATTTCATAATTAAATTTATTTGTCTACTTGATGATTTATAAACAAACAACTTCATCATAGTGGACTTGTAAAATTGCAAGCCTGAGATTTAAGAAATTGATTCGATATACGCTTTCCTTTTAACTTGAATGTAACATCAACATTGTTTCAAAATACTTTGAAGATTGAAGAAATTTTTGGTCAATCTCTAACGAGGCCGAATAATCCGATTTAATTTTTGTGAATGTAACATCAACATTGTCTCAAAATACTTTGAAGATTGAAGAAATTTTTGGTCAATCTCTCGAACGAGGCCGAATAACCCGATTTAATTTTTGTAGTTTGTAATACATGTGGTCCCTATTTAGTTATTTAACTATATTTTTTGTAACAGTATTTTAATTAAAGCGAGAATTGAACCCATGATCTCATAGTCACGGGCAGAACCTTATGCCAATTGAGCTATGTTTGATTTGACGAGTTATTTAACTCTTAACATTCTTTTTCATGTTAGAGACTAAATCGCTACAAATTTAAAGTATAAAGATTAGTTATTGCATATTAAAGTGCATTAAGTTGCATTAAATTATAGATTACCAATCTATTTTTATTGAGTAGATTGACATATGGATAGCTAAGTAGAGTGATTTTTAAACAAAGTCACTGTTATGAGATTTTATTAAATTATAGGGAGGAAAATCCAACACGCTGAAATAGTAGGGACCAAATTTGCAATTTAAACAAATTTCAATTGCGAAGACAGGGTTTAGTGAAGGGATGGACTAATCGCCGGAGTTGAAGAGCCAAAGGTTAATCGCCGGAGCTGAAGGCTAAATCGCCGGGTATGGAGACGCCGTCATCGTCCTCAGCATCTTCGGTAAGGTCATGGAGGACGGCGTTCTTGACTCTGAGAGACGAATCGATCTCTTCCTCAACCTCAATTTCCCAACTTCTTCACGACACCATCTTCTCCCACTCCGACTCCTTAATCGCCGCCGCCAACTGCCTTCCTCCACTCGAAGTACGATTCTCCCCCTTTTCCATATGTCTTACTCGAGGTTGTTCAAGAAATGCATGATTATCGTTTCTTTTTGTTTCTTCTTTGTGTGCATAGGTTTCATCAGATCTGCTGTTTCTCCTAGAAGTGGCTACTCCTGCTTCTGAATCCGTACAAGACATTGCCCTTATCTTTGCGGACATCATACATCTGGTGCAGTTCACATTTTCGATTTCCATTTGATCACTTCCTCATGATGAAATGGGGAAGTTTGTTCTGTCAGTTAATTTTCGCGCATTTGTTAAGAATATTGCCAACAATTTTATCATTATATAGTTTGCGTATGAAAATTGGTTCTTTGTGATGTTTACAAAGTAGAAGAAATTCCTTCTGATATAATTCTGAGAAATGAAAATTACCATGGTTATCAGAGAGACACTAACGTTTCAGCCTTCGGGAAGAGTAATTATTTATCATATTGCACTATTTATTGATATGAAGTTCCTTCCATTATAAAGAAACTTGAGTTGTAAGATCATGAATTATCAATCAGTACTTTAGAGAATGCAAAAGATTAAGCAAATATTATTTGGTTAAAGTGATTTGAAAACTTCAATTTTATTGGTGAATGTTCTCAGTAATTGATATTCTTTACTTGATGTGATGCAAGTTCATCATCAAATGCCAAAATACTATTTAAGAGATGCAAAATTCATATTGTTGGTCTAGTTTCATTCTTCGTCATAATACCTATGTATGTGAAAGCTGAATATTTAGGTGCGGAAGACATTGCCTGACTTACAAATAGGTTGTATATAGTGGAAAAATTCATTGTGTATGGAAGATAATTTGCATTTGAAGTCATTGAAAAAATGTGTGCAACACACATTGAACATATTTCATAAACATGAGGCTTTCTAGATTAATGCCATTAAGGTTTAAATTACTATAATCACGTACAATATAGTATTTGTTAAAAGATATACATTTCTGTATGACAAGGAATTCAAGTTGTGCAGATTTTTTATATCATAAATGTTTTCCAATGGGGATAACCTTACTGTCTTAACGTGGTCCTGTCCCTGCCTGTGCTCTTCTGAATTCTAAGTTTTCTCTAATTATTAATATTCTTGCGTCCAATGCAGATCCACGGTATTTCTTATCAAGTTGCTCTTGAATTTAGTTCTTCCTCTTGGAACCTGCTCCTTCGATATTTTGGAGATGTGATCCAATTCCTACTTGGAAAGCTTAATGTTCCAGGAAAGTTTGCTCTAATCAGGCCCGTCTTGGAATCTTTGGAGATTCTAAGGTTAGCTTCCCTTTTATCCCCTGTTACCTTGGGGAAATAGTACTCTTTCTTGCTACTTTCACTTCTGCATATTAGGTCAGCATTTTGTCACTTGGGCCTAAAGTGACGTTTGCTCATCCGAGTGAATTTGTTGAATTTTGTGATCTATATAGTGGGAAGGGAAAAAATTGTATTTTTGTCATTTGTTTAGAATGAAGCAAACTTTAAACTCTTTGATTTAAATACTGCAGAAAGTATAGTTTATTCATTTTTTTTTTATAGGAAACAGACATTCATATAAATGGGTTACAAAAGAATGTCCTATCGAGAAACAGTTGCAAAAAAACTCCTCCATTGATTAGATAGGGTAGGTAAATCGTAATTACAAAAGGGGAGATAACTTGCACCAAGATATAGCTAAAAAAAAGGTAGAGTCACAAAAAAATCTGAATTCATAAGGTTTGTCGAGGAAGATTCGAGAATTTCTTTCCCTCCAAAGATTCCAAAGGAAAGCACGAACGGAGCATAACCAAAGGATCTTCTTTTCTTTTTTGAATGGATGTCCCAAAATCAAAAGGGAGAGAAAGGAGAGTGTATTACCCGACTTCGGGAAGCTCCATTAAAAGGCCCCTTGAACAAAATTTCAGAATTTAGAAGCAAAGGAGCAATCACGGTAGAGGTGAATCTGAGTTTCATCATTTGAAAGACACATATGGCAGCAACTAGGAGATAAATAAAGCCAAGGAGATCTTCTCCGTAGTTTGTCGAAGGTATTAATGCAAGACTTACTAAGCTCCCACATGAAAAAATTCACCTTTTTAGGGTGGCACCCAGGCCAAATTTGTTTGTATAAAACAACATGTTCACCAATTTCATAAGAAGATAAGGATCTGGCCGTATTGTTTTTTTTTTTTGGATAGGAATCATAAACCATTCATTGATAAGATGGATTGTGTTATAAAAGAATGTCCTGTCAATAATATTTACAAAAGAACACCTCCACTGGTTAATGAGAGTAGTGAGATCATAATTGTTCGAACTAGTGCAAATCTAAATTCTGAACCAGAGATCATAATTACAATAAGGAGGTGAAAGCTTGCTCTAGTATAAAACTAAGAAAGTAGTATAGTCAATAAAAGGGTTAATGTCTCTAGATACATCTCTAAAAATGTGCGTATTTCTCTCAAGCCAAAGATTCCATAAAAAGACATGAACGAAACATAACCCGAGGATCTTCTTTTCTTTCTTGAAAGGATGACCTAATATCAATATGTAGATAAGGGGAAGAATATCACCCGGCTGAGGAAAATTCCATCCAAATGCATTCTGTAAGAAGTTCCAGTAATTTGTAGCAAAAGGGCAGTCAAGATGAATTTGAGTTTCAGCATCATTTAAGCACACATGGCAGCAGCTAGGGGATAGGTATTGCCCAGGAGATCTCTTTTGCAGCTTGTCAAAGGTGTTGATGCATGAATGACTGCTCCCAAGTCAAATCTGCCTGTACAAGGAGGACTGTATACAAAACCCGCTTTTTGAGCTCGTCTCTCTTTAGAGTTCAGTACCATATATCTTCTCTATTCGATGCGATGAAAGGTTGTAAAATATTGGACATTGATGTCTATTCCTCAATTTCAACATCTAGAAGATTCCTCCTAAGATGAAGGATCCACATCTTCGAGCTAGGACACCAAAGGTCCGCGATAGAAGCATCCATTTTGCGAGAGAGATGATAAAGATTCGGGAATAGATGTTGTAAGCTAACCAATACCAAACATCTTTCCAAAAATAAGTGCTAGCACCATTACCAACCTTGATTGATATGTGTTCATAAATCAAGTTCTTCAATGGAACAATGGATTTCCGAGGACCTTTAGATGAGTGCAAGGGAGTAGTATTTGGCTTTAGACCAAAATGATAGGACCCATACTTTAGCTCAATAACCCGACGCCAAAGCGCCAAATCCACTTGGTCAAAAGGGAGATATTTCTCTGTTGCATATCCAGATTGCCCAAACCGCCTTCATCGATCGACACTTTGATCAAGCCCCACTTTAGAAGGTGGTTACCTTTGTATTCACTGCTTCCTCTCCATAGATAGTTTCTAAATAATTTTTCAGTGCTATCAATCACGGATTTTGGGGCCTTCAAAAGGGACAAATAGTATATGGGAAGATTAGAGGATCTGGCCATAGATTTGGAAGAGAATAGATTGGCTTTTTCTAAAGTCGATATCCAAATATCCTTTCTGTTTGTAGCAATAAATGGCTGTAAGATAGAAGACATCACTGCCCATTCCTCAATCTCATCTTCTAATACGTTCCTTCGAAGGTGTAAAACCCAATGTCTATTCATTACTCTACAGGTATTTAATTTTTTTTTTTTTTTTTAATGTTCTGGATGCACCGGACATTCAATCATTGGCGATGGTCTCTCTCTCTCCCTCTCTCTCAAGGATCCCTAGATCTTGCTTGTTACTTTGGATTTGTTGTTTGTGTGGCAAAGGTGACAAGAATGTGGTTTTTTCTAATTGTTTTCTTCATTTACCAACCCTTTGTTTATAAGCTCAGGATTTAGGGTAAGTTAGGTTGGTTACTCCTCAAAGTATCAACAATTTTTCATTGTAGAGAGAGAGTTCCTAAAGCTGAATAAAGGGAAAACAAAATTTCATTGTGTTTTTTTTTTTATTATCTTTTTGGTGCATATGGAAGGCAGTGTTTTAAAAATTGTTCGAGGCTTACGCCTTGAGGCCCGCCTCGAGGTGAGGCGGTACTATGATGCCTCAAGGCTTACGCCTTGAAGGTATAAAAAGAGGCTTACGCCTCTGAGGCATGAGGCGTAAGCCTCTTGCATATTGGTGGTCATGGTGGGGTGGGCCATGGGCCCAAATGTCTTTGAAATTCAATCGGTGGCCTTAAAAAAACAAAAAAATCATACTTATCAGAAAAAAATTGCACTGAAAATTGAAAAGCATAAGAAGTTTAATTGGTGACCTTAAAATAAACATAAAAATATGCACCAACGAGGTGTTACACTCTTTCACAACAACACAATGAAGAGGTGAGTTTTATTATTTTTCCTTTCTTTAAACTTGTTTTCTTTTTGTTTTTATTTGTTTCCAATGAGTTTTATTATTCTCTCTTACTTTACTTATGTTTTCATTTGTTCAATTTTTTTTTTTTTTTTTTTTCTGTTTTCTTTTGAATTTAGATTATTATTTTCTTTTTCCATTCTCTTATGTTTTTTCTTTTCTTATCCTTTTCATTTTTTTCTTTTCTTATTATAATTTTGAATATATAAACTTGTATGTTTTTTAATTTAAAATATATATATTATTTTAAAATGAGGCTTACGCCTCAAGGCTTACGCCTCGCCTCTCCATGTGAAAACGCCTCGAGGCCGCCTTAAGCCTTTTAAAACATTGATGGAAGGAGAACAACATAATTTTTGGATATAGATGGGAAGCTTTAGATTCTATTTGGTTGAATGTACATTTCTTAGCTTCTCTTGGGATTTCTTTGACTAAAGAATTTCAAAGTTGTTGTTTGCTTATGATTTGATGTCATGTATTTTGTAGTTTTTTTCTCCTTGTAGTTGTATGGACTTATAATCTATTTTGCACATTTTTTTTCCTTTGTATTAATATTTTTTCTGCTTTTAGTTGATATTTTTTTCCTGTTTCCTCTGAAAATTGTCTTATCTTTTTTGCAGACACATTGTCTCTACACAGCAGCGCAAGTTTTTACCAGCAGAAGATATCCAGCTCTCAAAGTTTTTGCTTTCTGTGATAGCTGGCTCTCAATCGACAATTTTCCCCTCGTCAAATTCAATCATTAGACATGGTTATACTGCTGAAATTGTGAAAAGTGTACCCAAATGTAATAGTTTATGGGATGTTCAGGCTGTAGCGTTTGAACTACTCAGTCAGGCCATCACAAGTCTGGGGTCATATTTTCCAGTTGATGTTTGGAAGTCAACAATTCAGGTAGAAACAGTTCTCTTACATTTGTGGTTTTTCATATATGTATTTGTAGAAAAAGTGGGATTTATTCAATCTGAATGAGTTGCAAGCAATATTTAGGCAGTCAGCCAATTAGGAAATAGTGTAGTATCTATTTTTTTGGGGATGAATAACCGACCTTTCGTTGAGTAAAAAATGAATGAATATAAGGGCATACAAAAAAGACCGCCTCCAAAAAAGGAGGCAAACTAAAAAAATGGCCTCTAGTCAAGTAAAATAAGACCTAAAGGATAATTACAAAAGGACTTCGTCACCGAAGCCCACAGAGAAGCATAGAACCGAACGAGGGACCAAATATCACGCGAAGTCTTCTCAAGCCCTCTAAAGATTCTATTGTTTCTCTCCCCCCAAAGCCCCCCCACAAAACATCACACACCCCATTCGTGCGAAAGGGATGAAGAAGAAACTCTTCAACCATCTCTCTGCATCCCCTATGCCTAACAAAGCATATATCAAACTCCTCGAAGAAACAACTCTAAACTGCTCATGCTAAGTAACAACTCCAAAGAATATGGTCAAGATCCTCTATCGCCTTCCTACAGAGAATGCAACGAGGCCAAAGATAGACCTCCTTGAAACCAAACTTAACATTTTTGGAAATTTTCACCTTCCATAACGAGGCCAAAGATAGACCCACTCAAGGGAGAGTGGAATACCAAACAACAAAAAAAGGTTCTACAAGAAAAACCTTCAGAAGGCCTATGACTTCAAATACGAACATTCCTTTCCCCTTGAATACAACAAAACTCCCCAATCAAAGATAATAGAGCCATGATATCCGCCGCTTTCCTATTGGACAAAGGATGAAGGAAGCACAACAAATGAGAGGGAGAGGGAGAGGTCCCCACAACTGCCACCGAACGATTCCTCATAGAAGAGAGATGATATAAGCGATGGAACAAACAGTAGAAGGGTCTATCACCCAATAACTTATCCTTCCACAAATAAGTATCCCTCCCATCACCCACCAAGAATTAACGAACTAAGAAAAGAATGGGATCTCCTTAGATACCTTTCGGGTTTCTTGAAGTGCCTTTAATCCCACTTGAGGTCCAATCAAAATGTGCGGTCCATACTTTCTCACCATGACCTTATACGGTTATACCATGAGGTGTCAGATTCGTGGGAAAAACGCCATAGCCATTTAGCCAACAAGGCCTTGTTTCGGGCCCTTAGGTTACCTATATCTAACTCTCCAATACCCACCGGTTTCGTCACCACCTCTCACCTAACTAAGTAAAAACTTTTCCCTTCCTTAACCCTTTCCCATAAGAAGTCTCTCATCAACCTCTCCTCTCTAAATTTTTACTAATCGAACCAAAGATCCTAAACAGGGACATAAAGTAGATCGGTATGCCACTCAAAACCAATTGAATGAGGAAATAGTGTAGTTACCCTCACACTATGCATAGTTAAGGAACTAACTATGAAAATATTTTTTTTTTGATAGGAAACAGAAACAATTTCATTGATAGTATGAAAAAGTGTTACAAAAGAAATCCTATCCTTTTAATTACAAAAAATACCTCCATTGATTATAGAGGGTGGTTAGACCATAATTACAAAAAGGAGACGATAATTTGCTCCAAGTGATGGCTAATATAGTAGTAGCTAACTATGGAAATATTTATCAACCAATACGAGAATGGTAAAAATAAATTAGTTGTTGGTGACGATTAATGGAATCCTTGGTGCCATTATTGGTCTGAATAATTTTACAATAAACCTATGATGTTTCCATTCGATGTCTCCAAGTCTAATAGGATGAGGAAGTGATCAAATGTAGCCCTTTCTAATCTCCTTAGATTAGCTTTCCCGTATCCGGCAAGGTAAGTGTGGGGGATACAAAATCTATCAAGAAGAGAGACTTGGTTATGAGCCTGTTGACAACAAAGAGTCGACACAATCATAAAAGCAATTGACAAAACCACATCTCAACGACCAACTAAAATTCTTCATCACTTATGAAATCTCCACCCCACTTGGACCTTTTCCTTTTGGGATAACAATTTTTATTTTTTATTTTTTATAAGAAACGGTAACCATTCATTGATATAATGAAGTCAAAAGGGAATAGACTCTATCCCGTAAATACAAGAAACAAATCAAACCAAAAGTATAAAAACACAGAGAGATAAGGATTTTCCTAATCGGAGAAAAAGCTCCCAAAGAGATAACCAAATCCCAGATGAATCTGTGTTCAACAAAGATGGCCATGCTACCAAAAACAGACCTTTAGGAGGTAATTTTCTATCCAAATCGATCGCAGAGAGAGGGATTTGGCTGTAAAATTACCACTGTGTCCAAATCAGATGAATCAATGAGAACCCCTTCGTTTGTAACATCTGAACAGATCGATCAGCAAAAAGAGAGCTCCAAATAAAGATCAAATTGGTGAAAGGGGTAATGGGATCATGGAGGATAGTAATAAATAGGTTGAGGCCACTGATAGGGACAATGGTAAAAGGCATTTTTTTTGGAGATCTAGTATAACTGTTAAACCAAGAAAAGTTGATCATTTAGGCTTGTTCGAACCTTTGCCCATGAGACGATTGTTACTGCATTTATCATAATTTATAGTTGATTGGAGATTCATGACGTCTCTATCCCAATTCCTTTGTTTCTTTGTAGCAGTGGGCTGTCTCTGTTTGGTAGGAAGGGGCATAATGCACATCCCGTGTTTGATCAACCAGGGGAACAAATATGATAGATGAGATGATGGATCATCAATCGATTCTTCCTCTGCTTCGGTACCGTCGAGGATCCTTTCTGTTAAAGGATGCAAAGAGTGGTCTGTCTGTATGGATGAGTTCTCGATTGCCACAATAGCTAGAGGATGCTCCCCTTTTTCTGATAATGGGGTGTGAGGCATAGACTGATCAAAAAAATTGGAGAAGGATGGAGGAGAAAAGGGAGAACATATTTCTCTATGGATATGAGGAGTGCTATCTCTCGAGCAAGAAGAAGACAAAAGGTCATCTGAATCATTGAAGACTTTATTTTTGGATGTGGAGTAAAATTTACCAGTGACAAGATGGGTAGATTTGATGATCACCGGTTTAAGGGTGGGGATCAAATCAGAGGTAAGGAGGGGAGGGCTAAAATGAGGTGTGGTTAAAAGGTTGGTATCGGTCAATTCTAAAGTCCTTTGACCCGGATTTTTGGGAGGCCCATTGATTGGTTGGTTGGATAAAGCAAAATCAGAAAATGGGGGCTGATGGACTGGTTGATGTTGATGGGAGCAAGTGGCATTTAAGATTGCGTCAGGTTGATTAGATGGAGAGAAAAGGGGAAGGCTAATACGAGGTGTGGCCAGATTTTTGGGAGGGCTAATAAGTGGTGTAACCGGATTTTTGGGAGGCCCATTGATGGGCTGGTTGGATAAGGCATAATCAGAAAAAAAAAAAAAAAAGGGGGCTGATGGCTTGGTTGATGTTGATGGGAGCAATTGGCATTTAAGATTGCGTAGGTTGATTAGATGGAGATAAAAGGGGAGGGCTAATTGCGCTAGGTTGATTAGATGGAGAGAAAAGGGCAGGGCTAATATGTGGTGTGGCTGGATTTTTGGGAGGCACATTGATGGACTGGTTGGATAAGGCAAAGTCAGAAAAGGGTGGCTGATGGATTGGTTGATGTTGATGGGAGCAAGTGGCAATTAAGACTGCGTCGGGTTGATTTGATGGAGGGAAGGAGCCAATGGGTAATGCAGAGGCAATGCAAAAATCTGATGGATGCAAGGTAGGTTTTTTGTCTTTGTTCAAGGATGTGCACTGTATACGAGTAGGTGCTCGATGGTACGGATCAACATTTGGTGCGTGGGATAGATGAATATCGACTCCCTTATTGGAGCAAAGCAAAGCTTCATCGACGCGTGGGGTGGAGCTCATCTTCGTGGGTGAGCTTTTGCCATGGATTTCGGCCGTGAAGTTTATATGGTAATTAGCTAGGGTCAATGTTCACCGCAAAGGATGAAGGCTTATGAATGATGAGACTGCCTGATTATACAGAGGGTTGCGTGTAACTTTCATGTTTGTTTGCTCCAGGCCCAACACGGCAGCATCCATCCGGTCCTCTACTCTTTGGGCCGCCCTCATCATACTGTCCAGCCCAACAGGCTCGAAGCACAAGGTTTCGGTCCGAATCACCAATTTCAGCCCATTTAGAAATGTGCTCTCTAAAACTTCTTCCGATAAGTGAGGTAGTGGCGCCGCCAGTTATTCGAACTTCTGGCAAAATTCCTCCACCGTTCCTTCTTGCTTAATGGCAAGAAATCTCGCACATACCGTACCTTCTCGTAAGTGCCTGAACCTTACAAACAAGTCTTGCTTTCAGCTCTCCCCATATCTTCATTCTCTTCCGATGTTCAGCCCAACGGTACCAATGAAGTGCTTGTCCTTTAAAACTCACCACCGCTACTGTTAGTTTTTCAAACTCTGTCAAACGATTCAACTGGAAATAGCGTTCTGCCCGAAACAACCACCCATCAGGGTCTGTTTCGTTGAACACTGACATTTCAACTTTTTTAAACTTGATCCTCTCACTTTGGCCATCTCCTCCTCTTTTCTGAGGCGACTTTCCTTCCTCGATCTCACACTCTGGTTCCATTTCTTCTTCCAGCTCCTTGTGTTTTCTTTTTCCAGTGGACATTTCCGTCAGCTCAGACTCAATGACCTGATGCTGTTTTCCCTCTGCCAGTTCTTTGACCAGGGTGCTGAACAACACGCTCAACCGCTCCATTGTTTTCTCCAAACCAGGTAATCTTTGCAGCTCTATTTTCATTACTCCTAACGCCTCCTCTGTTGATTTTTTCATATCTCCGATGGCCTTTTCTGTTGCTGTAAGCCTTTCTTCTATCATCTTCTGCGCCATTTTTTTCCACTTCCCCAGTTTCAAACGAGCTCTGATACCACTTGTAAGAAACCTCTTACTTGTGATTGATAAATTGCAATAACAAGAACGATTACAATGTCAAAAGCTAAAGAACAACCCACCGAATTCGAGAGTGCTGGTAACCTCTCCAAAAACCCTAGAACCACTGTTCTATTAACATTCACAAGTCTGCCTAAAGAAAGCACAAAAGAAAGCTTAAATACCAAGGTATCACACAACCCTAACGACCGTACACACCTGTCCCACCCTAAAACCCACAAACGGTTATATCATACTCTCATTTTCCTTCTTACCCTTCCTAGAGTAAGTAATTACCACAAGGGGGTCTAACATTAACATCAATGAAAAATAATATTACAATTTTTTTAGATAAAAGGGTGGCCTTGAATTTTTAGGAATTCCAATCCTCACTCCTTTCTGAGCTAATCCTCACTCCCATGATCCCATCCCACAATACTTAATATTTTGTCTAATAAGATGGCTGCAATTGTTCTGTTGGTTTTTTGTTAGTGTGGTTGGTTTGAGTTTGTAAATTATTTTTCATGTTTGGGTTTCTAGGGGTTGGATCCTTCGTTTCTTCAGGTAGATGTTTGTTTCTCTTGCTTGTATCTTTGTTCATCATCTTGTCTTCTCCTAAAAGGAGTATTGCTGTTACATACTTTGTAGCTTTTCACTGCTTCACTGAAAGGTTCTGTTTCCTAAAAAAGAAAGGCTGCAATTAGATTTGCCAAGTGCTCAAAGTTGAATTCTGGAAATACCAAGAGGTATTGACTAGTGGAATTTGTGCTGTTGGTAATGATTGTGGGAATGCTTGTTGTCATAGTTGTCTGAACAATTTTGCTATAAATGTAGAATATTTCCAGTTGGCATGGTAACCTCCAACACTGCATATAACATGTTGAGCTTGGTTCTTTTGTCCATAGGTTATTCGAAAATTGATGGATTTCTTGGCATCTAATAGCCTACTTGTTGAGGACAAGGTGATGTCCAGGTATACAACTTCAGCAATGTTTTAATATTGTACATTGTGCATTGTTTTTGGAGAGATTTGTTACTTTTGATTTACTTGGCTTGGAGAAAATTTCATTAGCCTCAATAATCAATCTTACATGAGATATAACCTGAGACTACTTAAATAGACATCAAGACTAGTAACAATCGAACGAAAAACAGTAGACCAAATACAGAAACTATACTAAAGCCAAGAGGATGGCTGGTATAACAGTTCGCAAGTAAATCAAAAGTAACAAATCTCTCCAAAAATAATGAACACTGTACGATGTCTATTTAAGAAGTCAGGTTATATCTTATGTAAGATGGATTATTGAGGCTTAATGAAATTTTCTCCAAGCCATCTTATGATTCTGGCTAGAGGAAAGCTTCCTGGTGTACATGAAGTGAACTGGTTACCTGATCTTAGGGTTGCTGTCCTAATTTACCTCAACAACTTTCCTCCATTTTAGTGGGGCCTTAGCCAAGGAAGCGGCTATCAATTTTTTTTATTGTTATGATAAACTGATTGCAATATTTTGTTCAAGCATATAGGCGGCTTCTGTACAAGTCATTAATGGCTGCTGCTTTTAATTAATTAAAAAAAAGATATATCCAACCAGGGAGTCGTGACCTTTTTACATTGTAGTCTTGGCTATGGGAGTAGCCTTAAGTTACAATAAATTACCATACAAAACTAACCATCCTAACTAATCGTTACAAGTTACAGAGCTATTTTTATATGGCTTGCGTTTTGGATTAAAGATCAAAGGAGAATATCTTCCAACTGCTATGTGGAATAAAGTTGAAGAATAAAGCTAAACTTTTGTGGGTTGATGCTGTAAAAGCTTTCTTTAGACATTTGTTTTGAAAGGAACCAAAGAATCTTTGCAGTAAAATCTTTAGATTGGTATGAACAATGAGATTTTGCAAAGGATGATGCTTCCTTTTGGTGTCTCCCATGTTCCTTTCTAATTATTTCGACGTACAGTTTTAGTTTGGTCGGTGTTTGTTTGTTTATTTTTTTTCCTGGTACAATTTTAACTTTAATTTTAGTTTGATTTGGGTAGTTTTGCTTGTAATTCTTGCTGTATTTTTGGAGACGGGGAATGTTGATCTATGGTGGGTGTTTCTTTTTGTACTCTATAGGGAGTCGTGTTTTGTTTTCTTATCATTTTATGATTTCTCATTTATCAATTAAAATAAAAAACTAATCACGAGTACATATAATTTACAATGAAGTTCCTAAGGCTTACATCATATACCCCGGTAACAACCATTTCATTGGCTTTATTAGAGTTACTATGTTTCGCTTACTGTTTTACTTTAACTTTATCCAAAAGTTTCAAACTGCATGAAACGAACATTATCCACCGTCCTTAATGAGATTCCTTATCTTGGCACATTTTCGAATCAGTCATCCTTTTCATGCATTGGTTGTGAAATTCTGCAGGTATTATCTGTCTCTTTTGAGATGTCTTCATTTGGTTATAGCAGAACCCAAAGGCTCCCTTTCTGACCATGTAAGAAATAAAACTACACTTGTCCTAAATTGAATTCATTGAGAATGCTTACTTACTGGAGCATCTTTTTTTTACTTAATTTATTTTTTTCAGGTGTCAGCTTTTGTAGCAGCATTGCGCATGTTCTTTGCCTATGGTTTTTCTAATAGACCCCTACTTACTTGTTTAGTTGGTAATCAAGGGAAAGAACCTAGTTTTACTGGTATCAAGTCCAGTTTGGAAGAACCAAAAAAGGAAAATCGTAGTGCATATAGGCCCCCACACATGCGTAGAAGAGAAAATTTAAATAAGAAGCAGGCCAATGTTCAAAATTCTCAAAGTTCAATGGCTGTGGAGTCTCTTAACTGTGATTTGATATCTTCAGATTCCGATCATGACAGTGATGGGCCAGTAAGAGATACCGTCATCATTCAGAATGGCAAAGTTCGGGTTGCAGCTATTATTTGTATACAGGTAATTCAGAAAGAGAGGACCCATTTGATCTAGTTCTTTGTTGTTTTCACTTATCTATGGTAAATCAATTGCTACAGTGATCCATGTCCATAACTTTTCTTCCTCCAGCTAATAAGGTCTTTTCGATGATTAGCAATTTCCCTCTTGCAGTAGGTTTGCAAAGTGGTGTGTACTCGGTACAGATATGGTTCTATGAATGAAAATCTTTCCTCAACTTAGATTGGAGGATGTTTTTCTAAACTCCTAGGCAGGGGGATCTCTCTAATCTCTATAGGCTGGTTTCCCTTATTTTTGGCAATATATTTTTTTTTCTCTCAAGTTCAAAGACTCAACCTGGTGCATTTGTCAACAACGGTAAATCTACTCATTTTTGGTTGGATTGGTGGCTGGTAATGGACCTTTGCAGTTTTCTTTTCCTAGGCTTTATGACACTTTGTTTATGTGGAAACATGCACCATTGAAGACTCGTGATTTCTTGATTTAAGGAGAAGATTCTGGGATCATGAAATATCAGAATGGGCCTTTGTACAAAAGCAGTGGCAGAAAGTAGGGGTGAGTATCGATCGGTCGGCGTCGGTTTTGGGCTCAAACCATCTATTCCTTCCCAAGTTGGCAGTTTGCGTACACATTTTTTTTTTGTCGGTCGGTTCGGTTGGTTTTAGCATTTTTGGGTAGCCGACCGAATGTTCGGTTTTCTTACCTGAAAAATCTACCCGACCGAATATTGGTATAAACTGACCGACCGAAGTCGGTTTTGATCGGTCAATTCGGTTTTTCGATTTGTTTGGCTCACCCCAGGAGAAAGTATGTGCCATATATTTCTCCGTTGCCCCTTGGCTTACAACTTCTGGGAGACTTCTTTGTCCTTTTAATTGGCATATGTGGACCAAGGAATGTCATAGACTTTTTGGAGGTTTTCTTGCTTGGACAATCCTTTGAAAGGAGACGAAAATCGTATGGCTGCATTATTCTTTCGAGTTACCAGGAGAAAAAAGTTTTCATTCAATTTATGAGAAGTTACAAACAATAGATAGATACAAATAACTCCTTAAAGGAGAACGAATAACCATATCAACAAAACTTCCAAAAAGATACATTGAAAGCTACAAATTAAAACACGACTAGATAAGAATAGAAGAACCAACATAAAATCCTCGTTGGAAACATCCATAGCCAAAACCTCTTAGGAGCTGCTATAGTCAGAGGCTTTCAAGCAAACCACATTGATGATCCTCTGGGCAACACTGCTTAGATTAACTCTTTAACAACACTCTTGCAAAGCCAAAATTAGAAAGGGAGATAATTATGATGCCAAGGGCAAGGAAATTGTAGGTTGGTGCTCTCCTCACCACTGACAAGGAAATTGAAGAGGAGATTCTGTTTTTTTTTTTCACAGTTGTATGCCGAGCCAGGGGGGCATAGATTGGAGGTGGGAAGAACTTGCAGTGGTCCCCTCTGCAGAGTGAGCGGAGTAGACTCTTAGAGTCCTCTTTTGTGGAGGATGGGATTCATAGAGCGATTTGTAGCTTGGGTAACTTGAAGTCCCCGGGGCCAGATGGCTTCACAAATGAATTTTTAAATTTTTTTGGAACATCTTGAAGGCAGATTTAGTAAAGGTGTGTCAAGATTTGTTTGGAAGAGGGATCATCAATAGCCGCACAAATGAAACATACATTTGTTTGATTCCTATGAAGCTGAGGGCCAACAAAGTGGGGGAGTACCAGCCGATTAGCTTGGTGACTTTCCTTTATAAGATTATTTCCAAGGTACTGGCGGATTGACTGAAAAAAGTGCTCCCTTTGATTATTGACAATTTCCAAGCAGCTTTTGTTGAGGGAAAGCAGATTTTAGATGCGGTGCTGGTGGCTGCCGAGCTTGTGGGGGAATTTTCTTCTAGAGGCAACAACGGGATCGTGCTTAAGCTTGAGTGAAACTTCTTATTTGTATCCATCTCCAACTGCTGCATTTTTGTAAGAGCTCATAGCAAAACACTAACAATTTCTTCTGTTCTTGCCTTGTGACGGCCAATTGTGGGTTAAGTTTTTTTAGGCCATTCTGTGGCTGACATGGAAGGAAAGGAATCCAAGAGGTTTTTTTTGGATAAGAATAATTCCTTTGTCTGCTTTTGTGATCTTGTACAGTTTATGGCCAACGCTGGAGCGCCCACCCAACACAAGTTGTTTTTTAACTACTACACCTACACCATCAATTTAGATTGGAGGGCCTTTTTGTAACCCTTCCTTGTGGAAAAGGGAGGCCTTATCCCTTTGTGTGTTAGGTTGTTTTGCTTGGCTTTTGCCTTTTGAATGAAAGTTTGAATTGTTTCTTATAAAAAAAGAATTTTTAAGAGATGTAGTCTGGGTTCCTCCACATTCTTCAGCAGCTGACGGGTTTTTAAGTCATCTTGGATCATTGGTTCTCCTTTTGGAAGAAGACTTTTGGTTGTATTTTTTTTTTTTGTAACCAGAAATGAAATTTTCATTGATTGATGGAGAGATAAAAAACTATTGAAGGATACAAACTTCTATTGGGAGAGAGAAAGTATAGCAACTAGTAAGGGAATATGAAAGCATCCCATTAAAAAAAATATCATTAAAAGCATAGTTATTATACAAAGATTGTATGATAAGAACACAAATGAGAAGACTTAATTTTGGCTAAATCAAACTGACCCTCTAAGATAAGAACTTATCTTCGAAAATTCTTGGATTATGTTCCAACCATTATTAAAAAATAATAGCTTTATTGACATTGTCCCAAATGAAAAGAGCTTTGGAGCACTGATCGAGGCCAGCTAAGGGGTGGGACAAATTGGCAGAAAAATCCGACCCAAAAACCCATTGAAGAGAGAAGAAACTGAATAAGTTGGGAGTTTGTGGCTCTATCACTTAGGAAAAATTGACATAAAATAGGTGGAATATTTGTTAGATCTTCTTGACACAATGTCTTCTTGGTTTGTGAAATTACTTGGGAATGGAATTGATAATTCTGCAAGAAAAAGATTCTTCTTATTCATGTCAATATACAATTGTATAATCCTTGATTTAAAGGGACAAGAGTGGCAAAATAAGGCAATAAATGAAGGTAACAAGAATAAAAGAATGAAAGGAAATAATATAACATAGAAATAAACAACAATAAGAGGGATACAAAATTACAAAGGGATGTGAGAGAACTTTTCTATTTTCAACAGGAATATTTGGTGGTAACCAAAAAAAAATAAAAAATTGCTTTTAAACCATTCTTCATATTGACTTCCTAGATGACATCAAATTTCTGCCACAGCATTACCTATGTGGGTGCATCCTCTTCTGCTTTCCCTCACTTTTTTGTTATATGTAATTGAGTGAAACATTGACACATTTAGGGTTCAAAGATCTTTTTTCTGATAAAAAAATCAGTTGCTGAAGTTCAAAGTTCTAGAGTTCTATAAAATTATCAGTATTTTATTCATGTCAACCATACTTGAAATTATCCTAGTTTTTTTTAGAACTTAAAAGTTTTTATGTTGTCTTAATTTTGGTTGATAGGATCTTTGCCAAGCTGACCCCAAAGCTTTCACCAGCCAATGGACACTTCTTTTGCCAAGTCGGGATGTGCTGCTGCCAAGGTAGGTCCTCTGTTATAATATCGATGCCGAAGTTTATTATTTTATCTTTTCTGTCCATTCTACTTATATTTCATACTTATTTCTTCTGTGTCCTTAATTATATTCTTGTAGGAAATTTGACGCAACTTTAATGACATGTCTGCTGTTTGATCCTTCTCTGAAGGTATATATTCTGTTTCCGGTAATTGCTTAATCAACTCAGTTTATTCAATGTTTTGACTGAAAATAGGCTGTAGTGTTGTTCCTTCTCAACTTCTTTTTTTTTGTATCTATTTTTGTTATTTTATTCGTTCAGTGCTGCTAGGTGCTTCTATCTATTACATACTGCTTTGGCTTGCCCAGGCACAGATTGCATCTGCTGCAGCCCTGGTGGTTATGTTGGATAGGACCACTTCCATTTCCTTGCAGATTGCAGAATACAAAGATCCAACTAAATGTGGATCCTTTATGCCTCTTTCGATTTCCCTTGGGCAGATACTGATGCAACTTCATACAGGTACTCAATATATATATATATATATATATATATTTATATTTTTTTTTCTTTAGATACGGAACAAGCACTTTCCATTAAGAGATTGGTTAGTACAAGGGACCCAGGAGCTGCTTGAACTCCAGTTGGTCTGCATATTGGGAAGAGAGTAATTACAGAAGCATTGACTTTTTTGTCCATAAAGAAAAAAATAAATAATGCTATCCCAAAGCTGGTCAATGGGCCTTTCAGTGTTGGAGAAGATGCGGTTGTTTCTTTCCATCCATAGTAGTATTAATTAATACAATTTCGTATTTTGGGGTGACTAGAACAAAAAAGGAAATCAAAGAGTTTTCTCGGACAAAGAACTACCTTTCAATAAGTTTTTCGATCATGTTATTTACTATGCTATTTCTTTGTGTAAATTGTCAAATCTTTTCTCTACTTATAGCTATGCTTCCCTTTTTTAACCAATTGGGAGAGCTTTTTGTAACCATCATGGATATTTGATCATTTTTTGTAAATTTCATACATCAATGAAATTGTTTCTTGTATAAAAAAAAAGAACAAAAAATGGAAATCGTGGTCGGGAAGGTTATAGTAGCAAAAGCCATTGGAATTACCTAGAAATAGGCTGTGGAGGCTAACAGACAAATCTTCAGTTTTTTACAAGAGAACGGCATTTTGAAAGAAATTGGCACATAGCCGGTCAATTTCCTTATTTTATATGGGCGGCAAAGACTGATAGATAATAGGTTGGGAAGTTTGTGAGAACTCCCTGCACTGAAGTAAGCCTACCCTTTTTTGAGGGGAAGTGATTCCTCTTGCTGAGCCTTAGAGAGATGATTCTGCTTTTAGCTTCATTGTATGTCCTTTTCATTTTAATTTGTTTCCAATGATATGAACCACAAAGGTTTTCTCATTCCTTACGATATCTCTATTTGTGTTCCTAGTGTCTACTCATTTCCAATCTGTTTTGCATAAAATTGTTGCAGTAGGGTTTCAATACTTCTAACTACTGTTTGTAATGGTTTAGTAAAGTCCCCCTCCTCCAAATAACTTGTTTTAGTTAACCACCTTTCTCTTATCTTCTGTTGTAATTTTCTCTTTTCATTTTCACATTCTTTTCCTTCGTGTTTTCCCCTTTCATTTATAAATGCACGAGTATTTTTGGGTATAGGTGTTCTGTACTTGATCCAACGTTCAACTCATGGTAGATTGCTGACAATCTTGTTCAAGATTCTTTTGCATCTGATATCATCTACTCCGTACGTAATTTTTTTAGATGTCTCATTGTTGAGTAATATTTTTCCTTAATTTATATGGAATGTTGACCTTTCTTTTTAGATATTATTCATTTTATCATTAATTTCAGGTTGAATTGTTTTTATTTTTTATTTTTTTTATAAGGTACCGAACTTTCAATGAGATAAAATGAAAGAATACAAGGGCATCCAAAAAAACATAAGCCCCAAAAAAATGCCCCTTAAAGCAAAGAGGTCCAATCAAGTAATAAAAGACCTATAGGATAATTACAAAATAACCGCGTCACCGACGCCCACAAAGAAAATTGAAACCTAACTAGGGACCAAATAACACTAGGCTCCCTCTTAGACCCTCTAAAGGTTCTATTGTTTCTTTCCCCCATAGCCCCCATAAAACCGCGCAGATCCCAGCCTGCCACAAAAACTTTCCTTTCTCCCGAAAAGGCGGATGGAGAAGGAACTCCTCGATCATCTCTCTAATGCGTTTGTGCCTAGCAAATTGGACGCCAAACACCTCAAGGTTCCAGACATTACGAGCAAACTCGCAGCTCCACAACAAATGATCCAGGTCTTCCTCCACCCTCCGGCAAAGAAGGCAACAAAAGGGACCAACTAAAGTAGTTTTCTTTTTCAAGAGGTGATCAGGAGTATTAACTCTACCGTGAATGACCAACCACTCAAAAAACTGATTTTTTTCTGTTATTTTCACCTTCCATAGAGACGAAAAGACCGACTCACTAACCGGGGAGGGATTAAGTAAGTTTTGAAAGAATGAGCTACACGAGAACCCTTCAACGGGGTTCAGAGACCAAATTCGAACATCCTTTCTCCCCGGACAAAGAACACGCTCCCCAATAAGAGAAAGGAGGGCCAAAATATCTTTTGGCTTATTTGGAGAGAAAGAAATGCTCGTATTTTTCAAGATTCTTTTTCCCCTTTTGAGCGGATCATGGACTCAATTGTTTTCAATGCTTTATATTGGTGTAAATGTAAACACCCATTTTCCAATTATAGTTTTTCTCTTTTGATTGCTAATTGGACAGCCTTTTTGTAATTCACCTTTTGGTGCACGAGCTTTAGCTCCTTTTCATTCATCAATGAAATCGTTTCTTATCCAAAAAAAAAATATCTGTCGTTTCCCTATTAGATAAAGCCCAACGAAAGCCAAAGGTGTAGGAGGGAGAACTTTCGGGCTGGTTTGGGACTATCCCCCACCCATTTATCCTCCCAAAAAAAAGTATCATTCCCCATCCCCACAAAAAAACTGAACCAGGTTAGAAAATGATGGAATCTCTGCGAGATATGAGCGAGGAGGTGCAAACATGTATTTTGACTCTTACGCTATGAGCGAGGAGGTGCTATTGGGTTCACCTTTTTGGGAGAAGGGGAATGTTTTTGGTCTTGTGACAAGGTTTGGGACCTGTTAGGTGTAATGCCTCCTTGTGGGCGTCAGTCACTAGGCTGTTTGTAATTATGGTCTTGGTTCAATTCCCTTTTTGTAGTTTTCTGGGACTTCTTTTGTTGGACTTGTTTTTTCTTTCATTTTTCTCATTGAAAGCTCGATTTTTTACCATTTTTTTTTGTTCAAATGTAATAGATAATCTGAGTAAAGGAACAAACTAATTAACATACTAAAACTAACAAACTATAAATTACAAAATTATTCCTAATTATTTTTGAACCAGAAACAACTTTTCATTGAATTGAAGAAAAAAGACTACTGCTCAAACGATACAAACTCCACATAAGAGTGTAATAAAGAGAACATTAAAACCAACAAAGAGAACATTAAAACCAACATGAATCATATAGGAACAATCAACAAAATTATTACTAATTCACTAGAACAATTTCATTGAATTGAAGAAACATGAATCATTGATTCTCTAATTGAAGCTGATTTAATTACTTTTAGGGAAGAGGAGAACACAATTTTTGAAGAAGTTAATCACATGCCTTTATCAAAGTTGCCTATTGATCTTCCCAACTATTCAAATCTTAGTGAAACCTTTGCATTAAATCAGACATTGGAAGATGGTGATCAGACATTGGAAGATGGTGAATACATTGATTCTCTAATTGAAGCAAATTTATTCACTTTTAGGGAGGAGGAGATCTTGGGTTTTGAAGAAGTTAATAACACTTCATTATTTACAAAGAATGATGGCTCGTTCATTAACCAACGAAAACACATTTATTACTCAACCTTTGCATGAAGAGGATATCCTTAGTCCATTACCGAAGTCTGATGATCTCCTACTCACGAATTCCGAAAGTCTTCACGAGGGCCCCACATCAATTCAATCATCATAAAATTTGAATTGTTGCCTACATCCTTCTCCTGAAGTTTTAATGAATGTGATTTTATCAACCGAATCCATCATGGATAAAGTGCCAAAGTTTTCACATGAAACTCCACTTGTTACTATAACTTTACTCTCGGCATCAATTATTCAAGGCTTGCGAAATCAGATTTCTAAAGACGTTATCTCCCCAAATAGTAGGGATGGAAAACATCCACGTTTTACAAAGGCCCTCCCTTTTCACTATACCCTGAAAAAACTCACAGACTTCACTCCCCTCTCAACTACACAATTTACAGGTGCCAACTCAGACGTTTTAGAAGAATCTTGTACTCGAAGTTTGGTTGCTTCATATAAGGAGAAACTAAATCAATCAGCAAAGTTCCCTTCAACAAGTACCTTCACTCAGACCTCAATATCCATTCGTGGCACAAAAATAACCTTGACCAAATGTACTCTTTCATCTCCCAAGAATGTTGTATTTCCTCCAACTTCAGAAATAGATTTAGTGGATGATTTTGATGTTAGTGTGAGTAGTGAAGAAGCTGAGCAATTGCTAGAAGAAATACAAGATTTTGAGGAAGATTCACATGCTGACTCCTTCAATATTCTTTTCCAAGATGAAAAATAGAGCAACCAAAGACAAAGTGTGATAAATTGAAACTTTTTGTGAACTCCACCCACTTCGTTACCTAGTAAATTTCTTCCTTTTATTGAGCGTTGTGGAATACAAGTACGAGACATTCCCTCTTCATCACTCCAAACTCACAATTAGCACAATCCTTTAAGGTGTTTCATGAAGATCATCTCATGGAATACTTGGGGTTTGGGGGATAGCACTAAACAAATTGCTTTAAAGATTTTTCAATAGCAACAATGCCCACATATATGGTTTCATTTAAAGAGGAGAAAATTTCAGATTTTGATAGGTGGGATTTTTATTGCCTTGGTGTATAGGTGGGAATTTCAACATTACTCTTTTGAGATCATGACAGGCTCCCTCTGAGAAGACAATGAAGGGAATATATTTTAATTGAAGATCTTGGCCTATGGAATTTCCTCTCTCAAATGATTCATCCTCCTGCACATAGGGAAAGTGTGTTGACATCATCTGAAAGATCTCCCTCGAGCTCCTTCATCTGGATGCAAGGAAAAGAAAGCATATAATATCAGAACTGGAAATTAACAATCGACAACTCTCTTCTCTCTTTTGGAGCAATTGATGCTGAAATTCTTTGGTTTTTAATCATTTTTACTAAACTATCAGGCATCCTTGGATCAACATAAATCAGGCCTTAATTGGCAAGCTATGTCCTAAAAAGGAATTGAGGAGACATTGATGCATCTTACTTTTTTCTTTTCCTACCCCTTCGTGGCTGCTTGTTGGGAGAGTTTGTTCCGGAACAAAAGTTGTCTTTGGTTGGTTTGTTATGAAGTAACTCACCTGAAAGCCGCTTCCACCGGTGTTCTCTTTCTAATTCTTTTGTCTTTATTATCTTTTCAAGATCTTATTCTTATTTGGTTTATTGTTGCTTTTCTTTCTCCCCTTTTTGGAGTTTGTTTGTTTTTTTAGCATTAGTCTCTTTTCATCTTTTCAATGAAAAGTTTTGTGTCTTGTTTAAAAAAAATTCACTAGAACAATTTCTTCCCTTTTAAAAATTAACTTGACCCTGAGTTATATTAAAAGAGATTAGGAGGGAAGATACCAAGGCACTCTTTCCTCCTGGGCTAGGTGGTGATGAAAAAGGACGAAAAAAAAGGGCCAAACTCGTGACGATGGCGATGGACATTGACGACGGCGGAATGGGTGCAGAAGGAACCAGTCCACAAAACCCAAACATGAAAACAAAAGAATCCTAAAGATTCACAAAACCCTAATTGCCCTAGGAAAAGAACCTAGTGCTCTGATACTAAGACAAAATATGAGAGAATCATTCACTTTCTATTCACTAGAGTTAACAATATATAGGCATACATGAAAGACCTAAACCAATAATAGTAAAATTACAATAAAGGACTAAACACTAATAAACTCCTATATTCACATATATATTATAACACCCTATTATTACTCATACAAATCTCTTTTAACATTTTTTTTTTAATGAGATACAAACTTTTATAGCAAATGGATTTTGTGCTTTGTATCTATAAAGGAAAGAAAAGGTGAAAGACCCGGCCATTTGATGTTGATTTGTATCATCCTTATGAGAGCTAATCGCAGGGCTTCATTCACGTGTGTGTATTCGTGTGCTTTGTCACCTAGTTATGGGTTTTAATATGTTGAAAGATCATTTTATTTCAGATATACAAGGATGCCTGAAGAGTTGTTGCCGAACATAGTAAAAGCTTTACAAGCAACAATTGAAGAGGGGTTTCCATTCAAAAGTGATCAAACTGACCTGCTGGTTAGATTATATTTTGAAACCTTATCCTGATTTTCTTTTATGTAGTTGTTTACGAAGTATTGCTTTTCATTTTTCTATAGGCTGCTGCTATCAGTTGCTTAAATGCAGCCTTATCTACTCCTCAGTCCTCACCTCATGTAAAAGAGATGCTTTCTATACAAATATCCACAGGTTGGCTTATGTTTTATAGTTATTTTTCTGACATGTTCTTAAATGTAATGTTAATTTTCTAACAGCCTTGAATATTGTAATGTGCCTGTCTTTGGTTTACCATCAGAGAGATTTTTGTGTGATGTTTTCTTCTTAATCAATTTAGTTCTTATGGGCTTTAATTATTTTCTACTTTTATCCTATCAGACATTTATTTATTTATTTTATCTATCGTTTCTTTTGGATAGTCTGCCCACGCTTTAACTGGTAGTGTAGATTATTTTAACAATTCAGGTTGGCTATGTTAATTTGAGACAAAATATGGGATAATAACTTATCACATTTTATATGTTAGAATTTCATATATATATAGGCATAGATGGAAGCCTTACACTAAAAATAGTAAAATTACAATAAAGAACAAAATATTTTAATGTCTATTTACATACAGGGGCGGATTCAGTATAGCCCCCCTGAAGTCCATGGGTCAAACCTTGCCCCCGCCTTTTTTTCATCCAATTTTAATATTCTTCATCAATTAAAAAAAAAGCCCATGAAAAGACGTATTACTCTTCTAAATTTCTAATTATTTCTAAATTCTTCATTCTCATCCCATTTAAATATTAACCTCAATTTCGAAAAAAGGACAAAGTGGAGAAGGGAAGACCATTTGGTTGGCTTTCAACGGAGTGTTCCTTTGGTTCCTTTTTTTGACATGATAACCACTGCAGCAAAGAAATTATTTTGTTAAAGCTATCTATTGATTGTGAGAAATGATTTATAATGTAAATAATAAATTGATCCTTTCCGAATCGCTTGCAATTTGTGTATCCATTGTACAAATATAAAGATTGATGTAGGGAATTAGTTTTAGTAGACTGGTTGAATTGTTTTAGTGTTTTAGAACTTAGTTTATTGTTAAATCATCTCTAACTAGAGGGATAATCTCTTATATTGAATACTTTGAATCATAATAAACTCCTTTGATTAGAGTTCTCAGAATTCATCCTATGTGGTTTTACTCCCAAGATAGTGTGTGGTCCTCCATTCATCTGCTTTGTCAATTATATCTCCATGCTAATCATCCGCCTCTTTTCATTTTTTTCAATGAAAAATTTTGTTTCTTGTTAAAATAAAATCTCTCCATGCTAATGTGCTTGTCTATGATCTATCCTTTATCGTAACGAACATATCATTTTGAAGAAAATCACATGAAGTACTTTGAGTTTCGTTAATTAACTTCCTCGATATCCACGTGATTTGTTTTTCTGTCTCTGTGTAGCTCAAAAGGGAAACAGTGTTCTTGTCACATTACTTCAATATTCTGAGCAACTAACCAATCCAACCATATGCATTGAGGCTCTTCAGGTAATATTATATTGAAAATTTTCATCAGTTTATTTGTCTGACCACTGGTTTTATTGTTCTTGCAGCTCTTCTTTCTCAAGCATATAATATTGTTCACACGACTTCTTTATATATGTATTGTCATGGTTATGAATATTGTCGTGTCTTATCTTTCAATTCTTTTGAATGTCTATTTTTCCTGGTTGAGAATGCACTTAATTTATTATTTAAGGAATCTTTTAAACGTTTAACTTATGACTGCTTTATCAATAATTTGTCCCTCGTGATGGGATTTGAAGTATGTAAATGTATAGGATGTAGCTCTTCAGTTTTTGGACATCAAAGCTATTAGGTCGTTTAGTCGGTGAGATTTTAATGGAATGATATCTTTTTTCTGGAAAAAGTACATAGAATGTTTGGTTGAGACTATATGAGATTTGTTTTGTTGCAGGCCTTAAAAGCTGTATCACACAATTACCCACATATCATGTTTGCTTTCTGGGAACAAGTATCCTCAGTTGTTTCCAACTTTCTACATGAATCTGCTCCTGAAGTTTCTACGGGGCAGTGGAGGGTGCATTCGAGAAACAGTGTTGGAATTATTGGAGAGAAAGTTATAACGGCCTCTGTCAAGGTAAAATTCTCTTTCGTGGTCAACTATTATAACATAATAACAATCAGGGAAAAAAGTATGGGGTGGCCAGGCCAAGAAGTTCAAAGAGTATTAAAATGCGACTAGCATTCAACAAGTCCATACAAAATTAAAAGTTGGACGCCCAACAGTTTAATTAGGAGCCAAAATGAATACCTGTGACTGTGATACTTTTGTATCATACCATCATGTGATAATTTTACGATGACTATATTATTTTTTGCAGCGTTAGTTGGCAACTTTAACTTTTTTTCATTTTCTTTAGATCATGTAAAAAGATTTAAAATTTAACACGAAAAATAATATCTTTTAATTTTCTTTTTCTTGGTTTTTCTAGGTTACACCTGTGACCTGTTACCTGTATACTTCAAAGATTTACTTTTTACTTTTTGTAGATCTATTTATTTTATTCGTGGATTCTCAAACAGTTAATTATTTGTCTTGAAGTAGTCCTTCTCCAAGAGTTTGTTTTAGCTGTCTCAATTTTTTGTGAACTGTCTGTCTGCATGTGTTCCTCGGTTGGATTGTTAATGAATTGACTTAAGAGTACTAACTTCAAAGACAATATCCAGTCGTATAGTTTCCCCATAATAAGACCTTGATATCTACTTTTGTTAATATTGCTGCTGTTGTGGTTGAACTTTACATTTTGTTCTGGAAGCACGCCTCTCTTTGAGAAGATTATGTATGCCCATAAAATATTTGAGCGTTTCCAAGTCATTTCTTATCCAAAAAAAAAAGTCTTTTACTTCAAAATCCTTGGCCAACTAGAGCATATCTGGGGGACTAAAATGTCTATACTTCCCTTGAATGGTCAAAGGTTCGAATCACCCCACTCTGATTTGATCTGATGTAATATTCTAAAAAATCCTAGGCCAACTGGTCCTTTGACCTTGTGAATTTTTTCTTCATAGTTTCCAATAGTAACAATAATATTATCCATGTATACAATAATAATAAATAGTTTACCATGGAGAATGAAAGATTTTGGTCCTATCAGTTTTCTATGGAGGCCTAGGCAAGAGTGAAAGAAATGTGTATGGTCATCAGTTGTTACGACTTTGGTTTTTATTATTTTAACCGAGCTTTGGTGTTTATCAATTATATAATGAAAATTTTGTTGGCGGTTGTCCCGTGAGATTAGTCGAAGTGCGCGTAAGCTGGCCTGGACACTCACGGATATAAAAAAAAAATAATGGAAATTTTGTCTGGATCATAGGCAAGAGAATATAATTGCCGGACTCATAAATTGAGGTACATCCAAATATTGATGTTTAAGAGTTACTCTCTGTCTCGCCAACATGAGCATAGCTCAATTGGTTCAGGCATATACCCTCGACCAAGAGGTCAGAAGTTCGAATCCCCCACTCCCAAATGTTGTTGAATTAAAAAAACATAGTTGCTCTCTGTCTCTTTTGCATCTCAATTTCTTTTCACATTTTAATGCTGTCAGGTTTTGGATGAATGTTTGCGAGCAATATCTGGGTTCAAAGGTACGGAGGATCTTTTGGATGATAACCTACTTGATTCTCCGTTTACTTCCGACTGCATAAGAATGAAGAAGGTCTCGTCAGCTCCATCATATGAAATAAAGAATTTAAATGAGACTGTTGATCCAGAGGAGGTATGCGCAGGAATGAAGCAGTGGTGTGAGGTGATTGAGAAGCATTTACCAAGGAGTTTGGTGCATACTTCTGCAATGGTAGACTAGACTTTCCCTTATTCTTATTCTTATTCATATGTTTTGTTATATTTTAAAATGTTAAAATATTGATATAATTAAATTTATATCGTAAAAAAGAAAAAAACTAGGTTGATTGGTGATTTAACATGCCCAACCAAACTTGTTGGAGAGATAGTGTATTTGTGTTCCCAACCAAACTTGTTGGAGAGATAGTGTATTTGTGTTCCATTTAATGCCCTTGTGTAGGGGGTAGATATCTCCTAATTATACTTTAAGAACTAGGTTGATTGGTGATTTAACGTGGTATTAGAGCGGGAGGTCTTGTGTTTGAACTTCAGTAATGTCATTTTCTCTCCAATTAATGTTGATTTTCACTTCTTGGGCCTTCTACAAATTTCTAAGCCCACAAGTGAGGGGAAGTGTTATAGATATCTCCTAATTATACTTTAAGAACTAGGTTGATTGGTGATTTAACGTGGTATTAGAGCGGGAGGTCTTGTGTTTGAACTTCAGTAATGTCATTTTCTCTCCAATTAATGTTGATTTTCATTTCTTGGGCCTTCTACAAATTTCTAAGCCCACAAGTGAGGGGAAGTGTTAAAGTATTGATATAATTAAATTTATCATAACCCATCACAAAAATTATTATGGAAAGATGTTCTATAGACCGACCATAATACACATACATGCGTTGCTCTATGATGTTTTGTTGTTCTGTAGGGAAAAACAATATACACCTTATGAGACGCTGAGAAGGAAATAAGTAGGGAAAAAGAATATACACCTTATGAGATGCTGAGCAGGAAATAAGTAGACTCCTAGAATTATTGATAGCTATCGAAAGAGAGATTGCATAATCTACAAAAGGAAGTACAACACTACAACCTATATAGAGACATGGTAATACTAAAAACAGAAAAGGGGAAATGAATTGGAAGAAATCATGAAGATCCCTTAAATCATGAATAAATTCCAACACTTATTATAATATTAATATTTTCCAACGTCTGAAAAGAAGTTTTTTCATTCCTGGCTAGACTTCATAATCTTACGGTTGTGAAATGCTTCCTTCCACGATGTTTTTTATTTTTTTATTTTATTTTTCGGGTCTTTTATAAAAAAAAAGTTTGTTTCTGGTCAAAAAAGAAAAGCTAGAGAGCATCAAACCCTTTTTAGTAGGTTGTTAGTTTTATACATGGTTAGCTAGACATGTTGACTCATCTAAGAAGAGACAAAGAAAAAAAGTCTAAGAGAAAATCAAACTAGAAGTAGATAACTAATTCCTCCTTCACTAAATCCTCGTTATTTTAGTCTCCCGAAGACCTTAAACTTGCCAACTCTCCCTCTCTCTGTCTCTACAAAAAATCTTCAGCTAGAGTTTAAAACCACTCTAAATACCAGGCAACACAACTCAAAACTACACAAACAGACCCTTGACAATCAAAAGACAACTTGGAAGTTGGAAAAAGCTAAGCAATAATTTTATTTTCTTCCCCCCCCCCCCAGGTCTTTGATAATGATAGGTCCCCAATTACAAAAGTATATGTAAGGAGAGGAAATAAGGGTAAAGGTACGGAGGAATGAGTGGGGTCCCTAGGAATATTGTTAGTTAGAAATGGGGGCCCAAGGGTGAGAGAGGATGGCTATTTAGAGCAAGTTTGTTAGTAGTAGGTGTATCTTTTTGCTGAGTATTGTAATAGGTTCTCTTTGGAGAAATTGGGAGAGAAGGGAAGCTCTCTAAACTTTCTCTGATATGTTCATATATAAAATAGTTGGCCGAGGTTTATCAGTCTTGTCCAACCTTTGTAAGATTTGAATTGAACTCTAGTAATGCGAAAGGAGACTTAAATGTGGTGTGTGCCATAGATGTCTACTCAAATAGAAAATGGTTAAAAACAATAAATATGAAGCTCATTAATAAACAGAGAAAATAAACTATACCTAGGACTGCCTAGGAAAAGTAATGATGAAATTACATCTTAGTTCTTATGATTTAACTTTCGTTTCAATTTGGTCCTTATGCCCTTAAAAGTTTCATTTGTGTCCCTATCCTTTGATGTCTCTGATTGGAATTAATGAAAAGTCCAATGTGATAAGTTATTTTTGTTGCACTTTGAGAGAATTAATAGGTTCTCAACTGGCAGTGTTGGTTTCTCTAAATACCATTTTCCTGCTCAAATGTTTTATAAATTAATAAAATTTCAGTCCCTTTTAAATTTATAAAATATTTTCATCCTGTGAAGTGTGAGGTGTTGAGTTTACCTTTATTAGAACGGATTCTTTACCTTGTTTTTCTATGGAAGGTGAGAGCAGCATCTGTTACATGTTTCGCGGGTATTACTTCCCCTGTTTTCTCCTCTCTCTCTAAAGAAAAGGAGGACTACATATTATCTTCAGTGGTAAGTTTTCATTTGGATTAGACCCGAGTATACTCTTCAATCCTATTGAGGTGGATAAAATCATTTTTCAAACAGCTATGTGCTTTATTTCAAAGGTGAATGCTGCAGTGCATGATGAGGTGCCTTCGGTGAGGTCAGCTGCTTGTCGTGCCATTGGTGTCATATCATGTTTCCCTCAAGTTTCTCAAAGGTGCTTCTAAAGTAATGGTGTGCTAAAAATCTATGTTATCTTCATTACCTTCATCTTGAAAAGGTGATTGAACCTTTTCTAAATGTCTAAATGATATAGTGCAGAGATTCTTGACAAGTTCATCCATGCTGTTGAGATCAATACTCGTGATTCTTTGGTTTCGGTAACTGTTTTATGAATGTCATTGATATTAGTGTACAATACACTCTGTTTCTCTTTATCTATATATGTAAATTATTGTTATTCCCACAACTTTTCAGGTAAGAGTAACATCCTCTTGGGCATTGGCAAATATATGTGAGTCAATCCGTCGCTTTTTTGATGATTTTCCTTCAAGACAGCCCACGGGTGGGTTTATGGGAACAGGCTAGTAGTAATTCCCCATCTTTTGTGAATCTCGTGATTGTTATGCACTAATTGGGTTAAGGTTTTCTAATCACCTTACTGTTTATTTTGTAGATTCAATAGAACGTTCTCATATATTAACACTATTAATCGAGTGCAGTTTGCGTCTAGCAAATGATGGAGACAAGGTAAATCTTCTGCTTTGCAAATTTATCATCATGGAATTTATTTTTAACCTTTTATCCGCCATTATCAGTTTTTTCTTAACAATAAACAATCTTTTTATTTATAAGGATAAAAACTCCTCCCAGTGGGAGAAAAAAAGAAAGAACCATAAAATACATACAACTAGGATGGAGTTATAAATGCCGCCCAATTCATTCAAATATCTTGCAAAGAAGAGCCTGAAAAGAGAGCTTTTTGGTTTCATTCCAACCAAGTTTTCAGAAATAATAGCTTTGACAGCGTTAACCCATAAGAATGAGGTCTTAAAGGAAGAGAAGTTAACCCATTTTGAATGAATTCTGAACACTTATCGTTAGATCCTTCTAAAGCTTTTGGATTCACATACCTTCACAATTTCCCAAAGCAAGTGCATGTTATTCAACTTTTGCACTGCTTCTCTTGTCACAATTACAACTGCTTGCGTTTTGCTTCTCTAAGTGACCAAGTTACCCCAAAATAGGAGCAATAACTAGTTGTAGATATCTAATCAGTTAAGTCTCCAGACCAACTAGCATCAATATAGAGTGCTACTTGTTTGTTAAATGATTGTTCGAACAACAATCCATGACCTAGAGTGCTTTTTAAGTATCTCAAGTTTTTTTTAACGTTCCCGGATGATAGCTAGTAGAGTATGTAATGTCTAGTTGGTATGTGAAAGATATATTTGACTTTTCCACAAGTTTTTGGTACATGCTCGTGTCTGCTAGATTAACCTCTACACTTTAGTGTTGTACTAGATTTGAATCCATAGAGGTTTCATCAAGCCTATAACCAAACGAAAATACATCTTAGACCTGTTAAAGGAGACAAGAAATCTTGGGTGCAGGCCAACTGAAACACCTATAGATCCAAATCTAGTACAACACCAAAGTGAAGAGGTTTTTTCGTTACAAGGGGTGTATCAAAGATGTATGGGAAAGTGTAAGGTACTTCCTTACTAAATGCAATTCTATTTCCACAATTGTGTCCTAGGGCAAGTACATTTGCAAGTCTATTGAAGAAGACTGCTCTCTCTCTATCTCTTTAATTTCTTTACTCAAATCCAGCCTAACTACTTAGTATTGAAAATCAACCTATATAGACTATGGTTCCTTCCCTAACTGAAAGTAACAAACAAAACAGAATGAATTACTTGATAACCAACTCTTACAAATCATTTCCCCATTTTACCCCTCCTACTATAACATTCAACGATTGGGGGCCTAACAGAAAGTTAATCTATCTTTCACATACTAGACTAAACATCGCATATTCTATCAACATTGTTAGCCAATATATGAACAACCCAAATGAACATCATCTTGTAATTTTGTAGATAGGATAGGATACTTTTGTAACACTCTTTCATATTATCAATGAAATTGTTTCTGTTTTCTATTAAAAAAAAAACATCATCTTGGGGTTGTAAACAGAATTTTGAGATACTCAAAAGGCACTCCAAGTCAGGAGTTGTGTTGTTCAAAAAGTCATCAAATAGACTAGTTGGAGAAGTAACTGGCTGAAGATCTACAAGTGGCTATTCCTCCCATGTTTTGGGTAACTTAGTCACTTGAAGAAGTAAAAAGCAAGCATTGTAGCAAGAAGCAGCACACAAGCTGAATACCGAGTGCCTGCTTTTGAAATTAGTGAGGGACTGTGGTATTTTGCAAGAGCCAGATTCTTATGTACACTTGTACAATTGTACAACCCTAGATTTAAAGGGAGAGGATTGACCAAATATGGTAATCCAGCAACGGTAGCAAGAATAAGAGAGGAAAAAATATGCCAAAAAAGAAAACAAATAAAAGTGGTACAAATTTACAAAGAGGGATTAAAGAAATATGAGGGAGAACTCGGTCCATGAGGTAATTTGCCAAGTTAGACTCCATGAATGGGCTATTTTCAACGCGGAGGATAAATGTATTGAATTCATTCAAAATGTTTTATGATAGTCAAGCAACAATCAGCATAGCAAAGAATCTTGTGCACCATGACAAAACAAAACACATAGAGATAGATCGTTATTTCATATCTAAGAAGGTCAACAATAGTAATAGTGGAACTAAACTATGTCCCATCTCGCCATCAAATTGCTGACATTCTCATCATAGCATTACTGAAAACAAGCTTTAAAGAATTCTAACTCCAAGCTTTTGTATTCCATATACAATCCAACTTTAAGGGAGGTGTGGATTTTTATTAACTAAATAGGATATTATCTTTATTTAAAGTAGAGTTTAATCTTTTTAGTTATTTGTCTATCTTTGCCTTTATTTTTTATTTTCATATTTGAGATCTTCCCGATGGAGAACATCTTCTAATTTTAAGCTAGATTCCAACATTTTTTTTTGTTTGTTTGTTTGTAAATTCTTTTTTTTTGCAACGGTATTATAATTAATGCGAGAATTGAACCCATGACCTCTTAGTCATGGGCACAACCTTATGCCAATTGAGCTATGCTCGGTTTGGCTTGTTTGTAAATTCTAGCTACACTATATTTATTTTGTAATTAGTTTCTATAGAAATAGTCAATAAGAAAATTATTTCCGAATTTAATTTTTTTTCTTTTCTTTTATTCACTCTCTTTGGGAGCTTGTATTTTTTTAAAAAATGTTTCTTTTAATTACTTCAATGAAAGGTTTCATTTCTTGTTAAAAAAATGTAAATAAAATAAAACTACATCAGACAATGCAAGCCTGCAGCCACTTTCACTGGTGGAAAGCCACTTGGGGGAGCTCTAGACTTGAAGCACTTATTTTCTTTTTTATGAATTACTATGCCACCAATAGTGGTCATAAAGGGCCTTGGAACTTCAATGTTCTCCTAGAGGGAATGAGTTCAATCCTTGGTGGCCACCTACCTAGGAATTAATTTCCTACGAGTTTCCTTGGCAGCCAAATGTTGTAGGGTCAGGCGGTCTGTCCCGTGAGATTAGTCGTGGTGCGCGTAAGCTGGCCCGGACACTCACGGATATCAAAAAAAAAAAAATACTATGCCACCAAATTTCTGATCTTTTTTATTTTTTTTAGGTATTTAGGGGTTTCAAGTGTTTTGGTTTCATTGATCTTTTTGTTTTTAGTGTGAAGTACATAGTATCTGGAAGTTGTTTTTGCCACTTGATGCAGTAGTAAGTTTCCAATTTTTTGCACCAGTAGATTAAATCAAATGCAGTCAGAGCTCTTGGAAATCTTTCAAGGTTGATAAAGTTTTCGTGTTTACCTTCCCCCTGTGAGAAGTCTGGAAGCAATTCAGGGTTATATTTAGTGGCTAATAACTCTGAGGATCTCTTGCCGAAGAGAGGTTCACAATGTCATCCTGGATGCACATCGAAAAATTTCAATGATACAGCTTCTTTCTACTTTTCGAGTTTTCTCGAGAGAATAGTTCAGGCATTTATTTCTGGTATCACAACTGGAAATGTGAAGGTATGGTTTTGTCATGTAAAATTTAGTTATTTTTTTCCTGTCAGGCATGATTTAGTGTGCATGTCTGTCTTCATAGCATGTAATATTTCGTGATCACTAAAATTCAAACTTATGCTGAACAGGTCCAGTGGAATGTTTGTCATGCGTTAAGCAACTTATTTTTAAATGAAACATTGAGACTGCAGGACATGGACAGGTAAAGTTGAATCTTAAATGTTAAATTGAATTCAAACCAATGGATATTCCTTGCTTCCTGCAATATTTTAGACTATAATTTTAAAGAATAACTTCCCTTCTTGATTAGTCCAATAATTTTTGTGGACTATGGGTTGTGACTGCAGGACATGGACAGGTAAAACAGAGTTAAATGTGTTTGATAAAGTTACATTGTCAAAAGAGAAAAAAAAACTATTTATAAACTCTTTGGATTCGTTCAAATCATCAACCTAGAGCTTTGGTGCAAAATTTGTTCACAAATGGTCGTGTTTGAAACTTCAAATATAGGTCATGTTTACATAAGGAAATGAGATGGATGGGATTAGAGCGTAGTGGGGTTCTCCTTAATTAAAATCCATTATCAATAATTGTTCTTAGTTTGTATCCTTGAACCTTTTTTCTTTCTTTTCATCAATCAATGAAAAGTTTGTTTAAAAACTTGTTCTTAGAAACTTGCATCTGTTTTAGTTAATGCATTTTTTTTATTGATGTGGGGTGTGGACTAAATAAACTAATAATTATAATATAATTGATTTCTTTTCTTAATGCAAGTAAACATCATGTATCACATCAAAATAATGGCATTCTCATTCTTGTTAAGTAAAATGGAACATAATTGCTTCCAAATATAGTTCACAAGGTTGAGCTCAAGTCTTGGGTAAACACGTCGTAAGAATTTTGATACACTCTTCAATATGATATCAAACACGTCGTAAGAATTTTTAGAGACTTGGAACGAGAGAAACGCTCGAATCTTTAGAGACTCTTCCAAAGATACTCGGAGATTCATCGAGTCGACGATATTATTAGCAAGATCCTGGAGCAAGTTATACTCTCCTTTTTGTATTTATGATCTTACCACCCTCTATAATCAATGGAGGTGTTTTTTGTAATTAACATAATAGGATGAATTTGTATCATTCTTTCATAGATCAATGAAACTGTTTCTGTTTCCTATAAAAAAAAAACACATAAGAATTTTGAGTAAGACTGGTCAGGTGATAGTTAATAACTTTATTTGATGAATATTTATAGATGAAGCAGTCTGGAGTGAAATTTCTCCAGCTTTCCTTTTCCAAATCTTCTTTTGTGCTGAAATTATTTTTCATCCTCTTTGATCATAATTCTCCTCTTGTTACAGTCAAGTGATTTCGATAGTCACTGTTCATCAATCTCTGAAATTCTCAACTGTAGTAGGATGTGTTCTATGTTCTTCAAAGCCTCTTTTTGTTGTCAATCTGGTTTTCCAACTCTCTTTTTCTCGAGAAGCAATGAATTTGATTGCCTTTTATAGTTGAGATTAGTCTTCTTTTGAAATTGTAGTCATCAAAAGATAAAGAAGATGATGAAACTGTAAATCTTTCCACATGCCACGTCATCACGAGTTTGCTTCAGAGTAATTCCAGCTTTTTGTCTCCATATGTTATGCTCACAAAGTGTCTGCAATGTTTGTTCTCCGCCATTCCTGTTAGTACTTTGTGCTCACAAAATGTTCGCATTGTTTGTTCTCACAATTCCTGCACATCATTCTAAAACTTAGTAGAATTCGTGTGGTCATGAAAATTATGCATTTCATGTAGGTTCCTTATATTATTTTGCTTAATTTCACAAGGTTGAGCTCAAGTCTTGGGTAAATAACTCTTTATTCGATTATAATCTGGCTTGGATTTCAATTTTTTATTGAAGGGGTATTGAAAATCTTGATAACAACATAATTTCTAGCTCGCACATTGGTTCTTTTTGAGTCAGTCTTTTTCACCTTCTCCGAGAATTAGCATCTATGGTCTTGCTAATTGAAACGAAGGATTATTGGAGTTCTTCCATCATTTCTTGTAGAGATTCTAACCTTTCTGGTAATCCTTGAAGATTTGTTATGTGTTGTTCAATATCACAACGTTAAGTTCCTTCTTGCTATCTGTGTTAACAAGGGCTTTAGGCCTCTTGTCGGTGGCAGCCAATGGCATAAGCACGAACATCGATCTAAACCAATTGGTGCAACCTATTTGTAGAAGACGTGAACCCACTTTGTATATATTGATTACAAACTAAATAAGAAACTTCAACAAGATTATAACTTATCCTACTCCTATTAATATCCTATTATCCTCCATGTCACAAACCCCTTTTTCATTCTCCTTATTAGGGTTATAAGGTATACCATGTGTGGGCTCATTAAAAACATGTTGAGTCCATTCAACATCCTAAAATGTGTGCGCACACATATTTTAACCAGAGAGAGCATGCATTAGGGCTCTATCCTAGTAGAAACTATAGTCTTCTGTTTAGAAATATAGTTTTGATAATAACTTATAACATGTGAATATGATCTTTGTATAAAAGTTTTGTGATACCCATAGTTCTTTTTTTTTTTTTTTTAAATTAAATGCCAGACCGTTGTCCTTACTGGCTGAAGGACATTGATATTTATTATTGTAATTTTTCTGTTTTCTGCTTTGCAAGGGTCTCATCACTTTTCAATATTCTTTTGCTGCTACTGCGTGATTCCTCTAATTTTAAGGTGAGGATACAAGCTGCTGCTGCTTTATCTGTGCCAGCTTCAGTGTATGGTAAGTAGGTATTCACTATCAGCTAGCATGAGAACGTATTATTGGGAATGGACAACCTTAGTGAAGTCCATTCTACTTAGTATCAGTTTTGCATGATTGATCTCTTAAAGGGGAGATGGGTGCTAGAAAGGAGAACTGTATCCTTGTATACCAGTCATACTAATGTAATTTTTCCAAGATTTTAAAGAAATTGAAACATCATGAAAATGGGTTCCTAAAGCAAGTTTACTTTTTGGTGCAGGCTATGGGAAGTCTTTTCCAGATGTAGTCCAAGGTCTGGAGCACACAATTGAAAACCTAGATTCAAATCATATTCTTGCACCAAGTTTTAAGTATAAGGTTGCACTTGAGAAGCAGGTCAATTTCTTCAATCAGTTTCAATACGAGCAATACTAGTTCATTATATTAAATTTAGAACTTTTTTTTTTAGAAGAGAAACAAATTTTATTGATGGATTTAATAAAGGAGTGAAAATGCCGAGCACACAAGAAAAACTCCTATTGGTGATAACGAAATAGAACTAAACACAGAAAAGAGTGTTTAAAATACACCAATACAAAGCATGAAAAATGATTCAGACCGAAAAGAAACCAAAAATGAACCCGGATTAGTTACAAGGCAAAGGCAAGTACCATCCGTAAGAAATTCTCCCAAGAAGAACCCGCAAAAGAGCAAGCAACATTCTTTTTTCAAGAGCCTCAACATCCATGAAAGAGAAGTCATTGATAGACAGAAACCCCGTCCTTTACGGTCATTGACCGTTGTTTTATCATAGTGAACAGCGGTCTGTAGGTTTTGTAGTTCCCGTTAAATTTAGAACTTGGAAACAATCTTTCATTTCTATCACCGAGACTATGGATAGTAGAGGGGGCTTTGCTGTGCACTCATGAACCAACAGAAAAAAAATGGTGATTACCAAAAACCTCTTCAAGAGAACAAAACAAGCTTACAAAATCCTTTGTGAATGACATCCACAAGAAAGCCATGAAATGTAATTCACTCCCAAAGCACTTGTCTCTGTTTTTATTCTTTGAACTTCTATTTCATCCTTCTAAAATTTCCAGAAGGTCGTGATTCATTCTCTTAATCCTGATATTGTCCATGAAAGTTGGTCTTGTACCCAATTAAATCATAAAATTTCTACAAGGTGGGTAGATAGGCGATAAATGAAGAAGTTGGTCAATGGTGGTAAATGCCTAGCTCCAAATTTAAGAATTAAAAAAATCTACAAGCATGGTCGTAACTTTTTAACGTGGATCTGGATGAGACCATTTCATATTCCCTCCCTCCTTGGATAATTATTATTTTTATTATTATTATTATTATTATTTTGAGTAAGATAATTATTATTTAATTTCTTAACCTTTTGGTTGTGTACAGTTGACTTCAACCATGTTACATGTTTTAAGTCTTGCTGACAGCACTGACTATCAACCCCTCAAAGATTTTCTGGTCAAAGTAAGTGCTCACTTTCTTTACTGATTATAGTATCGGTATAACTTTCTTTACTTAATTTTAGCATATCAGCTTACTTTTATACTCTGTAGTTTTTAAGATTCTTCGACATGGGCATTGATTTTTATTCAGGAATTATGTGTGATGTGCACATAATGCTAGACTTGGTGGTACCAGAAGATGCACATACATGGCGAAAACTATTAGATATATTTGCATTGCATATTGTATGTGCTTTGGCGTGTTTGGGAGTGGGACTTCCATTCATCTTCGTGTATTAAAAGAGTGTTTAATGCCTCTTGCAGGGATGGGGGGTTGGCATTTGAAGTTTTCCAAAAAATTAAAAATCATAATATTATTAAATAAAATTTAAGGGCAACCAGGAATCCATTTAAAGAAAGTGAGATATGAAGAAGAAATATATATTGATAAGTAACATGATGTATTAGGACATAAAAGAGAAAAACAGCTTAAGAGAAAGGGGAAGAGAGAATCCCCTCACAACAACTAACAATGAATAGCTTTCCAATCTTGACAGATATGGAGAAGAAATATGAAATGTAAAATGTAGTTTAGATACAATTAATGTTAGTTTAAATTAAGTTAATTTGATATAGATGAAGTTACTTTGGGGTGAATTTATATATTCGATTAATTTGCATTGTAGAAATGTATTGGTTTTAATTTGATATTATTAAAATGTATCATAATTTTCATTCCCATTCACCCTATCAATGATCAATGTCAAACAACTATTCAAATATTTTCAAACTTTCTTACCTATTGTCGTGTAAAACAAATACAAATACAACTGTTCTTGATAATGGCACCTTTAGGATGCTGAGGTTTTCTGACAATTTTTGCTTTATATTTACAACTTGTTCCATAAGTGATGGTATAAAACTCGTTTTTGGTATCTTAATGCCAAGATTGAATTACATGCATCCCTTCTTTTGAAGTCCATTCTGTTGTAGGAGCGTGCAACAATGACTATATTACATACAATATTTTCATACATATAACCAGACTCCAACTGACACTTTCTTGAGCTGCTGGGCAAGTTCTGTCTTATCTTAATTGTTTTCCTGACCCTTTCTAGAAAGCAACATTTCTTGAGGAATGGTTCAAGTCACTTTGTTCATCGCTTGGCGAGAGCAGTAATTGGCGTGATGGTGAAGACAATTCCACCAACAACCAGAAGAGAGAAATGATATCGAAAGCTTTACGGTCACTGATTGAAGTGTATACGAACAGCAATCATAATGCAATTTCTCAGAGATTTGAGGACTTGGATAAATGGAATTACTAGATTGCTTCACTGTCCTTGTGACGTTGTTCTAGCAGTTTTATGATAACATGATTATGTTCCTGTAAGAGATGCAATCACCCCTGATGAAACGAAAGGGAAATGGAAGAGTAAGGTTTGGCATAGGCCATGAAATGCGATTAAAAGATGTTATACAAGGGAAAGTTTGAAGGCAGGCTCGGCTGACGAACCATCGCTAGATCTCGTTCTGGATTGGCCGGAGGTACTCTGCAGCAAAATATTATTATTTAGTTAAAATTTGAAGACTGCTATTCTATGCTGGCTATGCGGAATGGGGAAGTTTCCTTCTCAGGAAGCTGGAAGAAAATGTTTATTTTTCATTTATGATGTACAGTTTTATGTGTAGTTTCTGCAAGTGTAGCTTCTTTATTGTTGGTCTTTCATTATGTATAATGCAAGTGAGATTTTTTGTGTATTTCATTTTGTAATAAATTATGACCAATGATTATGTATAATGGAAGTGATATTTTTATTTTAATGTTTGTCACTAAATATAGCACATTTGTTAAAAAAATGGTTATTTTGGTCCGTTCATTTTCTTTTTATTTCATTTCTTTTAATCATAAATTTAGCATGAAATTATGCTTGATATATATATATATATATATATATATATATAAATGATGTAGCCATAACTTTAAATTAAAGAGTTTTTATTGTTATAGAATTTTTGTACTAAAAAGTTGCAATCAGAGACCAAAATGGTCACTATGTTAAAGTACACCGTAGGTGTTTTGTGGACTAAGATAAATAAAATTTGGATGTGCATGTCCAATCCAAAATGGACGATTTGAAAGTACGGGGTCAAAATAAACCAATATTGAAAGTAAAAAGGGACTAAATTAGTATTTAAACCTAATATCATACAAATGAGTATTTAAATAAAGGCTAAGTATATCAATTAGGATCTAAACTTTTAGGTAATTCTCTTATGGTCCTCAATCTTTGAAAATTTGGATATTGCCCTTAGGGGCGGTTTATTTGGTGGGAATCCAAGATTCTCATGAGGTGGACATCTGGATTACTTCGTTTATTTTGCAGTAATGGAGGATGTTCAAACTTCTTGATGCCTTCGTTATACACGAGTTTCTAAGATTTTCATATTCAGGGAATCAAATATTTGATATTTTTGTCCTTCGTTTTTTTGTATGTATATTTTCTTTCATCAAATTTCTTTATTTCTCAAAATTTTATTTATTTTTTTAAAAATAAATTGGTGTATTCATTGGGGTGATAGTTGGTTCTAGTCCGTTTGATTTTTTGGCGGATTCAGAACTTGGAGTCAGGGATTTAAATTATATATCAAAATAATTTTGAACAAATTGATATGTTGTAGGGGATTAGAAACTCTATGTCGAGGGCATAAATTTGTAAACAAAAAATTATGAACTCATTAATATATATATAATAATTGATAAGTTAAAATTTAAATTACAAATTTAGTCGGTGAACTTTGAGCTTAGTGCTATTTGGTTCCTGGACTTTCAAAATTATAAATTTAGTCCCTAGACTTTCAAAATTACAAATTTAGTTTCTAAACTTTCGAATTTTTTAAAATACACGAATTTACTAGACACAAAACTGAAATTTTAGAGTTTCATTAGACATAAAATTCAAATTTATATTTAATAGATTTCTAAAAATAAATTTTTCAATGACCTATTAGATACAAAATTAAGAGTGTAGAGACTTATTAGACAACACACACCTCGAAATTGAAATTTTTGTTTTGTTTATAAGAATGATCTTGTCTTCTTAAAAACAATTTAAGTAATATATAAGTTTGGTTTTTTTTTTTTTTTTGAAAATAGTCTTATATGTTTTAATATTATTTCATATTTTTAGATACTTATATCGAATCTTGTAAAGGAAATATGAGAAACTTCATTAAAAAAAAAAAAAAAAAAAATCTAAAAGTTTGACTGAATGTAAATTTAATAGTTGAATAACTTGTTGTAAATATAAATATACGATATTCATTCAAAATAAATTTAAATAACAATAGGATGAAAGGAAACTGGGGAGGGGCTTGGATTCGAACCTGAGCTTCAAGGTGATGGTCCCCATTCTCCATCAAGCCAAGAGGTTAATTTGTTATCATCAATCCGAGCTTCAAGAGGGTTGGACGCCCATTACTACTTAAGCTCTCATAGTCGAGGGGGGCTCGAGCCCATGAACCTGAACCTGTGATAAATATGTTCCTACCATTAGTATTCATTTACTAATAGACCATTCCATGAAATTAACTATATTGTAATGTATGTGTACATTGAATACATACAAGTGCAAGGGCTCTAAAATTCTCTCTGGCAGAGGGCTTTTGTGGGCGAAAATGGCAACCTCCAAGGTTTGCATTTCAGGATCTCTTCGGGTGATCGAAAGGGAAGAAGGTTAAGCCTTTCTTCTTGGCCATGGATGAGAGAAAAGTACTCAAGATGCTTGAAAAATTGAAACTGCCAGAAGGGGGAAGAGGAGTCGTGGTGGAGCTGAAGGATGATGACATAGACGAATTTGAGAAGAACGTTGAGAACAAGGCGGTGTGCAAGATCTTGTCGGGAAGAACGAATATTCCAGAACACTTCAAGACGGTAATGCCTAAGATCTGGAACCTGGGGGATCGAGTCACAATAGACAAAGCTGGAAGAAATTTGTTCATGTGTAACAAAAACAAAAAGAATAAAGGAAGAGTGTTGAAGGAGAGATCTTGGATTTTTTATAAGGCGTTGCTAGTGTTTGAAGAGCCAAGGGGGACAAGCAGACTATCTTCTCTGGAGTTCAGGTACGCCTCTTTTTGGCTTCACTTCCATGGAATTCCTTTAGCTTGTTTTACCAGAAAAACGGGCGTTGGGAAATTCTGTGGGCCTCTTCAAAATGGTTGACCTTGAAGATGAAAGAAGTAAAAGAGGCACGTCCTTGAAAACAAGAGTGAAGATTGACATTTCTAAACTTCTTTGGAGAGCCACAAGAATTAAAGTGGGTTCATTAGGAGAAGAGATTTGGTCCCTTATCTAAGCTCCCCGATTTTTGTTATGGATGTGGAATTTTGAAGCATGTCATCAAAGACTGTGAGGAGCATGAGGAAGATTCAAGTGAGGAGATGGATTTTGGTGTGTGGCTTCGTGAGCCGTTAGGAAAAGGAAATCTGAAATCCAAAAAATGGGAGAGTTCCCACGAGAAGTGCAGAGAGAGGGAAGATGTAGAAGGAGGGTTCAAACCGGTGGGAGGCAAAGGATTCGAAAAGTCGGAGTTTGAAACCCGAGTTAGCGACGGTGTTCAGACGAGGGAAAGGGAAGATCTCTCTCGGGTTGGCGACGACGAAAGTTCGGGAAAGTGGGGGAACATGGGATTGGCGTCAGATTTGGAGATTCGGAGAAATGTCGGAGGAGGAGGCGGAGGCGATCTCAGATCGGCAAGGCCGGAGGAGCATGGCAGATTTATCTTAGGCTCAGGAGTCGGGGGATTCGAGACCCCTAAACTATGACAACATACCTAATTTGTATAAAAACGATGTCTTCTAATTTAGTGGAAAATGTATGTTTATCCCCTGCCCACCCAGGTTCGAGCTCTAGCTCCAAGCATCCGAAGAAGTCAAACATAACGATTCCAAAAAAATGATCCCTTATTAAAAAATATCAATTGAGTTTTTTTTTTAATATGTTAAAATTTTGTTAATAAAAAAATTTACAGGTTATTAAATTATTATTTTATAAATATATTTAGATATGTGGATCAGTAACCCGGAAGAAATGGATAATGTTGATGGCTAGTGTTATTAGTCATAGATATATCTCTTAAGGAGTTGAATTATGCTCAGGTTTGCGACATTGTTGAATTTTGTTGATAAGCGATTGAGTTTTGTATATCAAGTAACACCCAAGTAACGAGCACTTATATTATTAAAACAATTATTAAAAGATACATCAACATTTTGTCAACAAATTTTAATAATTTTTTCTGATTAATCATATAAAAAATATTTATGTCAAAGATTGAAAGCGAGTTGATTTATGCTATTGACGATATTGTTAAATTTTGTTGATAAGAGAGTTGAATTTTATATATTAAGTAGCATCCGAGTAACATGCACATATATTATTAAAAGATACATGGGGTTAATCATATAAAAAACATTTTTGTCTAAGTTTGAAAATAAATAAAAAATGTGATGCGATGTTAGTTAAATTATATAAAATACAACCTTTCCGTCAAAGTTTGAAAAGAAAACAAAAATGTCATGTGACGTTAAATTATATAAAATCCAACTTTTCAATTATGCTCTTTGATATAAATTTTAATTATGTCTATTGTTTCAAAAGTTTTATTTTAACATTTAATATTTGTCAAAGCGAGCAAAGTTCAGCAGACATATGTATGTATTGATGACCAATAAGTTTGAGAAGGTAGAAACGTGATATAGTGGTGATGTATTAAAAATTTGAGTCTCATGATCAAAAAAAATTTGAAAGAGAGTAAAACTTACATTTTTTTAATGGAATTCGAAAAAATATATAAAAAAAATTAGTTTCGGTGAGAGGAGAAAAAAAATAGGTCAGAGAAAGTGAGAGGTGAGAAAAAAAAAAGATTAAGTCTTGGCCAAGGAGAAGGTGAGAGAGAGAAAAAAAAGTGGACAAAAATAAAAAAAGTAAACCGAAAAATTAGGTAAGATTTGGTTTTTAAAATATAATATAAATATTTAATCAATCGCAAAAGATGCTTGTAGCCTATCATGCAAGCAAGTTTTACTCTTTTTGAGGGGTAAGCAAACCCCACGCAAGACTAAGCTAATGTCAAATAGGAGACCATATTAGTTACAATTTAGTTATAATATTACTTGTCAACATAAACATATTGTATAGATGAGTGATTAAGAGGTTACAAGTTTAATCTCCACCTCACATGTTGTCACAAAACAAAAAAAAAAAAAAAAAAAAAAAAAAAAAAAAAAAAAAAAAAAAAAAAAAAAAACTTAATTACTCATTTTTTTAGAAAAAATAAATAAATCCGACCTGCCAGATTCGAACCAGCGACCTAAGGATGGCTATTAGGATTTTATTCCCACTACAGTCCTCCGCTCTACCAACTGAGCTAAGGTCGAATTTTGATACTTCATTTTTATAATTAACAAAACAATATGAAAGAGGTATTCTAAGAATTTTTAAACAGATTTTTTTTTTTGAGAGAATTTTTAAACAGATTTTAGTAAACAACATTAGTATGATTTCAATTCGAGATATTTTGCAGGAAACAGCATCAAACGAATGCAATTTGAATTTTTATTCCAATTTGTAAATATCTTTTGATATTTTTCTTCATGAGATTCGAAAAATTGATTTTAATTTTGTGTTATGTCATTAACTTTGGAAAGTGTAATAAATTTCTTTAGATTTAATTTTGTGTCTAATGAGTACATCAATTTTAAAAGTGTCTAATATGTTTATGAACTTTAAATTCTATTAAATATAAAATTGAATTTTGTGTTTTACTGGACCGTAAACTTTCAATTTTTTTTGTCAATAGGTTCGTAAATTTTAAATAATGCTGAATCATATAATGATCTATTAGACACAAAATTAAATTTTTATAAACATATAAACACTTTCTAAAATTTAAAGACCTAATAAAAGACACAAAATAGAAAGATCGAAAATCTATTAGATAATATTTAAAGTTTATGAACTTATTAGACACAAACTTAAAAGTTTATAAACTAAACTTGTAATTTAACCTTATTATGTGCATCTTCAATCAAATATTTACCAATTTACAAAAATTCATAATATGTTTTCAAGATTTTGAAAAATTACTTTAAAAAACCAAACAATTAGGACATGTTTGGTTGATGATTTGAAAACCATGGATTCAATGAAAATATGATTGTATTTCATGTTTTCATATATGTATTTGGCAGCAGATCTAAAAAATATTTTAGTCAATAATACAACTTTATGTCAATTGAGCTATACTAGGTTTGTCAACTTTAAACTATTTTTTTTAAAAAAATATTTTAATTAATGCAGGGATTGAACTCATAACTTTTTGTTCACGGCAACCTTACAATTGAGCTAGCTACAATACTATATAACTTATAATATATTATATTGAAAAAAAATGTTGTTTAACTCAATATCATCAATTACATTTTTTTTTTTTTTTTTTAAGATATGTGGTATGTGGGAGTGGAGAATCAAACCTGTGATCTTTTATTCACCTAGTCTATACAATATGTCGGTTGAACGATGCTGACATTGGCATCATAAATTATCTTCTTTAAAGTTATAAGATTCTGCCAAACCGAGCATAGTTCAATTGACATAAGGTTGTGTCCGAGACTAAGAGGTTATGAGTTCAATTCTCACATTAATTAAAATACCGTTGCAAAAAAAAAGTTATAAGATTCTATTCCCACTCCCTTAATAAATGCAAGGATTGAATCCATGACCTCTTAGTCACGGCACAACCTTATGCCAATTGAACTATGCTCGGTTTGGTATTTTTTTATTTTTATCTTATCTTATTATAATACGTACGTATACATCATATTGTAAATTTATAATATCATGTTGTTACCAAACGACATAAACTCTGCTATTAAACGACAAAGAAAAAGAATACAATAATATATATATATATATATATATATCTTTTTTTTACCCACCATTCACCAACACATTGGTATCCCATCCCTGCATCCCACCTAGCTGATCCCTAATTCATCACTCAAATGATTGCAAACTTCCTTTTTTCTTTCTTTCATAATTTTGTATCTTGTTTATATACTTCAAATAACTTCTAATATGTAATTAATTTTTAATGAATATTGTGTTTGATATGTCTAACTCTCTCACTTTTAACGTTTACGTATTACGTTGACTATATTATTTAAGAATTGAGTGAGAAATTGATTTCAAACATATTTACGCATTCGTTCGTATAAGCTTTAACCTGGTAGAGTTAACCTATTACACAAAAAAAAAAAATCAAAGTTCATAGGCTTATTAAAAATCTTTAAAGCATATGGACTAAATAAACACACTTTTAAAAATATAAAAAAAAAAACTATTAAAACTTTTTAAAGCCCCGTAATTTATTCCATGCAACCTAGAAAATTCAAGAACTAAACATATGTAATTAAAATTGGATTAAATTTCATTTTAGTTTCTTAACTTTAACTTTGTTCTACTTTTTTCTAGGGAAATTCAAAATGTTTATTTCAATCCTTAAACTTTTAAATAGCGATCATAAATAGCGATAATATAGATGTGACTTTTAAATAGCGATCATTGATGATGTGATATTATATGTGACTCTTCGACGGATCACCCTAAGATGATCATCACGTGTGAGAATAAAAAATTAGATTGTTTTATGTCTCAATTTTCTTCCTTGCTCCTAAAAAGTACAATTAGATTGTTTTATGTCTCAATTTTCTTCCTTGCTCCTCATAGGAATTCTCTTTGTCTACCTTCTATAGAACACCTGATGATTTGCTTTTATTATGGTCAAAAAGGTGAGCCACTTAATTCCTTTCTCTTCCCACTTGTTTGATCTCTCCATCACATTCCAACTAATGTACAAACTCTTGGATGATTCAATTCTTCTTTGGCTATGTCTAGGTCTTCTCTCAATAATGAGAGCACTTTTTTTTTTTTTTTTTTTTTTAACAAATGAGATAGAGGAAATTTGAACCTTCCAACATATATACTCGTTTATATACTATAATCCAACAAAAATATTATGACAAATTTTATATTTCATGTTTAGCTTGTCATTTAATGTATATTTCTTTATTTACATTTTGTTGTGAGCCAATATTTTTTTACGTCCAACTCCATATCTTAAAATATTTTCAACTTTTCCATCATATAAACTTGGTTTATATACTATAATCCAACATATATACTTTTTTTTTAATACTAAAGCAAAAACAACTAAACAAAACGCGACAAATGAGGTTGCTTGTTCTTTTCAATAAGCAACATTAGCCAAGAAGGAAAGGTAGAGCATCAACATTGGTTACAACCGGTAGACAATGCCCATCGGGCATACCATATGCAACGTTATTTTGAGACCGTCGTATATGTTGAAAGACCTGAACATCTGCCGCCACCGCCAGACTAAGCACCTCACTTGCGACCGATTTAATATTCGTCAGGTTCTCCTCTTCACGATTTAGGAGACGAACCACACCAAGGTAATCAGATTGGACCGCGACCTCCTGGTGACGCATGGTTGCCAACATCCTTACCCCGCCTCAACGACCTTCATCTCCGCCATCTGCACATCGCATAGACCGCCCACAACCTGACAGTCATATATACTTCGTTTATATATTATAATCCAACATATATACTTTGTTTACACGTCAAATTCACATAAGCTTTTAGGGATTTCGATTTAAAAAAAAAAAAAGAGAGAGAGAGGGGTAGCCGGAGGTCCTATCTTATTAGAATATGAGTTTTTTTTTTTTTTTTTTTTTTTTTAAATAAAATTTCTTAAACAATCAATTATTTTTTATAATATTTTTAATCAATTAATTGTAATTACAACTAAACATAATATATGGACATTTATGTCATTTCAATTTTTTGTTAGGCCTACATTAGCCTTGAGGACAAAACTGAAATTTAATTAGAAGATTGACATTGGTGTAATTGGAGTCTAACATGTGCATGGTTTAAACATCTACTTTCTTTTTCGAATGTTTAAATTCTTATAGTAAAAAAAGGTCAATAAATTGTCAACATCATTATTATTAAATAGGATAGAAATCTCGGTTATTGTTGCTAAAGCTAGCCTGACTCAACTTACCTATGTATGTATGTCTTGATGATCAAGAGGTCTGTAGTTCGAATTCTCCACCGTCAAAGATTATTGTCCGAAAGTACGGATCTGCACTCTTCACTCCATTGTATCCTAAAACACAATATCAATTTAAAAATAAGAATGAAAATGTCTAAAATATTTCTCCAACGTTACACTTCTTAATAATGGGAGAAATGGATGAATATTTTAGAAACTGGGGTGTGTAAATGCATCGACGTGGGCAACTTGATTCTCTCCATAATCAAATTATCAAATTATTATATATAAAATGGGAAGACCTTGTTTTAAAAAAAAATTAAAAAATAAATAAATGGGAAGACGAAGGACAACCCTGATCGTGTAGTACATCAGATGTAGGGACACCTGCCCCTCATTAATATGACCTTCACGTGATTTCTTTTCTTTTTTTCCTTTTTTTTTCTCTTTTTTTCCGTATATGGCCCTTACTCTGGAACTCTGTCTCTTTCCCATTCATATTTATTTTCACTTTTTTCATTTTTGGTAATTTATTTTAAGCTAAATTATAAAAATACTCCTAACTTTGATTTAGGATTCAAAAATATATTTATCCTTTCAAAAGTTACAATATTATTTTTTACTTTTTTTCTTTCAAAATTACCTTTGGAGTAGAAAATTCATTCAAATGAAGACGAAAAGTTGACGTGTCTAAATGTCGGTCTTTACAAACGTCAAGTCATCGCCACATGAATTTTCGTCTAACATTCTAAAAGATTTCTACTTCAAAAATAGTTTTGAAACGTTTATGAAATGTAAAAGGTAATATTGCAACTTTTGAAATAGTAAAAGTATGTTTGAAACAAAAGACAAAGTTACAGAGCATAATTTATAATTTAGCATGTTTTGAAAAGAATGAAAAAAAATCTGTTGGGCATTGGCTACTGAGGAAGGTGTTTTGGGATGTGAAATTATGAATGGTTGTTGGGTTCCAAGGGAGAGTTTATATGGGGGAGGCCAATTAGTAATATTAACTGTGATTCTTGATTCTTTCATCCATAATTTAATTTGTTTTTGCAAAAAAATGAAAAATTCACAGCTGGCTGGTCATTACTCTTAAAGATTAAAGGATGGAAAAAAAAAATATTACTTGTTTCTGGTCAGCGGCTTTAAGGCATTTGTTGGAATAAGAACCTAAAAAGTTGGGGAGATAAAAAAAAAAAAAAAAAGAAGGTAAGAAGATGATGGAATGAAATGCAACAACGTGTGAAATGTAAATGAAAGTGAAATGAAGGTGGGGAGTAATTTGAGGCTAGTGACTCTCTCCTGTAAGCTCTCATATTCCATAAGACTAAATCTCTATTCCCCTCTTGTCTCTCTGTCTCTGTCTCTCTCTCTTCTTTCCATCTTTAGAAATTTAATGAAAAGTTATGATATAATCCACGACAATTCCAAATTCTCAATTCATCTTCTTTCTGACTCTTGTGTTAATTTCTATTTTCTTCTACTTCTGGCTATGTTTCTTCTTTTGTCTCTTCTAATTTCTTATCATTTTTGGGTAAGCCTGTAATAAATCTGTATCCACCACTCACTTTCTTTCTTTCTTCCTCCTCCTGTTATGGCGCAGTGTCTCAACTTCCTCCTTTCTCCAAATTACCCATTTTTTTTACTCTTTTTTATAACCTCTTACTAAATATTTTAAATCTTCCTTCGTGTTTTCCCCTTTGTTGATATAAAAGTGAAACAAGCTCTTGCTTCCTACAATGGTTCATGTTTGCTTCACATGATACTCTTCTTCTAGCCCACGCAGGCTAATCCCCAGTTCACAACCCTTTTCAGGTTCGTCACTTTCCTCTTTTTCCTCTTTATATTATTAGTGAATGCTTAAAGGAAAAGGGAAGGTCTTGAAAAAGAAAAATGGTGTTTCTTGTTTCATCTGGGTTGGATGTTGTTCTTTTATTTAAATCTAAGCAATGGATTGTTCCTCCTGCCCTTTTGGTTTGTTGCCCTTTTCTATAAAACAAAGATTGTTCTAAGCTAATGAGTGCAAGTGTTTGGTGTTTTGTTTCTCCCCTTTTCTTTTTGTTGGGAAGTTTCAGCTGTTCTTGGTAGTTTGTCGTTTCAACTTTTGGCTTGTATTAATGATTTCAAAATATACTTCTTCTTTTCTGTCGGTTAGATTAATTTTTTCCTCCCAATGACAAGAACTCAAAAACCCAGAATCAAGAGTGGCTAATATGTGCAAGTGAACATAATATCATATAACATTTAAGTACAATTTTTCCCATAATTTCCTGTTGTCTTTCTAATTCTTTCCCCAACATAATCAGAACTCAATAATCCAGAATCAAGAGTGGCTAAATCATTGAACATTAAGTAAGTAAGTAGTATAAGTTTTCCCCTTAATTTTCTGTTGTCTTTCAAATTCTTTCCCCAACATAATTAGGATGCAGAACTCAACAATCCAGAATCAAGAGTGGCTAATATGTGCAAATTGAACATGAAATCTATCACATAGCTTCAAGTTTCAACAATTGATTCAATGGGTATTAGTTTAACAATCAATCTCTGTTGTTTAATTTCCTAGGAATTTGTAAAGATCAGAAGTCGAAAAAATGGCAAAGGAGTATATTGGCTCACCAAAGCATCACCAGCTCGAGTCAAGAAGGAAGCGGCTGACATGGATTCTCGGCGTCAGTGGGCTATGCATTTTATCATACATGTTCGGGGTATGGCAGAGCACCACATCACCGATCAACCATTCCGAAGCATACTCCAAAGTCGGTTGCCCCGATCAAACATCACCATCCACCAACGCCCAATCCTCTTCGCCGACGCGATTGCTCGATTTCGAGAGCCACCACGGCGTCGAAATCAACAATTCCAACGACGCAGCTACCAAGGCGATCTCCCCCTGCGACATGTCGTTCAGTGAATACACTCCCTGTCAAGATCCAACTAGGGCAAGGAAATTCGACCGGACCATGTTGAAATACAGAGAGCGACATTGCCCTGCGAAGGAAGAGCTACTCCAATGCATGATTCCAGCGCCGCCGAAGTACAAGACGCCGTTCAAGTGGCCGCAGAGCCGCGATTATGCTTGGTACGGTAACATTCCTCACAGAGAGCTTAGCATTGAGAAGGCGGTACAGAATTGGATTCAGGTTGAAGGCGATCGGTTCCGATTCCCCGGCGGTGGCACGATGTTCCCGCGCGGCGCCGATGCTTATATTGACGACATTAACGAACTCATTCCTCTCACTACAGGGAAGATTCGGACCGCCATTGATACCGGCTGTGGTGTAAGTGAATTTCTCTACTCCAAATTGTTTCTTTGTCTGTTGTTGAGATTACATTGCAACAATTTTCGGATTGATGACGGTTTTTTTTTTATTTATTTAAAAATTAATTTTGTTGTAGACTAGAGAAGAAACACAGAGTCAAAGTTCTTGTTCTTTTTAATGATTTCGTGTTTTTTTAGTTAGAAAAAATTATAAGATTATTAATGTCTCTTTAATGTTCATTGTTATGGATAATGAACATCTTTATGAAAAATACTATAAGATTATTTAAATCTAACTTTTGATTTTTCACTTTCTTAGGATAGGTATGAGACATGATAAAAGTATAATTACAATTATATCCTTGCGTTGTGGTACAATTGTATAGATTTTTTGTGGATCCGAACATGGCTGAAGTGGTCAAATACTAATGTTCGCTTTTTAAAATGTATAAGTTCAAAGTCTCGTACTCAATTTTAATGTAATTTGATCTTTAAGGAAATGCATTTGTTTTTTGTTTTTTTAGTACAATTTGGGAGTGGGAGAATTCGAATCTTAGACCTACTGGTGGAGGGCACTTATTTATGTTAATTGAGTTATGCTCGGTTTATAAGAAAATGCATTTGTTAACTTCTCATATGTTTAACATTTGTGGGTCAAATAATATAGGAAGGAGTAAGAAGTCATTTTTTGCAATGTAGAAAGTGGACATTAAATTGTGCTTGGCATTTGTTAACTTCTCATATGTTTAACATGTGTTTTAGGTAGCAAGTTGGGGTGCATATCTGCTGAAGAGGGACATCTTGGCCATGTCCTTTGCCCCAAGGGATACTCATGAAGCTCAGGTTCAGTTTGCCTTAGAGCGTGGAGTTCCTGCCATGATTGGCATCATGGCCTCTCAGAGGATCCCTTACCCGGCCCGAGCTTTCGACATGGCTCATTGCTCCCGTTGTCTCATCCCATGGGCTAAAGATGGTAAGACTGCAAATCTAGCATAACAAGATTTAGAATACAGATATATCAGAGTTTACTATGATTACAACTAATCAATACATAAGTCAATCAGTGGTTACTATGATCATATTGAATCAATGTCTAACATTTTTTGTTGAAATTTTACAGATGGATTGTACTTAATTGAACTTGATAGAGTCTTGAGGCCCGGGGGCTATTGGATTCTCTCCGGCCCTCCGATCCGTTGGAAAAAGTATTGGAGAGGTTGGGAAAGAACACAAGAGGACTTGAAACAAGAGCAAGACTCCATTGAAGAAGTTGCTAGGAGACTTTGCTGGAAGAAAGTGATTGAGAAGAATGATCTTGCAATATGGCAAAAGCCCCTCAACCACATCCAATGCATCAAGAACAAGAAAGTCTACAAAACACCCCACATTTGCAAGGCAGACAATCCAGATGTTGCCTGGTACTTGACAAAAACAACCCAATCCCCTAATCTTAGTTCTTATCATTATCATGCCTCTTAATGTCATGAATGTCTTAATACTAACATAGGTACCGAAACATGGAGACGTGCATTACTCCGTTGCCAGACGTCAGTGTCGCCGACGAAGTTTCCGGTGGTGCGGTAGAGAATTGGCCGGAGCGTGCATTCGCCGTGCCACCTCGAATCAGTAGGGGAACAATACCGGGCATCACCGCGGAGAAATTCGAAGAGGATAACAAGCTATGGAAGGAGAGGATTTCATATTACAAGAAGATGGTGCCATTAGCCCAAGGACGATACCGAAACATAATGGACATGAATGCAGATATCGGCGGGTTCGCAGCCGCCTTGGTGAAGTTTCCAGTGTGGGTTATGAACGTCGTCCCTGCCAATGCAGACCGTGACACTTTGGGAGTAATATACGAACGTGGCTTCATCGGAACGTACCAAGATTGGTGTGAGGCCTTCTCGACGTACCCAAGAACATATGATCTAATCCATGCCAATGGGATATTTAGCATATATCAAGATAGGTAAGATTCATCAAACTAGCTAGCTCCCCCTTTAATTACTTATCTCTTTTGTTGGTGTTTGAGTGAAGAAATGGATTGTTTTGTGAATTGCAGGTGTGATATAACTCAGATTTTACTGGAGATGGATAGGATTTTGAGGCCAGAAGGGACAGTAATTTTCAGGGATACAGTGGAAGTATTGGTGAAAGTTCAGACAATTTCTGATGGAATGAGATGGAAGAGCCAAATTATGGACCATGAAACTGGACCATTCAATCCTGAGAAGATTCTTGTTGCAGTTAAAACTTATTGGACTGGTGAACACACCCAACAACAACAGAAACAAACATAGTGAATTTAAGATTACCAAACCGAGCATAACTTAATTGACATAAAGATGTGTCACCGACTATGAGATCTGAGATTTGAATCCCTGACCTCTAAGCGGAACTCAAAAAAAAAAAAAAAAAAAAGTTTGCTTCTTTTTTTCTTATTTACTCTCCACATTTTTCCCACTTAGGTGTGTACTTTTTCCTGTCTCTCTTATTCATGTTCTTATTTTTGTACTTTTGTAAGCATATTTTTTTCAAATATTTATATCATTTGGGACACTATTGTTCCGACTTGGATTTTGCCGATCATACTTATGTTCTCCTCATTAGAAAATTGTTCCGTTGAAAACACAAATTTAAAAATAAGGGATTTAATAAAAATAAAATTGTATTCCACATTTTTTAGATATTTATTAATATTTTTTATAAACCATAAAATTAGTTGTTGTAGTTATCAAGTAAATTTATTATTAATTTATTTATAAACATGTTTTATGTTATAAATTTTATATAATTATTAGTTTACAATATTGTATAATTTATAATATATTTTATTATACATATTTTAATTTGACAAAAATTAATTGAATTTATAATTTGAAATAGGAAAATTGTAGTAAATGACAATTTAAGACTTATTTTTTGCAAATATAGCATGTTTTTAAAAAATTTGCGGATATAGCAATTTCTATCGCTGATATCTTATGACTGATAGAAGTCTATCGCTGATCACCTCAGCTTTTTATAGATTTTTGTCAGTGATAATAGTCTATCAGAGATAATAGTCTATCACTGATAGAAGTCTATCAGTGATATAATAAAGTCTATCAGTGATAGAAACGAGTTTTTTTGCCATATTTGCAAAACATTTTAAAGTTTGCTAAATTTGCAATTAGTTTGGGCCTGATTGCTATTTGTGCAACCAACCCTTTGAAATATTATATTTATTAAAGTTTATATATTTTTTTAATATAATTCTTCATTTTAAATTTTTAAATTCAAAATTTGATCCCAACCAAAAACATAAAAATATTGTTTTCATAATTTTTACTATTTGGATCACAAAATCTAAAACAAATTTCAAAAACATATTTGGTGGGTAATTCAAACCTTCGACCTCTTGATCAAAGGATATTTGTTGTTGACAATAATTTAGCGCGAATGACTAAACTAAGACGTATGTATTGAAAATATATTTTACCTTAGAGATATCACGAATATGCCTACCACTATTTGTGAATTTGATAGAAATGAATGGTAATAAAGCATTTTAAATGGTTGCACAAGCGCAGAATCGAACTCTCACTATTTGAATGTCTCACATAAAGTAAAATCTTAGTCGCTGCACCAAGTGATTGTAATAAATTATTTTAGCCACTGCACAAGTGGGTGTAATAAATTATTTTAGCCACATTGGTTGATGGATTTCAACCTCAATTATTTCAAGTTCATATTCAACATATTTAAGTTGTTATTCATTTTTCATTGCTTTCCTTTCAAGGGTAGTTTAATAGACTACTATTTAACTGTCCCACATGAAGTAAATTCTTCAAATTTTGATGAATTATTCATTTTGACACATTGGATCTCAAGCCTTTTTGATGTCTTGATGAAAAATATTAAAACATTAGGTAGGAAATTATCTATAAAAATGAATATTGAGAAAAAAAAATTAAAAATTAAAAAGTGAGTATAATTAAGTGATAATTAACTTGTATTTTAATAGGTTAGAGGTTTAATTCTTATTCTCATATTTGATGTACTAAAAAAAAATCTATGAAAACTCTAAGGTCCCGTTTGATAAAACGAATTCTGATTTTTATTTTTTCGTTTTCTGTTTAAAAAAAAAATCATATATATTTGATAATTATTTTTTGTTTTTTGTTTTTAAAAAATAAAAAATCAAACTTGTTTGATAAAGATTTTTTTTTTTAAAACATAAAAATTTAAAGTAGTTGGATAATTACACTTTGTTTTCTATTATATATATATATATATATATATAAATAATGTAAATTTATTAGAATTTAAAAATTGCAACATTTATCACAATTTAATTAAGGACCAATTTTTCGATGAAATTGAAAATTTATGGTAAAAAATTATTTTTTCTAAAATTAAAAAAATATATATATATTTTGTCAATAGTTTAATATATTAGACTATCTTTAGTTGACGTTTAACATCCTTAAAGTCAGGAAAATAAAATATGTTAATTGTGTAAATGAATAAACTGGATAAGTATATTGGTGTAATATCACAATAATATTAAAATATAATATATTAGAAAAAAATTATTTAAATAAAATTATAATACATTATATTAATAATATTTTTATACTAAAAAAATATACTAACAATATTAAGCACAAAATATTAACCACAATTTGATTTCAATTTCAATAAATAAGTAGACAACAAAAATAAAGTTGAAAAAAAAATCCTCAAAGTTTTGAAATAAAATCTGTTTTTAATTTATTTTTTTTTAATTTGTTAATGAATATAAAAACGTTTTAAAAAATTTAAAAACCAAAAACTCACTTGGGCCTCATACCAATGGACAATGTTGTCTCTCCTTATATACCCATGATCTTCCTCTCTTCTAACCGATGTGGGACTTTGGTCGCATTCCCAACAATCCTCCCCTCGAACGACGAAGTACCACCGAGTCTCCCTCAAATAGTCATCTCTATCGGTCTAGATACTCTTATCTAGGCCCTTCTTCACCGGAGCACACCACGAATCTCCACCAATGACTACACCTTTGAGGCTCACCATATAGTCATCTTTATCCATCTAGATACTCTTATCTAGGCCTTCCTTCACCGGAGCACACCACGGATCTCCACCAATGACTACACCTTTGAGGCTCACCATATAGTCATCTTTATCCGTCTAGATACTCTTATCTAGGCCCTCCTTCACCGAAGCACACCACATATCTTCACCAAATGACTACACCTTTGAGGCTCACCATATCTTTGTTCGGCACTCGAGGATTTCACCGACACGACTAAGTTAGGGGCATGACTCTGATACCACTTGATAAAGATGACATAACTCCACATTGGTATGATATTGTCAAAAAGAAAACTTGTTAATCTAATTCAATCTCAACCAATTGAAGGACCTCACCTACTTTATCAATCTAATCCCAAAATTCTTCTAACTCATAAAATTCCTCCAAAGTTTAGGAGTCGAAGGAAATTTCAATTGGTATCTTTGGCAAAAACACTCAAGTTTAATTTACTCTTTTTCTTCTTGTAATTGTGTTATTTTGAATTGTTTAAATCGGGTTTCAAAATATTATTTTTAAATTTTGATTTGAGATTGGAAAACTTTTTTTTTTTCATTAATTTTGAAGTGTTTCCTCCAACATTTGTATTTTCTCATATTCTCTCTTTGAATTAGATGGTAAATTGCTTATTCCTTATGTTATGTTGCTCCCAACACACCTACTTTAAGCAACAATATATGGTTGAAAATTGAAATATCTAACCATTTGGTCGAGATTATAATACTTTAATCAATTGAACTATGTTCAAGTTGATTCACCATTTCTCTAATATCAAGAAAATTAATATGCACAAACGAAGAGGAAAAAAGAAAAGTAAAATCATAATTTTTATGTGCACTATTGTAATTTATATATTTAATCTCATTTCTTCGAGTTGTATCTTGGCCGTAACATTTTGATTGATAGAAATTATTATGTAATTGTGAAACAACAAACCTAGCAGGGTATCTTTTCATTTTTGAGAAGTCTATTGTGTCCGACGAGTTCGAGCGGTGGTACTATCAAGTCTTGGGAGAAAACGTATGCACTCATTAAAGAGAGTTAAAGTGATGATTACAACACAATAAAAACTTGTGTTTAAACCGTTTTAACCAAAAGATGGTTGATCGATTATTGCAATATGATTTAATAAAGAAGTACTTTTTATTTTTTATGCATAAGTCACCTATTACGCTAAATTGTACTCACTTATGGTTTATTAATCTTATTCTTCGGATGTGGTTAGTGATCTCATATATAGAATTGGTTTGAAAAATTGAACCACGTTACAAATGTCTTCGTGTCGTCTCTTGATATATCATCATTTTTGCTACTCTGACAACTCGTACAATTGCGTGATTTTAATTTGATTTATATTTTCAACTCTCAGTTACAGTTGATAAATAGTTTTAAAATTCATTAATTGAGTTTATCAAACACAATCTAATATTTTTGTCATAATTGCCTTTTTCATCCATGAAGCGATGAATCTGAAAGAGGTCATGTGAGTGATCTCTTTTGCTCATTTAAATCGGGGCAATGAATTAGCCTATCAAATAGCCTCCAGAGCTTCATAGACTTTTTTTAACGGCTTGTTTGTGTGTCTAGTAGTCTAAGGGACTTTGGTCGTGTTTGAACTTTGATTATTTGTATTAAAAAAATGAGTTTATCAAAACACAATCTAGTATTTTTTTTTTTTTTTTTTTTTTTTTTTTTTGCACATAATTAGATCCTTTCAATCTTAACTTTACATGGATGCCCATGAATGATGAAATTATATTAATATAACAAAAGATGTTATAAATAATAATTTTCACAACCAAACTAAGCATAACTCGCCGACATGAAATATGTATCATCGATCAAAATGTCTGAAGTTCAAATTGTTGGGAGTAAAAACTAAATAAATGCAGAATAAACTAGATTATATCTCACTCTCCCACTTTACAAAATACAATGATAGAGAGTAGGGAAAAAGAGAACGACACCAAAAGTTATATTGGATCGTCCCGATTTCGAGACTACGTCTAGTATTCTGGAACGGTAGGTTCTACTCTCTCTCAAATAATCCAATTAGAACTATTTGCTTTTGAAGTACCACAACTTGATATATATATATATATATATATCTCCAAACTTATATGGAGCAGTGTATAAAAGGGAAACCCTATTGATCACACAAGTTAAAATGGGTTTAACACTTCATAAAAAAGCTTAAACACTTGGGCCCTATTTAGTTCAAACTAGGGATATTGTTATAAATAGGTGCATTAAAAAAAGAAAATATAGCTAAGTAAGTTTTCTATTTGCATCCAATAACTAACTAGATTTTAGCCAAACCGTGTATAGCTCAATTAACATAAGGTTAGGTTCATAACTAAGAGATCATGGATTCAATTCTCGCATTTATTAAAACACCGTTGCAAAAAAAAAAACTAACTAGATTTTAAGAAGGGAGAGGGAAGACTTTATATACCGGTTATGGCCCTCGTAGATAACGTTATTTACAATATATAAACTTGATGGGTATATATATATATATATATATATATATATATATATATACTATGTATATGTCCTCTTGATTATCAACACATAAATATGTCAGCTGAGTCATGCTCGCTTGGACTCCAAAATTCATTTCTTTTAATGGGAAATGAGAATGATAATTTGCTAACCAATCACGTTACTATATGTCTTTTTTTTTTTAATTTTTTTTTTCAATAATATATGTTTTACTGAGTTGAGCTACGTTGGATTTTGAATTTTTATAACTCATTTTTTTTTATTGAGTTCAACAATAATTTAAGGGCCAAACCGAGCATAGCTCAATTGGCATTGGGTTGAGCCGGTGACCAAAAGATCATGAGTTCAATCCCCGCATTAATTAAACTACCGTTGAAAAAAAAAAAAAAAAAAAAACAATAATTTAAGGTGAGAGATCCTAATTTAAGTAACATAAAATGTTGGATAAAAAAGTTAAATATTTTGAGGTGACGTTATTGAATTAAAAAAGTGAAGAAAAATGTGGTTTTACATTTCAATTTAGCTTTTTCTTATTTTTGTTTGCAGAAGTAGAAAGAAATGCTTAGGAGGTAGAGAGGGTTAAGGTAGGAGAGGAGAGAGAAAGAGAGAGATTACGTGTGTGTGCGCCACAGAGAAAGAAAGAGAAAGCGAGAAAGGTTACGTGAATGTGATTCGTCTGAAAAACAAACAGCTCCCCATCGCCATCGTCGATACTCAGCTTCTCTCTCAAGCGGTGGCCTACAAAATTCTCGCCGTCTCGTCCTCTACCTTTGGGGACTTGCAGTTGCAGCAGCAGCAGCAGCATCGACTTCACCATCGTCTCAACGGCGGAGAGCTAGCTATGGTGGAGACCGATTACACGACCGATTCCTCACACAACCTCGAGGATGAAGTTGGGAGAGTTCTGGAACAAGCCAAGGAATTGCATGATTCCGCTGCATCTCTAATCTCCAGAACATCCACCGACGAACAGTCTCTCCGCCAGCGTGCTCTCTCTCTTGAATCTTCCATTCGCCGTCTTCGTTCTTTACTCAATTCGCTTCTCTCCAACAACCTTTTGGACTCCAAGCTTGCTGACAAGGTCTATTATCTTTCTCAATTTTTCTTCGCATTTCATTTCAAATCTCTTGTTCTTCAATCCACGGATCGATTCATTTCTTTTTTATTCTTCTCGTTTCGATGGATCAGTTGGAAGAGGACTTGCAGAGAGCTAGATGTATGATGGTCGATGGAGATGTTGCAGCGTTTCTTCCTGGGAAGCAGCAGGGTTAGTCTCCTTTTCCTTTCGTATTTTGAGATCGTGAATTGATGTCATTTCTTAATTAACGGAATCGCGGGATTAGGAAATGAAAGGAGAATATCAGGACTGCATTTAGTGTCTGAGTATGTAATTTGATGGCAGGGAAGTTCTTGCAGATGTTCCTGGGACCGATTAATGTGCGTGCCTCAAGGAAAGACGTTCAGTTGAAAGTTAAAGAGGAGTATAACAGTTACAGAGTATGATTTTCTATTACTATCTGTATTTACACAATCTCACATCTTTTCTCTTTAGTCGCAGAGGTTGCTACTCTTATTGCATGCTTTAATCTGCACCTTGACGAAGCTTTTCAATCATTTCGGCTATGGCATACCTCGAACTCTCCGAAATTAGTGCTTTGTTATAAGAGTTATTTTCTCGCTCGCTTTTGTATTTTACTCGAACACTTCTGTATTTGTCTACAGTAAACTTCATCCTTCTGGAATGGACTAAACTATAGTTGGAGACATAGTTGACTAGAGGATTTTAGAGGGGAAGGGAAAATATAAATCAGTTATTCCATTGTTTGGATGCTAAAAAAATTCCTGTTTCATCCTCCCTTTTGCCTTTTGGTATTAGGAACACATTAAGCTACGTGTATTTCATTCATCAATGAAATTTGTTTCTCTTCTAAAAATATACTCCCTATCGTGAGAAAGGTGGACCTTTATGGAGCGGTGGTTTTTTTTGCTGTTTTATGGGGCATGGGGCTTCTGGATTGAGAGAAATAACAAGATCTTCAAGGGCGTGGAGTGTTCAGTGTTCTCATGGTCCTGGATTAGATCCCTTTTCTTGTTAGTTAGGCTAGTCCCTGTTTCCTTTTGGGCTGTTGTTTTTGTAGGCCCCTTTTTTGTGTGTCTCTTGTATTCTTTCATTTTTTTTTCCTCAATGAAACCTTGGTTTTCAATAAAAAAATGTTGTCAAGTCTTATTTCAAGGTTTCAATATCTTACGGGTGTTGGACAAAAGCACCAAGAATAATGTTATTCAACTTCTATGAAGAATTAACTTTAGAGGCAAAATGAAACTATTGTGGACAAAGGCAATTATAATGACTAAATGAAACTATGTCTATTGTGGACAAAGACAATTATAATGACTAGGTAGTAAAGGATATTTGGAACAAAATTACCGAGTGGTGTGAGGGATTGAATGTAGCTATATGTCAAGCAACTTCTTGGTGTTCATAATCTTCTTTCTTTAGTAATTACTACATGATATTTTTCTCAATTTGGGGGGTTCTTGACATTCTTTCTATGTAATTTTAGCCTGAGGAGAATTTCCTTATACTTCAAGGACAGAGTTTGTAACTTTGAACATTATTGTAAATTTTCAGTTATCAATGACAAGTTTGTATGTCGTTAAAAAAAATGAGAGTGGATGGAGAGGGGAGGTGGAGAGTTGATGTAGAGCCAAGATAAAAGAGAATGCTTTTTTTTTTTAATCAAATCCATACATCTAACCAATTTTTTAATACCCTGCACATAAAATCTCGTTGTTATATTTGAGTTGCTTGCTTGGGATTTTATTGGCAATTGAGATTCTTGCTGAAAAATTCCCCACAACTTGTTCTTTCATCAAAATTAATTGACCAATTTTTTTGAATACCCTGCGTATCAATTCTCAGCTTTATGTTTGAGTTGTTTGGCTATTGGAAACTGGGATCCTTTTTGAAAAATTCCCTATATCCCTTTCTTTCATCGATCTGTTTTATTTCTACTAAAAACCCTCCATATCATGTGTTCACTGTTCTCTTTTTACTCTTTCTGTCCGACTAGAGATGCACATACTTGGAGTTTTCTTCTGTTTTTCTTCTTCTCACTTATTCCCTTGTCACCTACTACATGCATTTTTTTTTTTGATAAGAAACAACCAGATGAATTATACTACATCTAGAGAAAATAACTCCTTATCTGTTCTGTTTTTGAAGTGCACTCACAGTGATCTCTTTCGAGCAGGATAGGACTGCTCTTCTTTTTCTTCTTTTCCCATCATTGCTACTTGTTCTAAGAGGCTGGGTTTGGGAGGGATGTTTGCCTGCATTTCCAGTTCAGCTGTACCAGGTATTTTTTCTTCTTTTCAAAATTGGTCTTGCTCTCTCTAATTGAAGGTCTTGTTGCATATTGAATACGGTTCTGTACAAGTTTTCAAGGCTCCTTCTAATACTTGGTAGTAGGAACTGTGGAGAAATACCTTGTGACTGATCAGATAAACATAATTGTTTGTATCTACTTGGCATTCGTCACAGAATCCTTCACAATTGGAAGACGTTTCTTTTGTAGTTTTTTTGGGTCTTCTCAATCCTCTGCCCTTAGGTTGTTGCCTTGTTCCCGTTCTTTTAATATATTCCTGTCTTTTATAAAAGAAAAAAAATTCAATTCTATACATTTAATTAATTTAAAAAACATAATTTAATTTTATATAAAAATCATTAAATATTTTCTAACATTCTATAAATTACATTCACATAAACTAAACATTGTTTGTTCTCTACATTCATCAGTTTAGGCATATGAAACCTGTTCCCTTGAAAATATAAGAACATGCTTCCCATTTCCAATCATCCTATTCTGGGCATCTCCTTATGTTGCAAAACTCAAATTAAATGTTCCCTAGATGATCTAGTTTCTTGTAATTGAATCCAATGCCTTGAAAGACAACTTATAGATTCATATAATTTTTTTTTTTTTGATAAGAAACAAACGTATTACGTATGTATTATAAACAGCGAGAGAACCAAAAGGAGAGATTCATATAAATTCTTAACACATCATTTTTCTTTCTAGGCATGGCTCTTGTTCCTATACACAGGATTGGCATTGCGCGAAAACATTCTAAGAGTCAACGGCAGCGACATTCGTTCATGGTAAGTGCACTGCAACTTTTGCTTTCACTGATATGTTGTTATTCACTGTTTTATTTTTAAATGGTATTATGATAGCTTTGAATGTTTAAGATTACAAGTTTTTTATACTCAATTTTTTTTTGTAATGAAAAATCAACTTTCATTGGATAATGAAAGTACAAAAGAGAAGGCCGCACAAGTGAAACCAAACAAAAAATCTAAACATTTACACTAGACTCCAATTTTTATTAATAAAATTTGATTACTTTTTCAAAACAAAAAATCCTCTTATGGTTAGAATGCTCCCACCCATCCCTTTCTCTCCCTCCTTCCTTCCTCCCACCCATCCCTTTCGCTACATCATGAAAATGGTTTCACATCAATTTGCTGATTTTCTCCTCATCTTCCTGTGCCACCATCCATCTTGGCATGAATGTCAACCTCCAAGGGGATATTTTTAGGAGTTTTCAGTTAACACTTTCTTATAGCATTCTACTAAAAAACAAAGGGTTGGTTCTTTCAAAATCCAAAAATCACCATGAAAGGAAAGGACCTTTAAACTCTGTTAGAATAAGTGGTGATAGTGTGAACCACAGCCACTCTGACGATCTTCTTCTAATTGTGTAACTCTATATTTTTCTTTTGAACAAAATACAACAACTTCATCTGGTTATAAGAGACTATAAATAAAAGAGGAAATTCCTGGTTATATTTATGGTCTTCTTTAGTTGTTGGTTGGTTATTCGAGGGACATTCTCATTCTTATTTCTTTCTTCGATGGTTAAGATGGTGGGTGATTATAGTCGGTGTCTGCTTAGAATTTATGAGTCTGGTTGAAGGAAGATAATTGCTTTTTGGAGTGAGCTTTGGGATCTGTAAGGCTTGTGTAGTTCTATGTGGCTTTTGTAGGGTTTTTCTATTTATATTTTTTTTATTCCTGTATACATTCCTTCATATTTCTCAATGAAAGATCAATTTTTTACAAAAAAAAATGTGGTTTTTGGGAGGTGATCTTAATTTGTATGGAGCCCTCTTGAAATTTCCTCTACTATGAGATAACAGATTTTATTAACTCCTTGGAGCTCATTGATCTTCCCCTCCTAAATGCCTCCTTGGTTGAACTTAAGGGAGGGCTTCATCTCATCTCGTTTGGTTAGGTTAGAAGTTTCTGTACCCTATGTCCCCAAATGGTGGCCAGAATTGAAGCAATGAATGGCCATTCTGAATGATTGGAACAAAGGCCATTTTGGTCATAAAACAAAACCCTTGATTCTCTTGAGGTTTAAGTTTGTTCTGGAAATCTCTCCCCTGATTATTAGATGCTAAGGAGGCTCACTTCTTTGTAGCATTAGGAACTTAAAAATGAAGATTTTATAAAAGCAGTAGAAGATTTTCATATTTGCAACTCTGCTATTGAGGGTCTAAGGCCAGAACTAGCAACAAAACCTTTTTCTTGTTTGATGGTTGGAGTTGTTTGGAAAGATTGACGGATTTCTTCACTGACCTTTGTTTCTCTATGCAAAACTCAGTTAGGACTAGGATTGTGTAGGATTAGCAGGCTAGTATTGGCATTTATTATTCAGGAGACCTTTTCTTGTTATAGCTATGGATGATTGGGAGTCTCTCACGAGCCTGATTAACAAACAAGCACCTCTGTAACTCAAGTGGCCAAAATGTGCAGGGTATTCTATTGGTCTCTAGCCTTGGTGTCCTCGAAAGAAACAACATAGTTTAAAAATGAAATCCTACTGTTTCTCTTGACCCTCATTGGTGTTCCTTGTGTAGAAGCAAACAACGTTACTTATCTTTTCTGTTTCCGCTTAGCAGTGAGGTATTTTGTGGTCCAAGCTTATGTTAGGAATAGGATTAAATCTCAATTGGATTCTTCCTGACTCAGCTGGTGATATGGAGGTCCAAGCGACAGCAGGACAAAGGTTCAATATCCACGAAAAGGTGTTATGGATCAGAGTGCTGTCCTCAGAATATTTTGGTTGAAAGGCAAGAATCCTCAGAGAGGAAAAATCTGGAGAAAATATTTGAGAAGAGACTGTTCACTTTGTCTTTTTGGTCTTTAAAGTCCAAACACTTTTATAATTATAGATAGTGTTACAGTTCAAAGAACTTCACAATATTGAAATAGTTCCCCACAAATAATCTAGCGGCTATTATAAAGAGCAAAGCTCATCTACCAACTTTAGATGATTATGATTCACATGCACCCACCTTCCCTATGTAAAATCCCTGAAAAATGACCTCTTTTCTTTCCACTCTGAAGAAGGTGAAAGCAGTTCACCTCACTAACAAAAAGGATGGGAAAGAGGATTCTCTTGCCTGAGCCATGTTGAAGAAAAAGTTAGGCACTGGAAAGGTTACTGTGCATGTGTTCTCTTTTTTTTTTTTATAGTCCATGCATGTGTTCTCTTGTCACTGCATCTGTTATTTCAGATTTACATTTGGTGCTTGATACAATGATGTCTGTTCTTCCAGAGCTTTAAAAAAATTTATTTTCTCTATCTTTTGATATGGTTTAATGGATGGGAGATTGGGAGTTGTACATTATGGTGAAGTTTGTGAGTATGCTTTTGCTGGGTGGATATATCATCACTACTATGCTCTATGATCCCTTGTTAATTTCACAGACATTTTGGTGAGATTCATGAGTAATGATTTTACAGGTGGATATATCATCACTATTGCGCTATGATTATGGCCCTTGTTAGTCTTACGTGGGAGATCAAAGGACAGCCAAATTGTGCCCAAAAACAGGTTTTTCAATTGTTATTACCTGCTAAATACATGCACTTTATGCATTAGATTAATAGTACGGGTTCAATCTTCTCCAGAGAGGTGTACAACTCTTCCTACAGTGGGCCATGATGCAAGGAGTTGCAATGCTTTTACAAAATAGATACCAGCGCCAGAGGCTTTATACTCGGATTGCACTTGGAAAGGTGCCATTTGAGAATGCATTCATGTCGCAGTCAACTTTATAGCAATATATTCTCTACGTTATGTTGCATCACATTCTATGACTGGAGCTCATTATCCCTATCCAAGGCACTCACAATTTTAAGCATCTTCTTATCCAAAAAAAAAAATAACCATCTGACGAGGCATGCACAATGATAAACATATATGAATTTTGCTTATGTTTTATGATTGATGGTTGCTGTTCTGGTATTTTATTTATCTGTTGATTACCCTGTATTTTCTTTTTATTTACTAGGCTAAGAGAATGGATGTCGTCTGGGGAGAAACAGCTGGTGTAGATGGTCAACTGTGGATACTGTGTCCTTTACTCTTTATCTTACAGGTGATTTAAGCCTCAATTTTTACCATCTTCCGAAGTTTTCATGGCAGTTGATGAACAAACTACAAAATAAGAAGTGTGAAAAGTAATTTTTTCTTGGCAGGCAATGCAGAATTTCTTAGCGTTTTAAACAGCTTTTCAGTTGGTTCAAACTAGCAAAACTCTTTTCTTTTTTAACTACCTTGGTTGAAATTAAGTTAGACGGCATCCATCTTAACACACCCGCCCTTTCCTTAACGTAGTTCTCACTTCTCATAATCCAACGAATTGGGGTCAAATTACAAAAACAACCTCCTTTCTCTGACAGGAGTCCTGTTTTTTTTTTTTTTTTTTTTTTTTTGCATATGGAAGTCTCTTTCGATTAGACTAATAATTTAGTTCACAGTGCATTTGATGTAAACTATCATTTGCATTTAATTAAGAATTTGATTATATGTGCTCAACTTTCTTTAACTGCAAAGTATTAGGTATTTTTAATTTCGGTTAATTTCTTTCTGTTTAATGCTTACCAAAAATACTGTTTTTACCCTTCACTAAGAGAATCTCAAAAAACGAAGAAGGTAGAGATGGTAGAACTTTTAGATTTTAAGCATAGTTGTAAGAGATCAAATTAGAAAAGATGTTTTTTTTTAAAGCAAATTAGAAAAGATACCAAGTCTTGGAAATACATACAATTACAAAGAACTTAGGAACCTCTCCGCGAGGTCGTAAACCCCTTCTGTTACATGGTGTAGACGCAATTTTTCATGATAGTTTGGATATTTATGTGGTGTAAGAAGAATTTTGTTGAATTTTTAGGTCATTGAAAGATTGTTATAATAATCTAGCTTCCCAGGATGTTATGGGTTATTTTGGGAATTTTGAGTAATTTTGTAAATGGTTTTCTTTTTACTGTTCACATTTTACAATTGGGGTCACAGTGGATTAATAATGGTCAGTATAAATCGTCTTTGTTTGGGAAAGGGTATTTAGCAGTCATAATTTATTAATCTGCATGGCCATCTCCTTCTGCTTACATAATGGAACCCTATTACGAGTCTTAGTAATATCTTAATTTATACACGTGTGGCAATAGGGGTTTGAGGCGTATGTTGGATTACTCCTTCTGAAGACTGCATTGGTCGGCGTGGTTCCCGAATGGCAGGTGATGAATTGCTTGTTGATTCTACTGGTTCTAATTCAAAATAATATTTCAAACTTACAGATAAAGATTGTGAAGATGCTTAGATACAAACTGATGGATAAACGTCCGTTGCAGGTTTTATTTTGTGGACTCCTTCTGGTTTTTATGGCGATCGGGAACTTCTCAAATACAGTGCAAACCTTAATGGTAAAATCAAGATTCAAGGCAAAGATGAAAAAAAGCAAGAGCAAGCAGGAATTGGCCCATACCAGTTCTTAATACATAGGATAACTTTAATTAACAACCTGTAGGATCTATTCTTCACCTTTCCAGGTCTTGAATATGTTTTGTCGAAGCGAAGCTGAGCTGTGAGAATTGTCTTTCCTCCCTTTTTTATATCTTCATTTTGACTCAAATACACTTTTTATCATGTAAAGTTGGTCTTGCATAGGTTCTTCCCTGGAGAAGTTGATGGAAGTGCTTCTAAGCGCAGGACTCGTTTTCCAGTTTCCTTCCCATGTAACATTCTTCTCTTTTCTTTTGCAGTTCATTGCGAGCCTAGTGAGTGAGTTTTTGAAATTTCCTTTGGAATGTCAAATTGTAATTTCAGTTGATTATCGTATTTAATTCTAATGAAAACATCGGTTTGGACGTTTTCACTATCGAACCTTTTGTTTCTTTTCATTTTTGGTAGGCTTAGCAAAATCTAAGAATTTTTATTTTTCACATTTTTCCTTTTTCTCCATGATCTTCCCCTGGGTAGATCTGTCAGCATTATTCTCGAAACTGGGTAGATGCTCTCGAGTTTAGTGATGGACGTATTGAGCAGGTTAAACCCTCATGCCTACCTAGGATACATCCATCCAAACGAAACTTGAATTACCTTTCCTCTAGTTAAATTCTGCAGGCTCTCTGTGCGTAAATTTGCCGCAAACTTTATGAAGACTGAATGTAAGTATAGAAAAAAGAAAGTTCAGCTTTTCCAGTCTCAGGTTGAACAACAGAAATTTTTGGGTTTGAATATTTCTGTTTGTAATGTTGGCTTGATGGGACGTATTATTATTATTATTATTTAGTTGAATAACATGTGGGGTTGGGAGATTTGAACTTCTGATGATCGAGGATATATGCATGGGGCTGGTCGGATGTGCATTGAGATGATACCATAATCATTCTTTAGAATATGACATTCTCAATAGGTTTTACAGTACTTGTAAGTCGTGTTCATTGGGACACTTGGTAGTCTTTAGCATTTAACAAAACATATGAACTTTCTAAACCTTATAAACATTCTAAATAAGTGTTTTGGATGAACCATGTAATATTTATCTTTTACTGTGGATGCAAGATGGAACTTGGTAATTTTTCCAGCCATCGTTTTATTAGATGAACATCCTATAAGAGAAGATAACATGTTCATCTAATAAAATGCTGGAAAAATTATTAGATGAACACGTGACTCCTGTAATACTAGAAATTTTTTCGAATGCTAGCTTTGACTATTAATTTATTTGTCCATGTGGCTATTACAACTTAGCCTTGAAATTCAGTGCAAGAGGAGAAGAAATAGAAAAAGGATGGAAGGAAGAATAGGGAATGATGAGCTGTGAGCCTGTGAGAGAAAGAGAGCCTTATTCTTCAGCTTATTTTCCTCTTTACTTTTGTATTTGGTATCTTTGAAATTTTAGATGATGAAATATTACTTTCTAATACTTCCTTGAGTTTATTCCTACACTAACAACATGAACTAACTTCTTAAGCTTGGATTATTATTAAGTTGAAAATTTGAACTCCAATATCTTTTGCTATAATTATGTATAGCTAGTTTCCTTCATTCCTCAAAACAAGGTTGACCAACTTTAGTAAGTTATAAGTTGATTAGAACCTAGAAAGATTTTAGGGAAAATAAAATAAAATTTTACTGATAGGTTCTTTCAATTTCATCAAATTGAACCCTAAACTCAAACGTGTTACAACCATCACTCAGGGAATGAAGAGGATAACATAAAGTGAAGGAAAAACTCTTGAATCTATTTGAAGAGGAAGGTAAAAATTTGAGAAAAAAACTATATGGATAGATGAGTTTAATTATATCGGTATATAAGTAAAGATTTGAGTTGATTGATGATTTAACATGGTATAGAGCAGAAAGTCCTAAGTTTGAACCCCTGTAAAGTCATTTCTTCCTCAATTAATATTGAATTTCACTTGTTGGACATTCAACACAAGTGAGAGAGAGTGTTGAAGTATTGATATAAGATTAAAATTTATCATAACCCATCAACTTAAGCTTTTGGGCATTATCTATTAATCCTCATGTTAAAAAATGGAACAAATTGGATTGATTGCTTAAAAAAGGAAATAGGTTTTGTTGCTGTTTGATTGTTTAATTATTTGGAAAAGACAGAAAGAAGAAGAAAACAAAATATATAGAATATTCACATGGAATCAAAACAATATATTTTGGGTTATCCTTTATGGACTTTCACAAAAACATTTACAAGAGAAGAGGAAGAGAAATATATTCTAAAATGTAGGCTAAATGAATAAGAAATTGATGGGTTAAGAGATGGAAGATGGTTGATAGAGAGTCAATTGAAAAAAAAAAAAAAAAAAAAAAAAAACTTGATTTGGTTGGGATAATTTCACATGGAAAAAAGGAAAAAAAAGTAAGTACTTTTGGGTGTAGAAGGAAAAGAAATTAAATGGTATGGTTTTGTGTTACACATATATGTACTTCTTGGTGGAGACTAGCTTGGTAAGTGATAGTACAAGAAAGAAGTAAAAATTCCCTCCTAGTTTTTTGGTTAGTTCTCATGTGGACAAATAATTGAGGAAGGTGAGGTAAAAAAAGAGATAAATGGTGAGTTGGAACTATTGGTTGGGAAGTTTAAAAGATTCTCATTTTATCCTTATATTGGTTCCTAAGAGATTCTAAATTGATTATTTGTATTTTTATTGATAATGTTTTTGGATTTTTTTTCCATTAACTCACAATATTAGTCTAATTGCTACATCAATTCCTAAGATAAAAGAGTTTAGTGACTTATGTTCACCGTTACAAACTCTAAACTCAATAGAAAATCCATGACAAAACTACAAATTGAGAGAGATGAAAAAATAAAACTAATGTTGAGTGTCGAATTCTACGTTTTCGTTACAATTTCATTATCCCGAGCATGAAAATCTCTTCTTTTTGCTTCTAATTTTTTTTTTCTCTCCCAAAATTATGCATTTTCGAAAACAATGTCACTCTCTAAATTCGCTCCTAAAATCAGCTGAAAAAAATCTATGTATATAAAAAAATAGGGCAAAATTCGTGCAGAAGTCAAATTAGGGAAGTGGGTGTTAAGCATGACTGGGGCGCGCGTGGTTGACGAAGAGGTGCTTGCACACACAAAGGGAATGTGTTGGGCGAGGCGCGCACACGCTTGTGCAGATGTGAGGCGTGAGGGACGCGCGATGTTGGGCGCGCGTCCGAGGGGCTGTTTTCGGATGAGCGTTGAGAAGCCATTTGCTCAACGTTGTGGCGTGATGCACGCGCTAGGGTTGTTTCGAAGCGTCTTAAGCGTTGCTGACGCTATCCCCTCGAGATTTTTCGCTTGATTAATTTCTTCTCTTCACTTAGTTTCTTCAAACCGCATCTAATTAACTCTCTTTTTAATCATAAATCTTCTAAATTATTCGATTTGCCTCGATATTTGTAAATTAATAAAAAATATTATCGTGAAAATAACCGTTTAATCCTCAAAACTAAAATAAACCCTAAAGATAGCTTCACTATGTGTACTATTGAGATAATGATGTGTTTTTTGAATTTCAACCTTCTATTTGTTATGTGAATTTCTTCTGTTTGGTTGAATCTGTGAGTTGGATTTTATTGAAAATCTGCCATTTTTTTTTTAAAATATTTAGTACCAAATTAGGCAATTGAAAATTTACAAATAATATAGTCTTAGGTTTACATGTGCACTTTATCTCTATCAGACGTCAAAGGTTATTTGAAAAGAGTAGTTTGAGACAGACGATCTCTTTGTCATATACCTTTATCTCAATCCCAATAAAGTATATATTATGTTGGATTAAAAAAAACACTATGAGAAATTTAAGCGAATAGAAGAATCTTTTCAATATTCTAGGTAGTATTTATTGTTATGATGGAATCAAATAACAAAGAATAAAAGCGTAAAAGAGAATCGACACATAATTTACGTGGTTCATTAACGTTGTGTCGTCCACAAACAAAAGAGAGAGAACAATTATATTACGAATATGAGAGAATTACAACAACAAAACTCCCATATCGAACAAGTCGTAACGGGTCATAACAGATCCAAGACATTTCAACATTTATAAAGATCAAATTCTTGAGGGATTTTAGAGAAGATGCATATATGATCCCACCTATGACTTTTATTTTGCTAGGTAGAAAATAGCTTCCTATATCATACCAAAAGGTTGGAGCTATATATATAGAGAGAGTGCTGGTTGCATAAATAACAATCATGTCCAAAATAATGGTTAATATAACAAAGTATAAAATATTTTATAAATATGGCAAAAAATCAGTGACTATCACTGATATATATGAATAAAATGACTATTACTCATAGACTGCTATCACTTAATATCTATTGATAAAATGATTATCACTGATAGACTACTATCGGTGATAGCCACTGACTTCTATAAAAAAAAAAAAACAGAGGTGATAGACTGATAGCCACTATAAGTGATAAAAATTGTCATATTTGTATTCTTTTTTTAAATGCTATATTATTAATTATTTTACCTTAAATTGACCATAAGACTATATATATTTATATTGATCCACAAAAAAAAAAAAAAAAAGGGAAAAATAGCTAGATGTTATAATTCAAAAGCTAATTTTCCTTTTTCTTAAAAAAAAAATAAAAAAATAAAAAAATAAAAAAATACCTTCTCTAAAATTTATATGTTTTTTTTGACATAGTTCTATATATTTCATACTCTCTTACCCATCACACTTTGAAATGAGCCATCAAAGTATCAAATACTTTATAGTGAAGAACAACAAAATTATTTAATTGGGATACTTTCAACTTAGTCCAAGTCCATGTGCAATACCAATCTTATATAGACCCTACATGGTTTTCCATGTGCATTAAAAGTAGTAGGATAATTATTAAAGTCTATACATATATGCTCTCAAATTTGTTACATCAATATCAATAGGGTGAAAATAATATCCAAACAAATAGGGTTATTCACATTGGTTTGTTTCAAATGCTCTAACCAGGCCTTTAATAAACAAATAGGCATTAAGATATCATTATTTTTTTTACAAGGTAATAAGTTCGAATCTCCGATCTCTATATAAGTGTCATGCAATATTCTAGAAATGATGTTTACTTTGATGATGTATTACTCTATTAAGAAGAGGTGATACCTCTGATCTCTGATCTCTTAATCAATAATTCATACATTATATCTCAATTTATATATTATATCAGTTGAGATATGTTCCAGATAACAAATTCTAAATTATCATTTTTAAATAACATATTCATTTATAGTCATTTTTTAATAATTTCTAGGGTTTCCAATAAAAAAATATTAGTTTAATTATCTCTTCAAAATTAAAGCTATTTGGACATTAATTAATTAATCTATACTTTTTTCACGTCCATAAAAGTTTTAAAACTTTTAACTTTTTAGTCGAGATTATAATGTTTTAGCTAGTTAGTTAATGTTCAGGTCGGCACAATAAACTGCCTATACTTAATTCAATAAAGAATATAAAGTTTTTATATGTCGTTTGACCTCTATATTCAAAAGTAATTTTTTTAAATGATATTTGTCATATCGAGTATAACTTAGTGGATAAGGTACTTAATTTTTATATTTCTTAACGTTGAAAGTTTTCATATTTGTTTGAAGTGAAAAAAACAACTATAGGTAAGAAAAAGATTAATTTTGTAGAACCAAAATGAAAGATGCGTAACATTACCGACCCAAATATGAATTGTCAAATTAAATTTACTGAAGGCGTGTTTATGTAATTTGATGTTTGAGGGTGCAAAAACTTAAGTAATGGAATTAATGGTGTGTTTATCGGCCAACATAAACATAGCTCAATCGATATATTGTATGACTTAGTGATTAAGAGATCAAACGTTAAATCCCTCACTCCACGTAAAAGAAAAAAAAGGGCATGTTGATCCACATACCATATTTTTTTTAAAAGTGTTTTAAATAAAAGTATTTTTATATCTACATTCCTTAAAACGTGCTTCAAATTAATGACAAATTTGTTTGTTTACCCACTACATTCAAAAATCAAAACCGATTCTATTTTTACAAATTTCTTTAGTTACTTCATATGAAGATTTTTAGTTAATTCATTTAAAGACATTTTTGAATAATCCATCTTTTAACACTGTAATTTTGGTACTAACTCCTTATTTAGTTAAAAATAATTGAGGATGCACACCTACCCACACTCTACTAAGAAGTTCATGGTTAAATGTTAGAAATTATCTTATAAAATAAATGTGAGTGAAAATAAAACGTGCTAAAATGATCGATCAATGTTTGTTGTTAAAATAGGTAATATGTTTAGTTTGCATGCATGCTTGTGCCAATTCAATTTTCAAATTCTTAGCCTATTGCTTTATGTTATGTGTGAATACGAGAAAGATTAGATTAGTGAGAAAAAAATGTGTTATTTAAGAGATATAAAATCATAATTGAAAAAGAAAAATTATATATGTACAAGACCATAATTCATGTCAAACATGAACATTGGTCAGTCGTAATTAACATCTATCCATTTTCTTAAATTTAGAGGTTTAAATCACTATATCCATATTTATTGTAAAAAATATAATAATAATGCACACTAAAAAAAGAAGAAGAGTAGAGTGGATGCAAACCTTTCATGATTAACTTGTGTAAAAGGCAACTCCCCTATTAGAAACAGCCACAAAATCTTAAACAAAAGAATGTGTCCATATTTAGAAGATTGCAACAAATTTGAACAAAAACATTAACACATATATAATTTACATATATAATTGATTCCTAAGGCCTTTCATTTGGTATCCATTTGGAGCACATTATTAAACTATTTTAATAGTTTTTTAGTTTTGAACCCAAAACCTAAAAACCTATTAATGGATAACAACACTTTCCGATGGATTCTAAAAAAATATATAAATGGTATCAAATTCAAACTAGTAACTACTTTCAACATTGACGTGTTTTTTTCATTTTTCAAAAAAAATTCAATTCACTTTATTATTTAGACGCATTGACTGGGTATGTCATTGATAGCCTCTACTCGTGTTAACTCTGTGAGAGCTAAATTTGCCTAGATTGTTTGTCTTTTGCCCTCAACTTTCCTCACGTTAGCTTCTACTATTTCAAGAGTTTGTTGAGCTTTTTATGTCTTGTGGATCAATGTCGATTCAAAATTCTTTAGTTTTGGGAGGTATATGATATCTAGGTAGGCATCTTTTTTCTTTTTTCATTTTATATGTTTAATTTTGTATACATTCCTAACATAATTTTAATAGTTTTGAACCAAAAACTTGAAAACCTTATTAATTGATAAGAACACTTCAACCAATTCAAATAATAATAATAATACATAATTTGTACCAAATCGAAACTAGTAATTAATCCCAACATTGACGTATAACAAGCTCATATAAGAAATATTTATCAATGTTTTGATCAAGTTATAACTATTGTACATAAAGCTCTGCAATTTTAGCAACTAGGGGTGGTGGTGCAGTTGGCTAGCGCGTAGGTCTCATAGCTTAGAGTTATCCTGAGGTCGAGAGTTCGAGCCTCTCTCACCCCAAATTTTTTAATATATTCTCTACATTGACGTCTTTTTTTTTTTCTTTTTCAGTTTCCAAGAAAATTTCATTTCACTTTATTATTTAGATTTAGACGCATTGACTGGGGGTATGTCATTCATAGCTTCTACTTGTGTCTTAGCTTGTCTGAGAGCTAAATTTGTCTCAATTGTTTGTCTAAGCTTTCCTCAAATTAGCTTCTACTATTTCAAGAGTTTGTTGAGTTTGTTGTGTCTTGTGGATCAATGTCAATTCAAAGCTCTTTGTTTTAGGGGCATATATGACACCTAGCTAGGCCTCCATGGTCGATCCCTCAAGGGATCGATATGTTCGTGTAGGCTGACCCCTTAGGCTCGCCAGTTTAGGACTTCCTTGTCATTCGACCGACCCCACCAAGGTCAGTATAACGCTTTGGGGCCCGATCCTTTTAGGTTTGACTCCTTCTCGTTGGGTAGACTCCTCTGGTGTCGGCGACGTTGTGTGTTTGGCCGACCCTTTTGGCGTCGACTCATCCTTCCTATGCACGAGTCGGTCTTCGTGGGTCAGACCTCTTCTTAGACCCTACTCATGGGTCTACCTTCATGAAATGAGCCTCTTCTTAGATTCTCGTCTTTATAGTTTTAAGCCTGATTGTTTGAGAATAACATTATTTTTTATAATAAATTTTGAAAAACACATCTTTTATCATTATTAAAATTAATATGTAATTAATAATTTTTTAAAAAAAAGTTATATTTAATTATTTTTAAGATTAAAAAATGCATTTGGTTCCGTAATTTTATAGAAATAACAATTTAGTTCATGAACTTTCCTATGCAATAACTTAGTTCGTAAAGTTTAAAATTTGTAACGATTTAGTTCCTTAACTTAGTATATATGTAACAATTTAATTTATCATCTTTTAAATTTGTTACAATTTAGTCATTAATGTGAAAGTTGATGAAAAGTATATATTTTTAATATGCAACAATTTAGTATATCATGTAGTGTAAAAATGCATTTGGTGAAGATTTATCGAACTACACACATAAGAAACCTCATAATGAAACCTGTATTCATTTCGTTGAAACTAGAAATTGTTATAGAAACCTATTAGGACTAATCTGCCTAGTCACTAACTAAAACCGATCTCCTTGAAAATCTTTCTAACGTCAATTTGAGCATAGTTGAATTTATTAAAACATTATACTTTCGACCAAAAGTTTCGATCAAAATACAAAATGTGCCAACACACTTCATTTTCATTTTAATTAGGTGTCGCTATCCTAAATAATAAAAAGACTAAAAGGGTGTTTTTGGATGATAAAAAAAGTCCTCCCCTAAAATCTATAATATTTAACACCAACTAAAAATCAAATTAATTTTACAACACTTTTTATAAACATTTGCAAGTTGATTCTCCAAGTCATGTTTCTAGCCAAGCCACTAGATCCAATGGATTAAACAATGGTTCACATTCTATAAATACTATGTTAAAAAAACCAACTCGTGTTTTGGATTCTTAAATGCGAGATCCCAGTAGGATGATTGGCTGGATTCTCTAATTATTAGGCCTTAATTAATACATAATTTTTCAAAAATATTTAATTAAACTTCCTATTCAAAAACAATTATGAACAAATCCATACATGAAAGAAAGTCAATATCATGCCTAGATCCATATAATTAGATTAGACATAATTTGCAAATTAAGAAAGATGTGTGGTTCATGGTCTTCTCAACTATAACACAACCTTGACCGAAAGACCAACTCTATCATCTCCTCAAGATCAATTAGCTAGTTTTCCAGTTTTTTTCTCGAACATGGGTGTTTCTTGAGTTCACCATTCTTCAGTCGTTTTTTTTTAAGCTGAATATTCATTTGGACTTCATGAATTTCTGATACCATCTTAGAAGTTCATTACACCGCTATAAAAAACTTTCCATAACGTGGTTTTAACGTTATTAAAAAATCTATAATAGCAAAACTAATATCGCTACAAAAAAATTTCATAGCGAAAAATATTCGTGATCGAAACTGGGTTATCTACAGCGGTCTTCGTAGCCATGAAAAACTGCTATAAAAAGTCAAAGACTTTCAATAATGGGGACAATGACAGCGTTTCAAAAACTGCTATGGAGAGCCTACGATAGCAGTTTTCTGACACTGTGGTATGAGATATTTGTTGTAGTGCTAATAGAGGATTGTTGGACGTCAATATTAGGATTAGTTACTAGTTTAGATTTGATACAAATTTATATATTTTTTTTTAGAATGGTTTGGAATGTGTGCTTATAAGCATTAATAGGTTTTTAGATTTTTTTTTTGTTCAAAATTAAAAACTTATTAAAATAGTTTACTGGTATGTTTCCAAGTGTATCCAAAATTTTAAAAAAATACCATTGAAAATAAATGTTTGGGGTGAGAGAGTCTTCAAGATAACTCTAAGCTTATGAGACCTACGTGCTAGCCAACAGCGCCACACCCCTAAATGCTTAAAATGAGATTTTATTAGTAATGATTAGACATTGGTCGAAACATTAATCGAACTTCACTTATAGAAGTTTGTTCTATGTCAATGTTGGGATTAGTTATTCGTATGGATTTGATACAAATTTGTATATTTTTTTAGAATTTGTTGGAACGTGTGTTTTGTCCATTAATAGGTTTTTAGAGGTTTTTTTTTGTTAAAAAAAAGTTATTAAAATGATTTAATAATATGTTCCTAGTGTATACAGATGAAAAAACAAGACATTTGGGATGAGAGAAGATCGAACTCTCGACCTCAGGATAGTTCTAAGCTATGAGACCTACAAAATTAGTTACGAGATTGTATTTTATACAAATTTATAGTTTTTGAGAATTGATTGGAATATGTATTGAGTGGGCCTCTTGAACTCTCTCGACCTCTAGATAACTTTGAGCGCAATATATAAGAACTACGAGTTAGGGCAATTATGTCACTCTCCCTTAATGCTAAAAAAAAGGGTTTTATTTGTAATTAATGAATGACTTCATTGAAAAACATTGAACAACTTTCGACCTCTAGATGCTTAAAAAATATGTTTGAGGTGAGAGAGGCTCGAATATATAAGAACTACAAGATTGTATTTTATACAAATTTATAGTTTTTGAGAATTGATTGAATGTGTATTGTGTGGGCCTCTCGAACTCTCTCGACCTCTATATAACTTTGAGCTCAATATATAAGAACTACGAATTAGGGCAATAATGTCACTCTCCCTTAATGCTAAAAAAAAAGGTTTTATTTGTAATGAATGACTTCATTGAAACATTGAAAAACTTTCGACCTCTAGATGCTTAAAAAAAAAGTTTGGGGTGAGAGAGACTGGAACTCTTGACCTTTGGATAACTCTAAGCTATGAGACCTACGCACTAGCGAACTGCGCCACCACCTATAGATGCTTAAAATGGTATTTTATTAATCATGATTAGACATTGGTCGAAACATTAATCAACTTCACTTATAGAAGTTTGTTCTATGTCAATGTTGGTATTAGTTACTCGTATGGATTTGATACAAATTTATATATATATTTTTAGAATTTGTTGGTACATATGTTTTGTCCATTAATAGGTTTTTAGGTTTTTTTTTTGTTAAAAAAAAAAGTTATTAAAATGATTTAATAATATGTTCCTAGAGTATACAGATGAAAAAACAAGACATTTGGGATGAGAGAGGCTCAAACTCTCGACCTCAGGATAATTCTAAGCTATGAGACCTACAAAATTAAAATTAGTTACGAGATTGTATTTTATACAAATTTATAGTTTTTGAGAATTGAATGTGTATTGAGTGGAACTCTCTAGATAACTCTGAGCTCAATATATAAGAACTACGAGTTAGGGCAATTATGTCACTCTCCCTTAATGCTAAAAAACTCAGGATAACTCTCGACCTCTAGATGCTTAAAAAGCAATATGTTTGGGGTGAGAGAGGCTCGAACTCTTGACCTCAAGATAACTCTAAGCTATGAGACCTACGCGTTAGCCAACTATGCCACAACCCCAAGAAGTTGAAAATTAGATTTTATTCCTAATGCTTAGACATTGGTCGAAACATTCGAACCACAGACCTCGTGGTCGTCAACTCATACATATGCCAGCTGAGCTATGCTCGCTTTGGCTGTTCTATGTCAATGTTGGGATTAGTTACTCGTATGGATTTGATACAAATTTATATATTTTTTTTAGAATTTGTTGGAACGTGTGTTTTTTTGTCCATTAATACGTTTTTAGGTTTTTTTTGTTAAAAAAAAGTTATTAAAATGATTTAATAATATGTTCCTAGTTTTTACAGATGAAAAAACAAGATATTTTGGGATGAGAGAGGCTCGAACTCTCGACCTCATGATAATTTCAAGTTATGAGACCTACAAAATTAGTTACAAGATTGTATTTTATACAAATTATTAGTTTTTGTGAATTGATTGAAATGTGTAGTTTTTGTGAATTGATTGGAATGTGTATTGAGTGGGCCTCTCGAACTCTAGATAACTTTGAGCTCAATATATAAGAACTACGAGTTAGGGAAATTATGCCACTCTCCCTTAATGCTAAAAAAAAGGCTTTATTTGTAATGAATGACTTCATTGAAACATAGAACAACTTTCCACCTCAGTATAACTCTATGGGGTGAGAGAGGCTCGAACTCTCGACCTCAGGATAACTCTAAGCTATGAGACCTACGCGCTAGCCAACTGCGCCACCACCCCTAGATGCTGAAAATGAGATTTTATTCATAATGCTTAGACATTGGTCGAAACATTAATCAACTACACTTATAGAAGTTTGTTCTATGTCAATCTTGGGATTAGTTACTCGTATGGATTTGATACAAATTTATATATTTTTTTTTAGAATTTGTTGGAACATGTGTTTTTTCCATTAATTGGTTTTTAGGTTTTTTTTTGGTTAAAAAAAAAGTTATTAAAATGATTTAATAATATGTTCCTAGTTTTTACAAATGAAAAAAACAAGACATTTGGAATGAGAGAGGCTCGAACTCTCGACCTCATGATAATTCTAAGCCATGAGACCTACAAAATTAGTTACGAGATTGTATTTTATACAAATTTATAGTTTTTGAGAATTGATTGGAATGTGTATTGAGTGGGCCTCTCGAACTCTCTCGATCTCTAGATAACTTTGAGCTCAATATATAAGAACTACGAGTTAGGGCAATTATGTCACTCTCCCTTAATGCTAAAAAAAAGGTTTTATTTGTAATGAATGACTTCATTGAAACATTGAACAACTTTCCACCTCAGTATAACTCTCGACATCTAGTTGCTTAAAATTAAATATGTTTGGGGGTGAGAGAGGCTCGAACTCTCGACCTCAAGATAACTCTAAGCTATGAGACCTACGCGCTAGCCAACTGCGCCACCAACCCTAGATGCTGAAAATGAGATTTTATTCATAATGCTTAGACATTGGTCGAAACATTAATCAACTTCACTTATAGAAGTTTGTTCTATGTCAATCTTGGGATTAGTTACTCGTATGGATTTGATACAAATTTATATATTTTTTTTTAGAATTTGTTGGAACATGTGTTTTTTCCATTAATTGGTTTTTAGGTTTTTTTTTGTTAAAAAAAAATGTTATTAAAATGATTTAATAATATGTTCCTAGTTTTTACAAATGAAAAAAACAAGACATTTGGGATGAGAGAGGCTCGAACTCTCGACCTCATGATAATTCTAAGCCATGAGACCTACAAAATTAGTTACGAGATTGTATTTTATACAAATTTATAGTTTTTGAGAATTGATTGGAATGTGTATTGAGTGGGCCTCTCGAACTCTCTCGATCTCTAGATAACTTTGAGCTCAATATATAAGAACTACAAGTTAGGGCAATTATGTCACTCTCCCTTAATGCTAAAAAAAAGGTTTTATTTGTAATGAATGACTTCATTGAAACATTGAACAACTTTCCACCTCAGTATAACTCTCGACATCTAGTTGCTTAAAATTAAATATGTTTGGGGTGAGAGAGGCTCGAACTCTCGACCTCAGGATAACTCTAAGCTATGAGACCTACGCGCTAGCCAACTGCGCCACCACCCTTAGTTGTTGAAAATGAGATTTTTTTCAAAATACTTAGACATTGGTCGAAACATTAATCAACTTCACTTATAGAAGTTTTTTCTATGTCAATGTTGGGATTAGTTACTCGTATGGATTTGATACAAATTTATATATTTTTTTTTAGAATTTGTTGGAACGTGTGTTTTTTGTCCATTAATACGTTTTTAGATTTTTTTTGTGAAAAAAAAGTTATTAAAATGATTTAATAATATGTTCGTAGAGTATACAGATGAAAAAACAAGACATTTGGGATGAGAGAGACTCGAACTCTCGACCTCACGATAATTCTAAGCTATGAGACCTACAAAATTAGTTACAAGATTGTATTTTATACAAATTTATAGTTTTTGAGAATTGATTGGAATGTGTATTGAGTGGGCCTCTCGAACTCTCTAACTTTGCTCAATATATAAGAACTACGAGTTAGGGCAATTATGTCACTCTCCCTTAATGCTAAAAAAAAGGCTTTATTTGTAATGAATAACTTCATTGAAACATTGAACAACTTTCGACCTCTAGATGCTTATAAATAAATATGTTTGGGGTGAGAGAGGCTCGAACTCTCGACCTCATGATAACCCTAAGCTATGAGACCTACGCGCTAGCCAACTGTGCCACCACCCCTAGATGCTGAAAATGAGATTTTATTCATAATGCGTAGACATTGGTCGAAACATTAATCATCTTCAATTATAGATGTTTGTTCTATGTCAATCTTGGGATTAGTTACTCGTATGGATTTGATACAAATTTATATATTTTTTTTATAATTTGTTGGAACATGTGTTTTGTCCATTAATACGTTTTTAGGTTTTTTTTGTTAAAAAAAAAAGTTATTAAAGTGATTTAATAATATGTTCCTAGTTTTTACAAATGAAAAAACAAGACATTTGGGATGAGAGAGGCTCGAACTCTTGACCTCATGATAATTCTAAGCCATGAGACCTACAAAATTAGTTACGAGATTGTATTTTATACAAATTTATAGTTTTTGAGAATTGATTGGAATGTGTATTGAGTGGGCCTCTCGAACTCTCTCGACCTCTAGATAACTTTGAGCTCAATATATAAGAAGTACGAGTTAGGACAATTATGTCACTCTCCCTTAATGCTAAAAAAAAGGCTTTATTTGTAATGAATGACTTCATTGAAACATTGAACAATTTTCGACCTCAGGATAACTCTCGACCTCAGGATAACTCTAAGCTATGAGACCTACGCACTAGCTAACTGCGCAACCACCCCTAGATGTTGAAAATGAGATTTTATTCATCATGCTTAGACATTGGTGGAAACATTAATGAAATTCACTTATAGAAGTTTTTTCTATGTCAATGTTGGGATTAGTTACTCGTATGGATTTGATACAAATTTATATATTTTTTTTAGAATTTGTTGGAACGTGTGTTTTTTGTCCATTAATACGTTTTTAGATTTTTTTTTGTTAAAAAAAAGTTATTAAAATGATTTAATAATATGTTCCTAGTTTCACAGATGAAAAAACAAGACATTTGGGATGAGAGAGGCTCGAACTCTCGACCTCATGATAATTCTAAGCTATGAGACCAACAAAATTAGTTACGAGATTGTATTTTATACAAATTTATAGTTTTTGAGAATTGATTGGAATGTGTATTGAGTGGGCCTCTCGAACTCTCTCGACCTCTAGATAACTTTGAGCTCAATATATAAGAACTACGAGTTAGGACAATTATGTCACTCTCCCTTAATGCTAAAAAAAAGGCTTTATTTGTAATGAATGACTTCATTGAAACATTGAACAATTTTCTACCTCAGGATAACTCTCGATCTCTAGATGCTTAAAAATATATATTTTTGGGGTGAGAGAGGCTCAAACTTTCGACCTCAGGATAACTCTAAGCTATGAGACCTACGTACTAGCCAACTGCGCAACCACCCCTAGATGTTGAAAATGAGATTTTATTCATCATGCTTAGACATTGGTGGAAACATTAATGAACTTCACTTATAGAAGTTTTTTCTATGTCAATGTTGGGATTAGTTACTCGTATGGATTTGATACAAATTTATATTTTTTTTTTAGAATTTGTTGGAACGTGTGTTTTTTGTCCATTAATACGTTTTTAGATTTTTTTTTGTTAAAAAAACGTTATTAAAATGATTTAATAATATGTTCCTAGTTTCACAGATGAAAAAACAAGACATTTGGGATGAGAGAGGCTCGAACTCTCGACCTCATGATAATTCTAAGCTATGAGACCAACAAAATTAGTTACGAGATTGTATTTTATACAAATTTATAGTTTTTGAGAATTGATTGGAATGTGTATTGTGTGGGCCTCTCGAACTCTCTCGACCTCTAAATAACTTTGAGCTCAATATATAAGAACTAAGAATTAGGACAATTATGTCACTCTCCCTTAATGCAAAAAAAAAAGGGCTTTATTTGTAATGAATGACTTCATTGAAACATTGAACAACACTTTCGATCTCTAATGCTTAAAAAAAAAAATTGGGGTGAGAAAGGCTCGAACCCTCAACCTCAAGATAAGTCTAAGCTATGAGACCTACGCACTAGCCAACTGCACCACCACCCCTAGATGCTCAAAATGATATTTTATTAATAATGATTAGACATTGGTCAAAACATTAATCAACATCACATATAGAAGTTTGTTCTATGTCAATGTTGGTATTAGTTACTCGGATTGGATACAAATTTATATATTTTTTTAGAATTTGTTGGAACCTGTGTTTTGTCCATTAATAGGTTTTTTGGTTTTTTTTGGTTAAAAAAAAAGTTATTAAAATGATTTAATAATATGTTCCTATTGTATACAGATGAAAAAACAAGACATTTGGGATGAGAGAGGCTCGAACTCTTCAGGATAATTCTAAGCTATGAGACCTACAAAATTATTTACGAGATTGTATTTTATACAAATTTATAGTTTTTGAGAATTGATTGGAATGCATATTGTGTGGGCCTCTCGAACTTGTGTGGGCCTCTCGAACTTTGGACCTCTAGATAACTTTGAGCTCTATATATAAGAACTACGAGTTAGGGCAATTATGTCACTCTCCCTTAATGCTAAAAAAAAAAGGATTTATTTGTAATGAATGACTTGAAACTTTCTTAATTGAAGATCATTGGACGTCAATATTGGGATTAGTTACTAGTTTAGATTTGATACAAATTTATATATTTTTTTTAGAATGGATTGTATCTAGTTTGTTTAAAAAAAATATCATGGAAAAAAAACATTTGGGGTGAGAGAGGCTCGAACTCTCGACCTCAGGATAACTCTATGCTATGAGACCTACGCGCTAGCCAACTGCGCCACCACCCCTAGTTGTTATAATATTTGACGTTTTGATATTTAACAAACTATGTTTTATTAAATATTTAATGTAGGAGGGTAAAAATGAAACATTAAAAACTCTTCTTACGCTTTATATTGCAATAAAATTTCAGAATATGATTTTGGTATAAAATTTACAAGATATATTTGACACTATGGGGACGTTTGGCCCAAGGAGTTGGGGGAGGTTAGAAGTTTTTAGTCTATAGTTGTTTAGTCTGAGAGTTCTAAAAAGTATGTGTCTTTGGGACAAGAAGTTGTTTAGTCTGAAGTTTTGAAAGTCTATGATGTGTTTGAGGCATTGAGTTTGAACCTGTAGTTCTGAAGTCTAAGTTTATTTTAGTTGTTTTCTTCATACAAATGTTTTCTACGAACTTTCAAAAATTCATTATCAAGAACTACTTCCAATTTCAATAAATTCTAAAAATGATTTTTTTTTTATTTTTATTTTATCTCTTCTTTACAAATTTATGGGAAGACAACCAAAAATAATTTTGAGTACAATATCTCACATTATTTTTTCACATTAATTATCAAATAGGACTCATATTTAATTTTAATTTTATGAATTTTAAGATTGACGGGATTACGGAAGGGACGAAAATAGAGTTGGGGAAGATAGGAGTTTTATAATAAATGTAAAAAAGAAAGAGAGTGGAAAGTGTGGGGAGAGGAAGTGGTTAAAAGAGAGAAGCAAGGAGCATGTGCAGCGATATGGAGATGGAGGGTAGATGCCAGGCAGTTGGGGGATTCTCAAATCCACCATAAACGCCACGCACGTTCCCTTACACCCTGTACTCATCTCTTCTTGTCTCTTTCTTTTTCTTTTTCTTTTTTTTTTCTAATGCCAATTGTCAACGCATTCTTCATTACTTTCCCACTCCCCTCTCTCTCATTCTTCTCGCTCTTATAAAATTAGGTTAATTAACCTTCAATTACAAGTTTCGTACTCGAACTTTTTAAGTTTTTTACGAATTCAACCACACGTGGAGGTGGAGGATTATTCGAACATTTAATCTTTTGATCGAAGTTATATACTTTAACTAGTTGATCAGTTATGTTCAGGTTGGACAACCGAACTTTTAAAGTTGCATCTATCTAATACGTTTCTGAACTTTAAAAACTGTATCTAATATATCTTTAAAATTTTGATGGTTCTTGAAATATAAAAAAATATTTTTGATAGGTTTTTTTTTTTTTTTTTAAAGTTTTAGTTTGTTGTGTCAAAGAGATATTTTGAACTATAAAAAGTGTTTAATACATTTCTTGATGATTATATTTATGTTTGATAGGTTCTTGAATTTTATAAATGTATGGTAGATTATGGATCTATTAGAAATATAATTGAAAGCCTATAAATTTATTAGATACTTTTTAAAGTTCATAAATCTTATTAACTACATACGAAATCCAGAGTTTGGTGATTTATTAGACACTTCCTAAAGTTTAGATGGTTTATTGAATAAAATATAGAAAATTTAGAGACTTTTAGGTTTTTTTTTTAAAAAAATATTATTATTAAACACTACCTTTACATTTTATTGCCCAAATTATAATTTAACTTTAAAAAAAAAATTTAAACGTAAAATCAAATAGTTCAATTGTCATCAAATTATTCTTTTGACTAAGAGTAGACTGATTAAATATCTTAAAAAAAAATGCTTATTCATGATTGTGTCTTGTCTATATATTTTTTTTAGTGAAAAAAATAAAATGTCTTTTTTAATATATTTTTTTTCCAACTCCTCTCTCAAATTTAAAATTTTAAAAAATAATAATAATAAGTTAAATTACAAGTTTAGTGGATGAACTTTTAAGTATGTGGTTATTAGGTCTTTGAACTTTCTATTTTACATCAAATAGGTCCATGACATATTCAAAAAAATTAAGATTTATTGAACACAAAATTTAAAGTTTAAAAATCTATTAGACATTTTTTTAAAATTTGGGGACATATTCGACACAAAATTAAAAATTTAGACTTATTAAACATTTTTTAAAGTTTATGGATCAAATAAACACAAAATTAAAAATTGAGAGACTAAAATTATAATTAAACCTAAAAACAATTAATTGAAACATAATATATGAAAGTAAATGTTAAAAAGTATCATGTTATATTTTATTTTTAAACATTTATTGTTCTTTATATGAGGAAAAATATAAAATAATAATAATGTTTTTATTTATATTTTTTAAAAGACTAAGATATATAGAAACAAGAAACCTAAATAAGATTTGCAACTTAAATTGATTAAGGGTCCGTTTGAGATTGCGTTGGATTGCAGTGAAAACATCACAAATCAATTTTAGCAAAATCTTAACCGTTTTTGTTGTTTGGTAAAACAATTTTTTTTAAAATTTATATAAAATCACTTTCTCAATTCCTTTTAAATTCTTTGATTTTGAGAATCACAATAACTTTTAGCTTCTCGATTAATCTCACGCATTTTCTATTAAAATATTTTCCTTGACCACTTATATCCTTCCACATACATTCTTTTTTCATGCAACTAATTTCTCTTCTCAGCTCCGGTGTTGGATTATATGAACATGGAGTCAATTACATAAGAACATCAAAATTATTTAACAGGTTTTTTTTTTTTATTGTTATTTAGCCATGATTTTCTTCTTAATTTAGATGTAAAAGTAGAAACAGAAGAAGAAGAAAAAATGTTCCATCAAAATTTGTTTTAGATACATGTGACAATTTTTTTAACTAACCTTTTATCATATAAATTTGAAAAAATATCAAAATATTATTTCTAATTTAAACTATAAAAATTATAAATAATTAAATTATAATCATTCATATATTAACATATAAATAATTATTCTCTAAAAAAAACATATAAATAACTAAAATAGTATGTCTATTTTGATCTTTAGGTCAAGCCACAACAATTTTGTTTGAACTTACCAAATGCTATCATGTGCTCCTAAATTGAAATTTACCAAACACTAATCAGCTTCATATGACAGCTATTTTTCTAAAAGCAAAGCTGAAAGTAATTATTTTAAAAGTTACCGCAATCTCAAACGGAGCCTAAGACATATACTCTCAACTAAAAAGTAAAGGTCTAAATTCTCACATCTACATGTTGAACTCAGACAAAAAAAAAAATTATATAAAAGAGAAGTCGTAATAAACTCAAAATACTATAAAGTGAGTCTATGACTTTAATTTCAAATCTTCCTCCTTAGAAACATTTAAGTCTGGTATACTAACTTTAGTTGTGTGAGTGGTATACAACTTTAAGAGAGTGGATACTTATAATTGGGATGGATGAGATAATTTTGTATGATTGTAATAATTTTTCCTCACCCTATATTTGGAATTTTTCATCTAAATTCTTGTATTTTCTATTTGTGTTATTTTCTTCCTTACTCAATTATTTTATGTTTATTTAGGAGTTGGAGCAAGGATTTAAATGTCATGGAAATATCGAAGTGTCAATTTTATGGAAATATTGATAAAATGTGGATGTTGATGGATATTTGGAAGATTTTTAAAAATATTTTTTTAAAAAAAATATTAAAATTAATAAATAACCATTTTGCACTTTTAAATGAGTTGAAATACACTTGTTTTAATGTTATATTCACGTTAGGTTACATTTTGTTATTGTTTTATTAATATTTCATCAATTTTGTACGGTATGATGGAAATGTCGATCCATCCCTCATGTCGATGTCGAACCTATGAATATGTGAAAATGTCGATTCAAATATCGACATGTCCACGAAAAGTTAATACCATATGTAAGAGTGAGATGTTTTTTCCGAAGAATTTTTTTAAAAATTTGAAACAACTATGGAGGTATATATCCTTGAATTTTCCGTTCCTTCTTCCTTTTTTATTAATAGAAAAAGACACAAAAATATGTTTTACACATTTGTTTTTCATATTCTGTGTCATTTAAAAAGAATATCACACAATTAGCCAACTGATGGGTTTATTAACTAAGACATTATAAGTACCCCACTCCATATTATTACACTAAAAAACAAGAATATCAATTAATGATGATATTTCAGAAATATAATAACAGCCATAATATTTCACAATTCAATTTCTGTAATATATTAAATATTTAATTTATTATAGCTAAGTTTAGTTTAATTGATAAAATATATAATCTCCACAAAAAGATTAGAGATTCCAACTCTCTTATTTCAACAGGTTGAACTAAAAAAAAACATAAATAATAACCATAATTTTATTAATGATTACTTTTAAAAATTAATACATGAAGCAAAAAGAAGCTGCATAATTAAGTAATTTTTTTAAAATATATATATAATTAAGTGATTAAACACTATTCTTTTCTTTTATTTTCTTTTTCAATAGGCCATAGGTTCCAAAAGACACACTCTCACATCTGTAATTTAATATGTAATATTTTTAAGACAGGGAAAAAGCTAAAAAACAAGAATTTCTTTCCCTATAGTTTCCACAATTTCAAAGTTTTTTTTTTTTTTTTTTTTTATATATATAAAAGGTTAAATTAAAAAAAAAAAAAAAACATGAGTTTCGTTTCATAAATACTCTTAAGTTTTTAAATATTTAAAAAAGATTCCTGAAATATAAGTTTTGTTTAAAAAATACTCCTCAACTTTCAAAAGTTTAAAAAATAAACTTCAACTATGAAAAAAAATTCAAAAATATCCCCGAACTATGAAAAACGTTTAAAAAATGCACTCACAGTTGTCACAGTTAACAACATACACAAAATTCTAATGTGAGCAGTTAAATTCTAACTTGTACCGACATGAAAAAATATGAAAACATAGACGCATGAGGTGTTAACAAATCATCAAAAAATTATTTTATCAATTCAAAACATCAAGAAAATATAACAAAAATAAGACAAAATCGATGGAGAATAGATCATATGTCTATGTATTAATGATTTTTTAATACTTCAAACGTCCAAATTTTCATTTTTTTTTTATGTCACACAGTACAAATTAGAATTTAATTGTCCACATCAGAAATTTGTATGTGATATTAACGTTGAGGGCATTTTTGAAACGTTGTTCATGAATGATATTTTTTTAAACAAAACTAATAGATCACGAGTATTTTTTTTTTTTTTTTTTAATTTAACCTTTTATAAACTAAATAAAGAATAAAAATAAGATTGTCATAAATAAAAACAATCTTGAATCCATTTCTGATACTTACATGATTTTATAATTTTCTTTGTTTTAAATATTTTCTTAAACAACAATGAGTAGATAATAAATAAATAATGCAGCTATATACGTTAGGATTAAATTTTGATATTTATTCTTATAACTGATTCATTGTATCTTCAGCCTACTGGATTACAACACAATTATTGTCCAATCTTGATGCTATTAATAATTTCAAAATCTATATCTTAACGCTCTTCTTCTTGCCAGCCAAGTAATTTCATTTTCATCAATTAAATGTCACTTACCATAATTAATGAAAATCTTGGGTTGTTATCTTATTAAAATTTTCAATTATTGCACCCGCCCTTCTAAATTATTCTCTAGGTTAAATTATAAAAAATACTACAAAATTATAGGTGTAGTTTTAAAAATACCTCCCAACTTTGAAAAGTTTAAAATATATTTGAAATTATGAAAAATATTTTAAAAATTCTAAACTATAAAAAAAATGTTTCAAAAATATTCATGAAAAAAAAAAAAAAAAAAAAAATACTTTTCAAAAATGCCCTCAACATTAACAAAAATAACACGGAATTTTTATGTGGGTGGTTAAATTTTACCACTCTTGTAACATGAAGAAAAAAAAATGAAAATGTGGTCATTGAGGTAGTAAAATAATCATGAAAACGTGGATATTTGATTTTTCTTCACCGATTATGTCATGATCTTTTGAATTGATAAAATATGATTTTTATGAATTTTTTAACACTTCAAACGACCATATTTTCATTTTTTTCATGTCACACGAGTACAAATTAGAATTTGATCGTCCACATCCGAATTATATGTGTTGCTAACGATGAAGACATTTTTTAAACGTTTTCATAGTTGAAGAATATTTTAGAAACTAAATTCATAGTTGAGGAGTATTTTTTTTTATATATATAATTTAACTTATTTTTTATTTTAATTTAGATTAAATTACAAAATTAATCACTCACAACTTTGGTTTTTGAACTTTTGAATTTTATTATAATAAATCATTTGTATTAAACTTGATAGGTTGATTGAACTAAAAGTGATGATTCAACAAATCGTGACAAAAAAAAAACTTATTGTGCTTCGCCATCCAAACCATCAATTTTTTTTGTCACGTTACCTCTTAATTAATCTAGTTGATATTATGTAAATAACGCTTAAAGTGGGCATACATCAGCCTTTATTGACATGTACTTTTTGAGGTTGGAGGTTCATCATCAACTTCGTAATTGTTGAAATTAAAAAAAAAAAAAAACAAAAAAAAATTAAAAAAAAAATTGTGTCAAATATTCACTTATAACTTACAAATCAACTATGAACCAAAATGAAGAAAAAAAACACACATGGTAAAATCTCATGCTAATAAACTAAAATAGATATAACTATAAACTTGTTATTTAAACTTTTAATTTATTATTAATAATAATAATAATAATGGAGCGACCTGATAGTTTGTAACGACTAAATTTACAAAAAATGTTACAATTAAAAAACAAAGGAAGTAAAGATTTGATCTGGTAAGTTAAGTTTTGATTAATAGAGCTATGTTCAAGTCGATTAATTAGGATGACTAAAATGAAAGTTCTTGGTTAGATATGTCGAGCATAAAACTATTCAATCACAATTTGTTTTTTTTAAAGAAGAAAAACTATTCAATCTCTTAAAATAATGCATGTGCTTGGTTTAAGCCGTTGGCATTGCAAATTTGAGTTTTATGAGGTGCACACCATGTGTTTTGACGTGGGAGAATGAAATTTGTAAAAATGAAAATGAAAATAATAATAAAATATTTCAATCCGTTAAATTTTAGTCAACTTCAGCATAGCGCTCAATTAACATGAGACATATATTTCAAGAAGAAGAAGAAAAAAAACATACACTTCCGAACAAGAAGTCCGAAGTTTGAACCTCACCCCACATATTGTTGTACTAAAAAAGAGTACGAATTTGATTTGTTTTGTATTCGATTTTGTAGATTTTTATAGGTTTATTGTAATTTAAGACAATTTAATTTGGAAGATATGATTTGATTTAAAAGAAGTATTTGAATAGACATTTTTTTTTTCTTTACTCGACATGTTGACGTGTGGTATTGATTTTATCGCAATTTCGAAATAATTATTTGGAATAGTCAAATTAGGTTCTCATGTTTATATCAATTATCACATATTATTTCATAAGTGATAAGACAAGACCTTAAATATGTCGAAATTGAACTCTACCAAATATTTATTTTACGGTCTATTATTCAAGATGCTAGTAACCTTAAAGTTTCAAAATTTAGATAGAAATTTGGAAGGATTTTTAACGATAGTATTTCTAAAAAGAAACATTTTTCTACATTTAAAAACGGTTAATAATATGTTGTTAAAATACATTAAAATATTTTCAAACCGAGTATAGCACAATCGGCATAAAGTTGTGTCTGTGACTAAAAGGTCATGGATTCAATCCTCGCATTAATTAAAATACCGTTGCAAAAAAAAAAGGGCTGGTTGCACAAATAGCAATCAGGCCCAAACTAATTGCAAATTTAGCAAACTTTAAAATGTTTTGCAAATATAGTAAAAAAACCCGTTTTTATCACTGATAGACTTTATTATATCACTGATAGACTTCTATCAGTGATAGACTATTATCTCTGATAGACTATTATCACTGACAAAAATCTATAAAAAGCTGAGGTGATCAGCGATAGACTTCTATCAGTCATAAGATATCAGCGATAGAAATTGCTATATCCACAAAATTTTTAAAAACATGTTATATTTGCAAACAATAAGTCTTAAATTGTCATTTACTACAATTTTCCAAAAAAAAAATACATTAAAATATTTTTCATTATTCTTTAAAACATGCTAATTTTATTTTGAATCCCAAAACTTAAGTGTGAAGCATACATTTTTCAACAGTGGAATATATAGAAATTTAAAGCATTTTAGTCCATTTTAATGAATTTTATATTTAGTTTAGTTGAAAAGGAAAAGTAAATTAGTGGTTTGTTCTTAAAGCATGTCGAATCAAAATTGAGATAACTTAAATTAATAATTGAACTTTAAAAATATTCAATATATGATTTGTATAACCAAACCAGTTGATTCCTTAGAAACATTTGATAGAATTAATAAATTCAAACTCAGTTTTTTAATATATTTATATAAATGTACACGCCAAACAATTTAAATGTACTTCTCATATGTTAAAAGAAAGAAAAAGAATCACATTATACTCATTTTTTTTTCTAAAGTTAATATATTACTAAAAGCAAGCAAAGTTTTGGGTCAAGACACTCAAGAACATAACAACGGGACACAAAAACACCTCAAAAAAACAAATCTCAGGAGAATACTAATAGACGTGAGGGACAACACAACACCCCAACCACGAGACACACCTATAAGTCATATCAGCCTGGGCACTAATAAGAATAGACTAAGGAGAACGGGGACTAGCCCCATGAACACGAGAGTTCCGTTCTCTCCAGATATGGTAGATATATAGTTGCACACCAAATAAGTCTCCAAACATGGCGCCTACGACCGTCATCCCATCCATGCCACAAATTTAAGTCAACTCAGTAGACCAAACAACAATACGATGAGAGGAACGCCCCCACCGTAAAAGCCTCGACCATACCTGCTTACAGAATGTACACTCAAAGAAAAGATGATCCCTCGACTCTAAAGCATCAGGACACAACACACAACCTGACGGAATCAAGAGCTCCCAGGCATGGAGACGGACCCTAGTATATAACTGATCTCGAATCGCCAACCATGCAATAAAGGATCAGTGACGGGGGATATTACCCTCATACTACCAAATAAACTCACACAATCTCGCTGAGGCCGTAGGAACTCCCAAGCACTAGCCACCGAGAAGACATCGGGCCTACTAGGGTCCCAAATAACTCGATCAGGTTGCTGCAAGTTGGGAACTACTGCATGAACCAGATGAAGCAATTCCTTCATCTCCCAAGTCACACAAGGCCAATACCAAGATCCATCTAGGAGGAGAAAATCTGAGACAAGGGCATGTTCAACGCTTCCCACAACATTCGCTAACCCTTCCTCAAACCATTGAATAATCGGGCTCCCTCCCAAATAATTAGGAGTCCGTTCAGACATTTTAATCTAAACTTGAAGTTTGAAGTATTCATTTTCACCTTAAATTTTTAATTTCATTAAATTGATGTCGTCAATTTAATTTTTGTGAACATAATTCTAGCTCGAGTATTGTTTCTCTTTGAAATCACGTTAATTACGTACTTGTAAGGTATTATAATTTTATTTATTTTTTTTTTTTTGAAAGAAAGTATTATAATTTATTAAACACATATAAGTATAAAACTTTTTTTTAGCAATTTTTCGAGTGAAATTCTATTGAAAGGTAAAATTGCAGCATTTAAAAGTTAATTTAAAGTACTCTTCAAAAAAAAAAAAAAAAAAAAAAAAAAAAAACTTCAACAAGTATCAAAATTCAGTGAAATTGAAATTTAGGGTAAAAATTGATTTTTTTTTCATAAAAAAAAAATAATTAAAAAAATGTCAGTTTTTTAACAGATAAAGTCGGTCGTTTCCATACGAAAATTTTAAGCTTAAATATATCATTTGATCCTTTAAATTCCATCTCGAATATCTTAATTTTTTAAAAAAAAAAATCAATCAAATATGTACTCAATAATGTTATTCAAATTAAATATCAAAATATGCATACGAAATTTAAAATATATTATTTTTGTCTGACATTTTTTTTTTTTTTTTTTTTTTTTTTAATGTTAAGCCATCCTTTAGTTTAAGAACCCACTCCACCTAAACAAATTACTCGTCACAGACTCACAATAACAAAAGAAAGAAATGTTACCATTTTTAAACATCACTAGAAATTTTGTTATTTGATTTTTTTATTTTTTTTTAGCATTTTGTTATTTGATTTGGGCATTGGAAACAAAGGGAGAGGTTTAATTGAAGAAAATTAGGAATGTCCAACCATCATTTTATTATTCAAGTTTAACATAATATTAAATAAATTGAAAATTTTGAAATGTTAGGAATCAATTCTGAACTCTAAAAACATTACACATCATAAAAAAAAAAAATGAAACTTTTATAAATTAAATAATATATTTAATTAATTTGAGATTGGGATAATTTTTAAAATAATTGTTGTTAAGGATGCTTTTGAAAAAATCAGTTGTGCATGAAGTTAATTAATGTTTGATAAATTTCAGATTTAAACTTGAAATTTTTTGTTATAGTGTTTGGTAAATTACTGATCAATGTCAAATCGAGCATAGCTTAATTGACATAAGGTTGTGCTATTAACTAAGAGATCATGAGTTCAATCCTTGCATTAATTAAAATACCGTTGCAAAAAAAAAAATTACTGATCAACTTTTATGAAATAACTATATTGACTAAAATAATTTATTTAAATAATTAAGTATGAGTTTGTATTAATATTTAAATTTTGGTAGTTCAAATCATTAGGAAAGCCAAATACAGAAGCTAAATATTCAATTAAACTATTTTTTTTTTGCAAAGATATTTAATTAATATCGGGATTGAACTCATGATCTTTTAGTCAATGACACAACCTTATGTCAATTGAGTTATGTTCGGTTTGGCTAATCATCACTCTTCTTGTCAACATAAGCATAGCTCAATCGGGTACGATACTCTAGTCATAGTCACAAAGAGATCACATGTTCGATTCTCCTAACCCCACATGTTATCATAAAAATAAATAAATAAAACATCTTTCTTTAGAATGTAACATACTAAAAACAACTAAATTGAAATGATATATGAGTTAGTGATCCAGAATTCACACGTTCGAATCTCCCATTTTGCATGTTGTAAAAAATAAATTGCATGTTTTTAAAAGTATTTAAGTGTCGACTTGCGCATAATCAAATAATCAAAGCATTAATTGTTGAGTATCTCACATCGAAAAGATGAAGGGACCTCACTCACAATATAACATAAATGAGTTACTCCTCTCATCGCAAGAATGGTGAACCCGAAGAGGCACCATCTTGAGGAGGGACCTCACTCATAATATAACATACATGATGGAACCCCATGATATCTAACATTAACAACTTTCTTTATAGGCCAATATTTGAACTTTCACCCCTACATTTTTAAACTCGTAAAAATGGTTAAAATATGAGTCTCGCCCTGAATTTTCAAAGTTGGCTTATAGATTGGTTTTTTCAACTTAGCTAAGAATTAAAATGTTTCTTTGAAAAAAAATGAAGACAATTTTAAGAAAATAGTGGGAAAACAAGCATAATTTTTCAAAAAAAAAAATGATTATGGAACGGAGCCTAAACAATTATCTCATAAGTACCTAAACTTTCGATGTTATGTCTAGTAGGTCTTTGAACTTTAAAAAAATGTTTAATAAATCACAAAATTTTTAAAATTTACCTAAACTGTTGAGATTAAAGTAAAATTCATCATTTATAAACTTTCAATTTTGTGGATAATATTCTACCTTATTATACTTTTTACCAAGTTCACATAATTAAACGGATTAAAACTGTAAATCAGAGACCAAATGCGTACAATGTTGAAAGTTTTTTCTTAAAAAAAAAAAAAAGAAAATTAAGGTAAATCTGATTTTTTTTAATATGTGTATACATAAAAATAATACAAGGTGTATAATTTAAAAGAGGAGAGAGAGATGGAGATAGAGATAGTTAGAGAGAGAGAAAAGGATAGGAAATGGGTACATGATTTATGCGCTGTCAAATTAGATTTTTATTTTTATTTTTTATTTTTGGAGTGAATTTACTGAGATTGGATGGTGTGGTGGCATTTTGGGTAATTTGTTTTAGTGAGGCCACTTTACTACTACTATCACGTGCTCCTTATTTAATATCCCGACAACTTCGTTAAACTACAGTCAATCACCATGTGCCTCTCATTTTACCAGTTTCTTTTTCTTTTTTCTTTTCTTTTTTTCTCTCCCTCTCATTTTCATATTTATTCATTACATTACTACTATCATCTATAAAAATCCCAAAAAAAAATTCAATGCTTAAACACCATTTTTTACTTTCAATTCATCTCACAGGACAATCGCTTAATCCTATAAAATTTTATTATCAAAGAAATTTATAGAAAATTAGTTGCCAAGTAAATAATCACCAAAAATTAAATTTGTACTGAAGTTATCCATAAATTAACCGTATGCTATTTTAATTATTAGCAAGTGTTTAAATTTAATTTTTTATATTTTTAATAAATCTTAAAATTAATTTTTTGAAGTTAATTTTAATCAAAATAGATTAATTATTATTAATGTTTATCTAATAAGTGAGAGACTAAAATGATTTTGAGAAAGTTAACCATGAATTAACCCTATTTTTTTATTCTTTACAAAAAAAAAAAAAAAAAAAAAAACTCAAATTACATTATCAAAAGAAAAATGGTAACTGATGTCAATTCAGAGTAAAATAATTAAAAATATAGCATTTTTTTAAAAAAAAATTGCAGATATGACAATTTTTATCACTGATAGTATGGTCTATCGCTGATAGTAGTATTTTTTATAAAATTTTGTCAGTGATAATAGTCTACCAATGATAGTCATATATCAACGATAGAGTCTATCAGTGATAGTCACTGATTTTTTGCCATATTTACAAAATGTTTTAAATTTTGCTAAATTTACAATTATTTTAGGTTTGATTGTTGTTTGTGCAACCAAATGGAAATAGTATTTAACCAACAATATATATATATATATATATATATATATATATATATATAATTATTCTTTCTATGGTTTTTTTTTTAGTAAATGTTTTCTATGGTTTTGAATTTGAGTTTCTGGAAAATTATAATTATTATTATAATTAACAATGTGCACTACATGTGCTCTCTCGTCATATTATTCTTAATGTTTGTTCTATGCTTTGCATGGTTTTAAATACATCCTGTCTTTGTCTATATTCTTTCTTTCTTTCCTTTTATATGTAAACTAAATTAGCCCCAAATATTGTTTTTACATTTTAGCTATATATATATATATTATATATTATAGTTCTTAATATATATATTTTTTAATTTTAGTATTTTATGTTTTAATCTTTTTTTTACATAACAAATGTGATGTCGACTTTGAGAAAATAAATAGATATCCTATAGTGCTGAGTTATGCTCATGTTGACACGTTCTTTTTTCAATGAAGATAAATCATAAAATTGGCTAATAATATTTAGTGGTTGGTAGGAATTTAGTGGAGAAGTTAAGCAACCTAAGAGAGATGAAAGTTTTTTGTTTAAATTTCATTTTAGTTCCTCTACTTTCAAGATTGTTCCATTTTAATCTCTAAACTTTCAAAATGTCTATTTTAGTCCACAGACTTTTAAAATATCTATTTTAGTCTCCTTTGAACTAAAAAAAATTAAATAAAATAAAAAATTTATCTTTATACCATCATTTTGTATACTAGTATGTGTAATATGAGCATAATTTCAACCCAGATAGGTTAGAGACAATCATTTTGATAAATTGATTTTAGATGGAAAAATAATATAAGAAAGATCAAAATGATTTGTTTTTTTTTTTAAAATTGAAGTACTAAAATAGACATTTTGAAAGTTTAGAGATCAAAATGGAACAAACCAAAATCTTTAGGAATCGAAATATTATTTAAACCCATCTTCTAATTCCTCCCCAATTAAAAAGTTGATGGAATTCGACTTTCTTCTTTGAAAAGGGAAAAATTGTTGTCCGTTTTTTTTCTTTCAATTCAACAACACGTGCGAAGGGATTCGAACCTCCAATCTCAAAGGAAAAAGTACACATGCCCGTTACTGTTAAGTTATGCTCACGTTGGCAAACTTTGTTGCTCACTAAGGAGTCGTTATTTAAGGCACCGGGTGAGTCATTATAGTCGATGATTATAATAGTTTGTAAATAATAAATATTATTAAAGTCAATGTCGTTATTTTATTAACCATAAATTATAATAGTCGGTGTTTCAAACGTGAATCAGTCCACCCAACCTTGAGTGGTGGAAACAACCCTAAATATCATGACACAAATTTATTATCCATGAATGAAAATGATATAATTGAAAAATGTTAAATTGGAAGGACGAAAATATATATATTTAGTCTTTTTATACAAGAGAGGGAGGAATCTGAAGTGTAAGAAATTGGGCCAGGGTCAGCTGGTGTCAATTTTTGGGAAAAGTTAAAGCAAAATCCAATTATGCAAGGCCACGCCGACACCGTCATTGAAACGTTGGGTCAAATCACTCTTCTTCTATTCTTATCGTACTCCGCGATGTCTCTGATTATTTCCCCCCTTAATCCTTATACTTATTTAAATAATTCTCTTCAACTAATTTCTTATGCTCAATTTTAATCTTTGTGGTAAAAAAAAAAAACAGATTTATTACCTTTAAAATGGCTATTTAATTAGTTCTTGAATTTTTTTAAAAATTAACCATATTTTTATTTATGTTTTTTTTTTTACCATCTAAGATTCACTCATTTAATACTCACTCAACTAACTTATATGACTTCAAGTAATTTCTATACCAGCTTAAATCAGTTAAGTATATATTTAAAATTACATTGTATATATGTCAAATAATTAATGACAAAACATTACTCAATTACAGTGAGAATAATCAAAGTGATTTTTTTTAGACCAGAGACTAAGATGGTAGATTTTAAAATTCATCCTGATTAAAATAAATTAAAAAAAGTTTAGAGAGTTAAATAAATATTTTTAAAATAAATTACTAGTTAAATTATAAATTTGGTCACTTAACTTTCATAATTATATCTAACAATTTTTTTTTTATGTTTATTCTTTTTAAAACATGTGTAACAAGTTCTTGAATTTTTAAAATATATCTATTGATTTCTCAACTTTCAATGTTATATTTAATATACGTTATTAAATTATAACATAAATTAAATGCTTTATTATTAAGCGTCAGATGAAGTTTGTTGTTTGTTTAATATTACTTGAGGAGTTTTACAATTCACAAAACAAACACTAGAAAATAAAGAGAAAAAACATACGAAATAGTAAAAGAAAAAAGAAAAAAGAAAAAGGAAAAAAGAAAAAGAAATTGTTCAACTCTGGTTCAGAACACTATTTTTTGGGTTCAGACTCCGCAGAAAAACCCCTCGGAGTTCTGATTCCAAAACAGAGGGTCCAACACCCTCTCAAAATGTCACTTTGTCTCCAAACACAGTTTTTCGATTCTCATGGTTCAGACTCTCCAGACAAACCCAGTTCTGATTCCACTTAAGTCCCCCAAACACAGTTTTTTGATTCTCATGGTCAGACTCCCCAGACAAATTTTCATGGTTAAGACTCCCCAAACAAACACAGTTCTGACTCCAAAACAGAGGGTCAAACCTCCTCTCAAAGTGTCAAATATGTTTCTTAATTTTCTATCTTGTATCTAATAAGATAATTTTTTTTTTTTGACAACATGTTAGAGTGGGAGATTGAACCTATGATCTCATGGTCACTGGGATACAACAACTATGCTCTTGTTGGCTACCTTGAAAAAATTCATTACACACTTCTCTCTAATCAAATTTGTAATTGAATGTAAAATTACAAAAATATAAATATAAAAATAACGTTGCTAGACTGAATCTAGCTCCACGATAATTGACATGTTATCTTTTTTATGAAGTCAAAAATTCAAATTCTCGTATTTCAAGTTCGTAGTACTATATATATATATATATATATGAAAACGACATTTATATAATAATTAATTTATTAGTCTAAGCTGATTGCCGGTTTGGATTAGAATTAATAATTTGAAAAAAATAAATAAATAAATAAAGTACTGAACTGGAGTGAAGGTATTTGTCGATAAAATGCAGTTTTTAATTATATATATATAAAATTATTTGTTGCAAAGTAAGAGATTAAAAATAAAAAAAGAGCTGCTGTCAACGCAACCCAGCATCTCCTCTGTTGCATCATTTCATTTCACACGCACATTCTTTTTTTTTTTGAATTTCTCTCTCTTAATCATCATAAAAAAAAATAAAAAAATAAAAAATAAAAAACTATATCATCATCCTCATAATCCTCATCTCCATTCATTTATGTCTCTTTCTATTTTCTCTCTCCTCTTAATTTTTGCTTCCGTCTGTAAAAAGAAAAAAAAAAAAAAAAACTGTTAGTGCTCTGCAGTGCTGTTGCGATGAGGATGATTATGCCTTCTTCTTCTTTACTGCTTTTTTTTTTTTTTTTTTAATTTAATTTAATTTTAATTTTCTCTCTCTGGGTTTTGTTTTGTTTATATTATTTGTAATTAAAAAAAAAAAAAAATCGAAATCTGAAGGACCTTATAGCACTAACTCATAGGAATTCACTTTCTGACTTCCATTTTTCTTCTTCTTCTTCTTCTTCCAGCTGTCTACTGCTTCTCTCTCTGTTCTTTCTTCCTCAATGATTTTGATTTCTCAAGATTCAACAACCAGACGGCGCCTTTGAGTTCTTTTGTTTGATTCTAATTTTTTCAATTTCAATTCTAGAGAAGCAAAGTGGAGAGATTACAGTTATTACTCTTCTCGCCGGAGATTTTGATTTTTATTAAAATCAGAATATGGAAGCGGCCGGAGGAACTGCTGCTGGTGGTGGATCGGGATCGGGATTGAAGAAATTGCCTCGATCTCAATCACCGTCGCAATTATTTGGAGTTTCGCCGGAGATTACTGTCGACGCTACCGATTCTCAGCAAGTCGAAGCTGCGTCGCCGATTAGTAGCCGACCTCCCGCTTCGTCTTCGTTGAACTACGAGGAACTCATTCGTCTCTCCGGCGGTGGAAGTCAGATGGCAGTCGACGACGACGAAGCCGACCGAGGAGGCGGCGGCGGTAATCGGTGGCCGCGGCAAGAAACTTTAGCGCTGCTGAAAATTAGGTCAGAGATGGATTCAGCGTTTCGCGATGCTACACTTAAAGGACCTCTCTGGGATGAAGTCTCCAGGTAAAATAATTTCTTCAAAATTCAATCAAGAAATTTTGTTTTTCATTTAAAAAATTTATTGAAACTGCTCAGATCCGTTGCATGAATTCTAGCCAATCAACACTCACAAAAAGAAAACAGAAAAAAACTTTTTCTACTTCTTCTTGTTCTTTTTTACTATTATTATTATTATTAAAAAAAAAAAAAAAAAAATCAAGAACAATTTTGAGCAATTAAATCTGTTTATGAAATCGAGGAAATTAAAATCCCGAGAATAATTCTTAATTCCTTATTTCGAAATTTCTTTTCACAATGTACATAAACACACACTCACATCCAAACTCCTCTCTCATGATAGAAGGGCAATTGTGTCTTTTTTTCACCAATCTCCATCTCATTATTATCCAAACAAAAGAAGAAGAATAATAATTCAAAAAAAAAAAAAAAAAAAATCGTCCCATTTTTGTAGTGATATAATTAAATTTACTATAGCTCTGGTCCGAGAGAATTATAATTCTGGTGGGAGAGAATGAGTACATGTCAATTAAACTAAAGTTACGTTTGGTTAGCAGGAAGCTAGCGGAATTGGGTTACAATAGAAGTGCAAAAAAATGCAAAGAAAAATTTGAGAATGTTCAGAAATATTACAAGCGAACAAAAGAAGGGCGAGGAGGTCGTCAAGATGGCAAAACTTACAAATTCTTCACACAACTTGAGGCTCTTCACAATGCCAACGCCGCCACCGCCACCGCCACCGCCGCCGTCGCTGCAACAGCAACTTCAAACGTGGCGCCGTCTTCTTTTAATTCAGCGCCCACTCCCATGTCTGTTAACTTTGGGATCAGCAACCCAACGCCAATCTCATCCGTCAAAATCTCCCCCACTACCATTTCTTCACAAACCCCAATCGGAGGAATCTTTTCTCCTTCAGACCATTTCACCGTCCGGCCGCCACCTCCCGTCGCCGCCCCAATGGGTGTCAGCTTTTCGTCGAACACCTCATCTGCATCCACTGACGACGACGACGAGATGGGAAGTGGGTTTGATGTGGCGGGAACCAGCCGGAAGCGGCGGAGGGCGACGGAGGAGGAGGAGGAGGATCAGGAGAAGGGAAGTGGGAAAAGCCACAAGATGATGATGGAGTTTTTCGAGGGATTGATGAAGGAAGTGATGAAGAAACAGGAAGTTATGCAACAGAAGTTTTTAGAAGCGATTGAGAAGAGAGAAGAAGATAGGATGATTAGAGAAGAGACGTGGAAAAATCAAGAAATGGGTAGATTGAATCTTGAGCAACAAAGAATGGCTCAAGAACGAACAATCTCTGCTTCTAGAGATGCTGCTATAATTGCTTTTCTCCAGAAATTTACTGGCCAAACCATTCAATTACCAGCAGTGAATAATGTGAATATTTCAGTGCCTTTATCTGTACCTATGCCTGCAGCTGCAGCTGCAGCTACACCTGCGCCGGCGCCCGTGCCAGTGTCGGTGTCAGTGTTAGTGCCATCACGGCCACTATCTCCTGTCCCCCATCCGCCATTACAACACACAAATCAAAACCAAATTCAGACTCAGATTCAGAATCAGGTTATTCCATATCAAGAAATTACCCAAGGGGGAGATATTGGGGGTTCTAATTCAGAACCCAATATTTCATCATCAAGATGGCCAAAACCAGAGGTTTTAGCTCTGATCAAGATCAGAGGTGGGCTTGAATCCAAGTATCAAGAGACGGGTCCGAAGGGTCCGTTGTGGGAAGACATTTCGAATGCGATGCAGCAGATGGGTTACAAGAGGAGTTCCAAGAGATGCAAGGAGAAATGGGAGAATATCAATAAGTACTTCAAGAAGGTGAAAGAAAGCAACAAGAAACGCCGGGAGGATTCCAAAACCTGCCCTTATTTCGATGAACTCGACGCGCTTCACCGGAGAAAGATTATTCTCGGTGGCGGTTCTGATGGCGGCGGTGGCGGTGGCGGTGGAAGTTCGTTTAGCGACACCACCAAAATTGAGCAGGATCACCCATCAACAGTGATTATTACTCCACAACCTCAATCTCAAACGACCACACTTGCTGAAGGTTTGTCTGTGAATCTCTTTGGTGAAGGAACTGATCAAGAACCACCAGCAACACTCACGAAGGTAAACTCGTTAATCCATTAATTCAGTAGATTTAAATTACAATTTAATCTCTCTAACTTTCATTCTTTGTGTGTATTTATTACTCGAGCATTTAAAAGTGTCTAATAGGTTCTTAAACTCTCCATTTTGTGTCTAAAACGTCTTCAAATTTCAATTGTTGTGTCTTTGTCTAGTATACAACCCTATTAAAAACTCACAGACGTATTAAACATAAAATTAAAAGTTTAGGATTTCATTAGTTAACTTTTAATTTTTTTTTAATATTTCAATGGTAGATGTATTAGACATTTTAAGTTCATGGTCGGAGACTAAACTTGTAACTTAATCATAGCTTTACAACCCCTTTGAATACCTCAATGAATAAATCCCAATTATGATTTTGCATTTGAAGCCAGAAGACATTGTGAATGAGTTGATGGAGCTGCAGGATCACCTTTATCGACCTGGTAGCAACGCTAACGTCGATCAAGACGACGACGGCGAAGACGAAGAAGACTATTGCAGTGATGATGATGATATACCAGAAGAAAAGAGGAACAATCTCGATTATAAAATCGAGTTTCAGAGACGAAATGTCGGAAACTCCAATGGCGTTGGGAGTGAGTTTCAATCAATGGCAGTGGTTCAATAGTGAGCTCAAAAATATGCTTGATCAACACAACACAACACAACACAACCACATCTCAATCCTTTGTTTCATTTACACCCAAAAAAAAAAACAATCCTAACCCTTTTTCTTTACAATCCCCAAGTCATCATTCCTTCTATTTTTTCCCCCCAAGAAAATTTCATTGCCCAGATACAAGCATAAGATTATCATATGCATTTTTTAAAATTCTCAATGACTGTTCAATTATTATTATTATTTTCCCCTTTATTTATCATATTATTCTTCTCAATTCATGTATTAATTTGTGAGGGGAAAATAAAAAAAAAAACTCTTTGTTTGGAGTCAAGAATATCAGTAGGGAGATGAAGAAGAACAACACAAGAAGAAGAAGAAGACTTTAAGCTTATATGTGCAGTTTTAGTTTTGGGGTTTAAATTTGGGTGAGAATTTTATTAAACTGTGTAAAGCTTTATTTTGAAGAAAAAAAATGGAAAATTCTTTCATGTCATAGTCATCTTCAAGATTTGTATTATTTCATTCTTTTGGCTGAATAACTTTGTGATATTATTGTTATATGTTTTTGTAAGTTATATATATATATCATATCTTTATGATATAATAATGTGCTTCTGAGTTAAAGGAATTATTTTTATTTTTATTTTTATTTGGAGTTAAAGGAAGTTGCAGCTTTAAGAAAGATGCTGATTTAATATATATCATCACATTATTATTCCCTTTTTTTTTTTTTTTTTTTTTATGTTATAATATAATTGTGAATAAAATTAAATTCCCATCTTGAATCACAAAGGGAAGCAAGAAAGAGAAAGTGGGCAGAGAGGCATGTGATATACACACAGAATTCCTTTTGTAATCACATGTAATGTCTACTGGATCCACATTATAATGTCTCCCCAAAATATATTTTAGCACAGCAAAAACTTTAGTTGCACATTACTCATTTTTTTATTTTTTATTTTTCTCATCTAATACCTCAATTAGGTAAAACAATATCACAGTGAAAAAGTTCGAGGTTCTAACCCCACATATTGAATTATAAAAAATATTAATCAATACATTAGTTATTTTTAGACAACAAGTAGGAATCGAACTTGAGACTTTTTGGTCTGTACATCCATCAAAAGATTAATTTAACCTAAGAGAGGTAACTAAATTATTTAAAAGTTTAATAACTAAATGAGAACTACTATTTTCCACACTAACTTTATTAATTTAACCTAAATTTTGGCTAAATCCTTTCAAATTATCAAGATTCTAAGGCTAAATTTATAATTTAAACATTTTACTCCAATTTTCTTTGACTTTTATAATATTAAGTGTATATTCACATATTAATATGAGTTAGAAGGAATGAAGTTTACGGATAATGAAAAGAAAAAAAAAATAACAATAATATTAAGGTCAATATGAGCATAGTTCAATTGAGATAATGTATAAACTAGTGCGCAAAGGGTCACACTTGTTTGATTTACCTATCTCACATGTTGTCAAAAGATAATAATAATAATAATAATAATGGCTAGGACGGACGATTCACGTAGAGAGACTTCGGAAGCTCCGCCAGTTTGGAATCCACCGATGGTGAATGAATACAAAATGAATGTTGATGTTGCTTGTCATCCTCTACGAATAAAACTGGAGTGGGGGTGGTTTATCTGTAATTTCAGTGGAAATTTGGTGATAGCTTCATCAGACTGTATTCAGGGGAAGCTTGATCTGTTGTCAGCTGAGGCCCTGACCCTTCTTTATAGTCTGAAATTGGCGACGAGTAGGGGTATCAACAATTTATGGGTCGAGTCCGACGCGCAAGTTTTGGTGACGGCTATTCATTCGCAAAATTTGCCGTTGTTCCCACAAGGAGCTGTGATAGATGAGATTAGAGAGTGGATGCGTGTTGGTTAGATAAAAGGACTCAATTTTATCCCGAGAACAATTAATCGAGTGACTCATAGTGTGGCGGCGCAGGCATTCTCATGGATTAACATATGATTGATGATATATTACCTTTTATTATATTCTTTGAATGATTAATTTATTGGTTGAATATATGATTATAACATTTAATTAACAATTATTTATTTTATGCCGATATAAGAGTTAAATAATTGATTAAGAATGTCTGATTTTAAGAGTTAGAAGTTCGAAAAATCACACCTATAATACTCTTAAAATAAAATCAATAATAACTAGTTTTATTAACAATATTGAATACAATAATAACTGATGTTAATTCTATCTTTTTCAAGGAAAAAACTCCTAGGTAGGATTGTTGTATTCTATTCTTTATATGATTGATATAGTAATAATGTATCATATATTCTTTAATTATATAATTAACATAATAATCATTATTGTAATTTATGTTTTTTCTATTATATTCTTTATAATTATTGATGTATGATTATAGGTTTTAATTAAAACAATAATCAAACTTTGTTTGAATTGATTTTCTTTTTATTGTTTTTACCTATCACTAACATAAATTGTAATAGATGTCAATTGTAAAATGATTAATTTTTTTTTCGATATAACAATTTCTATCCCTAATAGTATGGTCTATCGTTGATATTTTTATAGAATAATAGTCTATCAGTGATATAGTCATATATCAACGATAGCTTCTATCGGTGATAGCCACTGATCATTTTTTGTCATATTTACAAAATATTTTAAATTTTGTTAAATTTGCAATTATTTTGGTCCTGATTCTTGTTTGTGCAACCAACCCTATCACTAATATCACTTATGAAATAAAAAAGAATTCATATTTTAATTTTTAATTTTTTGGATAACATGAGATGGTGAGGATCAACATTTGACCTCTTGATCATTAGTTTATACATTATGCCGGTTAAGCTATGATCATGTTGGCCTTCATATTTTATAATTAAGTTATAAAGATTCAAATTTATAATTAAACTGTTATTTAACAACTTATATTATTTAGTCAAAGTCTGCAGCTCAGCCGTAATTGACATGTATTTCTTCATTTGAGGACGAATATTTAATCCCTCACCTGACAGCAATTGTTGAATTAAAAAAAAAAAAAAACTTATATTATTTGTAAAACACGTTATCAAATATTATATTTGTACGTAACTCATCAAACCTAAAACATCACTCATATCGATTTATATGAATCATAATATAGTATGCAAGTTTATCAATGCACAAGATTATAAATAATAAATCCTTGATCAACAATGACTCGGAATGAGTAATCATACGCTCAAATTCAATTTAAAAAAAGTGTTAAAATATAATTCAAAATTTAACCTTAAACTTGTTAATGTGATTTGATTTGTATGTCTTCCACTTTCAATTTTATGATATTAGACTTGTTTTTTTTTTTTTGCGAAAATTTCATAATATTAGACTTTATACTTAGAGAAGTGTTACAATTTTTATTTTTGGTTAGATTTTTATTTTAATTAAAAGAGATTTTGATGTGTATTCAATGGATTATGTACAAACATAAGCTTAGTAGAAATTGATGGGGTTACCAAACCGAGCAGAGTTCAATTGACATAAAGTTGTGCTCCTGACTATGAGGTCATGAGTTCAACCCTCGTGATCATATGCATTGATTTACTAGGACATGATCTTTTATATGTATTAGTTTGGTTTTTTTTTTTTTTGTAAAGATATTTAATTAATGTGGGTAGAGGATTGAACCCATGACCTCTTAGTTAAGAATACAACTTTATGTCAATTGAACTATGTTCGATTGGACATGTATTAATTTGTTAGAGCTTGATTTTTGCTAAATTAGTGAGTTCAAGAAGATTTAATTTGTACAAAACTTTATTAAATTGAGTGGATGAAGGTAAAGAAAGCCTAATAAAAGTTTAAAAAAAATTACATTATTATTTAAGGTTAAGGTCAAATTGAATGAAACTAATAATTGTGGTAATAATTGATTCACCTTCTAGAGATAAAATCAAATTGTTTTTCCTCAAAACAAAGTTGAAGGGTTTGATAAAATAACTAGGGATATATTGGATGGCCAAACCAAATAATTATGCATGGTTTTGGTTAAAGGAATGTTCCATTATTCTATTATGTTCTCTTTTTGTGTTTTTTAAAACCAAGTTGGTATTAAAAGGACTCCTTTTCTATGACCTTGATTTTCTAAGTCTCTTTTTCTCAATCTTTCATATCAATTGAGATCTCATCTTTACAAATCCCTAGGACACTTTCTTTAATAATAATAATAATAATAATCAAAATTTCCACTTTGTAGTGGCTCTCCACCAATGGCTTTTACATTATTATCACTTTTGAAGAAGACAAACTATTAAATATAAGGTAGAACAAAATAGATCAACCACATGTTCAGATATGAATTGGGAGTATAGAATAAAATATGTAGGCTAAATATATAAATCAATTTATAATATTTGGCTTTTTTGTTTAATTCAATCCTATTTTTTTTTTAAAAAAATTAGTTTCACTTCTTATGTATTGTTTTTTTTCCAATCTAATCTTGTTGCTTGTGGTTTTAAAAAAAAAAATAAAAAATGTTTAGGAGGTGTTTACGTCACCAATTTAGAGTTTGGTAAATTGAGTTAGTATTTATTATTTACAAACTATTTTAATTCACAAACTATTTTAACACACAGTTTATTAATTAAAATGTAAATATTTACCCTATATTAATTAAATCATCCTCAACGTCATCATCTAATTTCAACTTCGGTTTCGATTCCTCTGCTTCCACCTCTGGCCAAACACAAATTGTAGATTCCTCATCACCGACGATATGTCGCTTCTTCCCGTCGGAGACCCACTCGACGGCGAGGAACAATGCTCCCATATCCGCCACCGATAACCACTAAATTCACCTTCTCCATTGAAAACATGACGTACAAATTGCCATCTTCAGATCCTTCCTCATCGGCCATTAGAGCCGAAACTTTTCGGCCAACATGAACTGATTGAGAATTGACAAAAAAAAACAACAAATTGGGCATCTCGAACATTGGCTTCGCCGCCTCGACTGGTTCCTGAAACTACCGAATTTGACCGCTCGGAAAAGTCATTGTTATGCTTAAAAAAAAGACAAAAATTAAGTTGACACGTGGCGGCGCCATGTGATTGGGCCACATGTCCAGACGGTGAAAGATAGGTGTAGTCCGAGCTACACCTATAAATTTTATTCTCTGCATATATATGTGTGACAGAGAAATTGAGACTACACCCAAGTTTTATTCCATATACATGTATGTACATGGTATGTGTGTGAATTTTTTTAAATCAACCAATATAAGCATAGTTTAAGGTAATGTACGACCTTGTAACTAATAGTCAGTTCGATTATGCCCATCCCACATGTAAAAAAAAATATATATATATATTTCCCGTTAATATTTAAAATGTCCAAAAGACCTAAGACCTAAGGGGGCGTCTGGTTTGAGAATTTGCAGATGCATGAGAATAAAAGATGTCTGGAAGTGATATGTCTGGAAATCAATTATAACTGTGTTTGGCTGTGCACGAGAATGTTATCCGATTTACATGGAAATAAATGATGTATGTGTTTGGTGTTGCATAGAAATGTCCTGAGATTTGCAAATAAATTATAAATAATTAATTGTTCCTAGTTAATTCATTTTATTAAGTCAAATTATTAAAAATAATTGTAAAGTAATTAGATTTTAATTTAATCTCCATTCATTAATAATTATATAATTTCGGGTTGTTGATTTTATTTAACAATCAATTTTAATAATTCTCCTCAAAGAAATGTATTTAATAAATTTATATAAATTTGTAATTCTAATTAATTAGTAGAATAATAAAATTGAAGAAATAATGATGAATGTTATATAGTTTAAAAATCAAATATAATCTATCAATATCAAAGTGATTTCTAAACATACAGAAAATGAACATTTAAATATGTCAACATGTTAGCTATCGCATAACAACCTATGCGATCACATAGGTTGCTATGACATAGTTATGATATCACATGGGTTGCTATGGCATAATTATTTTATCACATAAGTTGCTATTGAAATCGATTTAACAAAAAAAAAAAAAAAATACAAACTGAAATTAGAGTTTAAAATTGATTTTAAAAAAAAAACAAATGAGAAGAAGATGACATACTTGACAAGTGCTTCACCGTGATTTTCGGAGAAAAGTAGTCTAACTAGAAACTTTTAAAAGTCGTCTAAATGATGTCTCAACTAAAGATATGCTTAAACATAAAGGGGAAACCAGAGGAATGTCTACAATTAAGCCACCCAACATGAAAAATGGCCAATCACTTTTTTATTTTGAATTATGTCTAAATCCTAAATTTAGTATGAGATTTTAGAACCAAATGGACTTGTTTACCCTTCGTCAATTGCTACTAATTTTGACAATTAAAAATAGAATATTTTAAAATATCAAAGTTTAGGAAGAGAGAGAAAACAGAGTTTGACGTGGATTTAACAGAGAGGGTTAATTAAGTAGAGAGAAGTCGTTAAAAACCAGAGGGATGAAACTTATCCAAATTTGCATACATGGGTATACCCCACCCCCAATAGTGTAAATAACGTTAAAAATGAAAATGAGCCTATATACTGGAGTAAGTAATACAGGCAGAGGGATGAAACCTATCCAAATTTGCATATATGGGTATACCCCACCCCCAATAGTGTAAATAACGTTAAAAATGAAAATGAGCCTATATACTGGAGTAAGTAATACAGGCAGATTGCATCCATCAGTGGGCGGTGTGTGAATGTTTGCATACCAAGGAAAAAGAATACCCACAAAGAGCTGTATATACCTATAGTTAGGGGCGGAATTTTCCGTTTGTGTGTGTGTGACTGCACACAAAGTAATGCTGGGGCGGAATTTTCCGTTTGTGCAGCTGCAGACAGTAAAAAATAGCATTGACAGTGGGGGTGTGTGCGTCCGTCCGTGCACACCCAATAACAAGGGGGTGGAAATGAGTTTGGAAGTTCGGAGTATTACTCAATAATAAAGGAAGCCAACAACAGGTGATTGTTTTTTTTTTAAAAAAAGGTATCGCTTCCCAATAATGGGAATGATGTGTTTTATGGGTAGATGGAAATTCATTTATGAACACGCGGTTACTCCATTCATTTATGGGTAGATGAAAAATCGGCAATCTGGGAACACGCTACCTCAACCACGGACGCCTTCTTCAAAGATTGCCAACGCCGAATCGTGAACTCCATTCTTCAAAAATCAGAAGCGTAGGCAAACGAAACGCCCCTACGTTAACCCTGAGAGCAACTGAACCACCGACGCATTAGGCGAGTACGTCCGACCTAGACTCGGCATTCCTCTCTCGCAAAGTCGTTCCTCCATAACCTACTTGGTAAGCATTCCCCTCTCTCGCATTTTTTTCCCTCCATGTGTTTACCAACGAACGAGTTTCATTGTAATGCTACTATAGGGCTACCTGATTTCCGTTAGTAGGTTAGTATTCTAGGGTTTGAAGTTTAGGAAGGTGTAGATGTTTTGTTTAGTTTAACATATGATTTCGTTTATTAAAACCAAAGGAAACTCCAACATTTCAAAAAAAACTAAAAAATAGCCGGTGATTCCTTTTTTTAAGCGATTCGGTTGTTCTCCAATTTTTTTAAAAAAAGACGGTTATTGGGGATGTACACGTTGTTAAATATAACAACTTCGTATTTGTTTGTGGAATAGGGTATTTATAAAATAACCGTATAAAAATATGAAGGGACGACATGGATGGTTGTTGTGTGGTTGAGGGTTTTTCGAGTTTTGCAGAGTGACTGGAAAAAAAGGATGGTTGGATTATTTTCCCTCGATGGTGGTCTTAATTGGGTTCTGCAATACGCAAATATTAAAGAAAGAATGCAACCAGACAATTTGAAACCTTTAAGTAGTTGTGGGCGGATTAGTTGTGACAAAAAATGAATTTTGACTGGTGTATGTGGAGATCCACAATTTCCGGAAATTAATAACAACCAAAAATGGACCTCCTCCTTACCCCCGGCAGGTACAGGTGTAACCCCCACGTAATATATGCCCGACGAGTGTGCTCCCGGCCCTCCCCTTGTGTGCGTGGGATCTACCCTACGGCCAACCAAAGATGCATAATGGGATACAAAAGTAAACGGAAAAAACAACCGTCTATCTTAACGTGCACTTAAGCCACCTCATTAAATAAACTAAACAAACTAATTAATCCATTAAAATAAATAAACAAATTTTACCAATATAATATTGTGAAAAAAAAACATGTTCAAAGGGTGTAATAGAGATTATACACACAAATATTTACTCCTAAAAACACTCTAGCCATACATTACAATGTAAACTCAAATTTAGACAAATTCCATTATCCGTATTTTTGTGTAGACATTCTTCTTATTAACCTTGCTATGGCATAATTATTTTATCACATAAGTTGCTATTGAAATCGATTTAACAAAAAAAAAAAAAAAAAAAAAATACAAACTGAAATTAGAGTTTAAAATTGATTTTAAAAAAAAAACAAATGAGAAGAAGATGACATACTTGACAAGTGCTTCACCGTGATTTTCGGAGAAAAGTAGTCTAACTAGAAACTTTTAAAAGTCGTCTAAATGATGTCTCAACTAAAGATATGCTTAAACATAAATTCTAAAATTTTAAACCAAACATAAGTTTGGACATCCCAAGTCCATGTCGCCCATCCAATGAACCAAACGATCCTAAGGTCTTTTGGGCCTTTAATGGACTTTTCTCCAGCAAGGCCCATCGAAAGCCTCTGTCAGTTCTTCTAAACTCTTCTAAGAGCCCTTAACATAATGTCCTTACGTTTAGTAGACAATGATTATATATCTTTAAACTCTTGGTAAATATTTGTAGAAATTATTTTGATCTTACTATCATGAGGTTGGAGATTCGTAATTCATATGTTTTAGAAATTATTTGGATCTTATCGTGAGGTTCCAACTCAAATAACTATGAAAGGATTAATAATTCATATATCCAGGGGCGAATCTCTTTGAGGACTAGGAGGCCATGGTCTTCCAAATATTTCAAATTTTTAATATACATAGGCAAAATAATGACTTAAAATATATAGTAGGTATAATATATAAAATTTGACCCCTAAAATAAATGAAAGTATAGTCTGTTGCAGTGATAAGTGTGAATGTCATGTTTTTTTTTTTGCAACGGTAGTTTAATTAATGCGGGGATTGAACCCATGATCTTTTGGTCACCAACACAATCCTATGCCAATTGAGCTATGCTCGATTTGGCTAATTTTGTGATCTTAAGTTCAAATTTTAACTCCTACATATTATTTTTTTATTTTTTCTGGACTACATACATAACTAAGTTCTTAAATATATTTTTTATTATCAATATAAATTATAAAAGTACTTCCTATTTAGTTTTAAATATTTAATTCTATAACATTTTTTTTTTTTAAATTGTCTTATAAGTTTTTTAACTTTTAATTTTGTATTTAATAGATCCACAAGCTTTCAAAAGCATTCAATATATTTTTAAACTTTCAATTTTGTATCTAATAGGTCGTTGAATTTTCAAGTTTAAGTATAATAAATCCTTGTCTTATTCGATATTTCTTAAAATTCAGGGAGCTTAGTTAAGAAACCTTTGATACACCTAGATGTTCTTATCACCAATAACTTTCTTTTTTTAATATCAACATAATATGAGAGCGTGAATTCAAACCTCAAACTTTTTTGTGATACTTTTTTTTTTGGCCCACCCAAACATTAATGTATGGATCCGCCCCTGCATATATCTTGTGTGGTCTCTTTATCTTTGAGTTCACTATTATTGAATCGAATCTCAAATTTAGATAATGAGATTCCATCTTAAAATTTGGCTATGAGATGAGAAACTATCTTATAAAAATGGTGAGGTTTCTCCATCTTTTCGATATGGGATCCCCAACACTAAATAACCACTTTTAGAGATGTCAATTAAGAAATAGTTGCACTTTGGAAAAAATGATCTAGATGAGCGTTTGATATATTTTATTCTTTTGTACTTTCTTATCGTCATAGTATTAAACTTTCGCCGACACGTTGATATTTTCATTGACATTTTTACATGTTTATGGATTCAACATCAAAGTAAGGGGTGAATCGACATTTCCATTATACTGTAAAAAAAATCGATGAACTAACTAATGTGAATATAATGTATTGATAAGAAGTATTTTAATTATCAAACGGAGCATAACTCAATTGCTATAGAGTTGTGTGATTGACTAAAAGGTCATGGATCCAACTCCTGCATTAATTAAATATTTTTATTGTATCTTCCATTAACTTTATGGTAAGTTATTTTTGAAGAATCTTAATATTAAAAATTTTGGCATAGTTTTAAATTGTTCATTTCGGTCCCTCAATTTCAGGTTTGTTTTATTTTGGCTCTCAACTTTTAAAACGATAATTTTAGTCTGTTAACTTTAAAAAAATAATTATTTTCGTCGTTACCTTTATTTTTATTTTTAACAAATTAATGACATCTATACTATATTAAAAAATAAAGATTTATGAAAAATATTTTTAGTCCAAAATATCTATTTAAATTTTAAATAATTTAATTCCAAATAAAATTTATATTTTTTTCCAATCGAAGATATGACTTAATCAAAATCAAATTAAATTAGGACTCAAAAGTCACACGTTGAATCATTCACCCCCACGTATTAGAAAGGGAAAAAAAATTGTTTCACGATTTTTTTTTTAATAATAAATCTATATCTATAACTAAAAATAAAATGGAAATTTCCAGTATTTACTGATTTTTTTTTAGAGTCGTGACCGTTTATTCTTTGTTTGTCATTTCTTTGTTGCGTTATTAAGGATGGTTGTCTATTTCATTTTGTGCAACTGAAATTTATGTGTTTTTTTTAGCAAAAAAATCTTATTATGTTAAATTTGTTAATGAGTTGATTAAGGAAGATATTAAGGATATATTTGGTTGTCTTTGGTAGAAGAAAGTTGACCACTAGAAATAAGATTCTTGCTAATGTTGTAACCAATTGGTAAGTTTATGTCTTGGTTTGTGAGCTTTGTTAAGCTTGGGGATGTAATGGTGTTATTTGATCTAATGAGAATCTCTCCTTTCATAAAAAAAAAAGTCCATCAGGTATCAATTTAGGTTTTCTATTTAGCAGATATAACACATTTTGACAAGATTTGCAAATAAAATAATTTTTATCAAGGATAGCAGTCCATTTTTATTAGTGATAATTATATTTGATTATAATCACTATTTTTTTTTGTCATATTTGCAAAATATTTTACATTTTGTTATATTTACAATTATTTTGGGTCTAGCTATTCATGCAACCAATATAGTATATATAATAGAGTAAAACTTGCTTACAGTCCGGGCTACAAGTATCTTTTGCAGCCCAACACGTGTCACGATTTGATTGGCTGCATATTTATATTATTTTTTAAATAAAAAAAACCATTCACGCCCGTTTACTTAGATTTTTTTCTTCCGTAACTTTCACTTTCTTTTCGTCACATAAACAACTTCTCATATTTTCTCTCTCTTTCTTTCATTTCTATCTTCCATGACCTTTGTTTTCAATTTCATCTCTCACTCTATCTTCCTTACTCTACAATAATTTTTTTTTTTTTTTTGTTAACTATTTTTTAAAGCAGTAAGATTTGCAATACTCTAAAGGATATCTCTAGACAAATAAAAAAAAATTGTTATCATTTTTGTTTTTGGGGGGATTTTTCTTTAAAAAAAAATCCAATCTACCTTCCCTTTACCAACCTCAGATGAATCCAACCGTGAAATTTTTCACTCTTTCCTTCCCTTCCTCTAAAAACCCACTTGAAAATTTATGTCTATATAACACACAATCAGTCTTGCAAATTTCAAATAACTCCAATTGAAATTTTATGGCCTTGAAATTGGAGTGTAGAGAAATGAAGAGAGAGAAAGAAAAGTTGTTAACCTGGACTAAGAAAAGGAAAGTTACTGACAATAAACGGCGTGAAATATTTTTTTATTATTTAAAAATGATTTGAATATTAGCCAATCAAATCATGAAAGGTGGCTGGGCTGCAAAAGATACTCGTAGCCCAGGCAGCAACCAAGTTTTACTCTATATAATAATAATAATAAAGTCAGAGTAAGCTTATCTCAACCGTAATTGGAATGCACTCGCTCCCTTAAAGTTGGAGGTTCGATCTCTCACTCCGCTAATTAGAGACGAGACGAGCTTTGGACGAGCAAGTATTAAATAGAAAAATAATTTAGAAAGGGCGAAAATTGTTAGTTTTTATGTTTAAAAAACAAATGTCAATTTTTAAAAGTTTCCTTACTAAATAAGTATTTTGAAAGTTTATGGACAAAAATGAACCAAACTTAGGAATGAAAATGGAACAAACTCAAAATAGGATGTAAACCTAATTTTAATTATATTATTTTGTTTCCTATTTTAAAATCCTTTCCTTAATTTTTTTTTTCCATTTTTTTTTACCGAAAAACACTTAAGCATTTGTATTAAGTTCTGTTTGGATTGAGTACCGAAAAAAAAATGTTTTTCAATACAAATTTTTTTTAAAAAAAAAAATTATAAAAAAATTTATAACTAAAATACAAATATATTTGGTTTCATTTTCTCAAAAATGTTTTTATCCACAATTTTGTTTAATTTGCTAAATGTGTTTATCATAATGTCAAATTATTATAAAGGACGATTGTTAATAAACAATACAAATTAATAAGTTTAAATTTGTATTTTAAAAATCATGGTCAACGTTGACTATTGTCGATGGTCGATGATGGGGTAAGAGTGGTGGTGGTCATTGGTAGTTGTCGGCGATAGTCGTCACCGAAGGTTGGCCAAAATTTTTGTCGGAGGTCGTCGGAGATCAACAATAATGCCGGAATTTTCGCCAGCGGTCGTTGTCGGAGATCGACGGCGGGGCCGGAGGTGGTTACCGGAAGTGGTCGACAAAGATCGACGGCAGGGGCTGGAGGTGGTCACCGAAAGTGGTTGTCGGAGGTCGACGACGATGGTCGTTAGTAGTGGGCGGTGGTGGCCACTAGCGACAACCATGGATGGAGAAAATTTAAATGGGGTAGTGTGAGGGTGTTTTGGTAATTTAATATACCTTGAAAAAAACATTTTTTTTTCTAAAAGTTAATATGTTAATAAAGGTTTGGGAGTGTTTTTGGGAGGACCAAAATCAATTTTTTCATGCAAAAATCACTTCTCTTTAAAATAAATATGTTTGACACAAGACAAAATTGATTTTAGCTAAATTTAAAATCATTTAAAATTGATTATTAAACCATTACGAGATAGGTGATTTTGGTTGAGGTGATGGACGGAGAATCACCACTCAAATTTGCCCTCCCTATATTCAAACGTGAAAATACCAATTTACTCTTCTATTTAAGAAAAAATTATAAACGATAGATGACGGGCACGACCCCCTTGCGCTGGCGTCTGAGTTCAGAATCTACATTTTTTGTCGGAGGTCGTCGGAGATCAACAATAATGCCGGAATTTTCGCCAGCGGTCGTTGTCGGAGATCGACGGTGGGGGCCGGAGGTGGTTACCGGAAGTGGTCGACAAAGATCGACGGCAGGGGCCGGAGGTGGTCACCGAAAGTGGTTGTCGGAGGTCGACAACGATGGTCGCTAGTAGTGGGCGGTGGTGGCCACTAGCGACAATCATGGGTGGAGAAAATTTAAATGGGGTAGTAGGAAGGTGTTTTGATAATTTAATATACCTTGAAAATTTGGGATGTCACTTAGACAAAAAAAAAAAAAAAAAAAAAAAAAAAAAAAAAAAAAAAAAAAAAAAAAAAAAACATTTTTTTTTCTAAAGTTAATATCAAGTTAATAAAGGTTTGGGAGTGATTTTGGGAGGACCAAAATCAATTTTTTCATGCAAAAATCACTTCTTTTTAAAATAAATATGTTTGACGCAAGACAAAATTGATTTTAGCTAAATTTAAAATCATTTAAAATTGATTATTAAACCATTAGGTGATAGGTGATTTTGGTTGAGGTGATCAGCGGAAAATCACCACTCAAATTTGCCCTCACTCTATTCAAACGTGAAAATACCAATTTACTTTTCTATTTAAGAAAAAATTGTAAACCATAGATGACGGGCACGACCCTCTTGGGTCGGCGTCTGAGTTCAGAATCTACAATTTCTATCTATTTTTTGTTTTTTCATTTTTTCATTTTTTTTTAAAGATATTTGCCTCAATTTTGTTCTTTTTGGAGATTCGAATTAAAATGTTAGAGTTAGAAAATTGATTACAAATTTGTAAATACCTTTTTTTTTTAATATTTTTTGTTTATATAAATATATATACGGTTTAAAATGTTATTATTTTTTATTGATTTAAAAGTATATAAAAAAATATTATTTAAAAATATTTAGAGCTTTATTTTATATAAATTTAAATAAATGGTAAGCCTCATTATTTCTAATTCTATCTACAAAAATAATTTTAAATAATTAATTTATAGTTATTATAATATAAAAAATTATAAATATTATTTCAAGTTTCATTTTCATTTTCATTTTTATATATTTGTATAAAAATAGTTTAAAATTTCACTAATTTTTGTACTCCCAAATATCTAAGTTAGTCTACTTACTTTCCATGAATCTTAAATTTAATCTCATTGTTGGTATCTTGTTAACATTAAAAAAAATAATCGATATTAACTTTAAGTATAAAAACCTAAATGGTATTTTAACCTAAAAGTTATCAATCGTATATAAACAAATATTAAAATATACCAAGCCCCCCTCACATAAAGTTCTGGATTCGCCACTGCATATGGTGTGTCGGTTTAGACTACGTTAACCGACGCATGGCGTTGAGTTCTTTTTTTCCGACGCATTTTTGCATCGAAAAATCTTTGAATTGTTGTAAAATTACCCGGATGCATGGTGGGAAGGATTTTCTTTCCGAATTTGGGTGATGAATTTTTAAGGTTGAAATTCAAACATTGTTATCTAGACTTAGGATAAAGTTTCAGGGGATATGATCAATGTAAGTAAGAAGAATCTTACCTCGAGCGACATAGTAATTTTTGGAAAATGTTTGCCTTGAAGTATTATATGAGAAAATAAATTGGTTAGTCAATGGTTAAATAATGTCTTTAATTAATGCCTTTTTGATAATTTAACAATTCTAAAATCAATTTTGAAACCAAACCTGAATAATTCAAAATCACTCCAACCAAACATGAAAATGATGGTATGAAAATCAATTTTACAAAATTAATTATACTTAAATCATTAATTCAACAATCATTTACAAATATGCCCTAAATCATTTTATTTCACGCAAAATGATTTATTTTCAAAATTTATTGTTTAAAAAATCAAACAGCACAAATTTTTCTAAAATGACTTTTCAAAATGTCAATCCAAATACACCCTTTATCACGTTTATGTTTCCATTTTTTTTTTGTCCTTCACTCTTATTTTCTCATAAACATATTGTTTTATTTTTATACATTCTATATTTTTTATTATACATTTTCTAATGACAAAATGTCTCCACGGTTGTAAAATGATTTCATCATTTTTCAACTTTGAGTAAATTGAAGATATTGATTTGTATATCTTTTCATATATTGTTGATTGATTAATGCTCTTCTCCATATTTAATAGAATGATTTTTTTTTTTTTTTTTTGTTATAAATTCAAAAATTGTTGGAATTAAAAATGCATATTGAATATGTTGAGAACGCGCCAAAGAAGGTTATGAACGTGAATTGTCAAAGATACTCCAAGAAAAAAATTCTTTTAATTTTATGGCTAAGATAATTTATATGGTGTATTAATTAAAAAAACATGTGTGTTCATTTATTTTTACATCTTCCCATGTCTTTAATTATAACCACACATATGACATATGTAGCTATTAAAAACATCATGGGTTGGTTTATTTCTGATACTATTATTTTACTTTTATAAATATTTATTTAATGCTGAATCTATGTAATTTTTTAAATGCGTTGACGTCACAAATATGTATAAATGTGGATTTTTCAATTTCTGGTGGCTGCATCTCCATTTCTTGGGTTTCAAAATGTGATTTGAAGACCTCATTTTCGTTTTTTTTTTTGTTTTTTTGGCCTTTTGCTTTATTTATTTATTTTTAATTTTTTCCTTTTCTTTTTCTAGATGTGGATGTATTCTTATAATTTCTTGCAATTCGTACGCCCATTTTTATTCCTTAAATATTTATAATACTATATATAAATAAAGTGTCTAAATTTGTGTCTAAATGTTAAACTTTTAAATCTCTCAACTTTATTTTTATTTAATAGATCTGACATATTTAAAAAATTTAAAATTTAACTGATAATTTCATAATAGAATCTTAGTATGTGCAATCATTTTGTGTCAATGATGAAGTCTTGATTGATATATTTTTAGATAAATTTATCATGTGTTGACGCGAGAAGTACTTACTTTGGCTACTTTTAACATATTTAAGGATTATAAAGACTTAATTAGAAAAATATGAATGCATAAAAGATAAGAACCAAATATAAAAGATTTACTTTCAAAAAAAAAATATATATATAAAAGATTAAGGACTCCATATTTAGAAAATATCCAAGATTCAAAACTAAAATACATGTTTAGTCCTAAATATTAGGTTAAATTACAAGTCGACTTTTAAATTCGTATTAAATAGGTCCCTTAACTCTAAAAAGTATTTAATAAGTTTTTAATATTAAAGGCGCTGTATATTTTGGGTGACGAAGAAACCGACTACGTCGCTTTGTTTTGGGCTGACGACGAAACCGACCACGTCCCTTCGATATGGGTGACGATGAAATCCAACCACGTTACTGTGATTTAGGTGACGAGGAAATTCGACCAAGTCACCTCGTTTTGGGGTGACGATGAAATCCGACTATCGCTATCTCATTATGGTTGACGATCAAACAACCATAAACCTCTCGACGAAGACAAGTCTGAACGGGGAGTAAAGAACGATGGAGAATGGACAACTTTTAATTGTATATCTAATGAGTCTTTGAACTTAAAAAAAATTATAATAGGTCTCTAAACTTTGATTTTGTGCCCTCAGTTACTAAGCTTTCAAAAAACTTCTGAAATTTAATGTCTTAATAGACACAAAGTTCAATTTTATGTCTAATAGATTCATTAATTCTTCTAAAAAAGAATATTGAATATGTGTGATACCTATTAGATACAAAATAAAAAATATAAACACTTATTTGACATTTTAAAAATTCAAAAACTTATTAAACATAAAATTAAAAATTCAAACCGTTATTAAACATAAATATAAATATTTAGAACTAAACTTATAATTTATATGATTAATATAAATATTTAAGATTAAACTTATAATTTAAGTGATAAAGATTATGATAAACAAATGGAGAATCACATATACTTGGTCCAAATAAAATAAATTATTGGTGCCATCATTATCTCAAACATTGGTTCATTTGGTCACAAACTGTCGCCTTCACTCAACTAATCAACAAGTATACAAAAACACAATTATTTAAAGAAATCGAAAATTTAAATTAAGACAAACAAACCGACAATATAATACGAGAGTTCAAATATAATATTTGAAGAATCTAATAAACAAAAGTTCAAATGTAATTTCATTTTACTCGTTAAACTTTTGTATGCTCTATTTTTTGTCTCTCAATTTATACCATCATATTTTAATCTCTAATTACTGTATGCAGGGGCGGATTCAGACATTGATGTTTAGGGGCCAAAAAAGTAGAGTATATAAATATTAAAAAAAAAATCGTCAAAAATTTAGAAATTCGAATTCACTATGTTGACATTAAAAAAAAGTTCAGTGATAAACATATGTGAGTGTATCAAAGACTTACGGACTAAGTTTAAATAAACTTAATACCATCATATAATTTTGCTAAAAAAAAAAAATATTATTGAGTTTCTAAACTCTAAAAAGTCTTTAATGCATCCTTATACTTTCAATTTTGTTTCTAATGAATTCCTAGATTTTAAAAAACGTCAAATAAATACAAGGATATATTAGACTTAAATTTAAAAATTTAATACTAAGAGTTAATAATTTTTTTTAAAAGTATGAAAAATACTAAATTTAGATATTTGAAATTCAATGATTAAAATAATATAATTCTTAAAAAAAAAAAAATAGGTCTTGATTATTTTTAAGAATGAAATTTATATATTTTTAATTATTTTTAAGAATGAAATTTATATATTTTTAAATATATATAAATAAAACATTAAAAGAGAACAATTTTTTTAAAAAAAAATATACATATATGGAAGGAAATGTAAAGTAAATAAATTATTGTTATAGTTGAGTTTCCAACTCAAGCACAACAAAATATAAACCATGCTCATGACCACTACACATGACCACTACAGCAGAATAAGATTTTGTTAATTTGGGGGGACCAAAATGTATTTATTAACAACAATATATATTTAAGGCATTAATTTTGTCTACAAGTATGAGAAAATCAAAATTTTTGGGGGGTCGTTGCCTCCCCCAGTCCCTTCAGAAGTAGGTCCCTGACTGTATGAAAAATTATTTTAGTCTTATTGTTAATTTTTTTTTATAAATATAATTAACAAAAATATCTAAATCTTTATCTAATTAAATGTTACTACAAATATTTTGTTGTCAATTCCAACACAATTTATTTGATAAAAGTCATAAAATATAAATTATCATCTAAAAGATGATTTATAACTAATTTTTTTTTCATATGTTCATCAAATAAAAAAAACATGCATTTTTTGAAATAAAATAAATCTTAAATTATCGATTTGATCCATAGTTAAATTACCAATTTTTGATTTGGTGGGTATAATTTGCATAGTTAAATTACCAATTTTTTATTTGGTGGGTATAATTTGATTTTAATTTCAATTGTATCTTAAAAATTTAAATATTTTTATTAACTTTTATGATTTTATCTAATTTCCCAATTAGTGTTTGTCATAAGTTGTCATTATAGATAAGAGAATGTATTAGCTTGTTTATTTTTAGTTGACAGTATCAGGGCTTAATTAACACAAAGTATAAAATAAGAAAAATGAAGAGCATAACTCAATTGGCATGATATATCGCCTTAGTGACTATGAGGTCTTAGGTTTAATCCCTCACCTCCACCTGTCGTGGAAAAAAAATTTGAAACATAATGACATTTTTTAAGTTTAAGAATTTATTTAAACACAAAAATAATAATTTTTAAAGACCTATTGAATACATTTTAAAATTTAGAGATCAATTAGACACACCAAGTTGCTAGACTTATTAAGCACAACTTTAAAAATTCAAATACTAAACTTATAATTCAACCAAAATTTAAATATTCAAAAAATTAAGCATTAATGAAATCGATCTAATAATATCTATGTTCGTTACATGTGGAAAAAAAAAGAAGGATTTCAAAAAAAAAATCTTACTCTTAATTGTTTTTTTTTTTTTAATTTATTACATTGGGGTGGAGAAATTCGAACCACAGACCTCGCGGTCGTCAACTGATACATATGTCAGCTGAGCTATACTCGCTTTGGCTTCTTGCTCTTAATTGTTGAATCTCTTTGATTGAATAAATAGATGAGGTTTGTATTATATGAGTAAAGCACTTTTATTGTTGATAAGAATTATCTTATTAGGACTCTATAATCAATTAAAATGTTAGATTCATATCAGAACAACTACGATTCAATAAACTATTTTAGAAAAATAGTTTAAATTTTTTTAAAATAAAAAGCCTAGGATTATCTCTTATTTAATGCTTGTTCAATAATTGATTTAGGTTGTTTATACCAAAATTCAAATATAGGAGAACTTCACGTGACCTCGTAGAATTTGTTGAATATTCTAGGGATGAGATAACCTGCAAAACAAAGATTTTGAGTGAGTAGACCAGAACAAACTTACCTCACTCTTGGACTAGTGTAGTGTTTATATAGTCTTTCGATTATCTTTTCTTGTCGATTCCACATCTCAGGCTTTAGGTCCAAAGAATGTTTTCTCCAGAGTTCAGTGGTGCCTTAAATTCGGCTTAGCATAGTGGGGCCATTAGACACCACGGGGTTTCATCCTAAAACCAATTGGTGATAGGAGGAGTAGCCCATGTATGTTATATTGTGAGTGAGGTCCCTTCATCTGTTCGATGTGGGATCGGGATCCTCAACATGCCCCCTTGAGTCGGGATCCCAGATGATGCCTCTTTGGGTTCACCATCTTGGGTCGGGATCCCATTTTTTTGGACCGTAGGCTCTGATACCATATTAGACATCACGGGGTTCCATCCTAAAACCAATTGGTGATAGGAGGAGTAAAAGCTCTGATAGCATGGTATCAGAGCATCGATCTTAAGAAGCTCGATCAAACAAAATCGTTAGGACGGCGGCGATTCCGCCGCCGCCGCCCAACTTTGTTCCTCTCCAATGTTGCATTTGTTATGTCTACATTCTCTTCAAAGATGAAGATGTAGATGAATATGAAAAAAAAAAAAAAAAAAAAAAATCTAGACCTGTTTTTCTGGTCTAGATCTGAAGCCGCCGCACCTCTGATCGCCGTTTGTCGGAGGTGAAGGAGTCACCGTCGTCGAGAGTTGGTGGTCCAGCAACGTCGGCGTAGCTCGGGAGGAGCTCCGGCAAAGGTGGTTTGTGCCTCTTTTTCTTTTCTATGTATTTATTTTTCATTGCCATGGAAACATTATGAAAAAAAAGCAAAAGAAGAGATGATCTGTGAGTTGTTATTTTGAACATATGAAGAAAAAAAAAAAAAAAAAAAACAACAGATCTGAATATTAAGGAATGAAGGAAAGAAGAAAGAAACAAGAAAGAAAAGAAGAGAAGAAGGAAGAAGAAGAAATGAAAAAAAAAAAATTGTGTGAGGTGATTGGCGAGGTGACTGAGGTGGCTGATTGAAAAAAAATAAAATAAAATAAAAAAATATTTGAAATGGGTGGGCGTTTTTCCGCCCAAATGAAGAAAAAAAAAAGTTTTTTTTTAACACTGTTCCGAAAAAAAAAAAAAAATTATAGCTGTTTTCTGTCCGAAAAAAAAAAAAAAATGGGTTTTGGTGACTCAAACAGCACACATGATCGTGTGTTCGATGAATGAAGATTGAGGGCGTTTGATTCTTTCTCTCCTTCGAATTACTGAAAGGTGTACTGAGGAAGCTCAAATTGTCCTCTATGAATGAAGAGAACACTGAGGCGAAAACCTCTCCTTCGATTTACTGAAGGGATCACTGAGGTGGAAATTCTTCGTCCTCTCCTTCAACAACCATGAAATTTGATTTGTGAAGCACCGACCCGCGTTCGGAAGCTCGAAATTTTTTTTTCCAGATATTGCGTGGTTAAGCGATGAAGCGAGGCCCGCAGAAATTTAAAGGTGCCATGTTGGCATCGACTTGAAGATTGGAGCACCAACCCGTGTTTGGAGGCTCCTGGAAAAATTAAAGATGCAATGAGCATCGTCTTGACGTTTGCAACACCGACCCGCATTCAGAGGCTGCAATTTTTTTTACCATAATATTGTATCTTATTCCCACTTTATTTTCAAGTTGGGCATTTGTGACCATTCATGCTCCAACTTGAGGGAGGGTATTAGGGAATTACCCGATTAGGAAACTAGTTAGTGTTTAGTTAGCATTTGGTTAGTTTTCCTATATGTTTTGGGAGATTAGGGTTGTATAAATACATCCTATTCTAATGAGAAAACCTAAGACAAAACCTAAGTTTATCAAAGAAACACAAGTGGTTTTAGCATGATGTCCACGAACCCCATGATGTATAGGATGGAACCCCATGATGTATAGGATGAAACCCCATGATGTATAGGATGGAACCTAAGTTCATCCTGTTCGTTGGGTTATAGGATGGAACCCCATGATGTCCACGAACCCCATGAATCACCACTTGTACAACCAATTGGTTTTAGGATGGAGCCCCATGTTATCTAATATGGTATCAGAGCCTACGGTCCAAAAAATGGGATCCCGACCCAAGATGGTGAACCCAAAGAGGCATCATCTGGGATCCCGACTCAAGGGGGCATGTTGAGGATCCCGATCCCACGTCGAACAGATGAAGGGACCTCACTCACAATATAACATACATGGGCTACTCCTCCTATCACCAATTGGTTTTAGGATGGAACCCCGTGGTGTCTAATATGGTATCAGAGCCCACGAACCCAAACGGGTATTCGGTCCAAAAATGGGATCCCGACCCAAGATGGTGAACCCAAAGAGGCATCATCTGGGATCCCGACCCAAGGGGGCATGTTGAGGATCCCGATCCCACATCGGAAAGATGAAGGGACCTCACTCACAATATAACATACATGGGCTACTCCTCCTATCACCAATTGGTTTTAGAATGGAATCCCATGATGTCTAATAGACCTCAACTTCATTGGTCTTGGTGCGACCTTATGTTTTGAGCGCTCGACCCAATATGTTTCTTTTTGTAGGCTTATTTGGACCCTGACTACGGCAATTCAAGTTGTAATTCTATTTTTATTTTTTTTACCCATAATATAAATCATATTTCAAGTGTGACTAAATTTTTATTTGACAGGAAGCCATATATTTTTAATAGATAATGCTATAAAAAAATTCAATATACTAATTTCGATTCAATTATCAATTCAGCTCAAAAACTTAAACAGATATGTTATAATCACTTTGTTATAATAAATTTAATTATATTACAAAATAGGCTAAGTGTTCGAGCATCACATTAGTAAGAGAACAATCCGGATCGATTCATTGATCAAATTTGTGCATATATCCTAATCCCACAACATTTCTCATTATTACAATAGAATATTGAAAATAAAAAGAAAATAAATAAATAATGTATCGAATCAATTTTAATGGAAAAGAAAGCAAAGGTAAACGGAGACGTCCATTTCGAGGTCCACGTCATCGTAGTGAGGTGTCCAATAGAAAGCGACTACACAATAAAAATAAATTATATTTAAGGCAAGATTTTACTCACTAATTAATTAATTATTTAGTTAATTAAAGAGGTGATTAAACAAACCGGTTGCAGGCGCGAGGCGCCATCCTCTTAAATGCCGCGTGTTTGTTAAGACACTGCTTTTGAAAAAAGTGGTTCTCTTAATTTGACCTCTCTTTTCTAATCCTTTGTTTTTTTCTTTTTCTTTTTGGTTTTATTTACCAAAATTATAAATTTAAATTCTCAATCTCACATTTTAAACACAACTTTTAAAAAATAAAAGTTCACTTGGTTCTTCTTGACGTTTTTGTTTCTAATTTTTTATTCTAAACATCAACCATGTTTTTTTTCTCTCTTTTTTCTTTGTGTTCCTAAGCAACCACTAATCGTAAGGGACGTTTCAACAGCTCCCTTCCTTGAGAGTATTTCAATCTTTTTAATTCAAAAATTCTTATGACGTACCGAGATAGTACATGTCCATTATCGATAAACGATATTTATTTGACTACTACATTTTTTGGTGGTAGGAGAAACGCTAAATTACAAATTTAGTATTTGGTTTTTTTTTTCACATTTTATTTTTGTGTATAATAGATTCGTAAATGTTTAAAAAAAATATCTAACAACTTAAGAACATAGACATAAAATACAAAACCGAGCATAGCTCAATTGACATAAAGTTATAATTTAACTTATGAAAATTTGTAAAACTGTGAAAATATTGATGAGTTAGAAGCTTATTAGACAAAACTGTAAAAATTTATGGGTTAAACTTGTAATTTAACCTATAAAATATTGTAAAACCAATTATTGAATCTGGTTACTATTGCGTCTTCAAATTTGAATAATTACCTACTTAAACTTATAAAATTGTTGCAATCAAACTTTAATTCAATAATGTTGGGATGAGAATTTGAACATATGAGCTTTAGGTTATGTATAATGTCTTAAATAATTCGACTATGCTCGTTGGCAACCAAGACTAAATTATAAAGATTGTTGAACTTGAATCTTACATCTTAAACAAAACTTTTAAAATTGTTGCAATTAAATCCAATCACCATCTTGAGAAACAATGGAAGTTTTTTTTAACAATATGGAGAGGTATTATTCAAACATTTGACTTCTTGGTTGAAAGTATATGACTTAACGAGTTGAGTTATGTTCAAGTTACAATAATGACAAAAGTTTTAATTGCAATGATTTTTTAGTTATTGAGTGTGATTGTAACAACTCAAATAGTAAATTTCGGTAAGATGAAAATGAATCTATAAATAGCGAAAACTCAATATCAATCAATAACCGTTGTAAAACGACAATGTGAGCCTAACTCAACTGACATAAAGTTGAATTAATGAGTCATCAATGTCAAATATTCGATTTCTCTCCCAGCATCAATTAAATAAAAAAAAAACAACATTGCAAAACTGTCTATATAGAAAATATCCATATATTTCATAATGAAAAGTTTAAAAATTTATTCTAACTTATCATCTTAAACTCTTGAGTTGATTGCATTGTTATTGTAATGATTAAGGACCATTTAAAAAAACTAATTTATATTCTTACACAATAATAATAATTAGAATTAAACTCCAAATACTAATTAATAATTAATTGACTGAATTAATAAATTAAACTAATAAACTAATATTTTCTTCGTACCAAACCCTTATAGTAGAAGGTTTTATTTTCTTCTTTTGAAAATTTCATAAACATATTTATATTCTTACAAGTGTATTTTTTTTTAAGAAATCAATGTTCTTATTCGTTTTAATATTATTTTTTAAACAACCATGATGTGTTTATGGAATAATAATTCGAGTTGAAATCTGAACAAAACTTTCTTTATTTTCAACGAAAAACCATAGAGAACAAATTATATGGTGAAGTCATATTCTTTTCTGTTCACATATCATTGTCTTTTTTTAAATCCTAAATTTTGTAAATTATTTTATTCATAATAATAAAAAAATAAAAAAAATAAAAAATCAAGCAATACGTTTGCACCTTAACACAATTGTTTTGTGTCATGTTGTGTCCATTAAAAAAAGGATTTTTTTAAAGTACAAATATTTATGATTTAGAATTCATGTTTACATCATGCATTGGGTCTTATTGTTAAGAATATTATTTATCAATTGGTGCGATTATATCAGCACTAATGCATCGGATCCCATCAGAATTCTGTAGTTAAGCTAGTACTAAGTTGAGTGACCACTTGTAAAGTCTTCGTTTGCGCACCCCTTTTAAAATTGTCAAAAAATGAATATATATATATATATCAATTAAAGGAAATTGAATAAATTGTTTTTTTTTTAAATTAATAAGTTCAAATTTTAATTTTCATCTCTCAAGTTATAGATTTATTCCCTTTGCAAAAAAAAAAAAAAAAAAAGTTTTAGGTTTATTTCACTTTATTTCTTGATTTTTTTTTTTTTTTTTAATAATAAAAACCCATTTTTTTAATTTTAAAAATTACCAAAATAGAATAAAACTAAAAATAAACCTTTTGGAAAGTTTTGAAAATAAAATAAAATTTATCGGAAAGTTCAAGTGAGTGGAGAGACTCCTATGCCTTTTAAATTAATTCTAATGGTGATTTATTAATTTTAATGTCTTTTTACTTAGTAAAATAATTCATTTGAATATAAATTCTTTGATGTTAATTTTATTCTTACCCACTCTATAGAAAAATAATAATTTAATTTTGTCACAGAATAGTTTTTTATTAATTTTTTTTAACAACTTGGAGAAGAGAGATTCGAATCTGAGATCTCTTACTCTCACCTAGTAGAGTTTCTATCCATAACGACTTAAATTTATGTAGAAGTCCAATATTATACTTTAAAAAAAAAATCAATAAATATGTATAGTAATTAATAAAAGATAAGTTTTTTTTTTTTTTTTTTTTTGGGTGTAATCAATTAAATTTAAAGTGGTTTTTTTGCAAAAGTTAACATCAAATCAACTTTTCCATTCTTTTAAAGAAAAAGTAAAGAAAATTAAGAAAAAAGTTCAATCCTCTAAACATGAAAACCGATAGGCAATAATAAAATAAAAACGAAAGAAAATAGACAAAATCAATCAAAACATATTAACAAATTGATTAAACTGGCTCAACTAACCAAATCAACATCACTAAAATTGATAAAATTAAAATTGACTAAAACCAACCAAATGGCAAATTGACCGCCTCTCCCTTCATTTATTTAATATTTATCGTTATACATGTATTTTCTTTTTCCTTTGGAAAATATTAATATACAATTTAGTCCTAATGTTTGTGTTATTTACAATTTCATATTTAATCTTCGGCAAATTTCAACTCCAATCTCTATCTTGTTTAGATCAAATATCTATTATCCCTCAAGGTTAAAAAAAGAATAATTTTTAAATTTAATAATGTGTTTTTTTTATAAGTTTGTTGGTTGTTAGTATAAAAACAATCTTGCCTTTTTTTTAGTAGGTAGAAAGGGATATGTCTTCAATTTTACGAGCGAGAATGTCTATTTTATCAAGTTAAAAACATAAAAGTATTGTCAAACTAAGCATAACTCAATGGATAAAGTTGTGTCCTTGACTCAGTTAGAGGTTCAATCTTTACCCGCATTAATTAAATATTTTTAAAAAATTAAAAAACTTAAAAGTATTTCTAAATTAATAAAACATATTTTTTTTAACACCTATTATCATTCTCAAAAAACTTAAAAGTATTTCTAAATCAATTAATAAAACATATTTTTTTTTACACCCATTATCATTCTCAATAAACAAAATCCATTGAACAAAATTATTACCTAAGAAATAAAATTGAAACTTTTGAAAAAATTAAAGCCAAAATTGAAATATGTGCCAAAAAAATCCTTTCATTTCTCCCAAAAACTTCTTCCAATACTCCATTTGAAAAATGAAAAGAAAAAAAATGATTGAATAGAGTGAGAGAATGAGAAATACATGTTCGATTTTGTGGAGTTTAATCATCAATATACATAAAGATGACAAGATGTTACATTATACCACTATAGTGAGTTCGACCAATAGAGGTCAATGTTGCGACGTTCTCCTAAAGAGTCTCGACAATAACACAATGAAGAAGATACACAAGTCAAAGTTAAGAGTACATCTTTACATAAAAGACGCTATCTCGTGTCTCCTCAATAAATCTTAACCACCAATCTTTTTTTGTAGTTCAACGCATATGGAGATGTTCACCAGGCGAGGCATGGACTTCTTCGTCCCTGCCTCCCACGTGATTCCTCATTTTCGTGAAATTCTCCATTAAATTTTGTGGGGATCTCCGACGGAAAATTCACAAGAGTTTGAGATAGGGATAGGGAATTTCCCTCCATTTTCCGCTTAATCGAAGATTCTCTGTTTCCACGGGCCCTACCCTCTTAAGGACAATGAATATTCCTACACATATATCTATATAACTTTATGTATTTTCTTTTGAAAACACATAACATTATGTATTAAGTCATTAGTAAAAAGTAAGACACACCAGAGTGAGATAAAGACAACTACGTAAACGAGAGAAGGTTTGGGTAAAGTGAGAAGAGAAAATACAAAGCACGTAAAACCTTTCCGCAAGCGAACAAATCTCTACATTAATCTTAATCTTATTGTATCCTCATCGACATTAATGAAATCTACAATTGTAAAAGATTGGACACAATCCTAATTTTAGGGCAAACCAATATAGATGGTGTCTTTATAAGTATTCTTTGACTCATGTCGTCTATTATCATAGGTCATGGTACCACATTACACAAATTTAAGTTCCAATTAAGAACACACCCAAAATAAAAATTTAAAAAAAAAAAAAAAAAAAAAAAATCCCAGCTAAGGTACATGAATCTAATAATGATCTTATTTGTCTGAAAACAGTGTGAGATAATGGCTCCTCACCCTCCGATCTTCGAAAAAGCACCAAATCCAAAGGCTGAAAACAAAACAAACCCACAAATATATAAAATCCCCCGCACGAGTGAGTTGTCTGTAGGTACTACATTTGGTTGTTTCTGTTTCCTTAGTCAAAAATTTGCCAATCTTCTTCTCTTCTTCGTAGCTTCCCAGCCAATTCTAAATCCAAACCCATAGTCCCTGCACCCACCAACCATATCAAATTTTCAATCATACCCACTCTTCTTACGATCCCACTCTTTTTTTTTCTTTCTAAATTCTCATCAAACTATTTCCTTTAAAAAAAACAAAAAAAAAAACATCTTTTTTTGACGCTACCCACCGACTCCATGCCTTAAAAATCCCTCTTCACTTCTCATTTTTTGTTCAAATTCAACCTCGTTCACCTTTTTTCTTTCTGGGTTTTGTTTGAATTTTGATTTTTCGAAATGGGTTTGCTTCGATTCTTTAGAATCAAGAGGAAATCGAAAGTTGCTGATAAAAAAACCGTTCTTGATGCCCAAATTGAGGGTGGATTGGTTGCTAAGAGGTTTCGGTGGAGTGAGATCGAGGCTTTCACTATGAATTTCTCCACTCTTGTCGGCTCCGGCGGCTTTAGTAATGTTTATCTTGCTCGGACGGCAGCAGGGACGGCGGCGGCGGTTAAGATTTTGGGCGCTAGTGAGCGGCTCAACCGGATGTTCCGGCAGGAATTGGACATTCTTTTGCAGCTCCGCCACCGGAATATTGTCAGTTTCGTTGGCTATTGCGATGAACGAGGTGAGAACAGAGTGACTCTGTTTTGTTTTTGGGAATTTGATTCATTTAATTAAGAAAGTTTTTAATGAGATAATGCAAATGAAATGGCTGTGTTTTACCTTTTTTGTTTGTTAATTAATTAAATTTGGATTAGTGAAAAAACAAAAAAAGAAAGAAAAAAAAAAGTGGTTTCAAATTCAGAGAGGAAACAAAGGAAAAGAATAAAGCAAAAAAGACAGTAAAGGATAATGCTTTCTTTAAGAATAAAAGCAATTCAATAATTTGCGTTTAATCTTTCAAGTTTTCAACTCGAATTAACTAATAATTTAACTTAATTAACCAAATGTATAATTAATAATCCAATGATTAAAGTATAATTTAAATTCTCTAAAGTGGAATTCGATGAAATTGCAGATGAAGGAGCTTTAGTATTCGAATATGTCCCAAATGGGAACTTACAAGAGAAGCTCCACTGCCGGCCGACGGCGGCGATGACCGCGATGACGGCGGTTCTTCCATGGAAAATCCGGCTGAGCATAGCCTTTCAATTAGCACAAGCAATCGAATACCTCCATGAGAAATGCAGTCTTCAAATCGTTCACGGCGATGTAAAATCTTCAAACATTTTACTCGACGAGCGATTCAATTGCAAACTGTGCGATTTCGGGTCGGCAAAAATGGGATTCTCGTCGGCGGTGACGAATCCGCCGTCGAGTCCCTTCAGAGTGAAGCAATTGATGATGGGATCTCCCGGTTACACAGATCCCCAATATTTACGAACCGGAATCGCCTCAAAGAAGAACGACATTTACAGTTTCGGCGTCGTTCTTTTGGAGCTAGTCACCGGAAAAGAGGCCTTCTGCTCGGAAAAAGGTCAGATTCTGACGTCAATATTAACTCCGGCGAATCGCGACGGCGGAGGAATTAAACCGTCGGCAGTGACGGAACTAGTGGATCCACGGCTACGGGGGGATTTCGACGGTGGAGAAGCCGGAGCGTTGCTCTCAATCGCGGCGGCCTGCATATCGCAGCCGCCGCTGCCGAGGCCGGCGATTGGCGGCGTGCTGCAGATGATGAGGGAGAGGATTGGGAATGTTGGCGACGGGGGTTGGCCGGAGACACGTGGCGGGAAATTATTGGATGCGGGGAGATGGTAAAAAGTGTAAAAATTATGTAAATGGATTAAAAGGATTTTTTTTTTTTTTTTTTGGAAGAATATTTGTTTGTTTGTTAATTTTGAAAAATAGGAAAAGAAAAGGAAAACGTGGTGGATGGTGTACACGTTGCCATCACCGACGATGACTTGTTGTTCATAACAGCAATTATTTTGTGCACAGATTTGGAATTATGTGGCTGCTAAAATGTATAATTATAATATATTCAAATTCATAAGTTTATACTTTATTGTATATTTCATTATGTCACATCAATTTTTCAGCATGCTAAGAAAAAAAGTGTATGGTTGAGTTTGGTTGAATTGTGTGCCATAGAGAAGTATGCAAGTCCATTTGACTTAATACTATTTCAAAACTTGTGGTTGGATGTTACACCTCCATCATTATTGAACTAAAAAGATACTAATTAATTGACCTTAGCTTAAGTCTATTGTGAACTTGTAATATATATAGATATAAATTTATAATTTGCATATGAGAATGTTGGATATATTATCGTCATTAAACAATATCGAAAAATTGTTTGGATTGAATCTCCGTTGAGGCTTTAGCCCTTATCTGAGGGTTAAGCTTGGTAACGGAGAAAGGTTTCCAAAATGTTTGGATTGAATCTGATGCCCATTGGTCAAGGCCATTCATTCTAATGTTGCTCATTTGTCTGCTCAAGGAGTGTTATTAGCTAAAGTTCGGGAGTTCTTTTTTAATCCTTCATTCCATGGGTTGATATTTGTTCCCAGGTCTATGAATAAGGTGACTCATAATTTAGCGAATCATGCTTTTTCCAACATTGGTTTGTCTTGTTGGAGGATGCCACGCCTGTGTGGTTGTCCAATTTACTTATTTTAGATTGTTCTCTTGTTAGGTCTCTAGGCCAAATCCATTATTAATTGATTAATGTTGGCTTAAAAAAAAAATATCGAAAAATTGATCCAATAAATAGACGTTGGTTGATTAGTGTGGTCGACAGTAGCTCACAGGTCCTCTCGGGCGCAAAAACGTCTACTGTAAGTGTACACATCAAAATATAACATAAAATAGTGTTAGAAATTTTAAATGTCGTTTTTTATATTAAGGGACTTAATACCACACATACTAACCATTTGATCTTATTTAGAGAAATATATAAGAGATTGAAATAAAAATAAGAAAAACCTAAAGTAAATGTGGAAATCAATTATTTTTTATGATTTTTTTTAAAAATCTTTGTCCACATCAACATTTCCATAAAATTATGGACATATTTGCATCGGCAGACATTTCAAATAATGTAGTTAATTTTATGCTAATATTAGAAAGTAAATAAATTACATATCACAACTCACAAGACAAAGATAAGATACCTATCATATTGAATCACGAGTAAAAAAAATACTAATTTTATTAGCTGTAATTAAATGGATAAGGTACCTATTTCTTCAATTTCTACACCAACATTTCCATAAAATTATAATGTAGTTAATTTTATGCTAATACTATAAAGTGAATAAATTACATATTACAAGACACACAGTCAAGATATCTATCATATTGGAATCATGAATAAAAAAAAAATACTAATTTAATTAGCTGTAATTAAATAGATAAGGTACTCATTTCTTCAATTTCTACCATAATTATTTGAACCAAAAAAGAAAATTGCTACGTAATATAAACAAAATGTATTCGTTGATAGCACACAAAATGTCATTAAAACTTATATTATGCTAGTTTTATAGTTTAAAATGTAGTTTTCACGTTTAGTATTGTTTATTTTGTAGATTTCGAGTCGTTACAACAAATGAGGGCTATATAAAAGAAATACAATAAAAAAAAAATGAGCTAATGAGTTGTATTTTGAAGACTTAGAATCAAGAGAAGAAGAAGACCAAGTTGCAGACCCGAAGACACTCCAAAATGAAGTCAACAAGTCAATTAACTCGCAATATTAGTGTCCAGATGCTGAAAAAAGGCGTCAAGACACTACGAACTTTTGTGTCCCAAGCCTCCCGTCGACAGAAAACGTGTGCACCATTATTTCTGTATGTTTTCTGTTTGTAGCATCGAAACGCTAATATTTTTCTTATTATTTCTTAGAGTGTTTTGTTATGAATTTTAAATTAAGTTAGATATTGTTTTAATTAATCAAAATAATAGTTCAATAGGTGAAATCAATTTCCTCTCTCTTATGAAGTTTCTTAATCTTTTTACTTCTAAATTGTTAATGTCATACTTGAAGTTTACTTCATCAAAATAAAATTGAGTGTCTATAGTATTCAATTCAACTAGAAAACTAGAAAACTAATCATGTACGTAGACAACAATATTACAATAAATAAACTTTGCATTAATTGTTTGCATCCTCTTCAAACGAAAAACCAATCTTTCTATTTTCATTTATGTTGACTTTCTAAATACTAAAAAAAAAAAAAAAAAAAAAAAATTCACTTAAAAATATTTTTTAAAAAACAAGGCACTTAATCAAAAACACACTGAAACTGTTAAATCACCGATTAATCTCTAAAAGTTCAACGTCAAAGAATATAAAAATAATATTAATTGGGAGAGAATGACATTATAAGGGTTCAAACAAGGATGATTGTTGTATACCATGTTAAATCATCCATATAATCAACCTAAAAACTTGGGTTGATTGATGATTTAACAAAATCCTATCGACCTGAATCAACTGATTTAAGCATATACCATTCACCTAAAAGTCGAAGCTTGAAATTTCCACCTCATATGTTGTTGAAAAAAAAAAAAGAAAAAAAAAACTTCTTTTAACTAGTTGAATGTTAGGTGAGATTTCAGCTAGAGTTGTTCCAAATTCTATAAGGGGTTTTATGAGCTCCACTTATAGAACCAAATTAACTTAGGTTTGAGTTTAAGGTTCTTATAGCTTTTAAAATAATTGTCATCGGTTGTGCATTTAGAAAAATTAGTTGTAGCACTATTTGGTAAGTTTCATATTTAAAGATGAAAAAACAGGTTCAGGTGTTTAATAAATTATTATAATTTAACTATAATAATCAAAATACGTCTAATAAACCTAGACATAACTAACCAATGCAACCAAAGCGAGCGTGGCTCAACTGTCATATGTATGTCCTTGATGACCAAGAGGTTTGTGCTTCGAATCCCCCACCCCCAATGTACTCAAAAAAAAAAAAAAACTAACCAATGCATAATGTTGTGTTGATATTCAATTTCAATTTTTTTTATGATATAAATTATAATATGGGTTGGTTGCACAAACATCAATCAGACCCAAAATAATTGCATAGAAGCTATCGTTGATATATGACTATTGATAGACTAAAATTCTATAAAAAATCTATAAAAAACTGAAATGATAGACTTCTATCAGTGATAGATCATACTATGATAAAAATTGTCATAATAGATCATACTATGATAAAAATTGTCATATCTGCAAAAATAAATTTAAAAAAAATGCTATATTTTTAATCATTTTACTCTAAATTGACATTTGTTATAATTTCCCTTATAATATTATGTTTAGTTTAAATATTTATATATTTGGATAAGAAAAATCATTACCATAAAAAAAAAAACATAGTAAAAAAATGTTAGTTTAATTTAAATAAAAAGAAAGTAAAAACAAATAAATTTAAATGAATAAAATAATGTAAAAACAACCAATAACATTTAAAATAAAAAATAATGATTGGATGGTGGACCATGTCCCAAGAACGTGAAGTATAGGAAGATAAAAAAATTAGTTACAAAAATAACTAGATTGTTAGGTAAGCTAAATTAAAAAGGTATATTTATGGCTTTTGCAAATCAATTTTACCATAAAATAATAAACTGTTAAAGTTTTACTAAAATCATTTCTACCATGTTCAAACGCAACCTTAATATGAAACAACCAAATCGACCATAAACGAAAAAAAAAAAAAAAAAAAAAGAAGTTAATTTGATAGGTCACATATGGTATGTTAGAATAATAGACGTATTCATATATTTTCTACAATAATATAATGTTATCCATTGCAAGTATAAACTCTTATATGACTTTATTTTTTGTTCCACGCATGAGTCAATCTGTCTTTTTGTATCTGCTCATTAACAATCATCCCCTCCAACCACACCTTCATCGGATTTTACTGTCACACCTTAAATTTAGGAGATCTCTCCATATTTGTACAATAGTATGATATTTTCCATTTTAGGCGCATGTCCCTTACTTTTAATTTTCATCTAAACAATCCAATATCAATGGACGTAGTTGCCCCGACTTAAATCAATCATATACCAAATTACCAATGTAGATATAGTGTATCCATCTTAAATCATTTTATTCAACTCAAAAACTTAAATGAATAGGTGACCCCCTCACAATAAAAAAAAGAGGAAATAAGCAATTGTGCCCTTTAATTCATAATGTATTGAAAATTCAAATATAAAAAAGGTAAAAAAAGATTTTTAAATTTAAATTTCTAATTTTGTCCCTAAATTTTTGGAATCCAAACATACTTTGACATTTGTATAACGATGAAATAATAGAATAATACAACTTTACTTTCCTAAAAAATTTTGCGAGTTTTTTTTTTTTTTTTTTTTTTAGTAGGGAATTCAAATCACATATCTCTTAATCATCAATACATATGTGAACTGAGTCATGCACCCTTTTGCAAAGTTACATTTTTGGAAAGAGTTGAATGGAAGGTAGTAAATTAAGTTGCATGTTTTTTAGGCATTTATAAATGTAAAACCAAAGAAGACAAAGAAAGAAGGCTAATTCAGATGTTTGCAAATGGCTTTTATGTAAGAAGATCCAAATAGAGAAAAAAGCTTTAAATGATCACTTTGAATAAGAATAATAATAATAATAATAATAATAATAAACATTTTCAATATCTTTTACTTTTAGGGTTGGAACAAGAGAAGATTATTAGAGATAATATTACCTGTATATTGCAAAATACTCTTTATACCTTAAATATTGTGCATCTCAATAATGATCATTCGCCCTCTATTTAAAGAAAAAGGGGAGTAATCTTTACGTTACTGTAGCTATAATAATCCTCTAGCTATGGCCTATGCGAACAACTCTTCATATGGATCGAGACCTCTCGAGACCTTTCAAGTTAAGAGATCTCTTGTTCGTTCACGAGTTTAGGATAGAAATGGAGATTCAAATATTTGACATTTTAGTCGAATATTATGTATGTCCATTTTAATAACTAATTAAATTATTTTCATACTGGTGCTAAGAGGTCTTAATAAGTGAAGAAAAAGAAAAATCATTACATTTTAATTCTTTAGAGCAAACCCTCACATATAAGAAATTATTAGTCAAACCCAAATTCGAAACAAAAATAAAATAAAATAAAATTAATGGTTAGTATTTGTTAGAGTATTTAGTATATTATGTTGTTTATTTTATATTATTTCATATGTACAAGTTGGTTGAGCCTTTTAACCTTCGTATTTCGATTACTATTTAATGTTTGTTCTGACTTAGTTTGTTAAGGTTGATGTCATAATTCTATACAACTTTCATATTATTTTCTTTCTCTATATTCTCTATTACGGTATTAGAGCTCAATCTAGTCTTCTTTCTTAACCATGGCGTCTACCTCCAACAAATCGATAGACAAGAAGAAGATGATGGACAACTATAGCTCATTATTGCAAGGAGAAAACTTAGTTTTGATGTGCAAAATGACATTTGGTCCCAATTGGCCTCTAAAATCAATGTTTAGATATAAACATCAACAAAAATATAAATAGGCAAGTTACGTGATGATTTGGTTGCTCTTATGGTCAATTTGAAATTGGTCCTGAAATCAATGTTTAATTCCTTATATATATATATATATAGGCAATCTCATAATTCAAAAAGACAAATCGTTCAACAAGTTGTGACCAACAAAAACTTGAATGATTTTAGGATTTTGAACGTGTAAGACACAAGCTCACATACTCAAGAATTCATTTTCTAATGTTAGCAATGTATATCGGTCAAATAGGATTATTTTCTGCTCGAGACCTCTTACTATTTTTTTATCATGTGGAAGTTTGAATTAATTTCCGTTTATCTACTTCTATCGATGTGGGGAGGAAAGAAACGGTTGTATTCAGCTACAAAGTTTGCTCGAAGCACTAAATTTGGAGGAGACAAATCATAACTCTATTTTTATTCAACTTTATTTTTTTATTATTTTTTTATTTTTTTTACAATATTTGGAGGTGTGAGAGATTGAACCTAAAAGCTCTTAGTTACTAGTTGATGCAGATGCCAATTGAACTAGACTCTGGTTGACTTTTGAAAGTTTTTTAGGCATAACTAATGCAATAGGCTGTGGCTTGTGGGCATGGGTTTTTTGAAGTTCTTGAGGGTTAACTATAAAAGTCCTAAAATGCTCGAAGGTAAAGCTAAACAAGATAAACCAAAATGTCTTACTAGTTAAAACTATTTGCAATCTATGTCTATAGTGATTTTAGAGATTAGGAGTACAATGCCAATTATACCCCATTATCTTTCAACTACTCTATGTTTTATTATTAATAAATTTAAAAAAAAAAAAAAAAAGAAAAAAAAAAAAACCAAGAAGAATTTTGTTTGTTAGGTTTGGATTAACGACTTGTTTGGTGTTATCTCCCAAGTGCAAATGGCGGTATATCCGCGTGTATATCCCTTCTAATTCATTAGACGTCTAGCAGATTATGAGGTGTAGATACACATATACGCTTGCCAATTTATTATAGATATTTTTATAGTCGTTTTATACCTATGTGGTTTGTTTCTCTTTGATCTAAAATGCTAAAAATAATAAGTAATATATATCTAAATAACCCTACAATGTAGATCTAAAAAGACAAAATAGAGTAACAATGAGAAGAATCAAAGGGCTTCAAAAATAGGGTGTTGGGCATGTGCAGCATGGCTAATGCGATAGGGTGTGGCTTGTGGGTATGCTATTGGCACTTGGGCGGTTCATATCACTAAGTCATACGTCATTGAATTTCCAAAATCAAATGGGTGTTTCCTATCAAATTGGGCCTAAAATCGGCTCATTATCCCAGCTGGGCTACGCCAAAGTCCAAATAGCCCATTTTGCAATAAATTTATTATAAATCTAATTTATTATTAGTAGTCAAATTAAACAGTTTAATTATAAATTAAATAATCAAAATTATTTACTTTTCTCCTAACTAATTGCTTGCTGCATAGGTCAATTTGAAACTCTAATTGGTCCAAAGTTGATTAATTACCATCTCGTTTGATAACTTCTAGTTTTTGGTTTTTGAGTTTTGAAAATATATTCCGAGATAGAAATTGAATGGGTAGATATATGTAAATAACTTTTTGATTATAAAGCTATACATAGTAGAGGGAGTATCAATTCTATTTAGAATAGAGGTAACAAAACATTATATTCACTTCCAAGACAATCCAAATATATACATCAAATGGTCATGATATGAGAGAGAGGTTCCCCAAATAGTAGAAAAGTTAGGATTTTTGTACCGATGACCTCCCGTTGGGGCGTAAGGTTTTATAACCCGATTTTTTAAAATTTATGTTTTTTTACCTTCTCTCGTGATAAGTAAGTCCACAAAATTTGTAGTACCCTTCGCTGAGCACGATCACGAAGAGAAAACTATAGTGCTATCGTGCTCAGCGAAGCATACGAATGACTTTTCACATGAGATGGGACTTGGTTATCACGAGAGACGGTCAAAAAACGAGGATCATCCGTACAAACCCCCTAGAAAAAAGTTATCAATTAACCATCTCCTTGATCTGTAAATGATATTTAAGTAAACAGATCATCCTCCATCCTTTTTCATTCTAATCCCACAAGAGAATTCCATATTTCGATGCATGCAGTTTCTAAAGTAACAATTTTATCCATATGACAACAAGAATATAACTCAACTACATAAAACACAACTAAAAGGTTAGAGGTTTGAATCTCCTAGTACCCCACATATTTTTAATAAAAAAGAACCTCACATTTGTTCTTCTGATAAAGAAGAATAAGAAATCTATACTGTCATTTTTCCAAACCGAAAATTCAAGAATCATTTGTTAAGGAGGAAGTCAAGCATTGAACAACACATCGTATTCAAATCCTTAGTATATAATAGTAAATAAGTCGATATATATTTCACAATAATACAAGATGTGTATTACATTGATCACAAACAAACCCAACAAAAACAAAGAGATTCCAAAGTGTGTTTTACATAACAAACCTCAAAAGAACTCAATTCAAAGACGGCAAGAAGAAAAACACAGAAACATAATAGCAATCAAGACGATGATAATGATTCCTTCATTATCACTCACAAAACCCCAACATTTCATCTTTATTTTCTTACAAAGTTGAGGTTTGTTTGACCTTTTCAAGTCTCATCAATCAAAATCACCTTTTCTTATCTTCATTATTCTTCCACTAATTATCACACACTTTCAATTAGTGGCCAACCGCCGGTTTTCAGCGACGGAAGCTCCTAACCTGCGACGGAGCGTCCACTTCGTCGTCTCTCAGCTTCACGGCGGTGTAAGTTCCGGCGCCGACGATTGCCCCCAGCGTTGGCGCCACCAGATAGATCCACAATTCTCGGTAATTTCCGGCAGCCACGGCGGGGCCCAAAGTTCGAACTGGGTTCATCGAACCACCACTTGAGGGTCTGACATTATGACAAAAAAGTCCATTTTTATGAATGAAAAAAAGAGAATCTTTTTTTCTTTTGGTTATAGTCAGCGGCTCGAGCCACTCAAAACTTTATATTAAAATATCATTTTAGTTCTGATGCTATGGAATTCCTTCTATTTTAGTCCATACAATTTCTATCAATTTTATGGATTAAATAACATTTTAATCGATATACTTTGTAATTTATTTTATTTTGTTCTTTCAAACGTCTAATTTTAAACGTCTCATTTTAGTTCATATAATCTCAATAAATCTTAAAATTAGCTATTAATGTCAGTTTGAAGTGATTTTTTTATCGAATTTGGTAAAATAAAAATAAAAACTTTCATTCAAAAAAATAAATAATTTTTTAAAAGAGAACTATAAATTAATAGTAGAGACTATTTTTCAGATTTATTGAAAAGTATAAAGACTCAATTTGGACAATACCAAAACAATATTATGACCATTTAAAAATGAGTCATATTTGTCCATTTGAAGTTTTTTTTTTAAATTAATAAAATAATAATAATAATTTACATTCAATTATAGATAAAAGTGATATATTTCCGAAATTCATAGTAAGAAGACTAATAGAGTAGTTAAACCGAGCATAGCTTAGTTGACATAAGATTGTGTTAAAGTAAAAATACTAATAGAGTAATTATTTTTTAAAAAAGTTAACCATAAGTTAGTTGTAGAGATTAGTTTTAAGATTTATGGAAAAATACAATCACAGTTATTAAATCTAAACATTTGGAATTAGATGACAAAAATAGAACAAAATACAACCAAAATGATTTATAATCAAAACTTTATCAAAACCCCATTTGAAAAAGAATAATAATAATAAGTTTTGATTGGAAAAAATGTGAAGAAAACGACAGAGTGGAAGCTGAATACAAATTGTTTTTATTGTAAGCATCTGGTCGAGAATTAAGATTCTTCCCTATTTTGTTTTGTTTGTGAAAATTATTGGGAAAATGGAGAATTATGGAGTTGGAGGGAAGTGGGAAAGATGTCAACTTTTTGACACCTAATTGTTTGGTTGTACGTTGGTTGAGGAAAAAGTTAGCAAAAAATGAGAAAATATTTCAATTCTACCAGCTGCTTTTGAGCTGATATGAAAGCACATGTGGAAAATTATTTGTGTTTATGAATGATTCAGATTTCGACGTGAAATACGATGGTTTGGTGTTTAATTATAATACGTAATTTGCCTATGTTTATGTTTTTTTTTTTTGAAGAGATGAAAGAAGAAGAAAATATGGGAGGAAATAACTTACCCGGCGACAAGAATGTTTAGCATAACTGTAGCTCCGACTGCGATTCCGGCCAACTCTCCGACCTGCAAAAATTGGAGAGAATTTGTTAAGAATATTGTTAGATACATCTCAATGAAGTAACCTATCAACTTATGTTTTGGTCCATGGTGATTTAATAGGGGTCAAAAGCAAAAGATCTTATCTTACCACTTTTGAAATATTGTTTTTTCTTAATTAATAATAATAATTTGATTTTCAAGTCGACAACCAAAATGGAATGTTATGAATATGAATAAATGATTAAATATACCGTAAAATATTCATTTAAGTTTTTTGAGTTTATAGCAATTTTAACATGATATTGCCAACAAGAGCATAGCTCAACTGACATGATGTATCGACTAGTGACTTGCTAGGTTCAATCCCCCACCCCACATGTTGTAAAAAAACAAAAAACAAACATAATACAATGAGCTCTTATATTCAAACTCTTATGATGTTATAACCTACATGGAGCATAGCTTAATTGATTACTCTTATGATGTTAACCTACATGGAGCATAGCTTAATTGATTGTGCCCTTGACTAAGAGGTTATGATTTCAATCTCCGCATTAATTAATATACCCTTGCAAAAACAAAATAATTTACCCTAAACCGCCCAACTAGTAAGCCAAGTATTTTTTCCTAATTAATATTGACATCATAATCTATTGGCATAAGTTTTAATAGAGAGACTACTTACCGCGCGAGTGTCGGTGGCGACCGCAGTGACGACGAACAAGAGATTGAATGTGATCAGGAATTCGAGAGCGAAAGCTTGGCCGGTGCTGACTGAAGGGACGGTGACACCGCCAGACATGAAAGGGTGAAAAACACCTTTAAGAGCGAAAGAGGCACAAATGGAGGCGGAGACTTGGGCGGCAATGTAGGCGGGGACTTGGACCCACGGGAAGTGGCGGAGAGCGGCGAAGGCAATGGTGAGTGACGGGTTCAGGTGGGCGCCAGAGATGTGTCCTGTCGACAATATTACGATCATCACCGCCAGACCAGCGCAAGCAGCGTTTCCGATCAGAGTCTCGACGCCGTTGTACTTTTGGTTGACGATGGGTCCTGCCGTCGCAGCAAATATCAGGATGAATGTTCCAACAAATTCTGCTCCCAGCTGGATATTTAGTGAAAAAAATAGTCAGCTGGAAGTTATTTGTACTAAATAATTGCTTTGAAGATTTTTCCTCCAAGACTTTAAGGGCATTTGAACATACGGACTACGGTTACACACCCCATTAGCGATTTGAGGTTAAAAAAAAGTTGGTAAATATATCTTCAAAGTCCCTAGTATTCGAGGTGAATTTGAGTATAAGTAGTATAACTCAATTGGTTAGGTCATTATATCATCGACCAAAAGGTTAGAGGTCGGAATCCTCACACCTACATGTTGTCGAACTTAAAAGAAAAAAATATCTCTAATGTTCGAGTGGTTTTTCTATTTAATCCATAATTTTTAAAAAGTTTCAATTTCATCCTTTTAGGTTTTAATCTTTTTTAATTAAACAATTTTCATTCGGGCCATCTAAGAGAAGAAAATTTGAGGTTTCACACCTTCAATTTTTGTCAACTCACACAGTATATCAATTTTAATATTTACTGATGAGACGTGTATAATTAAAAAAAATGTTAAAATTTAAAGAGACTAAATTTCAACCTTTAAAACAATAGAAAGTAAAACACTTAAAAAATTATAGACTAAAATATATATTTAGCTAAACTAAACAATTGCTATAAGATTTTTTTCAATATTATATTTTCTTGACATTTTATTATAAAGTTAAGGATTTCTAAATTTATCAATATGAACATAGTTCAACCGGCATAATTTACTACCTAATGACAAAGAGATCATGATTCGATTTCTTCGGAAAAAAAAAAAAAAAAATCTAGTAGGAAAATATCTAGAGGATAAAACTACTAAGATACAACAACTATCCAAAATCGATGTCATTTTTTTAACTTAATAAATTTATGTTGTTTTTATATAGAAAAAAATCGTCATCCACATAATAATTTTGAATATCTTGAACAATTATTGTTGCCCCCCCCCTCAAAAAAAAAAAAAATATATATATATTAATAATTAATAATTAATAAAGGTGTCGTAATGTTTTTTACTCTTATTTTTGGAAAATTACGTTTGTATAACTATGTATTTTTTGATAAATAAATTAAAAAGAAAGAAAGACTAATCAGTGAATCCAGTTTTCTATTTCAAGCTTTCCAAGTAATAATAATGCTAGCTTTTAGTTTCAATTTTATATTTGATAAGATTTTTAAATAAATTTAATGTTAAAAGATATTATGAACGAATGATTCCAATATAAGCTTGAGCTAGACAATAATATAGTAGACATAAGGTATAACAAACCTATAATTACAACTGAAATATTTAAATTAAATTAAATCATACCAATCATATTTTATTTCTAAAAAAAAACATCCGAATTTTAAAAATTATTTAAATAATAGAATATATCCACCCGCAAAGTGAGTATAGGTCAACAATAATTAACATGTATTCAACCTCTCTTAGTTCGATGATCCAAATCTCCATGCCCTTTATACTTAAAAAAAAAAAAAAAAAAATCCACCCAAATTCTAAATTAAAAACAAATATATATATATATATATATTTATTTATTTAGCTACATAGGCCATAGCACTGATTAATTATGTTTCAATATAAAATGGAAAATTGGTTAAATTTAGACCCTACACTTTAATGGCTGTCTTATTGATGGGTATGTCTTATTAAGTTCTTAATTCTTTTAATTTAATGTATTTAGATAGTACAAAAGAGTAGGCTAATAGGATTTTTATTATTTTTTTGAAACAAGGCTAATAGGATTAAATCACGAAGCAGTTAAAAAAAATGTATCTTGTGTACTTGATTGAAATTTTCAAAAAAATAAATAAATAAATAAATAAAGAATTCAAAACATAATTAAATAAATACCACATGACTAAATTTATAGATTAATAATAAAACGAAAGAAAACAAGGACAATGAAGGGTCATTTTGGGCGATATGTGTTTTGAGATCAATTATTGATAAGGGAACCATTTGAAATTATTTAAGTATTATGATTTAATTTAATAAAAATAAGAAGATACTTCTTCCGTTATGAATTAATAATTTCATAGGGAGCAACAATCCCATCCAAGTCAGAAATGGCAGAATAAATAAATAAATATATATATTTAAAATTTGCTTACAATATTAAAATCCTTTTTTACTCCATTTCCTTTCAAAATATCTAGTCACTGTACTTTTAATTTGTCTACTTTAGTCTTTATATCGTAAGAAAATGTTCATTTTAATATTCATTTCTAAAACTGAGCATACAAAAATAAATAAAAATATTATTTGAAAATAAATAAAAACTAAAAAGGCATAAAAAAAAGTATAGGGAAAACATCAAATTTATATCCTCAAGTTGGAGAGTAAAGTGAATAAATTTATCATTTTTTACTTATTAATAAATATTGTCATTTAATTTTATTTACGTTCACACCCAAATAAAAATATTATTCTTTCAAAATTCTATTAAAATAATAAGAATAAAAATTATCATGTAATTCTTTATAAATAAATAAATAAAAATAGAATAAGACAAACCCATCAAAGGATGAAAATTTATTTATATCAACCAAAAATTGCTACCATCATTTCGTAAAAGTATTTAATTAATGCAAAGTAAAGGATTGAACCTAACTTCTTCGTCAAGACACAATTTTATGTGAATTGCTTCAATTTGACAATTTGTTTATGATCAAAGTATTTAATTAATGCAGACTCTTCGCCAAGACACAACTTTATGTCAATTGTCTCAATTTGACAATTTATTTATGATCAAAATATTTAATTAATGGGGAGAGATTGAACCTAACCTCTTCGTCAAGACAGAACTTTATGTCAATTGCTTGACAATTTGATTATTAAACGAAAGAACTTTATGTCAATTGCTTGACAATTTGATTATTAAACGAAATCCTAATAAATGGTCTAAATTGAATTGAGTGACAAAACTTCTAAAATTTATGGGTTTTTTCTCAAAATTAAAACGATTAAATAAATAAATATTGTAATTGTAGACTTAAAAATAAAAAATAAAAGGGAAAAAATCAATTTATACCCCTAAACTTTGAGGGTTGTATCAATTAAAATCTTAAACTTTCAATTGTATCAATTTACACCCTCCATTAGAAAAATGTTAGTTTTCACACGTGTGGAGACTTGTAATTAATCAATTAAACCCCTAAACTTGCATACAATTGATTCAATTATGAAAGTTTATGAGTTTAATTGTTAAAATTATAAATTTTCACTTGTTTAAATGAATTTTTTTAGAAGGTGTAAATTGATACACTTATAAAAGTTTAGAGTTTAAATTGATATCATCGTTAGGGGTATAAACTTTTCCAAAATAAAAATACAAAAAAAACATAGCAATTAAAAAAAAAGGAAAATGGTACCTTGCGGGTGAGAGAGATATCAGGAGCAGGGAAGTCAGTGAAGCACGTGTGAGATTGGGTCCACGTGGGAGCATTCACGGGGAAGCATTTGCACCGCGGCATTGACTTCCGATCGTACGACAGCGAATCCACTCGGAGCCCGGAAAACAGCGGCCCTCCCGGCGTCCCCGGAGTCGCCGGCGCCGACACAGCCGGAGTTCCACTTTCCGATTCCGGCATTCTTTTTTTTTTTTTTTTTTTGGATAAAAAACTTTTGGGTATTAAAAAAAATTAAAACTTTTTTTTTGGGTTTTTGTTTTGGAACGGTGAGGGTTAGGAGAAACGAAGTTACATGATTTTCAGTTTTTTCTAAAGGTTGGCTTAAGGCAGAATTAGAAGTTTAGCCAGGATAAAAAAACACTAGATTTTTAGTTTTGGATAGAAAAGAAATTCATGTAAAGCAAAAATTGGGTATTTTTTTTTTTTTTTTGTTTTTTTGGAAGAGGGTTGATTGAAAAAGAGACTGAAATTACATGATTTGGAGGGTTTTTATAAATGTGAAGCTAAGGAAGAATGTTTGGAGAGAAGGAAGCCAGGCCTAATTAATTCACAAGCTTAGAAATTTGTTGAATGAGAAAAATTTAGAGAGAAGAAATAAAAAAAAGTGAATGGAAAATGGAGATTAAGGTAAAAAGATTGAAAGAAAATGAGAGAAGAAAGTAGTGGGCATGAAAGAGAGAGAGATAGAAAGAGGAATAAATGGAGTAGGAATGGAGAGAATGGGGGAGAAGGAAGAGGGGAATTTATACACAAGTTTTTTCTTCTTCTTAATTTTAAAACATATTAAATGAAAAAAAAAAAAAAAAAAAAAAAACCCAGTTGATATTAATAATGGAGAAAAGTCAATGGGCATCAAATTGTCTTGATTCAGCTCTTGGCTTTATCAAATAATGCTAGAGTCACTTGCTTTTGGGCTTCATTTACTCACACTCATTCAATTCTCCTTCCACAACTTTCTTTTCTCTCTTTAAATATAGATTTTGTCCCACAATTTTAAAGTTTGTGCCTATTTGATTCTAACATTATCGTTCTATCCTTGTCACACCAGATTTTATCTTATTATTTTAGCTAACTCGTTAAGAAACAAATGTCACATCACCTAAAACGAATTATTTTGTTATTTTCACATCATCATTTTTAGCGGTTAAATAACTTCGATGATCATTTAGAACATTTTTTTTAAAAATTCAGAATATCAAATAAACACCAACTTTAAATCTCCAATCATCGAATCAAAAGCGTATTTTTATAACGTATTCATCTCGTAAAATGAGACAATAATAAAATATTATTATGTACATAAACATGATCACTTCATCTGCAATTCAAGTATATTTAATTTGAGAAAATTTTCCTTTTTTTTTTTTATCATAAATTTAATTTTAACCCTAAAATTTTAATTTATAATATTGTATTTTTTTTTTAGTTCAACTATGGTAGAGGTAAAAATCAAACCGTCAACTTTTATAATATAATTGATATCTTATTTACTAAGTTATGTTTGAATTGACTTGTATTTTAAAATTTATATGTATAAAATATAATTTAATAGGGATAATGAGATTTGAACCTCCAACCTTAATATCTTGATGAGTTGAATTATGCTTATGTGATCATTATAGCATGTATAGCCTAAATTATATAGTTCAGTGAAGTACTTTATATTAAGTTTGTCATTTATGTATTTTATGAATGATACATAAATAGAGTATATGTTGTTGAACTATAAATAAAAGAACGTAAAAACTAAACCGTTTAAAAGTTCGAATCTCCACCCAACGTAGATATAGAAATGTCTCAATCTATCCCAAAAAAAAAATTAAAACCTAACCCACAAAATGGAAGTGATAATTAGTAAAAAAAAAACACCTAAACAAACACAAAAATACGTAAACATGGATTAAACAAAATCTTCATCCTCAATTCATCCACAAAATGAAAGAAATAGAAAAGCAAATTGGGAAATTTTGGAAAGAGTGAAAAAGGTAAAATTGAAGGAAGAAAAGCATAAAATGGAATGAAGCAAAGGTTTTTTAGTCTAAGGATGCAAATGCAAATAGGTTGCACATGCATACCCAAAATAAATTAAAATTAAATAATACCCACCGCCCACCAAACCAACCACTCAATAATGTAATTAAAAAAAAAAAAAAAAAAAAGAGGCTGAAAAGTGTTCATTGTTTCGTCAGCAAACTAAGCATATTTTGGCTATTTCAACCATAAGCTTTCATCACTCTACTTCATATCATATTTATCTTTATCTCTCCTTCTCAACACATCTTTGTTTTACTCTACAATTCTTTTTTTATTTTTAACATCCAAAAGACTCGTTATTTATTATTATTCATTTTTTATAGCTAAAAACGATCATGTATTCAAGATATATAAATTGGAAAAATTGTACGACTGATCCGGTATGTTGGTTCATTTGTCAAATTAACACGAATTTGAAAAATAAATCAAATTGACCTTTTGCTGACATCTTCATTTTTTTTTAATATTATTTTCTAGCTCTAGCTGCGGGCGCAGGCTAGTCTCGAATTTGGAAAAAAATTCAGATCTTGAAATTTTCAGATCTAAAATGAAGCTAGAGCTAGATCGAGACCATTCCGCAGCTAAAGCGATACCAGTCCACGCCCGTAGCTAGAGCGAGATCAACCCGCACCTGCAGCTAGAGCTAAAAAATGATGATGTCAACAAAAGGTCAATTTGACTTATTTTTCAAATTTGGATTAGTTTGACAAACCAGCAAAAATAGGGAGTCAGTCATACAATTATTTTAGTGTTAGGGAATAAAATAGATATTTTTAAAAGTTTAAGGTTAATATTTTTTAAAAAAAATTAAAAAATTAAATGTAAGAGTTAAATGTTTTTAATAACATCATTATTACATCATCAATGATGGAATGATGACCATTGATAAAGTGAAGATTTAGTGTGTCTAACCATTTAATTGGAAAATTTTGAGTATTAGAAGAGTTATATATACTACTTTTATTTATTGTCTTTCATGTTAGCATCACTTAAAAATGATGTGAAGTTTAAGATGATGCACCAATCATATGTTGGCATTTTTTAGAGCAATGAGGAGGAAGAAAACTATTTCAATATTTGTTGCAATCAAGAAGAAGAAAAAAAATGGTCGAGGCCCTTGGTTCTCCGTCACATAAAGGTAGTCGACCCCCTTCTAGAAAAGTTAGGTTGATCGCCCAGGTTAAAAAAAATTGAATCTCAACGAAACAGTGAACGACACTTTTGGCAAGTCAGAGGGTTGTTTATATTTCTCCAAATCACTAATTCAAAACTTGAAAGCAACCAACATAATGGGACTCAAGAATTTAAAGGCAGCCGAGGAGAGTTTATATTTCTCCAAATCACTAATTCAAAATTTGAAAGCGACCAACATAATGGGATTCAAGAATTTAAAGGTGTATTCTGATTCACTCAATTGAATCTTTATGCTATACGGAGACATTGAGGTTTGGACCAAGGTTCACAACTGGATTGATGACATTTTGAGGTTGAGTGCGGAGCCTGAGCTTTGTCCATGTTAGTCAGGAGGGAAACCGAACGGCCCACGAGTTAGCTAAACGAGATTTTTTCATATCTTCTATGTTGTGGCTTTCTAATTTTTACTGTTTGGTTATTGTCTTTGTTTGAAGCACAGGACAAAACCACTATTGCTACCTAAGTGACATTTTTATCTTTCATTCAAATGAAGTAATTCATTCCAGAAGAAGAAAACAAATACATTAGAGAATTATTTATTAAGGAAAAAATATAGTGTCAACAAAGAGTATATGTACTCTCAATAGTACTAAAAAAAAATCAATTAACAAGTAATGAATTTCCATCCCATCCGTATATGATTTTAAAAAGAAAAGGTTTAAGCTAATGATGCCTTTTATTTATAGCTTTTATTTATAGCTTTGATCTTTTTTATTTTATATTTTGAAAAAACTTTATAGCTTTGATTTATTTGTGTATATATGTGGTGTGTTAAACTTAATAAAATTAAATTTCGAAGTCGTGTCTTTTAAATAAAGAATGAGAGTTACTCGGTTGTGTTTGGAATGTGCGAATTAAATAAATTGAATCGTGGTAGAGCAAATTATTGTTGTTTATTGATTCATCATTGTCAATTGTCATTGCTTTTTAGGAACCAACCTTCCCAGCAATGATGAGAGTCCAAAAAATAAAATTCCCAAAATATGAGTTTTTTTTTTTTTTTTTTACCGCAACAAATTTCGGCAGACTATTAAGGAATTACTATATTAAAAAACTAGTTAGTGTTTATAATTTCCATATATGTTTTGAAAATTAGATTTAATATTTGTTTTATATAAATACATCATTTTCTAATACAAGAGAAAAATACAGAAAATCATATGGTTTTGTCATGATATCAGAGCATCGATATTGAGAAGTTCGATTAAACAAAAACGTTAGGGTGGCGGTGATTCCGCCGCTGTCGCTCAACCTTGTTCCTCCGATGTTGAGGTGAGTTCGCCCAACTTTATTTCTCTCCGATGTTGCTTACCCTCCATTTCCATTTAGTTTGTCTACATTATTCTTCTAGAGATGAAGATGATGAAAAAAGAAAAAAAAAATTGGGAGCTCTATCCTCGATTATTTCAGATCTGAACTTCGTTCGCCGTCGTCCGTGAGGATAAGCTTCGTTAAGATCTCGAAGGTGAAAGAGTCGCCGTCGTCGAGAGCTGGTGGTCCAACAACGCTGGCGTAGTTCGAGAGGAGCTCCGACGAAGGTGGTTTGTACTAGACAATCTATTAATACCTTTAAAGAAAGCAATAATAAGTAATTGTGTTGTAGCATGTTTTTTTTTTTTTTTTGGGGGGGGGGGGGGGGGGGGGGGGGCTGGACAATCTGCCATCCAAATGAATGTATGAAAAAAAAAAAAAAAAAACTAAAAAAGAAGATTGGACTCATGTCCAGTTGAAAAAAAAAAATGCAGTACTGGGATTTCAACTCGGGCCTGCACATATTGAGGGCATTTGATTCTTCCTCTCCTTCGAATTAATGAAGGGTGTACGGAGGAAGCTCAAATTGTCCTCTCCTTTGATGATGACGGAAGGAAATACTGAGGCGAAAACCTCTCTTTCGAATTACTGAAGGGAACACTGAGGTGAAAATTCTCCGTCTTCTCCTTCAACAACCACGAAATTTGATTTTTGAAGCACCGACCCGCGTTCGGAGGCTCGCAGATTTTTTCTGATATTGCGTGGTCAAAACGATGATGTGAAGGCCGTAGAAATTTAAAGGTGTCATGTTGGCATCGACCTGAAGATTGGAGCACCAACCCGTGTTTGGAGGCTCCTGAAAAATTAAAGATGCAATGGACATCGACTTGACGTTTGCAACACCGACCCGCGTTCGGAGGCTGCAATTTTTTTTTACCATAATAGTTTATCTTATTCCCACTTTATTTTCAAGTTGGACATTTTTTTCCTTCCTACTCCAACTTGAGGGAGGATATTAGGGAGTTACTATATTAGGAAACTAGTTACTGTTTAGTTAGTATTTAGTTAGTTTTCATATATGTTTTGGAAATTAGGTTTAATATTTGTTTTGTATAAATACATCTTTTTCTAGGTGAAATACAAGAGGAAAATACAAAAAATCATATTGTTTTGTCAGAGACTATGAAAGTAGAGATATTTGCACAAATAATTTCTTCGAGATCGCAATATTTTTTTACTTCCACTTGAAAACGCATGTATTTTTGTTCCTTTATTGACGTCATCAGTGTTGAGGATCCCACATCGGAAAGATGAAGGGACCTCACTCACAATATAACATACATGGGCTACTTCTCCTATTACCAATTGGTTTTAGGATTGAATCCCATGATGTCTAATAATCAGCACTACACTGAGCATGAGGGCACTTTTCTTGTCTCTCTCGCGATTGTACTTGGGGAGCGACATCACAACTAAACGGTTAAAGGTGTATTTTGCCCCATTAACAGTTTAGGTTAAATTATAAGTTTAGTTTCTAAACTTTTAAGTTTTTGTCTATTTGGTCACTAAACTTTAAAAAATGCCTCATATGTCCATAAACTTTTAATTTTGTGTCTTAGGTTCCTATACATTGAAAAAGGGTCTATTAGGTCCTTAAACTTTCAAAAAAATTCTAATAGTTCTATGAATTTTTAATTGTGTGTCTACTATACACAAAATCGAAAGTTATGCTCTATTGGACATAGAATTCAATTTTATATTTAATCCATATGTTATTTTTGTTTTTAAATGAATATATAAGAGACCTATTGGATACAAAATTGAAAGTTAATTGTAGATACAAAATTAAAAATTCAAAAATTATTAAGTCTTTTTTTTAAGTTCAAGAATGCTTAAATGGATGATGTGACTTGTATATTAACATGCAGATAGATGAATGTATTAATAAGCCACACAAGTTAACTAAGATTGATATTGAGTTTTCCTAAAATAAAAAATTAAAAGTGGATGTTGAGTAGATTGGAGAAAAAATATTGTGTGTAGCGACTACTAAATTTTAAATATGATTTGATTGTTGCTTAGGAAAAAAAAACTCTATCACATTAATTAGGGTAAATTCTACACCAAAAAATTTAAAATTAAAATATGTACAACTTCATGAACTAAAATAGAAAATATTAGAAAGTTTAGACAGAGATTTTATACTTTAATACTAATACTAAGGGTATAAGTAGAACATAATAATAATTCGAGAAACAAAATTTGTTTAGCCAAACTACCAAATTTGACTCATTCGATTCAATTTTGACCTAATTTTGGTCAATTCAGTTGTTTTATTTGAATTTGATTGATTTTTTTAATAGATTTTAGACCAAAGGAAAAAAAAAATCATGTTGAATCAATCTTTGTTTTTTTAGGACATCCGTGCTTCTTTTTTTTTTTTTTTTTTGAGTACATTGGGGTGGGAGGAATTGGAACTACAGACATTTTCATCGTCAACACATACATATGTCATGCTAGTTTTTCTTCGTGTAAAAAAAAAAAAAAAAAAAAAAAGTATCTTACATACAATTAAACTTCATTTATGTTGGGAGAGGGCTGAATTCTATACATGTAAAAGAGGGTTTTTTTTTTTTTTTTTAATATCTAACATTGATAATAATATCACCCATCCATTGATTGTAATAATGAGGATTGAGAAATTTATGGTGCATAGATGTCATACAAATAAACTATAATCAATTAATTTAAAAATAGAACACTTGAATTTTTTGGTGGCATATCCCCCTAGTTACAAGGGAAGATATTGAATATTCAAACCTCCCTCCTAAAAAAAAAAAATAATAATAATAATAATAATAATATTAAGACACAATCCAAATAACAAAGAATGAGAGTGCAAAAGAGAAACGACACAGAATTTATGTGGTTCACTAACGTTGTGTTAGCTACGTCCACAAACAGAAGAGAGATAACAATTGAATTACGAATGTGAGAGAATTACAACAATGACAGACTAAGGACGACTGAAATCATTAGAAAGTTTATATATAATACTGACCTAATATATACCTAATGGATCAAAGTCCAATACAAATACATAATAGTAAAATTTAAAAATAATTTTGATTTGGGGGCGTTGCTCCCATACCTCCACCAGGTGCTTCGCCTTTAGATCGCGATTCGCTACCCGAACAACGAAATCTCCGTACTCAGCGAGCCGTAGCGAATCATAACAGATTCAAGGTATTCCAACAAATAATAAATAACATAAAAAAAATGGTGTTTTAACTCCTGAGTTATACTCCACTATATTAACCTATCATAATTCTTATCAGATGAATGAAAGATTAATTTTCATTTAAAAAAAAAAACTCCATTAAAGTTTGGTATTATAAAGAGTGGTGATTAACAAAGTAGAACCAATATTAGAATTTGATTAATTTGTAAGGTTTGATGGATCTAAAAAATAAATTTGCTTCTCCAACATTTATATGAGAGTGAAAATTCAAACATTCTTTCACCTATTGAATATAGCTATAGATTATTGACAATTGTTGGGATATATATTAGATTCATGTTTGAATATTATTGGAGAAATGTAATGAGCAATATAATAAGATAATATGTATGTATTTCTAAAATACTACATAATAACAAAATACATTCCCAAAGTAAAAGAACACTAAAGACACATTTATAGAGCATTTAAATGAGTTCAATAATTTTGATATCTCAACTTTGATTTCACATTGAAAGTGGAAAAACATAAAAGTTTAAATAAAGGGTCTTGTAAAGGCAAATGTAAAAGAGCAAAGGGAAAAAGGTAAAGCATGGAATTAAATATATTTATTGACATAACTTAGGTTCAAAAGGACAAAACGTAGAAAATGAAAAAAAAAATGAAAAAAAAAAATAACAATCATCCTTTAGAGGTAGACTTGTAGGACATAGTTGTCACATTTGCGAATAGCTAAAAGACATTACTAGCTATATGACAAATTAGATAGTTGAAAATGTTGGAGAGAGTAAGAGAATTCCAAATATCCCATCGTTATCCTATAATTCAAAATAATTGTGATCATCCGAAGTAGAAAACGTCTCACACCTAACAATTGTATTGAAGATATGCTAAAGTTTGAACCCTTGATATTGACCATATAAGTTGTTCTCGAACCACATCAATTGTGTTTTTAATATTAGGTAGGTCTTTATTTAAAAAAAAAAATTATTTTAAAAAAATTAATAAAAATATCTTTCACAAAATAATCAACTCATTGGTGCCAATTATTTGATTGAATTATTGATTTGATTTGAGTGAAACACAACAAAGCTTCATAGCCTTAGAGAGCATAAAGTACATATAGGAAAAGAAAAAATATTTCTTACATCTAAGGTGTAGTATATGTATATAGATATTTTTTTATTATTATTATTATGTTTTTTTTATTATTATTATTATTATTATTATTTATTTTTTTTTTTTCTTTTGTTTTTACCTTATGTTTCTCTAACTAGACCAAGCAACATTAACATAATTCAATTGATTTAGACGTATATTTTCTATCAAAATGTTAGAGGTGTGATGATTACTCTCATGCATTAGATTTAAAATAGTAGAGTAAAATATGGTGATTTTTGTTTATTTTTTTAATTTTGAAAATGAATACATTATTCTTCTCATTTTCTCATTCTAATCTTTAATATTTTATTGTTTCTGTCAAGAGCAAAGTCAGAGTTTGAATTCCCCCGCTGGTTTGTGAATTCAAAAATAAAAAATAATAAAAATAAAATAACTTTATTGTTTCCTGCCTATGTTTTGAATAAAAAAAATACTCATGCATTGTGTTTTATTAAATTAATATTAATTTAATATGGCATTTGATTCAAACAATACTTGACAGAGATTAAGTTATTAAATATATAGTATTGGCAAAATAATATATATATATATATATATATATATATATATATATATATATCATTAACTACAATACTTATACTTATTAAAGTTAGCAATATTGAATTAAAAGTTAGCAATATAATTCAATAGTAATTCATTCGTACTATTTTTCATGAAGTTGAAAGCTAACTCTATATTTATTGTTATATATAAAATGTGATTTCGCCAAAATAAGTATAGTCCATGTACTTGTTTTTAAATTCACATTCTCATATCTCATTTTTGATGCACGGAAGAAAATACGTTCTTATTAAAAAAAAAAAATGTATAGTGATTTTTGAGGTATCAATTGATTATTATTATTATTTTCATTTTTTTTAGATCTGAAGTTCACGTGTTTGATCCACGTTCATCACATTTGAAATGAAAAATAATTATTAAAAGCGAGCATGACTCAACTGACATATGTATGTGTTGATGATCAAAGGTCTGTGGTTCGAATTCTCCACCCCCAATGTACTCAAAAGAAAAAATAAAATTGCAAATGTAAAGTTGAATCATCCCGAGCATCGTTGCAAAGAAGTCATGGGTTCAATCCTCACATTAGTTATTATACTTTTGCAAAAAAAAAAAATGTTTTTTTTTCTCCATTTCACAATAATGAAGAGAGCCAAATTAGATTTATGTAACCTCAATCAAAATAAAATTGTACCCACCCATTGTTATTCCAATATCATCCATATCTCACAATGAAGAGATATCAAAGTTGGATTTATGTAACATCAATCAAAATAAAATTATACTCACCCATTGTTATTCCAATAAAACTATCATATTGTTCAAGTAGTTTAAATAAATAAATAAAGAAAAAACAGTTTATATTCAAAGTCCTTTAATTTGTATATGAAAAAAAAAAAAAAAAAAAAGTATAACTAGTTAAGAATAAATTTTAACAATACTTAATTGACTTTTTCTTCATTTTGTAAAAGAATGATTATTAAAAATAATGTGAAGATTTAAAATATTGTTCACAAAGGTACCAAACATGTATAGTTGAAATATTTTAATTAATTGTTACGTACTAGCTTTAGTTGTCTTTTGATGTAGTTATTGTATGCGTTAATTGATATTATTACCGATAATAATTAGTAAAAATATAACTGATGTCAATTTAAAGTAAAATAATTAAAAATATTACATTTTTTTTTAAAAAAAATTGCGGATATAACAATTTTTATCACTGATAGTATGGTCTATCGTTAATAGACTCAGTTTTTTATAAAATTTTGTCAGTGATAGTAGTCTATCACTGATAGAAGTCTATCAATGATAATCATATATCAACGATAGAGTCTATCGGTGATAACTAATGATTTTTTGTCATATTTGCAAAATGTTTTAAATTTTTGCTAAATTTGCAATTATTTTGGGCCTGATTGCGGTTTGTGCAATCAACCCTAATAATAATAATTTTTTTTTTTTAATTGGGATAAAATTCATTTTTTACTCCATGATATTAATTTTAACTTTTAACTTCATTTCTTTAAAAATAAATAAATAATAAGTTTTGAATTTTAAAATAAAAATTACACAAAAATTAATCAATAATTTACACAAATAATAGACAAGAGGACACATGTTTGGTAAATGGTAAAGCCCTTGTTTTTGCTTTCCCCTTTTTTTTTTTTTGTAATAAGTTTAAAAAACTATAATATTAAAAAAAAAAAAAAATCCTTGTTTTTCTAGTTTGATAGAAGAGTCATAATTTGTCATTGTTTCTTGTTTCTCTTTCTATCTTTATTTATTTAAAAATGAATTAGAATTAATCATTTTTTTTATATCTTTTATCTGAAATTTTAAATTAAAACTAAAATTGTACATGGAAAATAAAATATTCACAATTGTTATTATATATTTCGCTTTTCTAATATTTATTATGCACTTTATAAGTAAAAAAAAAAAAGATGAAATACTGATTTGTTTATGTTTTTGAAAAAAATGGAAATTTGAAGAAAAACAAGAAATTAGATTAGGTTGTTTTCAAAAGTTTTATCCTGCCAAATTCATAACTCAATTGGCATAAAATGACATAAAATTGTGCTGGTGAGTAAGAGGTCATGAGTTCAATTCTATCGTTAATTAAAAATACCTACTCAATTGACATAAGATTGTGCTCGTGAGTAACATGTCATGAGTTCAATCCTATCATTAATTAAAAATATCGTTGCAAAAAATAAAAATAAAAACAATACCAAAAAAATTAATAAAAAATAAAATCATCCCATAACAATTTAAAATTTAAATTTTCAAATAGCCACCAAATCAGTAAGAATCAAAAAATTAGTGTCTAAATACAAAAATGTCAAATCTCCATAATTCTTCTACCCAAAAAAAAAAAAAAAAAAAAAAAAAACTCGTAAATAATAATAATAATTTCATTATTATTGAACTTCGGTCACTTTGAGGAAATCAATTTCATCCTTTATATCATATGGAAGTCAATTGAATTGAATTATTTAAATAGCTTCAAGATTTATAGTATTTAATATAATAACAAAATGTGCAATAATAGAGAGAATTAATGTTAAATTACATCATACTAAAAGTCGCAAGACCATTTTCCAATGAAAATCAAGTAAAACAAAAACAAAATATAAATGCAATATAATTTTATTTTCTTTGTTTTGTTTACTTTAATTGGGCTGGTTGCACAAATAGCAATCAGACCCAAATTAATTGCAAATTTAGCAAACTTTAAAATGTTTTGCAAATATGGTAAAAAAACTCGTTTCTATCAGTGATAGACTTTATTATATCACTGATAGACTTCTATCAGTGATAGACTATTATCTCTGATAGACTATTATCACTGACAAAAATCTATAAAAAGCTGAGGTGATCAGCGATAGACTTCTATCAGTCATAAGATATCAGCGATAGAAATTGCTATATCCGCAAAATTTTTAAAACATGCTATATTTGCAAATAATAAGTCTTAAATTGTCATTTACTACAATTTCCCACTTTAATTTGTGTGGGATCCATTTTAATAAATAAATAAATAATAATAATTGGCTTTCTTTTCACGTAAGTAAAATTTAAATAAAACTCGTCGTGACAAATGACAGCATGTAAAATAACATTATCGTACTTACAAAGATAATATATAAAAAAAGGTTTTTAATTAATTTTTTTTAATAAATATTTTATTCAAAATTAGTTTTTAATTAAAAGTGGAGTCTTCATCTGTTGTTAATAATAATAATAGTAAGGTTAAAATATTATTGGTTTGTTTTCATTTCATTTCAATTTATTTTTTTAATTCTTTTTTTTTTACTTCTAATAAAATTTAAAAAATCACGAGAAATTATAACAGATGTCAATTTAAAATAAAATAATTAAAATATATAGTATTTTTTTTTAATTTTTTTACAAATATAACAATTTCTATCACGGATATAATATGATCTATCTCTGATAGTAGTCTATCACCTCAGATTTTTTATAAAAAAATTGTCAGTAACTATCACTAATAGTCATATATCAAATAGCAGTCTATCAGTGATAATCACTGATTTTTTGTCATATTTACAAAATGTTTTAAATTTTGCTAAATTTACTATTATTTTGGATTTGAGTGTTGTTTGTTCAACTAACCCAAAATTTAATTGTTAATTTTTTTTAAAACAAATTTAATTTCTAGTATTTCCTCCGTACAATTTGAAAATAGGTTCACATTATATCCTCTCTTATATTAAATTATTATTATTATTTAACTTCAAACTAATAGAATTGAAAGTGAATGGACTAAAATTAGACATTTTAAAGTACATAAAATAAAATGAAATTCAATATAACACTCCACTAAAATAATATTTTAATCTAATAATAAAAATTAATATTTTAATCTAATAATAAAGCATTAATAATTTACACATACCTCAACTTCTTTCATAAGAATATCTTAAAATCTTAACATTATGAATTTAATTACCATCTATTATAGATAGTCACTATTAAAAAAAAAAAAGATTTAAAGAGGATATTTTCACAGATGATCCTCTCCTTGGTTTCTTAATATTTTTGGACCCCGCTTCGAAAATTATGTGTTTTACTCTTTTGCTGACGTCATCAAACCTTCACTTTACTGAGCATGAGCACCATCACAAATAAAAAGTTTGTAATACCATTTGCTGAGCACGAAGATACTATAGTCGCCCTCTCGTGATCGTACTCAGTGAAGGATATTATCAGGGTTTTTCTCGCGATCGTTCTCAGCAAACGCGTGCGCGTGCTCATCAAAAGTAAAAAAAAACATGCGTTTTCAAAAAGCAAGTCAATTGACATTACGACACCCAAAAATGTTAACCGTAAAAATACCTCTAGATTTGAATACACAACAAGTTGAAATATTAAATTTGAAAAAGAAAAGAATGGGGAAGAAAGATGGAAGATTGGTGGGAATGTAGCGGAGGACAAGGTTAAAGCATAATCAGAGAATGCTTTGGCGATTAGTACTTAATCACGTTCTTAACTTCTTTAATTACTTCCCTTAGTCCCATTAATTTGGAATCTCTTTTTTATTTATTATATTTATTTTTATGGAGCTTCAACGGCGATGTAGGCGGAAACAAAACAAGCCAGCCCAATTTTATTGAAATCTAAAATAAATTATATATTTAATATTTTTTCATTGAGTTTTAGATAATATATAAAAATCTATGACATATTATTGATTTTATGTCCACGTCCCAAACATACTCCTATTTCTACACATTTCCCCTCTTCCATTCTTTAGCCTATATAATATAATAATATGAAAGCTTCTAATGATATATATATATATATATATATTTTTTTTTTACTAATATTTTTCAAAATTGTAATTTCCCCAAAAGTGTAAAAGAAAAAACACATAAAAAAAAAAAGGGACATTTAATGACGGTCTCTAAACAGTTAATGCGTAGAAATAATAATAGAGAGAAAAAATACGCGCGATTTTTCTCTTTTTTAACAAAAAATAAAAAAAAATCACTCATGTAAACATTGAAAAAAAAAAAAAAATCATGTTGATAGTAACTAAATTGATTTTTGTTTATAAGTTCATATCACTCATGTAAACATTGAAAAAAAAAAAAAAATCATGTTGATAGTAACTAAATTGATTTTTGTTTATAAGTTCATAAATTATGGTGCTATTGTTTTATTTTAGGTTATTGTTGTTAAGTTCTAGAAAATATCATGTTGAAATTTTAGTTGACATTCTTTTTGTTAATACCATAGTGGACTCTCGGGTTGAGATTATATATTGTTGGGTTGGTTGAGTTAATTGTAAGTACAATATTATTGAGATTTTTTTTTTTTTTTTTTTTAGAAATGAATAAATATTGTTGGTTGGCAATTGACAATTTTTTTTTATTAAATTAAAGAAAATGATGACGGGCATGATTGTCCGTCATTGAAAACCACTACTACTTTTGTGATGAACATTTAAAAACATAAATTTAATGACGGACATTCCATGGTAGATATTTAATGAAAAAATTATAATGAATAGCAAAATAAATTAGGATAATTAAAAATTTAGCTACACTTTTTGGAGTTTGCAAATATAGCAAAATTTTCAAATTTTAATTTTTCGTTTTTTAGGTATTTCTATTTTACCCTTATTAGGATAAGGTAAATCCGTTGTAACTTAATAAGGTAAATCAGTTGTATAAGTGATACACCAATTATAAGGTTTATCCGTTGTACAATTGATACACCAATTATAAGGTTTATCAGTTGTACAATTGATACACCAAATATAAGGTAAATAAGTTGTATAATTTGTTGACGCGAGATTTTAGACTTCTCTGAACTTCCGTGTGCTCCGCCGCGGGCGCCCGCTGGCGATGGGGTAGGTACCTGCGTGAGGAAGGAAAGTGTAAACTTACACCGGTGTGGGGCTAGGCCCACAAGCCTCTGATGCTTAAGTCAAAAGGTATGAACATAACTAGGAGTAGTAGAGAGAGATTGCGTAGAGTTACGCGTTGTCACGAACCTCCCCCTCCTTGAGGAGGAGTCATATTTATAGGCGATGAGGAGGGAGTGTTCCCTGAACGATTCTGCTGGCCCGCCATCATGTGAGTCCTCGAACCAGAATGAGGAGGTATAGATCGACCGAAGTCGACCCACGCACCTTGTCATAATGAGGGTTACCGTCGTCCCCCGATTGCCGAGGGGATTGGGGGCGCTGCTGTACCACCGTCTCGTTAGGTAAGTCAGGGTGTCTTGTTGATCACTTCTCACGCTGATCGAAAGGCAGGCAACAGCGGATCCTTGGGTGAGCTGTTTAGCTACACTTTTTGGAGTTTGCAAATATAGCAAAATTTTCAAATTTTAATTTTCATTTTTTAAGGTATTCTTATTTTACCCTTATTAGTATAAGGTAAATCCGTTGAGACTTAATAAGGTAAATCAATTATGACTGATACACAAAATATTATGTAAATCAGTTAAGGTAAATCAGCTGTGACTCATACACCAAAGATAAGGTAAATCAGTTAAGGTAAATCAATTGTGACTGATACACCAAATATAAGGTAAATCAGTTGTGACGGATACACCAAATAAAAGGTAAATCAGTTGTATAAATGATACACCAAATATAAGGTAAATCAGTTGTAGAAAGGATACACAAAATATAAGGTATATAAATTGTGATTGATACACCAAATATGAGATAAATCAGTTGTATAACTGATACACAAAGTATGAGATTAATTAATTAGTTGTATAATTGATACACAAAATATAAGATAAATCAGTTGTATAACTGATACACTAAATATAAGGTAAATCAATTGTATAAATGATAAATATAAGGTAAATCAGTTATAGAAACGATACACCAAATATAAGGTAAATCAGTTGTAACAATGATACACTAAATATAAGGTATATCAATTGCGATTGATACACTAAATATAAGATAAATCAGTTGTATAACTGATAGGGAATTTAAGAGGAATGTCTACAAATAATTAGGCATAATGAAAAATGTCTAAATATGTGGATGGTTTGCATTACATGTCTAGAGTTTTTTTTAGGAAGAAGATTGTTTTAGTTGGTTCCCATTATACCCTTCTAGGGTTTCCTAATTTAAAAATTAATTAGTTTTGAAATTAATTTATTGGATTTTAAAATTTAATTAATTTTGAAATTAATTAATTTTTGTTTGGTGAGGTGGATGATTTTCCGTTTAAAAAAACTTTGTTATTTTTTCCGTTAAGTAATTTATGTTGTTGTGTATCTCCATGCATGTGTTCCATCTGATATTACCAATCTCTCATAGTTCGTAGGGTGAGCAGTGTTTTGGTTGTTCCCTATTCTTAGAGGAAGCTTTAAGATTACAAGGTGTTAGTAATTAAGGTGTGTCCAAACGTATACACTGACCGAATGTGTGTGCGGCGATGTCGTTGTATATCTCCACGGGTGTGTCAAAAACCAACAAAACGTGTATCAAATTTAAAATTTATTGTATTGGTAAATAACATTAAAATATAAATATAAATAGCAAAATTTATCTTAGAGAATTATATATTCAAACATTAAATAACTCCAAAATGAAAAGATTACATAATTTAAAAGTTTAAAATAGTTTAGAAAATACGATATCAACTCTAACAAATGGAAGATATTAAAATTTAAATACATTTAATTAATTAAATAGGGTATAATTAGAAGAGTAGATATTTTAAAATCTAAATAATTAAATAATATAAGTTTTAATAAAATCACTATATACAAGGATATTCATTGATTCAGATTTTTTTTTACAAAATATTTAATTAATTAAATAGAGTAGAATTAGAAAAGTAAATATTTTAAAATTTAAATAACTAAATAAAATAATAATATTATTAATATTTAGTGGAATGAAATCCCTATATATAATAACCGATTTGATTGAGATTTTTTTAGTTAGTTTAGTTAGGGTTCATCTTCAATCTCACGTATCTCTATCATCTGCACATCGTTTTCTTTTATTTTCTGTTGTCGTTTCGTCACGCAATAGCTTCTCCAATTTTTAATCGTCGTGAACCTGCCAATCGAAGCTTTCTCCGACTACTAACACGGTATTATTTTTTTTTGTTTTTTTTTTTGGATTTATTGAGTTTTTTAATCATACGTTTTCTTTTTTATTTGTTACGATTTGTCCGATTCAAAAGTTGTGGGGTTAATATTGCACTGTATACGGTTCAATGGAGGAATAAAGCAACTCATCGGGGAAGGGTATACAGTGGTTGTCAATCTGCCATTCGGAGCGACTCATGCATACCATCCATCTGTCGTAAGTGGTTGGTCAATCATATGGTTTTCTTTTATTACTATGTGTACAACCATGTATACACCTGACGTGACCTGGTGAATTTTTATGCAGCTTCATCACTTCCTTAGGTATACAGAGCTGAAATTCTCATCCATTCCTTAGGTATACACAACCGAAATTCATCACTTCCTCAGATATACAGAGCCGGAATTCATCACTCAGGTATACAGAGCCGGAATTCATCACTCAGGTATACAGAGCCGAAATTCATCACTTTCTCAGGTATACAGAGCGTATACAGAGCCGAAATTCATCACTTTCTCAGGTATACAAAACATATACAGAGCCGAAATTCCTCAGTATACAGAGCCAAAATTCCTCAGATATACAGAGCCAAAATTCCTCAGATATACAGAGCCGAAATTCATCAGGTATACAAAGCCAAAATTCCTCAAGTATACAGAGCCAAAATTACTCAGGTATACAGAGCCGAAATTCATCACTTCCTCAAGTATACAAAGCCTTCTGTTAAAATTTTGGGTCCTGGGAGTATAACCATGTAACTCTCATGGATAAATGTCAATTATTTCCTTTTTTAACGTCTTTTTAACTCCCCATCCATAACTTCTCCTCCCTCCTCCCAACAATTTACATTTTTGCAGCCTATTTTTATTTTCAAAATTATTGAAAATGGTAGAAGGGTAGGTTTGTCCAATTGTGTTTAGGTTGCCTTACTAAATATAGGGTTTAGACATTATTCAAAAGAAAAAAGGTGTTAGACATTTTTCATGTTGGCTTTCTAGTTTGTAGACATTCTTCTGATTACCCCATACACTAAATATAAGGTAAATCAGTTGTATAAATGATAAATATAAGGTAAATCAGTTATAGAAACGATACACCAAATATAAGGTAAATCAGTTGTAACAATGATACACTAAATATAAGGTATATCAATTGCGATTGATACACTAAATATAAGATAAATCAGTTGTATAACTGATACACAAAGTATAAGGTTAATTAGTTGTATAATTGATACACAAAATATAAGATATATCTTAGTGATACACCAAATATAAGATTTATCAGTTGTACAACTGATATATCTTATTTTTTGTGTATCGGGCACAACTACTGATACACAAAATACAAGGTAAATCAATCGTATAAGTGTAAACCAAATATAAGGTATATTGATTGTGATTGATACACCAAATATAAGGGTAAATCAGTAAGTGATACACCAATTATAAGGTTTATCCGTTGTACAATTGATACACCAAATATAAGGTAAATAGTTATATAATTGATACACCAAATATAATGATATCAGTTGTAACTTATACCGCAAATATTAGGTTTATTAGTTGCACAACTAATATACCTAATTTTTGGTTTTTGGTGTACCAGTTACTGATACACCAAATATAAAGTATATCAGTTGTCACTGATACATCAAATATAAGTTAAATTAGTTGTAGAAATGACACACAAAAAATATATCAATTTTTACCGATACACCACCAAATATAAGGTTAATCAGTTATATAATTGATACACCAAATATAATGATATCAGTTGTAACTTATACCGCAAATATTAGGTTTATTAGTTGCACAACTAATATACCTAATTTTTGGTTTTTGGTGTACCAGTTACTGATACACCAAATATAAGGTAATTCAGTTGTATAACTGATACACCAAAATGTTACCAAATATTGATTAACATGTGATTACCTTAAAGTGATTAACACGTGATAAATCAAATATAAGGTAAATCAGATGTGTAACAGTGGTGTATCAATTTGAAATGATTTAGGTTAGTGATTAACACGTGATTACTGGAAAGTGTTAGGGGAGGGTATTTTCGACTTTTCCACTTTGAGGTTAATGATTCTCGTGATTAACCCACGATTACCCTAATTTTTTGCTATATATATGCAACAGCTAAACATAATTGCTACAAATGCAATTTTTTTTTTTTTTTTTTTTTTTTGCGACTGTTCCTATTTTATGACACGCATTTAATGACGGTCATGTACAATAGAAGTCTGTCAATGACCGACATATTAAAAATTCATCATTAGAAGTTAAAATGACGATCAAAATGATGTCGTCGCAATGGATATATGGTTTCCTTTTTAATGTCGATTTTTGACCGAGATTAAAAGTCAATTTTATTCTTAAAAAAAAGTTTCTAATATCCAAAATATAATGTCAGACCTTTTTATTTATTTATTATTATTATTTTCAAAGATAAACTAATAGAAAAATATTAACTACCGACACATTTCACAAAATCACTTTAAATTTCTCTCACATTAAAAGAATCCACCCGTTTTATAATTTTAAAACCCTATTGAATTTTTAAATTTTTGTTTTTCAAGTCCAACCGAACATAGTTGAATTGATAATAGGTTGTGTTTTTAGTCATGGATTAAATCCCTACATTAATTAAAATACCTTTAGAAAAAATCTCTAATTATAGATAAAAACTTAGTTAAAGGTTGTCAATTGAGCTACCGAGCATAGCTCAATTGACATAAGGTTGTGTCCATAACTAAGATGTCATGAGTTCAATCCTTACCTTATATATATAGTTCAATCCTTACCTTTTATATATATATATATATATTTTTTTTTGGTGAGGCATACTTTTAATTTATTTTATTTTAGTAATTGGGTTTAGTTTACTCTTTAATTATTTGAGTGGAATTTTTTTAAAAAAAAATAGATAGAGTGAGCTTAATTAGTTAATATTAAAAAAAACACAAACTTCATATAAAGAGTAGGAGGTTAATTGAGATAAGTTGAAACTTTTAAATGACATATTGTAGTCTAAGAAAAAAAATATTTATCATTTTCCTTGAGGGCAAATATAAATTCAAAAGTTTTTAAATATACAAAATAATTTATCCTCAAATAACCTTAAATGAATAGTTAAGGTAGTTGATAATCATTAAATTTTAAATTTTAAATTTTAAATTTTTAAAAATAACTTCCACATTCTTTATAAAAGCAAAATTTAAACCTAAGTTTTAAAAATTAGATTAAAAAAAACTATTTTTTTAAGAAGTAGCTGTTATGAGTGGTAGGTATGATTTCTTAAGAAAATAAAAAAGTATAGGTTTGGATTAAAATAAAATTGAAAGGCTAAAGAAAACTCAATCAAAAGTTATTATTTAGAATTTTAAGAGTTGGGGGACATAACATAGTGGAAGTGTGTTTTAAATACGAAGGTTGAATGATGATTCTAAGAAATCCAATTATATATATATATATATATATATATATATCAAGTTTTCTTGAGGCCAAGTGAATATTTTTGGATTATAAAATTATGATTTGGTTTGGCAGAGCTTTGTGGATTATTATTATTAATAATTTTTTTTTTTGGATTATTATTATTAATATATTTTTTTTTTTTTAGGACAAAAATCTTTATATCCTTATATTTTGAAGTTAGAAGTGGTATGAATTAAAATTTTAAACTAATAATTATTAATTTAAATTTTGAACTTTCATATATAAATTTACGGATTATAATTTTATTTTAAAAATATTAATTTAAACATATTAAAATTTATAATTTTAGCCATTAAATTTTTAAACTTTCATAAATGAATCAACTGTATCAAAACTTAAGAGTTTAATTGATAAATTATAAGTCTCCACACGTGTGAAAACTAACCCGTATGAAAATTCAAGATTTAAATTGGTACAATACTTTAATTTATGGTTTTAATTTATACAACTTTCAAATTCCTATATATATATATTAAGGTATTAATACAATTACTTATTATTGCTTTCTTCCCCACTTTAATTTTGGACCACTCCTTACACTCCAATAAACATCCACTTTTTTTTCCTCCTCCATTCCTTCTTCTTTTCAATTATATTCTTGCCTTCTCTTCTTCTCTTGTAGAACACAATTTCTACAATTTTGATTGATTATGACTTTAGAAAAATATGTTTTTGTTTGAAGCACTTTGAAAAAAAAACATCAAAAGGAACAATATTTAAATGTTTTTTTAGAAGCACTTAAAAATATTTTTATGGTATGTTTGGTAGGTGTTTATGATTATAATAAAATATTTTTTAATGATTAATTAAAAGAAGTCTCTATCTTGAACATTAACATTTATTTAAGTACAATTTAGCATATTTGAAAAACAATCCTTTATAAAGTATTCTCAAAATCTTAGGTTAAACGCCAAAGCGAGCATGGTTCGCTTCAACTGACATATATATGTGTTGACGACCAAGAGGTCTGTAGTTCGAATTCTCCATCCTCAATATACTTAAAAAAAAAAAAAAAAAAAAAAAAAAAAAAAAAAAAAAAAGCCTTAGGTTAAACACTCTGCTAAGTGCTATGTTTGGAAGGTATCGAAGTGCCTTTAATTTAACAATGTGAAAGTATTTTTGACAAGACAAAAAATATTACCCACTCAAAATATTTATGTGGAGAAGTAATATATAGAATTGCTTTTGATAAACACTCAAAAGGCCACCAAATTGAGAAGCACTTCAAAAACAATTTTCAGAAAGTTGAACCAAGCATCAACATGATTTTTTAATAAAGTGTTTTTATATTACTAAAAGTGCTTAGGAATTTTGTTGAAAAGACTCATCTCTCTCTACCCACATAATTAAAATATTTTCAATTATTTGAGGTGTTTATATATATATATAGGGTTTAGGGTTTATATATATAATTAAAAAAAAAAAAGTGGTATGTGAATGATACTCAAAATTTGGAATGAGAGATGAAAGGAAGAAAAGCCCCTTTTTGTGATGGGGAACCTAGAATGATTGCATGTGGGAAAGGTGCATAGAATAGAATAGGTTTGACTATGAAACAGGGTTTATAATGTTTGTGGTTTTTTGTTTTTGTTTTTGTTTTGTTTTTTTAATTGGTTTTTTTTTGGGTGGTGGAAAATGTTGATGCTGACTGTTAAGTGAGATTCTTGATCTTCATCATCCATGGTGCTGATCCTTTTGTTGCTTCTTTTTGCTCTCTTTAGTTTTCTTCTTCTTTCTTTTCTTTTGTTATTGTGATCTTATTATTATTACTTTTTTTTTCTCCTTTCAAAAAGCATTTGGAGTTGGCCCTAAGCAACATTGCTTAATGCAAGACATCATCATATGATTTGGACCATCTCAAAATCAATGGTTAAGAATTCATTTAAGGGTTGCTAGAAGTTTCCACCCTAATCTCATTATATGAAAAAGATTGTCTCCTAAATATTTTGCCGACTATTTGGAGCATGTGGGGCATCACTTTTTTAAGGTTGATGACAAGTTTAGTCTATAAACTTTTAAATTGGTGTCTATTTTGTGTCCGAACTTTAAAAAATGTTTAATGTATTACTGAACTTTAAAGTGGATATTGATTAAGTCCTTAAATTTTCAATTTTGTGTTCAATAAATTTTTGACATATTCGAAAATTCTGAACATAACTGATCTGGTAGATATAAAATTGAATTGTGTGTGCTTAATAAGATCTTAACATTTCAATTTAAGGTAGTAGATCCATAGATTAAAAAAAGTTGCGTGTTGAATAGATTATTTGTTAGACAAAAGTTTAATGAGTTACTAGACTCTTTTTAAAGTTCATGGATGAAATAGATAAAAACTACTTTTTAAAGTTGATGGATGAAATAGATAAAAACTTGAAAGTTTATGGATTAAAGTTTAATTTAACATTTTTTTACATAAATGAATAAGTTCATTATATAACATTATATCGTAAATAAATGGGTGAAGATTAGAACTTATGCTCTACCATGAGAATATATAGATACCTAAAACTTTGAATTATACTCTCAGGCTAGCTATTAGCATCTTTTTTTTAATAGGTAGGTTAAATTATAAAATTTAGTTTTTGTGTTTACTTAGGACTTTCACGTCTTTGAGGGTTGACATCAGGATGGGAATGACTTTCTGATGATCATGTCATGTTTGGTTTGAAATTTTAGAATTTATGCATACCTTTAGCACAGACATCATTTAGACGACTTTTGAAAGTCTCTCGTTTGACGACTTTTCTCCGAGAACCACGACTTTTAAAGTTTTTTTTTTATTTTTTTTTTGTTTTTTTTTTAATCGATCTCAATAGCAACCTATGTCATAGTTATGTGATCGTATAGGTTGTTATGTGATAGTTATGCGATAGCTAGCAACCTATGTCATATATAGTTATGCGATCGCATAGGTTGTTATGCCATTCTGGTTCAGTTATCGCATAGGTTGCTACTTCTCGTTGCAGTCGTGGCGTTCATCTCTACATAGGGACTGATTGCATAGATAGTAATTTATGCGGAGGAGAAAGAGTTAAAGACGATAAATAAAATCAATTAAATAAGAGTAATACGGTTTATAATTAATTTGCCAAATTTAACTTAATTGATGTGAATTAATTTTCATTAATGAAAACTAAATAAAAATAAAAGCTAACCAAATTGAATTGAATGTTATGAAATTTAATAATATAGAAATAATTTAGTAATTAGACATAGTTAATATAAAATGTATTTTTAGAATATTAATATAAAATAAATAATAATTTATATTATTTATTTGAATTAATTTAATTTAATTATATATTTATATTTATAATGTAATAAAATTCATATTCCTACCCCTAATCACACAAAATATAGATTTAACATCTATTTTCATAAATATCTGATGTCATTTTCATGCACAACCAAACACAAACATCTTTTATTCGCAATCTTATTCGAAGACATCTTTCATTCTTAGGCATCTGTAAATCCTCAAACTAAACGAGACTTCAATTTTTTTAAAAAAAATTACTTTATTTAAATTATGTTCCAAGTTTTGAATTATATGTTTATCTTTAGTAGTTGTTAACATGAGTTGATAGGAGTGTTTATGTGTACTCTATTAGATAAAATCTGAATAAATTGGTTAATTAAATGAGTTACAAATGATTAGATGCAATTACGATTGAATCAAATATGTTACTAGGTGGAGCATATAAAAATTAACTAGGGCTTAAAGTGTATAGTTAGATTATATTCTCTCTTTCATCAAAATTGGTAATTTATCTCATTTATTTCTAAATTATGCAATTTATCTTCTTTCTTTTTTATTATATTTTTTTTTATCAATATAGTATATCTCATTTGTTATTTTGGTATTGTACCAAAATAACAAATGCAAAAGACAACAAACGCCTTGTACACTTAATTGAAGGACTATTTATTTTGAAAGAAATGAGTATAGTAAATATCAATTAGAATTGAATTGATTTGAACCTGTGACATTTTAGTCACTAGTGATATTATATTTTAGTTTTTTTATAACATGTGGAGATGAAGATTTGAACCTATGACCTTTTAATCACTAGTGATATCATCACGTCAACTGAGCTATTCTCGTGCTGACAACTTCTCCATTTTTCTTAGTTTCATAATTTGTGTGCATTAGAAATTATAAAGTGAAAACGTTAGGCTCAAGAAGGGTAGTAGAGAGTTGAGACGTAGTTTAGGGTGTGTTTGATTTGCATTCTTAAAGTGTTTAATTTAAAAAAAAATCATTTTAAAATAGATTGAGAGGTGTTTGGGAACAACCAAAATGATTAAGTTTTGACAATAATTCATTTTGAACTTTTACAAAAAAATATTTTTTTTGGTGTTTAATTGAAAACGCTACCTAATTTTTATAATGTATTAAAATTACCAAAATACTCTCACACTACTCCTTTAAATTTTCTCCACCCACGATTGTTGCCGACCCACCTCCTCCGACAACGTTGTCGCTGATCTCCGGTCACTGCGCTCGACCTCTAGGGACCTCCTACGGCCACCACCGCAACTCTCTGGCGACCATCTCCGGTCACCGCCTCCGATCTTCGGCGATCACCTCGGCCATCGTCGCCGATCTCCGACGACCCCCGCCGCCTCCGGTGACCATCTCTGGTCGGCCATCGGCGATCACCTTCAGCAAAACTCCGACCAATCTCCGACGACACTTCCGATGACAATCACCTCAGTGACCTCCAACGAAACTCCAGCCGATTTACGGCGACGACCTCCGGCAAAACTCCGGTCGATTTCTGGCGACGACCTTCGGTGAAACTCTGGTCGGTCTCCGACAACAACCACCCGGCGACCTCCGACAAAAAACGACAACTACCACCACTCTTACCCTGTCATCGACCATCGGCAATAGTAAACGTCGGTCATAATTTTTAAAATACAAATTTAGACCTTATTAATTCATATTGTTTATTAATAATTTTTCTTTATAGTAATTTAACATGAAACACTTTTAAAGTAAAGCAAACCAAATTAACTCAAAGAAATACTTTTAAAGTAAAGCAAATCAAATACAGATGAAAAAAATGTAAGCAAGTGTTTTATTTATAATTTTTTCTAGAAAAAATATTTAAAAAAAATGCCTACTTGAAGAAAAAAAAAATTTGTAGTAATCCAAACACATCTTCAATCTATACATTCAAATATATGAGGGTGAAAGTGGGTAATGTTTTTTTATTATAAATATTAATTTCCATTTTCAATTGCAATATAATGTTGTTAGCTGTTACAATTATCATTGACGATTTACAATCAATTTTGCCAATACAAATACGAAGAAAAAAAAAAACTCAACGAACTTATTTAATATTTTCTACAAATTATCAATATTCGAATATTCCTTTTTGAAATAATAAAAAAAAAACAAGTATTTTATTTTCAAACAATTAAAGAGTAATAGAGACCAGCCGACCAGACACTTCTTCTCTTCTGATGAGGATTTTTCAATTTTAATATTAATATGCACTGTTAACATTTGACCATTTTCTACTTCAAACATATGAAAATAAAAATATTAATATATTAAAATATGGAGAGGGAATGAACCCAATATTATACTCTATTTTATCCAAGTTATTATTCAACTACCTAAAAACAATTGAAATTCAATTAACAAAGCCCACTATAAAGAAATTATTGTTCAAGAAAAATAGTGTACCATATTTTATGCAATAATGATTGCATGATCAATATAATCTATCTAAATATTGATTTAATATTATCATAAATGATTAATTAGCTTATATATCAATTGTTCTATACTTTCGAATTTATTTCACTTTAATCCTTATACTTTTAAATATTAAAATTTAATTGTTTTTTTATATATTTTTAATAAATGAAATTTATTGTTTTTATTTTATCAAATTCGATAAAAATTAACTTCAAATTAATAACAATAACTAATCTTAAGATTTATTGAAAATATAGAAACTAAATTTGAATATTTGAAAATACAATGACGAAAATAAAATAAGTACTAAAAAATAAAACGGTTGGTTGCACAAACAGGTGACCCAAAATAATTGCAAATTTAACAAAATTTAAAACATTTTGCAAACATGGCAAAAAATCAGTGACTATCACTTATAGACTCTATCGTTGATATATGACTATCAGTGACAAAATTCTATAAAAAAAAAAAAAAAACTACTATCAGTGATAGACTTCTATCAACGATAAACTTCTATCAGTGATAGAAATTTTCATATCTGCAAATTTTTTTTAAAAAGTCCTATATTTTTAATTATTTTACTCGAAATTGACATCTGTTACAATTTCTCAAAAAAAAAAAAAAAAAAAACAAATGTATATATATATATTTATTGAATATGAACCAAATAAAGAAGGGAAAATTATTATAGAAAATGGTGGAAAAATATAAGAAGTGAAAAGAATGAGTGGATGCATTCAATATTTGTTGACATTCTCTTTATAAGTTTTCCAACTAAGCAGAAAGGCATGTGGGGTGTGGCCTCCACTTCAAAACCAAAACACCACAAAATGTTTTTTTTTTTTTTCTTTTTTTTTTTTTGGGGAGAGAGATTAGTGGAACCAACTTTGTCAACCCCTACCTTCCCTTCTTCTTTGATATGTCAAATTATGAAATCCTCTTCCTTGGGGCCAATGAAATCAATGCTCTCCTCTTACTATAATTAATATAACTATATGCATTATTTTCTTTGTTGTTTTATATTATGCAATCATGTTTGCTTTTGAACTTCTTTTTGCTCTCTTTTCCACAAAACACTTGAATTTTCCTCTTGGAAGATGTGGGTGTTGAGAATATACAACTTGGACCTTATATATATTCACTAGGCAAAATTTTGAGGGTATAATTCAAAAGTAGAGCATGTGTTGTAACAGTTTATATTCACCTCTTTTTCTCTATATCAAATGTGAGTTTATGTCCGACATCAAATTTTGGAGGTCCATATGTTGTTGAATTAAGATAGGCAAGTGCGCATCAGTAGTAAAGATAAACACGTTAAGATAAGAGATATGACTTCAATTCAAATCACTATCTTCACGTAGTGTATCTAAAAAGAAAGAGTGAATCTTTTTTGGTATGATTTCATTAGAGCTCGCTCCAAATGTATTTACCTAAAAAAAAAAGGTACACGCAATTCATCCTCTAATTCAATTGTCCACTAAAATTACTATCTTATTTGGTTCAACTAAGTTAACATCATAAATTGTCAATATTTTTTTTCCTTTTCTTTTTTGTTTACTTTTTAGTACTTAACCATATATATTTATTATTGTTCTTAAATTAAAAAATAGTCCATCATTGATTCACACTAATATCATTAGTAGTCGTTTAATAGATTTAATCTCTAAAATGTACTGCTATTGAAGAAGCAAATACCGTGTTTATTTAATCGAACAACTACTTGGTGTAGTGGGTGAGTACTTTGCCTAAGAAATAGTCGAACATTGATTCACACTAATATCGATTCTGCCTTAGGACAAAAATTTCAAATATGAGTGAGTGCATCACTTAAATAGCCAGTGTGCAGGAATTTAAAGCCCAAATTTGATTGTGTCCTTGACTAAGAGATCAGAGGTTCAATCCTCCACTCCGCATTGATTAAATACCAAAAAAATCATGTTTATTAGTGGATACATTTTTTTTTGACAACATGTTAGGGTGGAGATTGAATCTAGGACCTCATGGGACATCATGCCCAAGTTATGCTCTTGTTGGCATTAGTGGATCCATTAGAATTAATAATTTAGTGTTTGTCAAAAATTAGAAAAGGGATTGTAATTTTACCATCAAATTACTTTTATGCAATAAAATAAAATTAGTATGAAAAAAAATCAATAGCTCTCCTCTCTTAAGAAGGAGAAATAGAATGTAATGTCATAAATTGGGCATTGATTTTAAATTGTGTCCACTTATTTTGCCCACAACTTTTTTTATTCTTCGTCAACTTTTTGACCATATCTTGATATAATTGTCTCAATAGGCCCCCTTGCTCCCATGGAGAGGCATTTATTCATTTCATGCTTTATAATTTTTTTTTAAGAAATGTAATTTTAGCTTTTTATATATATATATATATATATATATATATATATATATATATATATATATATATATTTTGAATAAATTTTAGCTTTTTATATATACTTCAACAATTGCGAAATGAGGTCAACCTAAGCATATTTAATTGATTAAGCAATAAGTCAATGGTTCAAATTTTTTCATTCTCAATTATTGAACTAAAAAATAAAAATTAAATCATCAATCTTTAAAATGATAAAAATTAAATTATCAATCTTTAGAATGATAATAAAAATGAAAATTAAATTATCAATCTTTAGAATGATAATATAGGTGTGCCTTATTCACTAAACCAGGTTGAAATTAGAAATTTGAGTTTTATATTGGTTAAAAATGAGAAAGATTCTATGTGAAAATAAAGCTTCTAAAAGGAGTTTAAAAGTAAATTTTTATAGGATTAGTCTAAAGTGAAATAATGCTATCATTTTGTGTTGTCCATACAACATTATTATTATTTTTTTTTTTTTTTTTTTTTTTTGACAACATGTTGAAGTAAGAGATTGAACTTAGGACTTCATGTTCACTAGGCTATAAATTGAGTTATGCTCTTGTTGGCTCCATGCCTTACTTTCTTGAATGGAAGGATTGAAAATAACCAAATAACCGTAGTTGTGACTAGATATATTTATTAAAAAAGAAATTAACAATCGACAAGGTGAGAGATCCAATCATCAAATTTTTATTTTTTTTTAATACAAAGGCAAGTAAACAATTAAACAAAGATAAGACTATTTGTCTTTTTCAACAAGCAACATTAATTAGGAAGGGAAAGGTATAGAGCATGCACCATCCCTTAGTGTAATCTTCTCGGACAATGTCCATTGGACAATACTATCTGCAACGTTGTTTTGAGATCATCGTATATGTTGAAAGACTCAAATGTCTGTCGTCACCGCCGCTAGGCTAACCACTTCACTGATGACTGATTTGATTGTCGTCTGATTCTCCTCTTTCTCGGTAATTTAGAAGACATACCACACACTAAGGTAATAAGATTGTACTGTCATCCATCAAAATTTAAGATGATAGTTATTGGTGGCCTTGTATATCTCCACTAAGTTATTCTCGGATGGACTATATGTTTATTAATTTCATAATATTAATAAATGGTGTTTATATTAATAAATAAATAAATAAATAATAATAATAATAATAAATAAATTGACAACCTGTGAAATCTTCTAATCACTAATTTATACATTATGTCAGTTGCACTATGTTCATGTTGGCATATTAAATGAATCTCCATTTATACACCTACACTCATCAAAACTACATCCAAAGAAGGGACAAAAAAATGTTTTTTTTTGTTTTTTTTTTTGTCTTGAAGTTTAATAAAAAAAAATGTCATGCAGGCTTAAATTAGATTTTTTTTTATAATCTATATCTCTAAGTAAATATAGTAAATGTCAATTTCAATATAGTTGAATTAGTTATAATTTAATAAAAAGATTTGATGTTTAAATTCTTATTTTCACGTGTTGAACTAAAAATGATAATGATAAATAAATATCATCCATATTACAATGATTTAAAATTTTGGAGTCAACTATTATTATGGAAGCTAATGGAGAAATGGTCAAGGAACAAATATAAGTATTTCTCATAATTTTAAACTTTATATTTTATAATAAAGTAATCAACAAATACATATGAACGTAAAATGGACATTATTTATGAAGAAAATGTTAACTATTATAAATAATACACTAAAAAAAGCATTACGTACATAATAAATGTACGCAATTGGTTGTTATATATATATTTATTTATTTATTTATTGAAGGAAAATTGGTTGTTACATATGAAGTTTAGTCCAATACAATAAAATTGAATTAAAAAATTAATGTGACTTTCTACGTAAGTTGCTTAAGAATTTATAATTTGCTTAACATTAAAGAATAAAATAAAATAAAAAACAACGATAATAAAGAAAATTTGAAAGTCAATTCAAATAAAATGTTTTAAATCCCTTTAATTATGGGATCTAATATCTATTATCATGTTTTAAATTAAATTTTAAATAAATATTAATTTCAACGAATTAAACGAGTTGAATCGTAAATGTGAACTAGGCTACTAGGAAGTAACCAAATAGGTTCTAGCCAACAAGATGAATTGGTTAACTAGTGACTTAGCCCCACAAAATAAGTTGTCCAAAAAAGTTGAAATTACAAAATTTCCCTCAAATTTAAAGTTTTTCTAATATGAAATAAAATTATTAAAATAGCCATAATCATTGAAATAAAACTATTCTAATTTTTATTGCAATTTATTTTTAATTCAATCCATGTGGAGGTGAAGTTTAAAATTATCGTGCTCTCATACAAGTTTCAAGGAGAAAACTATTTCCCCTCTTTTTATCCAACTCAATGCTTTAAAAAAGAAGTATATCTTTTGGTATCGAATCTCAAGCTCTCGACCTTTGCCCCCTTTCGATCGATCATCCGAGAAGCTCTCGATGAACAGTCTATAGTTTAATATATACTAAAAAAAAAAATTGGAAGTAGGAATAATCTATTCGTTTTGGGATAGTCATTTCTAGAAGTGTCTTTAGATCACCAAATACTTCAATTATAGTATGAACCTTGGTTCAATTTAATTTGTCATAAAAAAAAAAAAAATAAATAAATAAATTACGACCGTGGGTCATAGTTTTATACAATATGCTGGTTAAATTATGTTTATGTTGGCTCATATTTTAAAAGTTTGAATCTTACTTCAATCTTTTAATTTATATTACAGAAAAAATATCCATCAGCGATATATATTATAATTGAAATTTTCATAACTATAAGAACAAAGTTGGAATGAGTGTATAACTAGGAACAAAATTGAAACCAAAGAAAAAAGCAAATGCCCTCAAGGTTTATGGTTGGATTCAATTTCATTCCTAACATTTTGAAAGTTTTAATTTTCCTAAGAGATTTTAATAAAGATTGTTAAAGAAAATTGAGAATAAATTTAAAAAGTTTCAATACACAAGGAGAAAAATTGAAACCCACATATGTTAAGAACATTTTGTATAATTTAGCGATTACTTTTTCTACCTTCTACTTAATTTTTAGACCTCACAACCAAAACTAAAATTATTTGCTCTAATACTATTTGTAGAAGCGGAATCCTATTAACGCAAGATAAATATCTAAAGGTGAAGGAGAATATGTATATATAATCAATCTAATATTTCACTTATCCAGTATCTTGTATAGTCTCAACTTATCAATGTTATTGTCATTGTGTCTGAATTTTCTTTATGCAATCTCGTTAATATTTGTTCGTTTCGAAATTAAAAATGTATTCGGCCAGTTCGAATCCCATCAGTCTCCCGATCAAAATCTAATAAACACATCAATCTTTATTTCTTATGAACCTGCAATATATATAATACAAAATTAAGTAAGAAGAATTTAACCAAAAGGTGAGAAGGAAAAAGAAACTTTTTAATTACAGTCTTTCATTTATGTAGAAATAGTTTTTAAAATCTTAAAATGGAAGTTGATTTAAAAGTTATTTTTTACCTAACAAATGTAGGGGTGAAGGATTTGAATCTATAACTTTTAAGATCGAAAATGAACTAAACTGTAAAGTTAAGATTTCAATAATACTTTAAATAAATTATGTTAATTTATTTTTTTTATTAAATGCAACTTATATTTATTTATTTTTTTTGGTTATTTATATCTTATTTTATCAAAATAAAAAAAAATATATATTAAAACACAAAATTAAAAGTTAGATCATATTAACCCAACCTCGAAAGTTGAAGGACGTATTAATTTTTTTTAGCTAAATATACCTAATAGTCTTTATGTTTTTCGATAATTCTCAAATTAGTCCCTAATATTTTGAAATCCTAGATTTTATCCTACAAAATTATTATTTAGGTCTTTCAATCATTCCTTACAAAATTGTTAAATTTTATTAATAAAAAGTTGATATATTATTAAATTATTGTTTAATAAATATATTTGGACACGTGAATATGACACCTTAATGTTACTTGACACATAAAGTAGCTCAACTTACCCTTCAACAAAATCGAACTCACTCATTAATAAAGTTAGTTTGTTTCAAATAGAAGCTCAAAGATTATCATACCAGTAGTTCAAAGCTTTCGATAAAGAGGTTAAATGTTTGATATTTTGATTCCCCTAAGTGTTGAATTAATAAATAAATAAAAACTTTGTATTAACAAATGTTGACACATTTTTGTAACTAAGAATCTAATTGAGAGTTTTTAACACATTTTAAGGTCCAAATTTGAAAAAAGTGCAGAGTTGAAGAAGATGAAGAGAAGAAAGCTTACCAGTTGCCGGAGCGGTTTATCTGCAGAACTCTTGGCCATGAACCCTAAATCCCCAATCCCACTTCGTCCTCTTCCTTTCAAATCTCTCTCTTCATTTCCTTTTCTCGCATTCATCATTCTCTCCACCATTCGACTTCCAAGAATGTTCGTCGATTCTGTTCTTCTCTCCTGTTTCGCCTCCACTTTCCTCCCCCTCGTTACGCTGCTCGGCGAGCACGATTGTCTTCTGGAGTTGATCGCTTCCGATTTCTGCTCGATTCCTGTCTGCCGCCCTCTCGTCACCGAGCTCGACCGATCGGTTCTCAGATTTGGAGGCGTTTCGTTCGAGAACTCTGGTATTTGAGATGCGATTGTCGATCTCACTATTGGAGATGTCGTTCTGCTTCTTGGATTTGGATTTGGATTTGAACTTGGTTTTGGCTTGGCGGTGTTCGTTGATCCTTTCGTGAGGTTTGAGGTTAGATAATCCGTGTTACTTTCTTTAAGATCTCTGAATTTCATGTTGTTGTTGATGATGGTGTTGCTGTTTCTTTTGATTGTTGGGTCTGTTGATGATGCTTGAGTGATTCTTTGGGATGGGGTTGTGGTTCTTTTGGTGTTTTTGGGTTCAATTGATGAATTGATGCGTGATTTATGACTGGGAGTGATGGACCTGGATTGTATTTTTGGTTTTGTAGTTGGAGATTTCTCAATTACATTATCAATTCCATTGTTTCTCTTTGTTGCTTCTGAATTGCTTGAAGCCTGGCCAGAAAATTACAATAGTGAGTTTAAAATTAAGTGGTACTTTAGTGATATGTGTGGGGTGAGAGAACCCATGAAAGGGAATCAAGAGCTGATTATGTGGGCATTCAACAGATCAGAGATTGGATGAAGGAAAATAAGGCCTGTTGGATAGTGATTTTGTTTTTTGTTTTTGAAATTTATGCTTGTTTCTCACCATTTGTACTATAGTTTTCACCTTTTATTAAAAAACCATTTGAATTCTTAGTCAAATTGCAAAAACACATACTTTTTTAGTTTTAAAAATTTGGCTTGAATTTTGAAAGCATGTTTAGGAATTAGATAATAAACCAAAGAAACTCACGGGTGGTGGAAGTAGAGTAGTGTAAGCTTAATTTAAAAAAAAACAAAGACTAAAAACCAAATAGTTATCAAACGGGCCTAAGATTCTCCCGTCTATTTTGGATTCTTTCTATAATGATTTTTTTTCAGAGAAGAGCACCTGCAACCGTGACTGTGGCTGTGAGAGAGGCTGGGCAAGTGGTGGTTCTTTCTGAGCAATCATATGTGGAGCAGTGGCTTCCATTTCCAAAGATGGAAACAAAGGAGTTGCAGGTGGTGTTTTAAGCCTTCACTAAGCAATATTCATGAAGATAAAGTTCATAAAAGTTACCAATTAAACAGATTCTGAAACAAAGAAGGTGAATTTTATACCAATCATAGTCGCTTTTGCTGCCCTCAGAAAGGAGTTCAAATCCAGATTCTTTCTTGATTGATCGAATTTTGTAGAACGGAGAATTCCCTGCAAAAGTTAACTCAAGTTTAAGCAAAGTTAACCAAACTTACAATGGTTTGAATGGTGGAGATCATGGAATTGTAAGTATACCACTATTGCTGTGTTCGAGGTCGTCGACGGGCAGAAGAAGGCAGGCGGTACGTTCCTTGTCGCGCTTATGCAGCTCCCGGAACAGATGGAGATCTTCATTGTCTCTTTCCTTTCGACCCTTTAAATGCAGACCCATCATCCATCTGTTTTTGCTTCCACTGCTGCTATTGTTCATGGTGGAGTTGGAAATTGTTTTCTGAAATTTGTTCGTTGTATCTCGAATGAATGGTAATGGAGACTGGTTGGAGTGGAAGAGGATGTTGTTGTTAAGTTAAGAACAAGTAAGAGGAGACTTTGGCTTTGTTGGAAGCGGAAACTCAGCCAAATGGGAAGCACTTACTGCCGGCAACTTCAATGTCTTTGTTTTGGGCTTTTGGGAAAAGTTTGGAGAATTTGTTAGCGTGTAAAATGAAGAGTGCAGCTTTGAGAATCATTGGAGAACAGGATTCCTCTGTACAAGACATTTGTCTTCCTTCAGATTAATATTTATGAAAACTATTAATACTATATCAAATGTTTAGTTCATGTCAACCCGAGCATATGCATAATTCAACCTGTTTTTTTTTTTTTTAACAAATGGGAGAACGTGGATTAAACCTCTGATCTCAAGGGAAGGAGAACATGACAATTACCGTTGAGTTAAACTATATTCACTATGACATAATTCAAATGGTTAAGACATTATATTTTTTACCTAAAAGTCGGAGGTTAAAATCTCTATCCTACATATTGAACTTAAAAGTTGGGCTCGTTTGTTTGATTTGTGCAACTTCGGAGTTAAAAATTTGAACTTAACAATATTAATATTTATGAAAACAATTGATACTATTATAAGAATATGAAAATTTTAACTAGTTGGGTTAGGTTGCTCAACTTTGAAATTAAAAGGTCGAACTTATGTTTGGCACGAGAGTTGCTTATCTCAAACTATAGATTTGTTAAGATATATAAACTTAACCTTAGGGATAATCTTCCAAATGACCACTTTTATAGTATTTTTAAATATGTCTTAAATTCTTAAAATTTTTATTTCTATTTTTATTAATTTTAAATAATATTATGTTGCTCTGTCTAAGGTTACCTTTATATATTTAAATCAGTTGTGTCAATGCCGTCCGTGGATGTAATGGCCTGCCTATTATTGGCAAACCGACAAGAATTTTAATAGTTATTTTTTTTATTTTTAAAAAAAAAAATTGAGACGAGTTTTTTAATTTTTAATTTTTGCTCTCACTAATAACATGAATTTTAATACTTTAACATAATATGCAATCAAACTTCTGAAGAAGTTAAAGTTGTGTTTCTTCCCGGATAAAAAGATTAAGTTACAAATTTAGTCCATAAAGTTTTAAATTTGTGTATATGATCTATAAAGTTTTCAAAATATCTAAAAGATCCTTAAACTTTCAATTTTGTGTTCGAAAGGTCTTGAATTTTTAAAAGTTAAAATGTCTAAAATATCTTTAAACTTTTAGTTTTGTATCCAATAAGTTGTTGAACTTTTAATTTTGTATATAATAGATCATTAACCTGACATTTTTTAAAATTTGTAATTCTATTTGACACAAAATTGAAAGTTTAAGTTTCATTAGACATAAAATTCAACTTAAAATCTTAAATATGTCTGGGATCTATCAGAGACAAAGTTGAAAATCGAATGACGTATTAGACATATTAATGTTGAGGTATTTATTAGATACAAATATGAAAGATCACGAACTAAACTTGTAATTTAATCGATAAAAAAATTATAGAACTTTGTTTTAATTCTCATTCGAACACTTTGTTGTAGTTGTACTAAATTTTTTGGTGTTTAAATAGCCATTTGAAAGGAACTTGCGTTGATCTTGGCAATCTTAAAATTATTTGTTAAAAAAAACTTATAAATCCGCCACTGTCAATAATAATATAATGGGAGGGGTTTTGTACGAATGACCCCTCGGAAGCTTAAGGTTTTTTTTATCTCTTCTCGAAAATTTATGTTTTCTGATCTTCTCTCGTGGTAAACATGTCTTCTTTCCTTGTGAAAAGTCATATGTATCTTTTGCTGAGCACGGAAACGCTATAGTTGTCTCCTCGTGATGTGTACAAAATTAAAAAAACAAAACCCATATAATGTGAGTTCATAAACTACTATCTCATATAAAATAAAAAGAAAAAAGAGAGAGATGAATGGTGGAGGAGAGTGTGAAGGGAAATGAGGGCACCCAACTCCGGCGAGAAGGTCTTGCGTGGCGGCTTGACGGAGGAAGTAACTGTTAGAGCGAGCGGATATGGAGGGACCGATGATGAAGGCGAAGGAGAAGACGAAGAAGAAGGAGTAACTTTGTGAGTGTACAATATTTGAGCAGCAAACACATCAAACAAACCGAACAACGAATTCATCTTATGTTTTATCTGTCTGGTTTGGTTTGATTTTGATTTTGATTTTGATTTTGAATGAGATTGAGAGTAGGGGATAAGGAGGTTTTGTTATCGTTTTTATATGGAGGAGCTAACTTTCCCAATTCAAACAGGTTTTTATTTCCTTCTGCCGTTGGATTTAGTACTCCCAATTGGAAAGGAAACTACTTAGCTTCTTGTCAAAATCAATAAACAGGGAATTTAAATTTTGTATTTCAAATCCTATATGGAACTATTTATTATCAAAAGATTAGCTAATACTAAATATATACAACTTTTATATTTTTTTTTAGTACGTGGATGAGAATTTAATACATGTCAATTATAGTTAAATTAAACTCATTTGACAATCAAATATACCAATATTAAATACTATTTAGTAATTATTTAATTAAAAATATAGTAATTTAAAAAAAAAAAATTACAAATAAAAAAAATTACAAATAAAAAAAATTGCAAATATGTCAATTTCTATTTTTATAGAATTTTGTCCGTGACTATCCCTAATAGTAGTCTATCTGCAAAATGTATTTTTCTTATAGAATATTTACCATATTTGTAAAATGTATTTTTTTTTTTATATTCGTGAGTGTCCGGGCCAGCTTATGCGCACTCGACTATTCTCACGGGAGAGACTGCCTGACCCTACAAACGCATTCCCTTTAGGAGGGAATTGAAGTCTCAAATCTCTTTATGACCACTAGGCCAACCCTAGATGGTTAGTTTTCATTTGTTTGTAAGTTTTCAAAATGTTATAGTTTTTTTCTTGAGATTTTACTAATGATCATTTGGTCTCGGACATGACAAAAATTGTTTACAACTCTAACCAAGAATGTTACGTTGATTAGGATGTTCATGGGTCTATTTAATATTAAGTTATGTTGTTTCATACCAACTACTAGGTTTTGTGGAGCTCAAATCATCAAGAAAACTCTTCGAAGAGTATTCCAAACTTTGAAGCTAGCGGGTTTGATGAAAAAGTGTCGTAGAAGAAGTTTAGGCCACATGGTCGAGAAGACAGTGCCCTAGGCACCGCCCACAACGTCGTGGCGCTACTTTAGAAAGTCGTGGAAGGACTACACCATCTTCGAGATAAAATACAATCAAATGTAGTAGGATTAACAATCTTTTCGTGAGAATTGATCCGTATATTAAAAAAAAATGAAAAGTAAGAACTCACAATATGACCTTACCTCTTGGGTAAGGAAATGACAAAGGCCTTTACAAATTGATCTCATTCCTTCCTATCCCCTTCATCAAGACAAACCTATCCACAATTACAGGCCCACAAAAATTCAAATAAATAAAAAAAATACAGAGCGATAATGTCAATGGACCCAAATTACCTCATCCACTTCGATTCAGAATCAGATTCGAGCAACAAAAGTTATGGCGGTACAGAGCGATTGAAGGAACATTACCTATCATCATGTTTCGTGGCAAAAGCATGGGAGGTGGAAGCGCCGGAAACATCATCAGAACCGCCAGTCGAGCCGTCGCCAGAGCTGGCACCGCCGGTGCCGGTGCCGGTGTCACGAATCGACCTACCTCTCCGACATCCAGTTCCAGAACGACGAACCGGCACGGCGGCTCCGCTGATTTCCACGCCCTGTCGTTGAGATCTTCGCTTAGCCACTGTCCGGTCTCCGCCACCGGATGGCATTTCTGCAATCGGTACTGCGATGAGTTCGAGTGGATTTCTGAGGACGAAATTGAGAGCGAAAATGTCGCTAGGGTTTCTGAGGACTCAATCGGATGGTCGGTTCCTTCGTTGGATGAGGTTCATGGCGCCGTCTCTGCGATTCACCGGTACGAATTCGATTTCTAATTCAATTTTTTTCCATCGATTTCTTCTTTTTTCTGTGGATTTCTCATTGACGACGACGAGCGTAGGGTTTTTGGACAAGAGAATGACGAAGCGGGTCGGGTCGGGGAGTATACGGGTTTGGTGAGGCGGGTTTTCCCGGGCGGGTCGGAGGTGGACTGGGTTGAACCGTGTTTGGAGCTGCAGTCGAGTGGGCGTGGAGTTGAAAGGGTTTATGATGCTTTTCATTTATTGCAGACTGACCCTTCAGTTCAGGTAACTTTTGCCATTTGCTCCCCTATCTTTAAGTATATCGTGAAAATGCCTATTTGAAAAATAAATGGTTAAATTATGAAATTATGAATTTAGTTATTTGGGCCCGGACATAATTTAAATTTCGTTCTTATAATTTTTTATTTTTTTATTTATTAATTAGGTTAGTTGAGTAAATTAAAGCTTATGACCCAAGTAAAAATAGAAAAAGTAAGTGGACTATTGAGTTGTTAAAGAAAAAAATAGATAAATTAAAACTTTTTAAATCACAAATATCAAATTAAATTAAATCTAAAGTTTTTTTTCTTTTTCTTTTTCTCGTAGAAATACGAGAATTAAAGTGATTCTAGAGTGACAATTTAAGAATATTGTTTGGATTATTTCAAAAGGAATTTTCATTTGTTATCGAGAATATATATATATATACTTTTGGCCCTCCAAAATCAGAGGGTCATATATAGGAAATTGATGTTTGTAAAAAGATTTTTTTTAGTTAAACATATGTGGGATATGAAAATTTAAACTTCTAAACTCGGTACTCGAGAGAAAGAATAAATGTCTTTATTGCATTGTTGCATTTAGAGAATGGTTATGTCGGTATCATCGGATAAAGCGGTTTGGGACGCCATTATGAACAATGAAGCAGTGCAACATCTGAGGAAGTCATTCTATGAAGGTTGGTATTTTAACACCAAAATTTTGATTTCATATAGTAAACAAAATGATCAAATTAATCATCGAAACTATCTGTATATATATTGAGTTTAGTATTTTGTTGCCCATTTAGACTTTCTTCACATATTTGATTTTGTGGTTAGGTTGAGAAATTTTAGTACTCGAGTTTGAGGATTTCTATGGCTTGATTTTGAATGCTTTCTCCTTCAGTTTCGTGACAGTTATTATTATTTTTTTTTTTTTTTTTTTTTTTTTTTTTTTTTTTTTTGACAACGTATGAGATGGGGGATTCGAACTTGAGACCTTTTGCTCGTAGTTCATACATTATGTCGGTTGAGTCATGCTCGTGTTGGACAGTTATTAGTTGGTTTTTGTGGATAATTTTTAATTTCGTTTGGAGACATTGTTAATTTTGGTTTAAATCTCATTTTAGTTCTTGCATTTTCAAGTTTTTTTTTTTTTTTAAATCTTTAATTTCGTATAAAAAAATCATCATTTTTGTCCTTTTATCTTAATTTTGTTTTCAACAAATGAATAATGTATTTTCAAGTATATGTATTCATTGTCGAACCGAACCTAGCTCAATTGACATAAAGTTGTGTCTTTAACTAAGAGGTCCAGGTTCAATCTCCTCACCCCGCATTAATTAAATACCTTTGTAAAAAAAAAAAATATATGTATTAACGTACTCTCGTGTGTACCAAATATAAAAGTAAATAAAAAAAACTCATTATATTCTCGAGTCATCGTCATCAAATTGTTCTTATTTTTCTTGAACATCTTCCTCACTTTGCTTGCACCTATTCCCCTTTCGTGCAGCAAAAGACGAGGCTCCCCAGAATACAGAGGAAAGCTCTCCGAATAAGCCCTCCGACGAATCGACAAACATCGTCCGATGGATTTTCGAGAACACGAAGACGAGAGTGATGGAAGTAATTGAGAGAATCACAGAGGTGATGAAGCAGTTGTTTGAGAATGGAAATGATGATGAAAGGAGATCAGGAGAAGGAAAAAGGGATCTATTAGAGGAAAAACTAAGAACTTCATTCTTGATCTCCATTGTTGTGCTGCTTGTTGTGATGGTCAGTAGAGCACACAAGGCTTCTCAATGAATTTGTCGACATCAAAAACTTCTAAATTATGAGAGATTGGATTTTGGTAGTCTAAAGTTATTAGCTCAAATTATGCATATTTTTGTTCATATCTTGTTTTTCTAAGTCTTAGGACATTTTTGGTGTTTTGTTTATCTAAATAAGATTTGCTTGTTTTATCTATCTTTGTTTTGGTATCTAATTTTAGAAACTTTGTTTAAATGTTGGTCAAATTTAAGAAAAAAAATAAGTTAATATACCAATTCAGCTTTGAGCTTCGTGTTTGTGTCAAATATGTCTTTAAATTTAAAAAAATATTTAATACATTCCGAACATTTAATAATCTAATAACTTTGTTGAATTTGAATGTCTAATAAATTCTTGAATTTTAAGAAGTATCTAATAAATTTTTAAGTTTTTAAATTTTTTATTTTGTGTCTAATAAATTTTTAAGCTTTCTATTTTGTGTCTTACATTTTTTTTAATTTACGAATCTATTACACGAAATTGAAAGTGTTCTATTAGATACCAAATTTAATTTTATATAGGAGAAAGTATTAATTTTAGAAATGTTGAGTATGTCATGAACCAATTAGACACCCAATTAAAAGTTTATAGTTTATCCATACTATCTAATTGAATTGATATATTAAATTACTCCATACTGCTTCCAAAAAAAAAAAAAATACTTCATTCTCCACATCAGTTCTTAAATTTTGCTCATATTATTGTGATGTTTTTTTTTTTTTTTTGGTTAAAAAATATGTAAGATAAGAAATCCGAATTGACATCATGTTATATTATATTCTCAATATATATTCATAGCGAAACAAAGAAATTTACATCTCACGATCTCAGGAAAAGAAAAACCAATTATTTTACTTAATAATTGAGCAGCAAAATCACTCACAAACCTTCTTCCGATCACATTTCGTTACGACGAAGAAACAGATTTTTTGACACTGGAGACCACCAAATTTCTGCTATGCATATGCCTCGACGCTCCATGTCCACTCAACCAATCATCGCACCCATCCAGAATCGTCGACAGCTCATACGGCGGCACGTCGCTCGCCAGCCACTGGTCCACATAGAACGCCGTCTGCGAGCAGGCTCTGTTCGGACCCGTCGACGTCACCTCCAGATAGTCGCAGTACCACCCGTGGTGGAGGCCCGATCCGTCGGAGGTCACATTCAGTCGACACACCGGCGCTTCGAGGCACGCGCCTCGCCCGCTGAATATGTCGAGGTTGTCCCACTCGAAATAGTTGTACTCAGGTCCCATCAGCCCCCACGATTCCAGATTCGAAATCTCCACCGATCGCCCCGATGCGTCGCTGATCGTCACGCTGATTATGGAGTCCGTTCCGCTCTTCAGTATCGAACCTGTCTTCACGTAGAATGTGTACACGCATTTCTCCTGCACCGGAAAAACACCAATCCGCTCAGAAATTAGGGCTGTTTAGATCATTTGAAATTAATTTTAAATCGAATCATTCATTCAATTCGTTATTCCATGTATGATCGACTATTTTGTATGATCATTCATTCAGTTCGTTATTCCAGATATAATCGAAAAATCGTGGATCCTCAACGAAGAAATTGGAGCATTAATATTATCTTGCAATTGCTAAACAACATTTTTCTGTAATTAGTTGAACTTCATAACTCATAATCAATCTGAAACGTGAATCATTCATTCAGATCGTTCTTAACTCATACAAGAACGGAGAAATCGGATTGCATTCTCTAAACAACATTTTTCTGTAATTAGTTGAACTTCATAACGCATAATCAATCTGAAGCGTGAATCATTCATTCAGATCGTTCTTACTCATACAAGAACGGAGAAATCGGATTGCATTTTCTAAACAACCTTTTTCTGTAATTAGTTGAACTTCATAACGCATAATCAATCTGAAGCGTGAATCATTCATTCAGATCGTTCTTACACATACAAGAATGGAGAAATCGGTTGCATTTTCTAAACAGCATTTTCTGTAATTAGTTGAACTCCCATAACTCATAATCAATCTGAAGCGAGAATCATTCATTGAGATCATAATTAATGAGGGATCTGATGATGTAACTAAGGAAATGAAGAAATGGATTAAAGAGAGAAGAAACTTACGTGAGAGTTAAGAGAGTTATCAGTATCAGCCATTGCAGAGGAGAAAGCGATGAAGATGATGGAGAAACAGAGACAACGAGGAGCCATTTTCATTTTTTCCGGGCAGAAGGAGATGGCGGTGATTGGTTTATATAGTGATCCGTTGGCCGGGGAAGAAGGACATTATTGTCACGTGATTTGAACGTGGCGCGCAGTTAGTTCACCACCCAGATTAGCGCTTGGTTGGATAAACAGAATTGTTAAAAATAAATACAAAATTGAAAGAAATATAAAAAAATATAGAAAAGGAAATGAAGCTTCTTAAAAAAAAAAAAAAAAAAAAAAAAAAAAAAAAAAAAAAAAAAAAAAAAAAAAAAAAAAAAAAAAAATGTTTTGACAAGTCCGTAGTTGAGCCACGTGTCGGGTTATAACCCAACGATTCTTCAACTAAACACATGAGGGAGTTCTGAATTCTCTCAGGGAGAACTAAATATGTTTAGTATATTGGAGACCATAACCTTATATCTTATTTATAAGCTATTTCACTCGACCATTGGACCATTAAGCCTAGTAAGAATTATCGGGTATCCACCTAATATAATTCATACTCCATGAAAGTCAATGGGTCTAACTTAATCATAGATCACTTTATCAACCCATTAAATAGCCAAATAATATATTTATGTATGTAAATGTGTTGTCCATATTGTGATTATTAGAATATAAAATATTATAACATTTAGAGCATGTTTGGGAGTGATGGTTGAATTAGCGATTTAAGTATAATTAATTTTGTAAAATTGATTTTTTTATCATCATTATCATGTTTGGTTGATGTGATTTTCATAGAATGAGAAGTGATTTTGAATTATTTATGTTTGGTTTCAAAATTGATTTTAGAATTGTTAAATTACTAAAAGGACATTGTTCACACGAGATTTCGACGAAGGATGGAGATTCGAACACGTGTAAATGAAATTTGAATTTGTATTTAATGTTTGTATCAGTGCGTAGTGGATTACAATCTCTAATGTTTATCCTCTGATTCTTTCTCTCTCAAATGTAAATGTATCTCGAGGGCTTTGCAGCTTGTTCTCGATGTTGGATTTGTTTCGAGGGCTTTGCAGCTTGTTCTCGATGTTGGATTTGTATCGAGGGCTTTGCAGCTTGTTCTCGATGTTGGATTTGTATCGAGGGCTTCGCAGCTTGTTCTCGATGTTGGATTTGTATCGAGGGCTTCGCAGCTTGTTCTCGATGTTGGATTTGTATCGAGGGCTTCTTAGCTTGTTCTCGATGTTGGATTTGTATCGAGGGCTTCGCAGCTTGTTCTCGATGTTGAATCTGCAGCTTCGCGTAGCGGTGAAGTCTTCAGATGTTTGAACTTGGAGTGGTGTTCAGTCTTCAGGATTCAGGGAGTCTTGTGAATTCTCTCTGAGCTCTTAGGAGAAGAAATTTTCTGAACCCTAAAAATGAAGAATGAGCTCTCTATTTATAGAGTTCTCATGGGCCTGGATCCAATGGGTTTGGGCTTAGATCCAATGGGCTTGGGTCCAATGGACTTTTGGGTTCTGGGCCCAATGGTTATTTGGGCTTGGGCCAAATTTACATTTAAATAACTTTTAGCCCGATTCGATTTCGAGCCCAATTGAGTCATGACCGAATTTGCTCGGTTAAGTTTATTCGATCCGCCGGCCGAGATGAAGACATGTGGCGACCGCTGATTGGCCGAAATTTCTCGGTCAACAAATGCCCCCTTTTTCGAGAGTTATGCACATGTACGTGTGGGTGAGTCTCGGAAAAGTTAAATTTTGAAATTGAAATGTAGGACACCCCTAATTTTGAATCTGCCTCGACATATCAATCTTATCGAAATATGAAATTTGGTCCATAAATCAATTCTTTTGATTGATACATCTTTCTATGCCAATTGACCAAAAAATATGAATTGGATTTACAATTTTGATTTTTCTTATTTGGCAGAAGCTTGACTTGAACTTTAGTAAATTCTTGTGTTCTACTTTAATTCCATTTTGGATGTAGAGTAGAGTTTTGGAGTTGCCCAATTGAATTTTGAATAGGATTTGACTTTGAACTTTACTCCAATTTCGAAGTGGGATAAAATTTGGAGTATACCCAAACCGCCAATTTCGATTCGAGACTTGGATTTAGATAAATTTTGACTCTAAATCATGCTTGGAAATAAAATTTGGAATATGCCCAAAATTTTAATTCTAGGAAAAACTATGATATTTTCTTGAAGTTTGGCTTGAATTCGGAGTAGAAGTGTTGAAAATTTTATTTTGGCATATTTGATTTGAGACTCGGATTTAGATAACTTCTGACTCTAAATCACGCTTGGAAATAAAATTTGGAATATGCCCAAAATTTTAATTTTAGGAAAATTTTGGGTTTTGCTGGAAATTTAGCTTGAATGAAAATTTGACTTGGTATAATTTTGGGATTCCAATCAATTTTGACATGAAGTTCGAAAATTTGAACTTAAGGTCATGATTATGGAAGGAAATTTAGAACCCACCTAAATTTCAAGTTGAATGAAGTATTACAATCTAAAGATAAATTGTAACAATAAATCTTCTTTGGCAAAGTGGAACATGTAGAACCTTTGTTTTCTTTGGTCTTGGGTTCAAGTCCACCTTTATACATATTTTTAGATAATTTTCTTAAACAGGCGCGCGCGATGATGGAGGCGCGCGCGAACTTGGAGGCGCGCGCGATGATGCAGGCGCGCGCGATGATGCAGGCGCACGCGAACTTGGAGGCGCGCGCGATGATGCAGGCGCGCGCGATGATGCAGGCGCGCGCGAACTTGGAGGCGCGCGCGATGATGCAGGCGCGCGATGATGCAGGCGCGCACGATGATGCAGGCGCACGCGAACTTGGAGGAGAACTTGGAGGCGCGCGCGATGATGCAGGCGCGCGATGATGCAGGCGCGCGATGATGCAGGCGCGCGAACTTGGAGGTGCGCGCGATGATGCACGATGATGCAGGCGCGCGAACTTGGAGGTGCGCGCGATGATGCAGGCGCGCGAACTTGGAGGTGCGCGCGATGATGCAGGCGCGCGAACTTGGAGGAGATGCGCAAAACTTGGAGATGCGCAAAACTTGGAGATGCGCAAACTTGCAGCAGAACTTGGAGATGCGCAAACTTGCAGCAGAACTTGGAGATGCGCAAACTTGCAGCAGAACTTGGAGATGCGCAAACTTGCAGCAGAACTTGGAGATGCGCAGAACTTGGAGATGCGCAAACTTGCAGCAGAACTTGGAGATGCGCAAACTTGCAGCAGAACTTGGAGATGCGCAAACTTGCAGCAGAACTTGGAGATGCGCAAACTTGCAGCTGAACTTGGAGATTCGCAAACTTGCAGCTGAACTTGGAGATGCGCAAACTTGCAGCTGAACTTGGTGATGGGCAAACTTGCAGATGCGCAAACTTGCAGCAGAACTTGGAGATGCGCAAACTTGCAGCAGAACTTGGAGATGCGCAAACTTGCAGCAGAACTTGGAGATGCGCAAACTTGCAGCAGAACTTGGAGATGCGCAAACTTGCAACTGAACTTGGTGATGCGCAAACTTGCAGCTGAACTTGGAGATGCGCAAACTTGCAGCAGAACTTGGAGATGCGCAAACTTGCAGCAGAACTTGGAGATGCGCAAACTTGCAGCTGAACTTGGAGATGCGCAAACTTGCAGCTGAACTTGGAGATTCGCAAACTTGCAGCTGAACTTGGAGATGCGCAAACTTGCAGCTGAACTTGGTGATGGGCAAACTTGCAACTGAACTTGGTGATGGGCAAACTTGCAACTGAACTTGGAGATGCGCAAACTTGCAACTGAACTTGGTGATGCGCAAACTTGCAGCAGAACTTGGAGATGCGCAAACTTGCAGCAGAACTTGGAGATGCGCAAACTTGCAGCAGAACTTGGAGATGCGCAAACTTGCAACTGAACTTGGTGATGCGCAAACTTGCAGCTGAACTTGGAGATGCGCAGAACTTGGAGATGCGCAAACTTGCAGCAGAACTTGGAGATGCGCAAACTTGCAGCTGAACTTGGAGATGCGCAAACTTGCAGCTGAACTTGGAGATTCGCAAACTTGCAGCTGAACTTGGAGATGCGCAAACTTGCAGCTGAACTTGGTGATGGGCAAACTTGCAACTGAACTTGGTGATGGGCAAACTTGCAACTGAACTTGGAGATGCGCAAACTTGCAACTGAACTTGGAGATGCGCAAACTTGCAGCTGAACTTGGAGATGCGCAAACTTGCAGCTGAACTTGGTGATGGGCAAACTTGCAACTGAACTTGGTGATGGGCAAACTTGCAACTGAACTTGGAGATGCGCAAACTTGCAACTGAACTTGGAGATGCGCAAACTTGCAGCAGAACTTGGTGATGCGCAAACTTGCAATTGAACTTGGTAATGCGCAGTGATGGAAATTTGATTTGGCCTAATAACAAGCTGAATGAAATATTACAATCTGAAGTCAAATAGTAATAATGAAGCTTGTTTGGCGTAGTGGAATTGGTACTATCATTGCTTCTTTTGCTCTTGAGTTCGAACATCGATTACGTACCCTTGAATGGAAGGGATCAAGTCATATCGTAGTTCAAATGGAATGTAATCCTTTTTTTTTATTGTTGTGACTGAACTTAAAGTATATATATATTTTTTCTTTAAGTTGCCTACGTACCCTTAGATGGAAGGGATCAAGTCATAACGTAGTTCAGGTTACATGATGAATGATCGATTTTTTTTTTTTTTTTTTTTTATTTTGGGCCGTTCACCTTTTAAGCTCATGCGGGCCAGGAGCAACATGTAGTTTATACTCTTACGTTAAGGAGTATTACATTGTTTTTTTGTTTTTTTTTACTTGGGCCGTTCACCTTTTAAGCTCGTGCGGGCCAGGAGCAACATGTAGTTTATACTCTTACGTTAAGGAGTATTACATTTTAAAATATCTTATCTTCATTACGGTCTTGATCAGATCCTTCGTTTGTAGGATTGGTTAGAATGATGATATTTTTCTTCACCTTCAAGGAGCCTTCTGTATTTATGAGAACAGATAATTTCCTCTTCATGCGCGAAGGAACACGACTATGAATCTTCTTGTTGCTATTTACTTCATCGAAGAGTCTTGCCCCTACGGTCTTCATCTTTCCTTCCTGTTGATCACTTGTCCCTTTGAGGCGATCAAAAACAGATGTTGAAGGTCGGTCTTTCTTTGATGTGGAGACGCTTAACCTTTGGAAAGCTGAAGTTCGAGTGGAGGTAGAAGTTAGACATGAATTTTCTTCTTTTGTCGCGGCCATACTCATCCTTTGGAAGACCGAAGTTCGAGTAGTTGAAGGCTTGATGCGATTGAAGACAGAAGTTCTTTGGTCGACTTCTTTTGAGTCGTCGACTTCTTCTGCATTGATGTAGCATGAACTTGCACAAATTTCTTCCTCTTTCTTGATGGGAAGGAAACTTTTTGAGAAAAATTCTTTTAAAGTCACCTGTCGTCGAGGTTGAGAAAAATATTTGTTTTCTCTTCTCTCGTGTTTAGGCTTCCTCGAATTGATTCTTCTTTTCTTCTTTGGAAGTTTATTGTTTCGTTTATCATCTCGAAGTATGTAATCTTCTTTCTGGACAGGTCTTTGTCGTCGTATTTTCTGACGAGCCACAATGGTCCAACCTTTATCCTCATTTCTGACGGCCTCAGGTTTTACCTGAGAAATTTGCTTTGGGGTTTCATGTCTGAACCAAACAATTATTGGTTCGAAGGTCCCAAACTGGATCAGGCTTTCCTTTTGCTTATCAAATGAGGCTGGAAATAATTGAGCGTCGGAGTTCATTGTTACTGCAGCGTGGTTTGATTGAGCTATTTCATCTAAGTCTAGCTCAATTTTTCCTTCTTTAGCTAACCTTAGAATTAGCTCCTTTAGGACGAAACATTTTTTTACCGGATGACTGATAACTCGATGATACTTACAATAGTTGGGATCATCGACTTTGTCCATTTCTTCCGGGCGCCTACACTCGGGAAACTCAATCAGTCTTGTTTCCAGTAGTTGCTCTAACATGTCAGGAATGTCAGAGTCTGGGAACGGATAGACTTTTTCTTGTCTTTCTTTTAAAGTTAGGCGATGTTTCTCGCCTCCGTCATTTCTTCTTTCTGTCCTGTTTTCCTTTCCTTTTGAGGAAAACCTTACAGGGGTTGTGCTGACGACCATGGATTCTTCCACGACATTTTTCGTGATTTTTTCGATTTCGCTTACTTCTTTATTTATTTTCTTTATATCTGGGATTAAGAGGTCCCTGGTCCCTCTGTTGGCGATACTCAACTCCATATCGTGGGCGCGAGTCGCTAACTCTTCAAATGTTTGGGGCTTTATCCCTTGTAGGATGTAGTGAAGTCCCCAATGCATGCCGCCGATGCACATCTCGACAGCAGACACTTCTGTGAGTCGGTCCTTGCAGTCAAGACTTAATGATCTCCAACGGTTGATGAAATCGATGACTGGCTCGCCCATCCTTTGGTTAGCGTGTGAGAGTTCGGTCATGCTGACTGTTCGCCTCGTGCTGTAGAAGCGATTCAGGAAGTCTCTCTCAAATTGTTCCCAACTGTCAATCGTCTCGGGCTCCAAGTCGGTGTACCAGTCAAAGGCGTTTCCTTTCAAAGTTCGGACGAATTGCCTAACCAACAAGTCTCCGCGAGTTCCAGCGTTCTCGCACGTTTCGACGAAGTGGGCAATGTGTTGTTTAGGATTGCCCTTCCCATCGAACTGTTGAAATTTCGGCGGCTGGTACCCAGTGGGCATTCTCAAGTTGTCGATCCTCTTTGTATACGGTTTGGTATACAAGAGGGAGCTTTGGGTGGGTCCACCGTATTGAGCTCTGATAGTGTTCGTGATCATGTCCTGCAGTTGTTGGACAGACAGCGAAGCGACCGACGTTGAGTGATGCGGTTGGTCTTCTTGGATGACATTTTTTTCTTTGTCATTCCTCCTTGCTGCAGGAGTTAGACTTGACTCCGCGACCTCACGACTTTGCATCTGGCTCCTCAGTTGGGCAATCTCGAAGTCTTTGTCCTCGACTGCTTTCATCAAGAAGCTAATTTTCTTTTCCATTTCAGCCATCGCTTCGTCGTTAGTGCGCGCATCCGCCATCATTACAGATACGTTGGAGTCAGACACCTTCTCCGGCTGATGAGAGGAGGGAACAACCTCATCGAACAAGGGATTATCCTTGATGATTATCCCAACCTGCGCAGACTCCGTCAGTCGCTTGTATATTTTGCTCACGATGGCAGAAGTGTGCTCGCCCGTCTGCGAGACTTCTTTGATGACGCGGCTGCGGGTGACAGGTCCCCTGTAAGGGCTGTTGGAACTGACAGCCTGGAATGTTGTTTTCTTTGATGCCATTGTTACTTTTTGTTGAGAGAAAGAGATGAAAGGTAGAGAGGTCCCACTGGGCGTGCCAATCTGTTCACACGAGATTTCGACGAAGGATGGAGATTCGAACACGTGTAAATGAAATTTGAATTTGTATTTAATGTTTGTATCAGTGCGTAGTGGATTACAATCTCTAATGTTTATCCTCTGATTCTTTCTCTCTCAAATGTAAATGTATCTCGAGGGCTTTGCAGCTTGTTCTCGATGTTGGATTTGTTTCGAGGGCTTTGCAGCTTGTTCTCGATGTTGGATTTGTATCGAGGGCTTTGCAGCTTGTTCTCGATGTTGGATTTGTATCGAGGGCTTCGCAGCTTGTTCTCGATGTTGGATTTGTATCGAGGGCTTCGCAGCTTGTTCTCGATGTTGGATTTGTATCGAGGGCTTCTTAGCTTGTTCTCGATGTTGGATTTGTATCGAGGGCTTCGCAGCTTGTTCTCGATGTTGAATCTGCAGCTTCGCGTAGCGGTGAAGTCTTCAGATGTTTGAACTTGGAGTGGTGTTCAGTCTTCAGGATTCAGGGAGTCTTGTGAATTCTCTCTGAGCTCTTAGGAGAAGAAATTTTCTGAACCCTAAAAATGAAGAATGAGCTCTCTATTTATAGAGTTCTCATGGGCCTGGATCCAATGGGTTTGGGCTTAGATCCAATGGGCTTGGGTCCAATGGACTTTTGGGTTCTGGGCCCAATGGTTATTTGGGCTTGGGCCAAATTTACATTTAAATAACTTTTAGCCCGATTCGATTTCGAGCCCAATTGAGTCATGACCGAATTTGCTCGGTTAAGTTTATTCGATCCGCCGGCCGAGATGAAGACATGTGGCGACCGCTGATTGGCCGAAATTTCTCGGTCAACAGACATTAATTAAAAACATTATTTAACTAAAAAAATATTTAATTATTGACTAACCAATTTATCTTCTCATATAATACTTCAAGGCAAAAAAAAATCCAAAAAATTCTCGCTTCTTTGTTTTCCTATGTCGTTGGGTAGAATTTTTCTTGCTTACATTGAACATATCCCCTGAAGCCTCATCTTCATCTTAGATAACAATGTTTGAATTCCAACCTTCAAAATTCATCACTCAAATCCGAAAAGAAGATCATTCCCATCATGCATCCCGGTAATTAACACTACAACAATTGAGAGATTTTTCGACGCAAAAATGCGTCGAAAAAGCCTCAAAATAAGTTGGATAAAGTCATTCTCGACACATACGCGCCTTGGAAAAAAGGTGTCGAAAAAGATCAACCTGACACCATGCGTCGGGTAAAGTAGTCTAAAATGACGCACTATATATGTTAGATTAGGTACATTTTACCCAACGCACCATATGTGTTGGGATATATTTGTTTCAATGACGGGCCTTGCCCCTCATCTATACTTCACATTTTTTTTCCTTAATTTTTTTTTTCCTTAAATCGAAGGGTAAATTTGTATTTTTACATTTGAATAAAATGAGGGAAAATTTGAGTGGTGATTCCCGGTCCATCATCTCAACCAAAATCACCTATCAACTAATGCTTCAATAATTAATTTTATATGATTTTAAATTTAGCTAAAATCAATTTTGTCTTTTGCCAAACATATTTATTTGAAAGGGAAGTGATTTTGAGAATGGAAAAATTAATTTTGGTCATGTCCAAATTACTCCCAAACATGTCCTTAGTTGTTAGGCTTTTGCATTATTTTAAGAATGGGTAGATGATCGAAGAATCTGTTGATAGAAATTTCTCATGAAAACAATAGATAATGGAAGAAGTGGTTTAATTTGGCTTAATTAATCATGAAGCAGTCCAACTTCAATTTCATTAAATTTTTAGGAGGAAAATCAAAACTCTAAATCAAAGGTATAATTACATATATTTGCTCTTTTTTTTAGTGGTGGATTCAATGGGATTAGATTCAGTTTCTTTTGATTACAAATTGTATAGAAAGATGATCATTATGTGCCATATAACTCGACCCAACATTGAGACTCTAAGAAATGATGGAGAGTATTCAAATTTAAAAACATGAAAAACATTTTTAAATTATTCAAAATCAATTTACTTTCGCAAGAACTATCGGCCAACAAGAACATAACTCAACGACATGATGTATTGCCTAGTAACCATGAGGTCCTAGGTTCAATGATGTATTGCCTAGTGACCATGAGGTCCTAAGTTCAATCCCCCACCCTGACATGTTTTTTTTTGTTGTAAAAAAAAAAAAAAAAAACGGACATTTTTTAGTGATAACTTTCAACCTCTTTAAAGAGTTTCGAGAGAGCTCTCTAAATCAAGATAGTTTGTCTTTTTATTAAAAGAAAAATGATAAAAACCATTCTTGACCGATTGTAAATTCATGTACTATTTTGCCCTTAACATTTTAATGAAACTTGCACGAGTTAGACAAAGAACTGAACATAAAATTGGGTGAACCAATATAACTTCGACTTCTCTCCCCTTATCTTGATATTATCATTCTTGTGCTTACAAGTTTTAACTTAGTTTATATATTCTTCTAAACTTTAAGTTTTTATTGATTTATTTTAGCTATAATTTGAATCCGAACTTGAACTAAGATTGCATAATATATATTATCTGAATTTGATTGATTGAATTATATATATATATATATATATATATATATATATATATATATATATATATATATATATATATTTATCTTAACACACTTTTTTTTTTTTTAAGTATTTAGACACAACCTTATGTCAATTGAGCTATGTTCGATTTGACAATCTCTAACACTTGTCATAGTTTAAAGTGCAATTAGATAAAATTAAAAGTTTAGGTTAAAAATCGATACACATACCCTTACATACATGGTTACCAGATACCCACATAGAGATACATTATTTATTTTTTTATTTTTTTTTGATAAAGTGTCAACCTTAAATCAGACTGACAAGGAGACAAGACTCCTAGAAATAGAAGCTAATGGGACAGGACCCCCACTTAGTTCATAAGTAACCAAAACATCTTCATCATTTAGATGAACTAGACTAGGAGGAAAAATATCATTCCAAGAGTTTGATATTCTTTGTTCACACGCAGAGGTCGCCAGGTAATGAGCCATTGCGTTCTGCTTGCGATTCACATGTGAGAAGGAAACCACATTCCTCGCTTTAGCCAGCTCAAGCACTTCATCCATGAAGTTCGTGAGCTCCGTATTATCTGTGATTTCAAAATTGAGAAGTTTCACAATCGTGAGAGCATCCGACTCCACAATGATTTTTTAGGAAACATTGATAGGTATCTCTTTCAATCCTTCGACGAACTTCTATTTTTTGGGAAACATAGAGATACATTATAGTACTTGTATGCTTCTAGTTGGAATCTTATTAAAAATGGGAACATATGGATTTGCATGGATGAATACGAAATTATTATCCCACACTCATTTTATTTTTTCACCCTCATTAATGGCATGATTCAACTAATCTATGCAACTTAAATATCTTCGGGTCTAACACAATTTTTTTTTTTAAAAAGAATCGTTTATTCCTCCGTCTCTTACTTCAATCACGTGTTTAGATATTATTTTGTTTTTAAAAGATATGTTCATACTCCAATAAAATCAATCATATCTTGCTAAATAGAAAACTACTATACAAATATTTTCTAAGTATACTATATAACCTATTAACTTAAAATAGACACAAATTTGACATTTAAGGAGCAAATAGATACAAACGAATTAAATTTTGTAATTTAACCTTAAAATATATCCTAGAAGTATATGCATAAGATCTTGGAAATTCTGAAAAGCCAGCCAAATAAAGTTATTGAACTTTACTTTCAAAAAGTGATTTTTTCAAAATTACATTTTCTCACAAAAACGGACAAAAATAGCAAATCAATTAATCAAACAAACTTCGAAGTTCGAACCAAAAACTAAAAATTCTTTGAACTCCAGACTAAACAACTCCCTGTCCCAATCAGACATACCTCAGAACTCCCCGGACTTAACAACTCCCAGACTAAACAACTTCAGACAAAACAACTCCAACTCCCCCTCAACTCCTTGGGCCAAACGCCCTCTTATTCTTCCAAGTTGTATTATCAGTCACCTACTAAAGACCTAAAAAACTCCTATTTCTTGCAAAAATTTCTGCAACTTTACGACGAACACAATGCTTCAACACATTTCACAAATTCAAAGCAAACCTTCAGCTACGCCTTGAAAATTTTACTTCACTTTCTTTCTTTTTTTGTTTTTGGCTCAGAGTTTGCTCGCATTGTTTAATGTAGACTCAAATCTTGGAGAGTTCTTGAAATCAAGTTTATTCAATAATAGCTCAAATATAACCTAGGGACCCCTATTTAAAAGTTACAAACCAGCCTTTGAACTTAACCATTTACTAAGGTAAAAATAATAGTAAATAGTCAATTAACTTGCCCAACATAACGAATTATGAAAGTAAAAACAGTAGTAAAAGCTAAATTAAAGCTACAGTAAAAAGATAAAAATAAAGAAAGGGTTCTAGGGCACCTTTTCTTCGGAAATGGAGATGAACGTGTGGGATTGCTGTGTGGAAGAGTCGCTTGCGAAGCTTGGGTTGCTCCAATTGCTCAGGTCTTTGAGACCCATTACACCATCCCTCGAGAAATTAAATTCCGTTAACGACGAAGCCCCCACTGAAGCGAAGGAAGATGACGAACTCAAGGTGTTCGATGAAATGCAGCCGTGGGATAGAGCCTCTGTGGAGGTTGAAATTGCAGAATCTACTGTTCAGAAATGGCTTCTTGACATCCCCAGTTCGGGTATGCTTGCTTTGATTTCGTTGTGTATGAATGGGGTGCATTGCATTATTTGGACAGTCATTGTTCATATTGTCAGTGCAATGAGAGTCATTAGAGTACGAATGCTTTGTATTTGAATTGCGTAGTGACTGTCTCTAATTTGTTTTATACTCCGTGCATGGTTTAATTCAAAGAAGTGCGACCATTTCAACTGTTATGTGCAAACAATTCGACAGTATTTAAATATTGTTCTTATGATACCTAATTACTATTGAAGCTAAAATAAAATAATACGGGAATTGGAATTAAGAATTTAGAATTAAGAATTAAGAACTTATCCTGATCCACACGACATCTAAAATGTCATGGGAAATAAAATATACTTGGGGTTGGGTATTCCAAATTGGATTCTCAGCAGCCACTGTTGATCTAAATCAAAAAATTTAGGTTAAGTTATAAGTTTAGTCCCTTTGAACTTTCAAGGGTGTTTGGTGCACAAACTTGGAGTTGGTTACGTTTGGTGCTCCGAGACCGACTATTATAACCCACAGTCAATAAAGTAATTGCATTGACTTCAATAGTATTTACTATTCACATATTATTGTAACCCACAGACTATTATAACTACCAACTATTTTAACCCACTCAGCGCCCCAAATAGTCTTTCGGAGTTGGTAATAGGTTTCTAAACTTTCTCAGTTCCTAAAGTTTAAAATTGTCTAATTTGATCTATTCAAAAAATTTAAACTTCACGGGTGTATTAGGCTTAAGATTGAAAGGTCAAATTCCTATTAGCTACAAAATTGTATCCTAATGGACCCGTGAATTTTAAAAAATATTGAATAGATCACGTAGTTTTTGGACAAAAAAAGAAAAATAGAGTTCAAAGATCTAACAGAGACCTATTAGACACAAAAGTGAAAGTTTAGAGACATATTAAACATTACTTTGAAAAAGTTTGGATACGAAACTTGTAATTTAACCGAAACTTAAATATAACACACTCTCAAAGTTACGTTTAATTTTCCATCGAAGAAAACAAAAATCCAATTAGAGTATATAAGAAGGGGAGTAGTTAGAAAAAATGTTCAGAGCAAGAATTCCGTAATGAAGCAAAAAGAAAAAAAAATCCCCTTAAATGTAGTTGTTGTTCTTATTATTAAAGCAACTTCTGTAAAAAATGAAAATTTCCGAAGAGAAAGGAAGATAAGACTACTGCTGCTCTCTTACTTTCTTGTGTAAATCAAGATAAAAGTAAAAGATGATCTAGTTCGAACATGAAACTTTGGTTCTTTTTTCTTATAGGAGATGAGATTGTAACCAAAGGTGGTGCCATAAAAAGTTTAGTGGAACATCCTCATCAGTTCAAAAAGTTAATTCTATTTTCTGGAAATGATTATCTGGGATTAAGTTCCCATCCAACAATAGGGAGAGCAGCTGCAAAGGTGTGTTTAATGATATACGACTCTTCAAAAAACTTCTTCCATCATTGTACTCGTATTTCTTAATCATTTTTGTAAAGTGTCTGAAACTCAATTCTAAACCAGGCAGCCCTAGAACATAGAATGGGCCCCAGGGGTTCTGCTCTAATCTGTGGATATACCTTCCATCATAGGCTGCTAGAATCATGCTTAGCCGAATTAAAGAAGAAAGAGGTATGTACTGAATGTTATTTTATGTTTGCTTTAACCGGAAGTACTCATGGAATGTGTGTACATTTTGAACACAGATAAATGCTTTGCCAATTACTGATAATTCATTTCATTGTTTACAGAACATAAGGCATAAGTCTAATTTTAAAGGCCTCATAGTTGTCCAAGTTAGAGATGTCTAATATTTCTTAATGAAGCAAGTCACAATTAATAAATAGAAGTTATAATATAGTGAAATATTTGTAAAAGGGTAATGGAAAATACTGTGATACAATATGAAAAACGTTGCAAGTGTTAAAATCTTAAACATATGTTTCTGACAGATGATAATTTGGGCTAATTTGGTAAATTAAACACAAAAATGACCAGTTGTTACTCTGACACTCCGCTGTGACCATATGGCTATCATTGCAAGTGCCTGCCTGAAGGTACTCGAGCAAGGGTTGCTCCTGACGTCTCTCCTCTTGCCATAGGTGAGCGCCCCAATGGTTGTATAAAAATACTGCTTCATTGATGTAGTAGGATTAGGGGTAAATTCATATTACTCATGGTTAATCCTTTTAGTTTACTTTTCATTCTCTATAAATAGAGAATTCTCATGTATTCATTAACTTTTGATTCATAATAAGATTCTTGGATAGATTCTTGGAGAGAACTCTCCTTAGTCACTTAGGCTACATCAAATTGGTATCAGAGCAACCGTCTGGGCCAACGTTGACTGCCGCCGGTGAAAGACCGGGAAACTCTTGTTGGCGCAGATCGTAAGAGGGAGCTTCGTGAGCTGTGCTCGTTGCCGAACAGCGTACACCTAATTACAAGGGGGAACCCTTTTAAAGAAGATTCATCAAGAATGGAGAATTACAAGACAAGAAAGATGTCCAAGAAGAGATACAACGATCGATATAGGCAAGAAAACCACAAATACATTCAAGAACAATGCTGGAATTTTGATTCTAGCGATTCAGAAGATGACTTTCAACATAACAACTCGACCCATGCTCGATTCTTTCAAAGATCCTATCAAGATTTACATTGGAATTCTTATTGTAGTGACTCTAGTGATTCCGAAGAAGAAGACCATGTTGCAACTTCAAGAATGTTCAAGAAATTGCCAAGAACGGGAATTTACAACACAAGAAAGAAGTTCAAGACCAGAAAAGTTTCCTTTGAATGTGAATCACGCTCATTGGAGACAAAAATTGAAGGAAATCATGACAGGCACTACAACAACCCTGATGAAATCCGGCGTAAGGAACTCAAAAAAGGAATGGATGAAATCTGGCGTCTTTTGGGAAATGTATCTAACAATTTGGATTTTTTTACAACCAAACAACAAGAACCCGAAAAGGTAAGAATGACAGATTTTAAAAGTAGCAGTCAAGAAGATGGAGAATTCAACCGAAGTCAAGAACCCACGGATCATATGAGAAAGATTCAAGAAAATACAATGGAGAGGCCTCTAGAACATCAATTTTCAAGATTCATAAATCAAGATTCTAAAAGTTTGAGAAAAGAAGATTTTTACCACGACGATAAACATCAAAACTGTGAAGATAGGCAAAAAGAAATAATCCAAGAACAAAAAGTCCACCTTCCAAAAAATGTTGGGAACATCTTTTATCATGATAAACTCCAAGAATGTCGAAATGAAGGTTTCTTGGTTCAAGGTTCCAATTGTTCCAACGAAGAAGATGATTTATTAATCTGTTTGGATAATCTTTTTACTATTGTGGAAGAAAATTTGGGGCTGGAAAATTTTCAGTACCAAATCCATGAAACTGCCGTGGAGAAAAACTTTGTTGAAATTCTTGAGATTGATGTTGGAAGATATTCAAAGAAGGGTACTATTGTTAAGTTTGGAACTTCAAGAGAATTTTCAAGAAAATTCCTTCAAAAATCTAATTTTGATTTGTTACATGAAAGACTAAATCCTTCACAAATTTGGTCAAGTCAGGAAGACATCTTTATGAAGGTAGTTGAACTTTGTTTCACTAAAAAGGTATGTGTATTTGGAGGAATTTTTGAAGACTACTGGATCCTATTACATATGATTTTGGATTGGCAAGACTTTTGGCATAGAAACCAAACTTTGGGGAGCATTGGTACACCTTGGCGTGTCGATGAAATTATAACGCAATTTTCAGTTGGAGTCTTTTGCAACCATCGACTGAAACATCTTTCTAGTCGGGCAGTTAGCTTGTTTCTACCTATTTTCATTTTTTTTTAAAACTCGAGGACGAGTTTTTTTTTGGAGGGATAGAATGATGTAGTAGGATTAGGGGTAAATTCATATTACTCATGGTTAATCCTTTTAGTTTACTTTTCATTCTCTATAAATAGAGAATCCCTCTCATGTATTCATTAACTTTTGATTCATAATAAGATTCTTGGATAGATTCTTGGAGAGAACTCTCCTTAGTCACTTAGGCTACATCATTCATTTAATTAATGTTTTGTAAACTTCAACATTTTGATTAGTTATCGAAAAATCCACGAGGACTAGTGAATGGCTATATCCAATGTAAAATAGGAATAGTAAGATGAATCAAAAGGTTGGAATTTTCTGTATTCATATGGCGCGATCTAAGTAAATTCACATTATTCAATGACTAGTTGACTACGGAAGTTTAACTATATGAAAAATGCTTTACGTTTAACTGTGAAAAGATAGTTTATCCCAATTGAAGTAAAGTAATATCTGTTTCCAGGTTTTTGAGCATTGTCTCATTGAAGGTATATAAATTCAATGTAGATATTGTGCGCTTGGCTTATATTTAGGCATGAACATATACACTTTTCTGTTTTTACTTTGTTTGGACCATGTAGCATGAATTGTGTATATGATTGGAGAAAGCAATTTGCATCTTGACTCATCGTAGTATTTGTAATTTGCATATATCATGAACTGTGGGAAACGTATTGGCCACTTCTATGGGAGCCCTGTTTGTGATTTTTGTAGGTTTAACCTTTCTGTTGCTCTTTAATATTTTATATGTGCACTCAGCTGTGAAATAATTTTTTAATGTTTCTAGGATTGCCTTCTTTGTCCTACTGGATTTGCAGCCAATATGGCCTTGATGGTAGCAATAGGAAACATTGGCTCGCCCTTAACTGAAGGCAAAGCTTCATCTGAAGATCAGAAGATTGCCATATTTTCTGATTCATTGAATCATGCATCTATTATTGATGGCATTCGTCTTGCCGAGCGACAAAGAAATGTGAAACTGTTCATCTATAGGCATTGTGATATGGGTCATCTTAATGCTTTACTGTATGTTTTCTTTTCACCTTTTTCTAGCTTTCTTGTTCATATGTTTGGATCTACTCAGATGCTTTATTCTTGCTTTCCAAAACATAACCGCCTTTTTTTTGGCAGATCAAGTTGCACACTTGCAAAGAAAGTTGTCGTAACTGATAGGTTGGTGCTTTGTTACAAGTAGATTTTTCAATTCTAACTTTTCTATTTCCTTCATTTTCTTGACTATTTGACGGCCACCAACAAATTTTAGCTTCTCCAGTGTGCATGCTTTGATGATATGTAATATGTGTGTGTTCATCTAAAATAGAGAAAATAGAGAACTTTTCATTGATGTAGCGAACACAAAGCTTTACTATCCACAGGAACTGACACAAAACACACTCCAATTAGAGTTAATTACATACGAAATATTAAAACAAGACAATTTCTCAAAAGGCACCAATTAGATGCATTGACAGAACCCCTGTTTCTTTCTCGTGCTTTCTCTAGAGGCTCTTGCCACATTGAGAACAAAACCTTTAAAATAGCTTTAGATAATAAATTCAATGGAAGTAGAGCTGTTGTTTTAGAGGTAGGTTTCCATTGTTCACTGAGTTATCCTCTATAGTCTACCGGATAGCTTAGTGTAGTTTTACTTTTACTGGGACTCCTTTTGTTTTGTTGGGCTTGTTCTTTGTATGCCCTTCTATTATTTCTTCTCAAAGATAGCTTGATTCCTTACAAAAAAAAAACATTATTGGTCAGTGAGCTTCACTCCAAATATGAAACAACTTTCCAGGGATGATGTTCCATTGGTCAAGTAGAAGCAGCCATTTCAGTAGCTGGTGAAACAACTTGCATTTGGTTGTCTCCAACTTTGGTGATTGTGCTACTTGATCTAATCTTATGTCTCCTACAACATCTTCCCTTATCTTTCTACTAATTAATAAATTTATTAGGTCCAACATTTTTTCCTTTATCCTAACTGCAAGTGTGAAATCGGTGTTTGGCATGTATCCTATTCATAATACAGCTTGTTTAGCATGGATGGAGACTTTGCGCCCATGAGGGAACTTGCAAAGCTTCGCAAGAAGCATGGATTTTTGTTAGTTATTGATGATGTAAGTTTTTGAACTCATTGGTTGATAGAGTTGTTAGAAGCTGTTTTAAGAGATTATGATGTGCTTTTAGCAATCGTTTGTTGCTATCAGTTCCATTTTTTATGTAAGGTGTATTCCATCTTTGGCATTCTTTCATGTCTCCTGCATTTGGTTTAGTTTGTTGGTTTGAGCTTTCATATCACGCGTAATATGCATTGTTCGAGTCAAAAGCCTAATGTATGTAAGGAGCATTTATCTAAGAACTATTGTTCATACAAATGTCAGGCTCATGGAACATTTGTTTGTGGAAAAAATGGTGGGGGTGTAGCCGAGATGTTCAATTGTGAAAGAGATGTTGACATATGTGTTGGCACCTTGAGCAAGGCAGCAGGGTGTTTTGGTGGGTTCATAGCATGCAGGTAATTGTTGGTGTGCATTGTTCTCATTGGTTAAATTAAATTTGGCTCACTTTAAGAATGCCTAGAATTTAATTCCAGGTGCAATACTGGTTATGGAAATGCCCAGTGAGTCCATGACGTAATATTTATTTTCCATTGAAAGTATGATCTAGATTTACAATGTTTTGATAAGGGTCGGGTTCTGTGGCATGCTGGCTTCTTTGTTGTCCTTTGGGGGCCCAAGAAGCCATTTGGGGGCCTTTGGCTTGAATTGAATAGTATAATTTTTAGGGGTTTGAAGAGAGCTTGGGAGCAGGTTTGGTCGTTAGCTAGGTTTAATGCCTCTATCTGGGTGACGGTCTCCAAGAATTTTTGTAATTACCCGTTAGGTTTTATTCTTGTGGATTGGAGCCCTTGTTTGTATAGTTAGTCTTAGTCGGTTGGCTCATTTTTTTTGGGCTGTTTTTTGTTATGCCCATTGGCCTTTTGTTTTGTATTCTTTCATTTCTTCGCAAAAGAGTTTCACTATGTTTTTGTTTAATAAGAGAAAATAATAATTCCACTTAACATGCTTTCCATCTACCAGTTTATGTGATTGTGCTCTGTTCCCCCATGTATATAACATGCAACACATTCATGCTTCTTTTCCATAGTTTTGGAAAATTGATTTTGATTTGCTTTTTTTATTTTTTTTCTTCGACACGAGCAGCAAAAGATGGAAATTGCTCATTCAATCAAGGGGCCGATCCTTTATATTTTCAACTGCTGCACCCATCCCTCTTATTGCTGCTGGCCATGGTAGAGTAGATTTGTTACCATTCCAAAGACTTTTTTTTTTGCAACGGTATTTAATTAATGCGAGGATTGAACCCATGACCTCATAGGTCACGGGCACAACCTTATGCCAATTGAGCTATGCTCGGTTTGGCATAACTAATTAATCAAATGCACAAGACGAGAATCGAACCCAAGTCTGTCCCGTGGCAGGGTCTTATTCTACCACTAGACCACCGGTGCTAGTTCATTTCAAAGACTTAACATTAACAATATACTAATATGCAAATTTATGAAAGAGACTCTTAATGCACATTGCTTAATCTTATCATTTATCCAAACTTGAAATTCTATGTTCTTAATGAGAGCATATATTAGCAGCTGCGGTCTTGGTGGCAAAGAGGGAAATGTGGCGAAGAAGGGAAATTTGGAATCGGGTTCAAGATTTTCGTGATTTGACTGGAATCCCCATCCAAAGTCCCATAATATCTCTTATTGTAGGCAGCGAAGGGGAGGCATTGAAAGCTAGCAGGTGCTATATCTCCTCCCTTTCTATGCAATTAAATTTATTGTTTCAACAATATAAATCATTGTTTTTATTGTTGTTATTTTCTTTTTCTATTGGGGAACAGGCATTTGTTGAAATCTGGTTTCCATGTGACTGCAATCAGACCTCCTACAGTTCCAGCCAACTCTTGCAGGTTTATCATATTTTCCATCTTATACATTATTGATTCTTGGAGATTTTTCTTGATCTCTTGCTTCTTGACAATTTTCATCTGCCATTCAATTTGCTTTACCCCGATAATCTTCGTCATGTGACTGTTAAACTTCATTATATGTGAGTGTCCATTTCTTAAGGTGGATCTATTTCCTGCAGTTTCCACTCTATTATCTAAAATAAGACTGATTTTGATCCCTCGAGTCTTGATATAATGAGAATTACATCTTTTTTCCTTTCAACACTATGATCTCTGAATATCTTACTGTATTTAAATGTGTTAATTCTTATTTCTAAATGGAGCTGCTTTCTTTGTGAGTATATGCGATCGCATAGGTTGCTATGCGATTCTGATTCATCTTCCGAATATCATATCTCTTTCGATATACACTTGTTTTAGCTAATTAACCACTCGTTTTTATACGTTTTTTCGTGTTCTTTCCAGCCGTGCTTATAAACTAAGCAAAATTCTAAAGGATCTTGTCTATATTACCCAAAATCAAAACATTTAAGTTTAAACTTTGGGAGAGGAGAGAGAAAACAATAAGAAAAAATGATAATTTTTGGGTTTCCTTAAGTCAGGGGTAAATGAATAATTTCACACCTCTCTTAGCCTCGAGTCAATTTGTGGAGGACGGGTTAATTTTGTTAAAGTTTTGGTTTGACAAGTCACTTTCTACCATTTCCCTCCAATCCTCTTGCTTCCTCTCCCTAAAGTTCATAACTTCATACCACTTGTCACATAGAAACCAATTAAATCTTCATTAAGAAGTTAAGATGATGAATGTTAAAATTGAAGTCACAATTCTAGAAAATAATGCATTAGAAGCCAACGTGGTAGGCCATGAGTATAAGGAATTGGGTCGACTAATACTAGTTATGAACTTCTGATTTGGACTAGTCAAGTTCTTGAGTATGAAATATAAAACCTTTACTTGGTAAATTAATCTTGTACTTTCATTCTTTATTTATCTATTATGGATGTAAATTACTGTATCATCATGTTGTCTTCGACTTCCATCTCAGGCTTCGGGTGACCTTGAGCGCAACGCATACGACAGAAGACGTGAAGAAGCTGACAAGCGCGCTCTCGCAGTGCATTAGGTTTCAAGATATTGCTGTTAATGGTTCAAACATGTATGCAAGATTATAAGTCTTGATTTCTGGAAAGTCTCGTATATTCATTCTAACAAACAAGAGAATGGATAGGTTTATCAATTTTGGCTAACTGAAGCTAAAATTTTGCATCCATTTGTAGTTATACTAGTGCATGCACTTCAGTATGTATAAAGCGTATGATTTTATTATTTTTGTCAGTGGAAAATCTTTGAATCCCTTGCGTCGTTTAGCCATTCAAACAACTACTTTGTGATTTTTTCTTTCTTATGTCAACGGATTTTCGCTGTTAGTTTGTTTATGTTTTTTTTTGCAACAGTATTTTAATTAATGCGAGGATTGAACCCATGATCTTTTAGTCATGGGCACAACCTTATGTCAATTGAGCTATGCTCGATTTGGCTAGTTTGTTTATGTTACAATGGGGTACGCAGATATGAACTGTCAACCTTAAAAAAAGGGTAGATGTCAATTACTGTCAAGCTATGTACGTGAGGAAGACCACACTAAATTCAGGTAGACCTCTTCAATTGTAAACAATTAGTAGATTGCTTTAGGAATTAGGCAATGCAAGGGTTTCTTTTTGTTTTAAATTGCCTTGAAATTCAAGAAAGTCTACTTGAAATAAAAAAAAGTTATAGATCGACACGATAATTTGATAAGTCTAATTTAGATATTGAGACACGAAAGACTATGTCTTGATGGTAAATATAAAACATATGGTTGTATTCTTGGGTCCGACGCGGACCTAACAAATAACATTGCACTGTCCCAATCATAATCACCATGCCTTAAAAATCCCTGGTGTTTGTCAATTGAGGGTCTACAAAACATTGTAATTATACTAATTATACCAATTATACCGTATACCATCCTCCCCCAACAAAAAAACACAAGTAAACCCTCTTAAGATAGATACTATTCTAAATGAAGTTAGCCTCTGATATATAAAATAAAACTATATATATATTCTCATATATATATTTGAGCCCTATTGATAAACTAAGCATAAAGTGAAATCACTCACTTTCAGAAAATGGATCCAGAGATGATTTAGAGGAGGTTGCATGATCCAACAACCACTTATCTCTCATCAAAAACCACGAAGGAGTGGAGGAGGAAGCAGACCCCGAACATTCCTTCTCTTGGTTTCCACATATCAACTGCACACACACACAAATCATCATTTATGTTTATGTTTAAAGACGGCCATTTTGGTCACTAAACTTTCAAAATGTTCATTTCAAAATGTTCATTTTGGTCATGAGATTTTTCGTTCTATTCTATTTTGATCCCTAAACTTTTAAAATGCTTATTTCAATTCTTAAATTTTAATAGTGTCCAAAACCACATGGGTTAAAAACTCAATATTGGGTCGGCTAATTTTGGGTGGAAAATAACAGAGCAAAGATTTTAAAAAATGATTAATTTTTAAAAAAGTTTAAAGTAGCTGGAAAAATAATAGAACAAACATAAAAAAAAAATGATTAATTTTTAAAAAAGTTTAAAGATTAAAATAGACATTATAAAACTTCAAGAATGATTAGTTTTTGAAAGTTTGAGCACTAAAAATAAACATTTAAAAATGAAACAAATTTACAAGTTTTGTTTTAGACTTTAGATTTGCTTAAAACTTCGAAATGGAAAAATTTAAGAGTTGGAAGATACATACACTTGGAAAATCATGGCAGACAGTTGCATTGGAGTGCCTTCTTTGGTAAGTCAGCGTCCCACAAAATCCAAGGTCGCAATGTTGGGTGGTAGGAACCTCATTAAGGTTGATGAGATTAGGCCTTCTGGTTAGATCAGGATTAGTGGTGAGATTGTTAACTGCAGGACGCCTAGCGAATGGCTTTACCGGGGATAGGGGGTGGGGCCCAGTTTGATGGTGAGAGGAGGAGGGTGGGAATGTAAGGTGTGGTGCGGCCGTGGTTGAGGAAGCTGAAGGTGGTGTTGGGACCACAAATGGGTCATTATCCTGCAGCTGCCCTACGGAATTAGGGTACATTGACATATTTGGCCAAAGAAACGTACCTTGTGGTTTGCAAATCCTGAACCCACTCTTTAGCCTTCGGATTTTTGCTGCCTTGTCCTCTGTTTTTGCGACCATATTACCCTCCTCTTCCTCCACCCCCTTCTTCTTCTTCTGCATTTCTTTTGTTTCTCTTTTATTTTCAGATTTTGTCGGTGGCTGCTGGGGTGATGATTTTGATGACCTTAATAATGGTGGTTCTAATTCTGACATGTTTTGCTCTTCAACGACTTTTGATTTTAGAATCATTGTCATCTCCTGCATTAAATTAAAACATTACTCATCAATGCAATTGTTCATTATCGCATTAACAGAGATTTGAATGAAATACAGATCCCTAAATTATGATCAACATAATTATTTGTTGAAGTTTACTCAGATGATTGATAGTGTGTGTATATGGAATAGGTGCTTCTTCCCAAATTTAACTCTGCTTATTTCTGACTGATGAATGGCAGGTACCAAAAAATTAAATTTATGTTTTTCTTCTTTATTGACAATGATTTTTATTATAATTAAAAACTAGCTATATTTATTTATTTAGAAGTAATAAATTTTAGGGCTCGTTGCACAAATAGCCATCAGCCCAAACTAATTGGAAATTTAGCAAGTTTTAAAATATTTTGCAAATATGGCCAAAAAATTCGCACTGATAGACTTTATCATATGATTGATAGACTTCTATAAGTGATAGACTATTATCACTGACAAAAATCTATAAAAAGCTGAGGTGTCAGCGATAGACTTCTATCGGCCATAAGATATAGCGATAGAAATTGCCATATCCGCAATTTTTTTAAAAACATGTTATATTTTTAATTATCTTATTATAAATTGACATCTGTTACAATTTCCCTAAATTTTATGTTAAGTTACATATTTAGTAAGATTTTAAAAAATATATATATCTATTAGACACAAAATTAAAATGTTAGATGAGACATAAAATTTAAATTTATTTCTAATAATTCAATTATATTTTAAAAAATCAAAATTTTTAAGACCTATTAGTGATAAAATTTAAAGTTAAGTGACTTGTTAGATACAAAATTTAAAGTTTAGAGACTTATAGCTTCAAGTTGAGAGACAAAACTTATAATTTAATCAAAATTTTATGCACACGAGTCTGTAATTATTAAACATATTAATAAATAATATTTAAATAAATGAGTACAATGAGCCTATCTATCAAACATGAAACAAACATTGGATAAGTTACCTTTTATATACACTAAAGTTAAAAGTTTCATCTCCTATCCATTTGATGTACTAAAAACCAATAGTAATATAGTTGCAATAAATTATTTTCCAAAATAAATAAATCATTCAATATTTATCAAATAATTTGGCCCTGTCCAGTCCCTGACACGTGGAACTTCTAGCTACCTTATAATTTCCCTCCGGAGGCAAGTTTTGTTCATTCTAAAAATAAAAAGGCTGGATGAAAAGTGTCATACAAAGGTATTACATTTCTGTGTTGTAAGGCCTTCATAATTTATGAGATTAAAAAAAAAAAAATCATAATTTATCCTGTAAATCAAACTCCCGTACATGTATTAAAAAATAAGACTAAGATTTGTCACAGTTATGGACGTTATTTAATAAGTGATTTCAATCATTAATGTGAGGTTCAGACAATTTTTTATTTTAAAAAAAATAATAATAATAATAAATAAATCGAACCACGTGCCTAATAACAGACTACAGCCAACAAAAACAAAAAAGATTTAGGTTCCATTTCTTGTTACCTCCATTCCACGCAGTGATTCTGAAATTTCCATTAGCTGTTCCTCGATTTTGGCTTTCTTATTCATCAATTCGTTGTAGATTTCCTGTCATCCAACATATATAAAGTGAAATAAATAAGCATAATCAGGCCTTCAAAGAACTAATTAATTAATCCCTTCCAAAATCCCCACCTTTAATGCAGTCAAGGAATGTTTTTCATGGTTCAGATTCGTAGATGTAACATCAGAATTCGGTCGAGTCGCCATATTTAAATCTTCTTGTTGCTTTGCAGATGCCAGTTCTTGTATGTATCTGTGTACATTTTACCCAATGAAATAACAGTGCAATAAAGAATCAAACAGAGAGAAAATTAGATAATGGATAATAAGGCCACATTTATTACCTTTTTTTCCTAAGACAACTACTCCCATAAGAACTTGGGGAAAGATATCACCATCTCGAAGGAAAGAAAAATGACCATAAAAAAGAAATTAGAAAAAGAACTTACTTCTTAATTTGGGCAATTTCATTGTGGAGGTCCTTGATCTCTCTGGAACAAATGGGATCCTGAGTCGGGTTATCACCCAGCTTCCAACCGGGTGGTGGAGTCCAATATGGATCCTCCACTCCAGCCTCCTTCCTAATATTAATCAAATCAGCACTCTCCAGCCAATATTCCATTGCACCATCAGCATTATGTCGGCGGCGGAATCTGTCAGCTCCGCCGGGTGCCACCTTTCCGGCCATGTGCTTCAGTAGATGGTCCAGCAAACCCGTATCACCAATCAGCTTTCGAGCTTCAGCTCTCAGGGCTGGCCTTAGTATTGGGTTCCCAAAGACCGCTCCTTTGGCCTTCATAATCTTCAGCATGTTTTCCTCCGCCAATTTATATCTTCAATGTTAAAAGCAACCCATTAAGAGATGATTAAACTAATCAATAATGATTCAAAAGTAAAACGAGGAAATGTTAGAATGTGGTTAACTAGGATTATTTCTCACCTCTCTACGGACCATCTATCAATGGATTTCTTCAGCTCTTTTTTCCTACCAGTATTACGAAGCTTTACCACAATTTTCTTTTCAGGAGTTGCATTCTTGAGCTTCTTCTGAACGTTTCTAGAGCAATAGCGCTTCCTCTTGAGGCTGTTTCGTTCCCCATTCTTCTGATCTGTTTTCTTTTCTTCTTCCCCTAAACTTTCCTTTTTTGCTTCTTCTTGTTCAATTGATTTCGACAGAGCTACAATTTGTTTATCTTCGTGCCGACCTATGTATTGAACTTGCCGCCGGCTACCCCACTCAACCATCCCAGTGAACTTGAGTTCTGACAAGCAAATCCCCTTCTTAGAAGCTCCATTGTTGACGGTCTCTCCACCAGAAGCCGAGCTTTGATCTCTCTCAGCGTTCTCCGACGAGGCAGTCCAAAAGCTCCAGGAATTCCTTCTATCTGCAATCTCCATAGCTGGAATTCTCCGGTAGAGTACATCTTCAGCAACGTTTGAACTCATTATATACTTCTCATTTAGTCCAGGGAGCTCTTTTCCATTTGGGTTCTTGCAGTTATGGAAATGTGTGCGAAGCGAGTAAACACTTGGATATCTCAAGGATACATTGACTTCATCCTTGTCACTCACCTGCATTATCAAAATGAATAAGAACCAAAGAAACATGAAATTTTACACCCAAAATTCTATGAATCATAAATATGGATTTGTGTGAATTTGGCAAAATACCATGACTACCCGGATTGCCCTTAGTTGTTCTGGAGTAGAAGGTGAGAGCTTCGAGTGGTCTATTTTATAGAAAGAACCCACTTTTATTTGCTCTAGGTAACCCTCTGATTCACAAAAGCCAAATGGGAAGATGATTCTCACACTTGCATAGACATCCCATTAATTTAAACCGAAGCAAAGGGCAAAATCTGTAAGCAAAAAAAGAGGAAGTTGCTGTAATTACCAGCCGTACGACTCGGGGTAGCCACTGCTGAAGATGGTGGCAGTACATGTCTGGCCTGCTTTTCCTTCAAGTACATCGTCAATTTCATATCCTGCTAAACCAAAAAAACACAATGTTTAAAATACCCATTTTTCATTTGTAGCAAAAAATAAACAAGCTACACTAATTAATCAACTACTAAATATTATTACCACACCCACAAAACTCTCTTCAATCAGGAAATTAATTAAACAAAATCCTCTTCCAATACAATATCACAAAGTATATGCAATTATAAACAGTTATTTTCATAGTAACAAACCCAGCTGATCCTAACTAATATTGCACCAAATATATATAACAAAATTGTTTCAAAAGAAATTTGCATTATCGGTTGTTACGTGCAGGTGGTTTCATAATCTCACGATTAACTCTATTTTGCATTTTAGCTACAACATGTACCCGAATGCAGAAAAAAAAACAAATTTCTGAAGCAAATATTCTTTTGGGAGACATAAAAGTACGTGCATTAAATGGCCGTCTTTTTTTTTTTTTTTTTTTTTCATGGCAAATGCTCTCTATCTTTTAACTCATGTTATCTAAAAATAATTATGGTTCGATTAGAGAAAATTTATTCTGTGTTATGCAAGGAATTTTCAAAAAAATTACATAAAAACAATAATAATAAAATAAAATAAATCTTATGCAAGGGGTTCTTAGTGAAAGTTAAATGGTAACATTAAAATTGAAGAGAAGGCCGTGGACATGAGGAATATGAAAGCGCGTGGGTTTGCAACTTCAGGAATATATTGCAGTTAGTGAGTGTGTGCACGTATTATAGAGAGAAGAGAGAGATGGTGCTAACTTCATCTGCATCCTCAAGTACGCACGAGCTTGCCTCCATAATTCTGAACACCTGAAAAACGGTACATACAACGATATTTGTTAACAGTGGAATCAAAGAAATCAGAATTTTCAAAAATACTGAATCTGAAAACAAAAATAACAAGAAAAACTGCATGAAAGAAAGATCGTTATGGAGAAAAAAACAAACAAACAAAGTAGAACTACATAATCGATTTCAAACTATTGAAAAGCACAAGTACGTACACACAGCAGCAAATTAGGCCAAAAGAATTCCGATCTCCATTTCCAGAAACGTTCACTATTTTATCCGTTTTTGCAACTTGAATTAACTTGATCCAAAACCAGATAAATCGAATCAGGAATCAGAATCCTGCTCTACTGAGAACGAAAATAAATACAATACAATCGATTTCAAATTGTTTTTGCGAAGAAGAAGAAGAAAAAAACTAGCGAATGATATATCGAGCTCAAAAGTTCGATCGAAGGAAATACAAGCAAAATCAACACAATGTAACCATGCATTTCATATAATAGTTTCTTGAAACATCGAAGAGAGAACAGATCAAGTAAGAAACAGCACTAGTAAAGCGTAAATTCAAATGCGGATAAAGAAAACAGGGAGATCAGAGAAGTACTTGCGATAAATAAAAACTCATTAGAAAAGCTTAAAGTCAAATGCAGATCAAAAAACTAATAATCGGAAATGCAGCTTGTAAGAACAGAGAGATCAGCAGAACACAGCGACATTGAATTAAAAACTAACAAGAACAAAACGAAACGAAAAGCTACTTCAATCAGAAACATTCAAACAGAAGAGTTAGATGAATTCAAGACTTCGTGTGAAAGAAAAACAGAGTGAAGGTAGATAGAAGAGAGATTATGCAGAACCTTTTTGTAAGAGAATGCTGCTGGATCGAGGTTTGTATGTGGAGATCAGAAGAGAAGAAAATGGAGCGAAATCGATTCAGTTTTGCTCTGCTCTGCTTGAAATGAAGTGCAACTCGTCAATGGAAGCTAACGAAGGAGCGACTGAATTTGAAGAAGAAGAAGAAATGATTAAATTTGTTGCAGCTCACGTGACTTCTTCTTCTTCTTCCTTCCATGTCTCATGTGGTCCCAATCTACAAATGTAAAGACAGTTAAAATAAATTAACCATTTCAAATTAACAGATTTACCCAAAACAGATTTTGTATGTGGAGATTTCACATTTTTCATCTCTTTTTTGTTTTCTTTTCTTAACTAAAGTAACAATCTTTTAATTTTTTTGTTTCGAAAAATATCATTTTTAATTTTGTATTTAATGCGTCTCCAAGCTTTGAAAAAAAATGTTAGGTTAAATTTTACAAAAATATGTATAAAAAAATTTGGGATATGTTTCAATTATATCTCTTTCCGCTTTGAAAAGTTTCAATTTTACTTTTGAATTTTGAAATTTGTTTTGAAACTACCTTCTAGATTTTTTTCATTAAAATAAGAATGAAAATTGATCGAGGACTAATGTGTAAAAATTGGAAGTCATACGTAATATCATTTATGTGGTAGTTGATATATGTGTTCATCAATTTTCATCATTTATTTCAACAGAAAATAAATATTTTGGCACAATTTCAAAGTTAAAAGGTATCAATGAAACTTTTCAAAGTGAAAGGCATAATTCAAACATACCTAATGTTCAAAGATATTTTACCCAATATGAAAACATATCCGGCTAACTCCGATCATGTATTTCTCGAAAGATCTTTCTAGCTCACGCTGCACTAAGTAGACCCAGTTATAATTTAACAAAATTATGTTCAATAGGTCCATAACCTTTCAATTTTATGCATAATAAGTTTTTTTACTTTCAATTTTGTGTATAATTTGATAATTTTTAAAACTCAGCTGGATACAAGAAAGTTTAGTGCTTCTGTTAGATAAATTTGATTTTTTTTAACTATTCAATATGTCAAAGATCTAATAGACAAAATTCAAAATTCAAAAATCTATTACATTTTTCAAGTGTAATAACATATGGAAAAAATTGAAATTTATACACTTTAAAGTTCAAAATTATTTTTTTAAACTAATGAATATGTAAAGACCTAATAGACAAAATAAAAAATTTAAGAATCTATTACATTTTTCAAGTATAATAACATTTGGACATAAAATTGAAATTTAAAGACCTATTAGACATTACTTTAAAGTTTAAAACTTATTAGACATAACCTAAAAAAATTGAGAGAAAACTTGTAATCTAAAATTATTGTTTTTTTTTAACGAGATTATTATATATGCAACAACTCCTAGTACATTAAAGCTTCATAAATTCAAAGTATACTACAAAAAATTTATTGATAAAAACTACCATAAATTCATCTTATGTTAAAAATTTAAAACAAATCATCTAAAAATTAAATAAATAAATAAGAAAATGGAGACAACTACATGTAAATTATATATATATGGGAAATTATAAGAGATGTTAATTTAGAGTAAAATAATTAAAAATATAGCATTTTTTTAAATTTTTTGCAAACAATTTCTATCACGGATGGTATGGTCTATCGTTGATAGTAGTCTATCACCTCAGTTTTTTTGTAGAATTTTTTCAGTGTCTATCACGGATAATAGTCTATCAGTGATAGTCATATATCAGCGATATCAATCTAATATATTAGCGATAGCGCTGTTTATGCCACCAGCCCTAAAAAGAATGAAATTTTCTAATATATTAGCAATAGCGCTGTTTATGCCACCAGCCCTAAAAAGAATGAAATTTTAATTAATGTCTTTACGCTGATTTTTTTTAAAAAAATTTAAATACTATTTTGGTTATGTAATTTAAAGCTTATTCCATTTCAATCTTTGTACTTTCAAATGTCCTTGTACCCGTTAGTTGATCGACATCATCCTCCATGTAGATATTGCATATTAATTTTAAGATCATCCATCTAAAATATTATCGAAACTAGATTGAAATACTTTGAATTAAAAATAACAACATACAACAATAATTGGTTACTATGTTTTCTTTAATATTAAAATTTCCAAAGAAAAAAAATTGTCTCAACAGGGGTGCTCTTAGGCATCTACAAGTTCAAAATTTATTTACCTGTCCTAATAATTGTTCTGAACATACTTGAAATACAATTTTAAAATTCTCTCACATAGATCCAAATGTATAGAATTGTTAACCATATTCCAATCCTTAATTTATCTTCAATTTTATTTATAAAATGATGAAAAACTCGTAAGATGTTAAAACCTAAGTAAGTGACCACATGGTTTAAACTCATTCTCTTAGCCTTTTATTATTCACATGCCTTATAGTTAGTTTGCATATTGGCTACCACAAATTTCAATGGTCAAATTTATATACAATTTTATTGAAAGCAAATGTCTCATAGCCTTTCCATTACACAAAGTCATTAAAAAAACAGTTCAGAGAAATGGTTGTCCATATCAACAACATACACCAACTTGAAACCTATTTCCAAAGACGGTATTTTTAAGGTATAAGCAGAATTGACCCACTTGTTTTACGGCTCTCAAGGTCAGTATGTGCCTGTGCAGCTTCAGATAAAGGGTACGTATGATTTACACGAACTCGTAGAGCGCCAGATTCTACGTTTGCAAATACCTCTTGAGCAGCCTCCAGTAGCTCATCCCGGATAGCAGTATATTGCATGAGGGAAGGCCTTGTTAAGAACAGAGATTTTGCTGCAAGTGCCGAGAGCGGAACTGGGTCGGGTGAACCTGATGATTGTCCAAAACTCACCATGTAGCCCCGAGTTTTTAGACATGCCAATGATCCCTGGTTATGAAAGAAAAAAAAAAAGTTTCATGAATGAGGCTCTCTTCCAAGAAACAGTCCAATTACTAAGATCCCAATTAAAATAAGTCCATCCAAACCTGCAACCCAAATTCAGATCATTTCATGTCAGCTATTTTCCACTCAAATAGAATGCACGCGAATCAGTTCAAGACTTTTAGTTATTAGAAAGAAAAAAGAAAAAAAAAATCCCCAACTTATGAACGAATAAATTTTTATTAGGAATAGTATATCCTTCCACATTTCACCATACTATCTAAAGCTGTGAGTCTGTGACAGAAATACAGAAGTGTGTGATAAGAACACATTCATAATATGCCAATGTGGTATAGAAATAGAGAGACAAATCGGACACATGTTCTCATACTTATGAGAAGCTTGAGTATCTCCTAATAAATTCATAATATACAGAAACTTCACTTCACTGCCCTACCCCTACATATCCCTGCACCCACACACGAGTGATTTAATTTACAGACTCCTTAACTAACTCATACCTCAGCACACCTAGTTACATCATTTAGGCTCAAGCAACTTTCTCAGAGAACTAGATTGGGGGCTTATTCTTCCAATCAGTATGGCAGAAAATTTTAGATCATTATAAGCATTGGTGAAACTTCATTAAAGGAAGAAACCTAATGCTCCCAGCTCCCACTCTGTGGCCTAAACGACACATTTGGACCAAAACTATGGGTAATTGAACTAGCTGAGAAGTTTTATTTGATTGGGAGATGGACAATTTATAAAGATGCAGTATCTAAGAATTGCTGAATTGTTCAGAAGTTAGGAAAGACATTTTCTTGCAAGTCGCAACAACCTAGAGTTTGTGCATGAGTACTTAAAGCAAGATGAAAAGTACAATTATTACCTGAAAGGTATCCTTTCCCACAGAGTCATAAACAACATTAACTCCATTTCCAGAAGTTATTTCATTAACACGAGCAACAAAATCCTCTTCCTTATAGAAAATTACATGATGGCATCCATCCTCCTTGGCTTGAGCTGCCTTCTCTTTGGTTGAGACAGTACCAATGACAGTGGCACCAAGACTGTTAGCCCACTGGCACAACAGGGATCCAACTCCCCCAGCCGCTGCATGTACAAGGACAATATGTCCTGGTTCAACCTGGAGAGAATATCAGATGAAATCTTGTTAGTCATAAAAATGTTTCCAATGCTGGGGTGGTATGTGAGCAAAACCAAGTAACAAACCCTAACATTTCCCGATATTCAAAGTTTAGTAAATTGATGTAATGGAATGAAGAAATTACTTGATATAACATTTTTCTAACCAATTGTTACTTGTCGCATTGTTGTGATTTATTACTCATATTTGATGCCTTTTTTGAGGACACCTTTTAAATAATATAAGAAGATATCAATTCCTTGTCGTAGTTTGGTCCAAAACAAAGGTTCAAATAAATCTCAATTTCACCTTTCATATATATCAGGCTTATTAAACACCATTTATTTTCCCCTGAGGTACACAACATATCCATGTAAAGTGGATGAAAAATCCTACTGTAATTGACCTCAAAGACAAGTAATTGATACACATGAGCCTTAATTCTAACATCTGCAAATAAATACTATGAAACTAAACCAACCTTGTAACAGCGACGAACTAGAAATTGAACTGTCATACCCTTCAGCATGACAGATGCTGCAATTGTAGGATCAACTGAGGGAGGAACTGGAACAACTTTGTCAGCAGGAAGTATTTGTTCTTCCGAATATGAGCCCATTGGGTTCCCAGCATAAGCAACAAGATCCCCAACTTTCTTATCATTTACTCCAGGGCCCACAGCGATCACCACCCCAGCAGCTTCCATGCCTGCATTGTAAATTGTTTTCCAATAACGTGGCATGTAGAATAGAGGTCACTTCTTCAGCATCCTAATTGAGTATTAGTCAAGTATTTGGATAATTTTCGTAAGTACACTAGATAAATTTAAAAAGAAGAAAAAAATGTGGTCTCGGAATACAAAATCTTAATAAAAACAACGGGACAATATTTCAAGCTTCTAAATTTCAGCCTTGTCCCTGCATTCAAGTTTGAGAGTTGATATGAAAATTGTTTATCTTCTAAAGTCCATCAAACCAATGGTAAGTGACATGGAAATCCTCAAGTCTATGGAATGTTATATAAATGTTAATACCATCATTAATGCACAAACCTCCATTCAACCAATTTCATACAAACTGGTAGTTCTAATATTTTAAGGGGGCAAAAATCCAAGTATCTATATAAAGAGAACATTAACAATATCTCAACATGTAAACCAAAGCTTTCAAACTTCACAGACAGGAATGAATCACCTAAACATGGAAGAAGGATAACATGCCATTAAAGAAACCTTATACAGAATCCATGATCTTACAATTAATTTAAAGAAGAGAACAGAACCTGGAGTGAAGGGCATGGTAGCAGCCTTGTATACTCCTTTCCTGAAGTATACATCAATAAAATTTAGACCAATCGCCTTATTTCTAACTCGAATCTCACCCTCCTTTGGCTCTCCAATATCCACATCCTCCCATTTGAGAACCTGCCACCATCATCTTCAATGACAAATCCAACGAGAAAGCAAAAACCTACAAGTTATCCCACAACTAAACTAATTCTAATTCTACAGTAGGCTTTTTCTAATACATAAAGAATTCACATAAATCCAAACCCAGCCGAAGGAAAAGAATCGAATACTGATTGAAGAAGCGCAGAAAATATACGATGAGAGAGGGGGAGCAAACCTCAGGGCCACCATGTTCATGAACTCTTATGGCCTTGACCATTTCTAGGGCTGACGATTCTGCTCGCGAAGAAATTGCCCTCGCAGTGAAATTTTTAGCCCCGAGCTTCGAATTGCAGCGAGGAGTCGCAAACGAACAATTGGGTAGCGCTGGAAATCGGTGGAAGAAATGGTGGAAATTGATAGAGTTGCAGTGGGAGAATCTGGAAGAGGGAAGAAGACGAAGGTGGCAATGGAACTGGAAGCTGGTTCTTAGTAAGAACATCTATGGCTGATTTTGCAGTTGCATCAACTTTTTAAATTAATCAAACTTTACCATTGTTTGTCATTTAATTTGCCCTTGTTGTTGTTGAAAGTTATTTTTTTTTTAAATATTGAATATTTTCATTTGTAGTTTGTACTACAAAAAAAAAAAAAATATTATTTTCGGTTAATTTACAAGTTTAGGAATATTATTTTAGGTTAATTTACCTGTTTAGTTCCTAAACTTTGATATTTGTGTCAAACTTAAACTTTTAAAATTGTCTAAGTTTAGTCTTTAAATTTTTGATTTTGTGTGTAATGTCATTATTGACAAATTTGGAATTTTTAAAAATTAATTGATTTATCAAATATAAATTTTAATTTTAGGTCCGATAAATCCTAAAATTTTAATTTTGTGTTATTTTAATTTTAGGTCCGATAGAATCTTAAAATTTCAATTTTGTGTTATTTTAATTTTAGGTCCAATAAAATCTTAAAATTTCAATTTTGTATTTAATAAATCTATATTCGGTGTTTAAAACATTTCAAAATATACAGTGTATGTTTTAACTTTATGTTTGTGTTTTTCAATTAAGTCTCCATTATTTAAAACATTTTCAATTTAGCCTCTTAGAACATTTCAATTTAGTTAAAATTGATCAGATGATACAAAAATTTAGAAAATAAATTAGGCCACCTAATAGAAAAATAAAAATTCCTACCAACTAATTCTTAGAATTTTTCTCTAAAAAATAAAAAATAAAAAATAAATCTTAGAATTTTGAAGGAAAATTAGAAATCTTCCTCTAAGTTTCTACCACCTCACTAACTAAATATCAATATCATAACACAATTTTGGCATCCACCAACAAAAAGGATATAAATTGAAAATTTTAAACATTAGAGTCTAAATTGAAAAAAACATTGTTAGGACTACAAATATCTAGCCTTACTTTTTATTAGATTTTCTCAAAACAAAGCCACAAATTGAAAATGTAAATCATGCAATAAAACTTTAGAAATGCATATATATATATATATATAAAAAAAAAAAGGTTGACCGCATAGGTTAGCTGGTTCAAAGAGCATATGCACTAAATAGTTTGCAAAAGCATATTGGCTGCAATGCAAAATATTTCAATAATGAAGTTGATATATATTTTTATCCAAAGCACATATTTCAATCAACCTCACAAATTCAATATAGAACCAGTTCAAAGAAAATGGTTTTCTATATCAACAGCATAAACTAACTTGAAACTTATACTGCAGAACTATTTCCAAAGACAGTACTTTTTTAAGGTATAAGCACAACTGACCCAGATGTTTTCCGGTTCTCAAGATCATCATGTGCCTGTGCAGCTTGAGATAAAGGATATCTGTGATTAACACGAACCCGTAGAGCACCAGTTTCAACCTTTGCAAACAACTCTTGTGCAGCCTTCAACAACTCGTCTCGGGTTATGTTATAATGCATTAGGGTAGGCCTTGTTAAGAACAAAGATTTTACTGCAAGCGCAGAGAGAGGGACTGGATCTGGTGTACCTGATGATTGTCCAAAACTCACCATATAGCCACAAGTTTTTAGACATGCCAATGATCCCTGTTCATTAAAAGAAGAAGAAAAAAATCATGAATGAGGCTATATCTCCCAAAGAAACGATCCGTTACTAAGATACCAACTAAAATTTATGTTTGGGAGTGATTTTGAACTTGACAAAAGTTATTTAAACCATTTCAAAATCACTCACAAACATGCCATTTAGGTCTGTTCAAGTTGGCTACCAGCAACTTAATTAGATCAATTAAAATCTGCTATTTGCCACAAAAATAGATTGCACACTAATTAGTTTAGTTATTAGAAAAGTTCCCCAACTTATGAACAAACAAAAAGTGAGTAAAAAACAGTAGATCCTTCCACATTCCATCTTCTTATCTAAGCTTTGACAGAGATACAAAAGTGTGGCAGGTAATTTTAGATCTGAATTATCAGTCAACATTCAGCAAAGCCTGATGCTCCAACTTTATCGCCTAAACTACAGCTTTGGACCAACATTAGATGGGCAACTGGAAAAATGAGCAGTTTTATTTGACTAGAAGATGGGCAGTTTATAAAAAAACAGGTATCTAATACTTGCTAAAATGTTCAGAAGGTAGCAAATACTCATTTCGTTGCAAGTCACCACCAGTCACAACAACTTCGAGTTTGTGTAATATAGTACTTGAAAACAACATATAAAATACAATTATTACCTGGAAGGTATCCTTTCCTACAGAGTCATAAACAACATTAACTCCATTTCCGCTAGTTATCTCGTTAACACGAGCAACAAAATCCTCTTCCTTATAGTTAATAACATGATGGCATCCATCCTCCTTGGCTTGAGCTGCCTTGTCTTTTGTTGAGACAGTTCCAATGACAGTGGCGCCAAGACTGTTAGCCCATTGGCACAACAGGGATCCAACTCCACCAGCGGCTGCATGAACGAGGATAATATGTCCAGGTTCAACCTGAAGAGAATATCAGGTGATATCTTGTCGGTCATAAAAATGTTTCCAATGCTGGGACAATATTTGTGGGGAAAGGCAAGTTAGAAACTCAACATTCCTATTGTATAAAATTTAGTAAATTGATTTACGGCCGCATGAATGACATAATTCAATATTTTTCTAACCAAACGTAACTTGACAAATTGTTCTGATATATGGATGTATATTTTTTTTATAACAAACGAAAAACTATGTTCAAGAGAGGAAAAATAACAGCCTATGGGCCGGGGGTAGAGGGAACCCCCTCCGGCCCTCCCACACCTAAGCTACAAAAGATTTGCCTACCAATCTGTAATAATCATTAGAAGACCATAATTATAGTCTATAGAAGATTTTTTTGTGGTTAGAACGCCACCAAGATGCTAAATGCTGCATACTGATACAAAAAGGAGTCAAAAGACAATGACTTATCTTAAAAAAATGATTGGTTCTGATATATTACTCTCATAAATCTAACATCTGCAAATAAATGTTATAAAACTCAACCAACCTTGAAACAACGACCGACTAGAAATTGAGCTGTCATACCCTTCAGTAGGACAGATGCTGCAACCGTAGGATCAACAGAGGGAGGGACTGGAACAACTTTGTCAGAAGGAAGTATTTGTTCTTCAGAATATGAGCCCATTGGATTACCAGCATAACCCACAAGATCTCCAACTTTCATGTCGTTTACTCCAGGGCCCACAGCTGTTACCACCCCAACAGCTTCCATGCCTGTATTGTAAATTATTCTCCAATAATGTTCCTTGTAATGCAAGACTCACTTCTCCCGCATTCAAATTGAGTATTGACCAAGTATTTGGATAATTTCCATGAGTATACTATTTCAATTCTTTAGGATTCAAGACAAAGTGATACAACCTATGAAAAAGATCTTGTTCAAGTAAGGTGGTAAGTACACTATTTCATTTCTCAAGCGTTTAATGAGATAACACCTGATCAAGGAAATCAAACAACTTTTAGAGTTAATAACTTGATATGATACTGTTTATCTTTCAAACCTATCACAAGAGACATGGAAACCTCAAAGCTATGGAATGTTAAGTTACATCATTAATGCACAAGCAGCACAACCCTCGGTTTAGCCAATTTCACACAAGACCATTTCTCTCACAGGCTTGGCACTTGAACTCTTTCTATAGGAAACAAAATTTTAAAATACGATAAAAGATTGGTTAAGCACAAATCCGTATAAAAAGAACGATATCTCAACTTTTTTTTTATACATCTATGTCAGTTTGCACGCACTTCAACTATTCTCACAAGACAAATGTCTTAACCCTACTACACTTAGTTGTCAAAGAAACTAGTAGGATATTAAAGTCTAGGTAGGTGACCATCATGGCTTGAACACATTCACTTATTAACCATGACCACTAGGCCAACCCACGGTGGTTATTTCAACATATTAATCAAGACATTCAAACTTCACATAAAGAAATGAATCAATTCAAGCTGGAGGGAGGGAAACATCCCAATAGAGAATATCCATAGCCCATTATGATCCAATTAATTTAAAGAAGAGAACAGAACCTGGAGTAAAGGGCATGGTAGCAGCCTTGTATACTCCTTTCCTGAAGTACACATCAATAAAATTAAGACCAATCGCCTTGTTTCTAACTCGAATCTCACCCTCCTTTGGCTCTCCAATATCCACATCCTCCCATTTGAGTACCTGTTACCATTATTTTCAAGAATGAATCCAACGAGAAGGCAAATAATGGCAGCAGAGTAACAGAAACTTCATAAACCAATGAATGTAACAATCGTTCTGTCAACAATGAGATAACCCAAGAGAGAATATACAAGTGATGTACCACTATTAAACTAATTCTACTGTAAGAATTCTTCGATGCGTACAGAATTCGTATAAATTCATGCCCAACTGAAGGAAAAGAATTGAATGATGAATTAAAGAAAGCGCAGAAAAGACGATAGAAGGGACAAACCTCAGGCCCACCGAGTTCATAAACTCTTATGGCTTTGACCATTTCTGGAGCTGACGATTCTGCCCGCGAAGAAATTCCGCTCACTGTCAAATATTCGTCCCGAGCTTCGAATGGTAGCGAGGAATCGACGTCTACTTTTCTCTGGTTTCAATTTCGGTTTATTTTGGTTTGAGTTGAGTTTCTAAACATACATTTGGATCGTATTAGTTTTGGTTTCCCAATTTTTCTTTATAACGATTTAGTCGTTTAAAATTTAGCGTTAAAACAAAATTAATAAGATTCAAAAGAATTTCTTATGGGGGTAGATTGATTTATAAACTACCTAATTGAATTGGTATGATCTATCAAATTCAAAAAAAAAAATTGGTATAATGTACAAATTAATGACTATGAGGAGTTAAGTTCAATCTCTCACTCCACATGTTAAAAAAAAGACTACATAATTAAGTCATTATGTAAAAAAAATGACACTTAATTTTGATAGATTTTTTTGACAGTGAGAGGTTGGAAGTTGAAATCATCCAACTTTGATATGTGGTTGATCTAAAATAGTAATATAATAATACAAATTATTACGATTTGAAGAAATTTATTAATTATAATGAAAAAAAATGGTATATTAAATTTTTGGTCATTGTTTGGGTTTGGTAACATTGACTTCCCTACACTCAAACTTGATATTTCAACCCATGAGATTTGAGTTAGTATCATTTTGGTCCAAATATATATATATATATATATATAATTTTTTTTTTCATTGACCCACGTATATTTGTTTTTGATAATGGTGGGAGATTGAACCTAAGATCTCATGATCACTAGTAGAGATGTCTATGGGGCGGGGTGGGCCGGGGTGGGCCGGGTAATGTCTTCCCCGCCCTCGTCCCCGTCCCTCATTTCATTACTCGTCCCCGCGGAATTTTTCGTTTAATTTGGCAGGGACGGGGCGGGTATTTCCTGCGAGAAATTCGCAACGGGTATTCCCGCGGATTTTTCCCGCGAATAATTTACTTTTTAATTTATTCTTTTTGAAACTCTATTGATAAGATGTGTATTTTTTTTAGACCAAAAAGGAGTCTGTAGTTAATTTTTTGATGAATAATATATATGTATCTAAATAAAGTATACGGGGCGGGGTGGGTATGTTATTACTCGTCCCCGCCCCGTTTAACTAACGGGGCAAAAAAAATTATTCGCTCTCTGCCCATTTTCCGTCCAATTCGGGGCAGGGCGAGGCAAATGAACATCTCTAGTCGCTATGCGATACATTTGAGCTATACTCGTGTTGGCATTGACCCACGTTGTAGGTTCAATGTTTTGTTTTCATGATTTTCGTGCGTTTTTTTCGCCGTCGGGTCATAATTGTTGTGCGTGAATTTTTTAAACCATCATTCAAGATCAAATTTATTTTAGTGAAGCTAATCTATTTAGTAAGCGTGTAAGTGGAGAGACGACGACCATGAGATCAGAGGTTCGAATCTCCCTATCCCAATGTTGAACTAAAAAAGAAGTGGAGAGACGACGATAAAGTTGCCGTCACTTACCATAATACATAGTTTTAATGTGTTAAAATTATATCTAAAAAAAGGCTCAGTTCCGTCTATCTTATTTAGAAATTATCTTATTTTGGTATTTGGTTGTATCCCTAAAATGGTACCAGTGGTACAAGTAATATATCCTAATCACACTAGACGAAGGTGTGTGGATAGGACACTTCTTTAAAATAAGTATTATAATTAAAGAAAAACATATTTATTTTTCCATTTTCTTAACTTCAAATTTATTGTTGTTGATGACCTCACTCACAATATAAGATACATGGGTCGGATATTTGTGAGATCCGACTCAAGAATGGTGAACCCAAAGAGGTACTATCTTAGAGCATATCGAGAATCTCACATTGGAAAGATAAAATGATCTCACTCACGATATAAGATATATGATTTACTTAAACCCCATGATATCTAATACTTACCAACCGAAGGAGGGATAGTAAAAATTCAAATTAAAAAAACATCGAGTTAAGCTGGGAATGAATTAAAAGCATAAAAAAAAAAAAAAAAATCTTAAATTTGGTTAAGAATCAAGTACTTCCTTGCAAAAATATGAAATTCATTGTAAAGAGGCACCGAGAAAACAAACATAATTTTCAAAAACAAAAATCAAATGGTTATTGAACGGAGCCGTAAATATTAAATTTTCTTTTTATTGACTTATGTAATTATTGAGCTAGGATCAAGGATTTAAACGTCGACGGAAATATCGATGTATTCATTTTATGGAAATGTCAATGGATATTTCAAGAAGATTTTTAAAAATAATTTGTTTAAAAAAATATTTAAATTAATAAATTAAAACTTTACACTTCTAAATGAGTTAAAATACATTTATTATAATATTATATTCACTTTAGGTTACATTTTTTTTTAATATTTCATCGATTTTGTACCGTATGATGGAAATATTGATTCATCTCTTATGTTGATGTCTAACCTATTACTTATGGATATGTAAAAATATTGACATGTCACGGAAATTTAATACCATGACTAGGATCAAATTGATATAGATACCAAAATCCTAGTACGAAAAAAAGAGTATATATATTTCCATACTATATTAGTTCACTTTTTGATAAACTATATTTGTACTAAGAAAAACTACCAACGTTCTTTTTTTTTTCTACAATTTTTTCATCCTAAATAATTTTTTTAAACTATATATATATTTATTTTTAATCTCCAGGTGTTCGGACTAGTTTATGCACACCTCAACTAGTCTCATGGACAAAATGTTTGACCCTATAATATTTTGAAGCTAAGCAAATTCATAGAAAATTAATTTCTAAATAGGTGACCATCAATGATTGAATTCATTCTTTTAGGAGGATTTTAATAGATAATTACATTATTCTTAAGTAATGCTAGCTTACTATAAATAAAAATAATAGTATTCATATTACGTTTTTTTTTTTTAGTACATTGGGGTGAGGGAGATTCGAACCACAAATCTCTTGATCGTGAAAACATATATATGTCAGCTGAGTCATGCTCGCTTTGACCCATATTATGTTATTCTATTTGTAGTATTTTTTTTTTTTACTATATGTGAGAGGGAGGTGGAGAGAATCGATTCTATGACATTTTAATCATTAGGTCATATATTATACCAACTTCTATTTGTAGTATTGCTTATAATTGATAATTTTATTTATTTATTGGTGAGGAAGACATGACATTTTTTAATAGGATTGAAAATATAATAAAGATAATGAGACAATTCTGTCAAGCGTCAATCATTCATCCAGAAAAATTGCAAATAATTGGTTATGTCTCTTTAACCTTTCTAGATTTTTTAGACTTTTTTGGCAATGGTGTGGCCCAACTTCTTTGTCAGAGTGTATATTATGATTATCTTATCCACGATTTAAATGTCGATGTAGACATAAATATCGAAGTCTTATCCACGATTTAAATGTCGATGTAGACATAAATATCGAAGTCTTAATTTTGTGGAAATATCGATAGAAATATCAATAAAATGTCGATGTCTCAATTTTATAGAAATATCAATAAAATGTCGATGTCCATAGATATTTTTAAAATATTTTTAAAAATATATGTTTTTAAAAAATTATTAAAATTAATAGATAAACATTTTACACTCTTAAATGAGTTAAAATACATTTATTATAATACTATATTCACGTCAAGTTACATTTTGTTGTTTTTTATTTTTATATTTCATCGATTTTGTACCTTTTTTTTAGTGTGTGCGGGTCGTCTGTCTTCCTGACCGGTGTCTTCCAGTGGTCTTCTAGCGTTAGAAGAAGTCGTGTCGCATAACTGAAATTCGATGTCAGAAAGCACGTTCTTCGCCCTGCTATGAGAGGTCCTGGTTAAACGAAACCGAGGACATACAACAAGAGTGCTTCTAGATCTCATGGAATAAGGCAACATTTTGAATGAGTAACATCAGGCTAAGAGAGGGCTATCAAAAACTTCTTTTTCATGCTTGGAAAATGAAAGAGAGAAGATTGTAATTTACTCTAACCTCAACGTACCATCGGAGAGACTCGCTTCATACCCCCTATTTCTTCTTAAGGTAAGGTAAAGGGACGATGAAAATGTCAATTCATCCCTATATATATATATATATATATAAATGTCGATGAAAATATCTTAATACCATCGCTACATTTTTTATAATATAAAAATGATTTTTTTTTTTTTAAAATAAATATGAAAGGTTCGGATTCTCCACATATTTATAACATTATTACAATAACATAGATTAATCTAGTAACTTATCTCCATAATTTTAATAGATTGAACTAGTAACTTATCTCCATAATTTTAATTTTTAATTTTAATTTTTTTTTTTAAATAAATATCAAAGGTTGAGTCCCAAACTTCCAATCCATACGTATTCATGAATTATTTTTCAGAAATTTCACTACAAAAAAAGAAAAAAAAAAAAAAAACAAATTGAATTTTTGTAAAAGATATTTATATCCAAAATCACATTACTAAATTCCCAATTTAACGGAAGAGAAAAAAAAATGTGAATCCAAGCCACCAATTTGTTCCTTTCCGAAAATATGAATTCCAAAATTGTCAACATCCATCAACATTCAACAGCGTCGTCTTCTTCTATGTTCCAAGTCCAACACGTGTTACGCAGTTTCTTCTTCATTTCAAGATCCATTGACATCCTCTGATTCCCAGCTGAATCAACCAATTCGCCTGATGACTTTCGCTTACTAAAATGGATTTTCAATTACCCATCACCCAATTCCTCGTGGGTTTCAGAATCAGCGCCATTTGAACTTCATCGCATTTCTCGAATGGAGCGGGAAGAAAACTGCTCCCCTGTGGAAGATGAACCCCGCCCAAATCCACAGTTCGATGCCCAAACGCTGATTCTGAAATCGATTTTCTTCTTGGATAGCTTCGGCGAGGTCATCGTCACTTGCAATTCAGATGGCTTGTCTTGGGAATTGGTCGACTCCCCAGAAACTGTAATTTCTTCTCCTTCTTCTTCTTCTCATTTCAAATTTTGTCTTTGCCCAAATTTGAATTTGTGGGTCATTGCTAGATTCTTGAGTTTGTTCTTTCTTTCTTGGGTTTTAATGGGTATCCATTGTTTTAGCTTTGCTTCATGTGGGTGTTTGATTTAGCGTTTGTTAAAGGGTCAGGCAATTGTTTCTTATGAGTATTTGCCTATACATCTTTTTTATTTTTATTTCATGTGTTAGGGATACTCAGAGCTCTCCTTATTTATAAATTGACACGATATTGTCCGGCAGAGGTCTTTATGTGGAGGATTCGAACCTAAGGCCTCTTATAGGAATTAGAGATGATGTAAGGCCTCTTATAGGAAGTAGAGATGATGTTGAGCTATGCTCATGTTGGCTTCATTTTTTTTTTTTGTTTCATCCAAAAGGCCTCATTCCCCATGGCGATGTTGTACTTCACTTAGATATCTATGATGTTCCTTGTTCCCTTATCTAGCCAAGTGTGAGACTTTGGTCACATTCCCAATATCTATCATGTTTCATGTTTCAGCTTATGTTTAAATGTTTATGATGGAGGTTGGCTTTTATTGCTTTTTATGGCTATTTTGTTCTTCTATCTTTTTTATTCAAATATGGAAAGTGGTTTCTTCAATATGGTTTATAATGGAATGGGAATGATTTTCTTACAATTGACATCTGATGCTGATATCTACTTAAGACGAGTTTTGTACAATCAATTGGATTAGGATGGCTCAGATTGCTTGGGCATTAAACTTGTTCCTGAAGATGCAGCAGAGGTCAAGTTTTCTGATGTTTATGCTGCTGAGTTTGACGATTTTGGAGTGATTCGTAGATCAAAACTTGCCGTTGCTCCAAGCTGTATATTATGTGATGAATACCAGGTTTTTCATTTACTCATTTGTTGATTATTTCTTCTTGTCCTTAGATTTAGATTTTAGAAACTGTTAATACCTCATACTCCCATTATTTATCAATGAAACAGATGTATAGATTTACAGTTCATAGTTTCCAAAGATCAAAATCTCGGCCTGCTCAGTGGGTCCTGACTATGTTTACATTTGGTCATGAGGACCGGCAAACATGTCAGATGTGGGCAGATCAGATTACTGCATTTTTAGGCCTTGAAGTTGGGAGACCAAAGAATCTTCTTGTAAGTTATGGTAACCGTGATTGTATTTAAATCTAGAAAGATAATCTTTTGTTGATTTTGGCCTACTATTTATAACTGAATACACCATAGACCGATTCCCATTGCAAATTGTTTGCAATGGGGTATTGACTACATCCGAAATTCTGAGCTTCTTGTTACTTCTACCAAGAAAACGATAGATTAGATCTAGGACATCCTGATTCTATTGGATGGGATGACTGTTTCTCATCCTGGATCTGTAAAAATCAAAATTTTGATCAAATCACACATCTTTTCCTGTTGATTAGTTAATTTAAGTGACCATATATTGTTTTTTTGATACTTTCCAAGCTTTCTTTGACGGACTAGGTTTTTGTTAATCCAAGGAGTGGGAAAGGGATAGGAAGCATAACCTGGGAAGCAGTGGCTCCCATAATTTTACGGGCTAAGATAAACACAAAGGTAAAACTTTGCTTTAATATTTGTGATGATATGTATGGTTACACAAATACACGCATCAAGTGCGATTTGATCTGATTTTAACATTTTCTGATGTTTCTTTTCATGATGGTTAAATTTTTTTTGCCTGATTTCAGGTGATTGTGACTGAAAGGGCAGGTCATGCATTTGATGTAATGGCATCTACTGCAGACAAGGACCTTAAAATGTATGATGGTATTGTTGCTGTTGTAAGTAAGAGATCTCTGCATTTTTACTTTTTACCTACAAGATGGAGAAATCAGG